>BSBM01000627.1:634491-1268982 GCA_027924585.1 Larix kaempferi
TAAAACCAAGAAGTAACATAACACGTGAGGGTACATAGACACGAGGGTCCACCAAGTCCACAAGAAGGGTGTATAACATCAACGTAGACACAAACACAAAGGTAACACTTTTCCTGCAACCCCTTGCTTGTAACATCATGGTTCCACATACTCTTTTATGTGGCATTGGTCGATCCAGTTGTTTTATTTTATTTTATTATTTTATAATTTCAACATAATAAAAATAATAATAATGTGCAAACCATAGTCCATGCACCTAATTGTGCCACTTTTTCCAACATAACAACAACAATAATATGTCTAGGGGCTAAACCAGAGGGTATTACAATGTGTTAATTGTGTGTCATGAGTTTGGAAATGAGTTTTCAGACTATGATTGTCATGGAAGTTGGATATAAGGAAATACTATTGAAAAATGCATTTTCATTTAACCTAACAATGTATATTCTGAAGAAGATAAATATTTGGTGACAAGTCTATGGAAGGTTGTTTCCAAATTGGATGTATTGCTGATATTAGACCTTTACTTTGTTCTTTAAGGATTCACAAAAACTTGTAATATTAGACTTCTTACTTTTGCAACATATATTTTAATTGTTAATTATAATTGGTTTGTGTTATTATATTATGAATGTTTTTTTACTTCCTTATATTTTAATATTATTGATATGGACCGTTGAGATCCACAAACGATTGGATCCTATTTTCTTGGTTGATCTGCATGCTTCTTAATTTAATAGTTTATGTAGTATTGTTGTGATTACATATCTAGTTATCATATCTTTATGCAATTAGAAAATCAACAAAGAAGAAGTTATTGGTGTTGGGTGTAGAGGGACTGTTGTTTAGGGTTCATCCGTGTTTATCGAAAAAGGACCACACAAAAAAAAACATCACTTTGTGCATGGATGTTATCATTATTATGTGCGGATTTTAGTTATGATATTATCAATTGTGAGACAATATTTTGGGATCACTCTATGGTTTAATTTTTTAATTGTTTCATTGGTGAATTTCAATGGTTGGAAGATGGAAACCTAGTATTTATTTCGGGACGTGATATTTGTATACATTATCCATACTTCTCCACATCTTATCGATCTCTCTATGGAATAATACATGTTTACAAAAAAATGTTAAGAGATATATTTCTCCAATATGAAAATCAATATTAAACATCAAATATTTTGTTTGTAGATGATGGTTAATACCATTCAAATGATAATGGAGAAGAGAACTGTTTGAAAATTCCATCAAGTCAGAGACTTGATGGTTCATATGAAAGAGACGAAAATGTAAAACCACAGTTTTTTCTCATTGACTCACCTGGGGTCTTGGTAAAACATGAGCCATTGGCTAAAAACATTCAAATTTAGATGGGAATATTGAAAAAAAAAATTTGTGGGAGTGGCAGCAGACATTTTGTGAACAAGCAACAGTCGACCATTTGGGACCATTGGGTTGCCAATTGTTGTATTGAAGTCATGTGAATGAAGTATTTAGAAACCAATATTTATTGGCATATTCGGTGCTTCTATCCTTTTTTCCACTTCAAATGGTCATTCTTCTATATTGTGATATAGTTCAGCCCTTAATGTTTCCTATGAAAGACATGTGCAAACAATTTTTTTTTATGGACATAAATAATAAGAAGAGAACTATGCAAGTGATCATGTGTTTTTCTAAAATTGGTTTTCATGTTCACAACAATTAATACTTATTAATTTTGCTATGTAGAAACAAGAATATTAATTAAAATGTGAAAAAAGAAATAATTATGAGATTCTGTATTGAATTTCTTTGTTTGCAAATACAAGATTATTATATAAACGATTGATATTGTTTGGTATCAATGGAGACGTGTTACATACACTTCATAAAACCTCATTTTAGAGCAAGACATTGTCATGGAAACCATATATCATTACAAGAACAAAGTTATACTTTCTATGGCCCAGTTTTATTGAATTTCTTCAAAAGTGCCTTAGCATTTTTTGAAGTTGGTTTGTGGACATCAGTGCAACGAAATGATGTGGATGAGTGTTTTCCATTTGTATTCAACAAAAATGAATTTGAAAGACAAATTTAAAGTCATACCAGCACAAGACGATTGTGACATTATACCAATAAAGGTTTACACTAGCTTTGAAAATATGCATGTATATTTGAAACCCCTTAATAAATGGGTGCTTATAATGCTTTAAACACGGTTATTGTAGATATTTCGATGGAAAAATATATTTACAATGATGATGGAAATTATATTATTGTTAAGGCTATTCTTGTGATGAGGAAAATGACATATTTTCGTTAGATCAATTGTGGCATTGCTTGCTCCAACTCACCGGTGTTGGTGATGTGAGGCCTATTGTAAAAGGTATGGAACTTGTTTGTTAAAGAATTTAGTTTTTTATGTTTACTGATACTATATTATATATTTGAAAATGTTCTCTAGTTGGGAATGTCTTCATATTTTTCTATGTTTTGTTTTGTTTGATACGTGATTTTAAAGTATGAAAATGGAATTTATAAAGTGAACAATAAAAAACTGAAAGTTTCAATATTGAATTTAACAAGTTCAAAATTCAATTCCATAAGTGCAAAATCCTAATAAAAAAATGAAAAACATGATTAAAAAAATGCAAAAATAATTTCAAAAAGTCAAAAAATACACTTTCTAAAGTGCAAAAACATGTTTAAAAAGTGCATAATTGGGTTCAAAAAGTGCAGAAATGACTACCAGAAGTGCCAATATTGCATTCCGTACCTACCCAATTTTGACACTTTTGGGGCTATAGAAACCCTGAATTTGGTATTTAGAAATGTTGTTTTTGGCCTCTTTAAAGAGGCTTGGACTAGAATAAATCCAGATTTAATGAAATGGGTATTTAAACCAGAATTTGGAGGGTTCCATATTCCAAACATTGTGAAGTTTAATTGGAACTTCTCAATCTATGATGTTGATAACATGACATTTTTCTCATGTGATAAGGTTTATGGTGCTTAAGGGTTATAAGCACTAAATAAATATGCATCATAAGTTTTATAAGGGTGAAAGGTTATATGTATTAAGTGTTTGATCCAGATATTGAGGGATGTGATCTAGTAAGGCTTGAATATCAAGAGAGAAAAATTTTAACGTGTAGAGATACCATGAAATTCACTAATGTAACATTGTTGAATATCCATTAAAGGAAAAACACAAAAATGAATTAATAAAATGCACCACAGAAATATGGGATATATATAGAGTTGGGAAAGGAATATTTCATTAAGTTGAACCATTACATGTAATGATTCCAAATTTAGGACTTCTTCTTCCCAATCTTAAGTCTCTCCTTATTATATTTTCACAAAGTAGATTTGTTGACAAATTCAACTTTGATTAAGTTTGACTTCATCAATGACATGTTTATTGAGACCCCTCTTAAGTTTAATATAAATATGCCTTTATGACTTATAACTTTGAACCTTGGCCTATAACCCCATTTAAGCTATAGATCAATGTTCTCTCATTACTAAATGATGGTCCTTGTGGGGAAAATCATATGACATGATTTGGAACATTAATTACCAATCTGGGGTGTTCCTAAACTTGTGAGGTACTGCGCAAAGTATATGCAGAGAAAGTACTTAAAGTGCTTCAAAAACTAAGCATTCATACACACACATCCGAACTTCGATATTAAGAAAAACTAAAAATAATCAACACTGCAAATCAATCTTCTATCTATCCTCAACAATCAAATCGTAATGCCTTGTAAGATCAACACCATCTATTGCGATGAAATAAAATACACAATCACACTTTCCTATTAACAAACTGAATCAATTATCAACCTACCAGAGTCCTTTAGAAGTAAGCATTTTTCCAACATAGTTAAACATTGAAATGCTACATCTCCTCTCAACCTTCAAGTCGTTGATGCCAATTCAGAGAGGAATTCAAAATAAAAGAGATTATGTCCAACGTACCACTAGATTTTGAAATGTACCACTAGCTAAATATAAAATATGAATCATACCACTAGCTAATGAATTAAATCCCAACTCTAAATACTCTGCAATAGAAAACCATTACCTAAATTTGCAATGCTGATATTCTAATTCACAAAACACAGTAATTAAAACAACTTTCAAAATCAAACCACAACATTCTAGTCATGAAATTAAAAGTACTCTATCTGTTAATTAATTAATTCACAAGTTCTTAATTTTCTGCAATATCACATAAGCTGCTACAGGAACAATTCAAAATACTGGAAATGAATTGTTTCTTGGATTCAAACCACACACTTAAAATGATTTCAGACAACTAAAGAATAAAACGCACACCACTCTTGTGGATAAAGTAAACACACACAAGGGGGAAGTGTTTCTAAGATGGAGTGGGCCCTTTCTCCACTTAGAAACACGCCTTGAAACCTACATGAAAATTAAAGATGCAAGAACTCAAAATACATAGAATCCGACCTTCAATTAATAAAATGGTACAATGATTGTAATCCTTTCTCCTCTAATCTAATTCCCAAATCTCTAAATCTAATCCCCAAAGAACTAATTCCCCCCAATATTTATACATGCATCTCCTCTTTCACAAAAGGAGAAGAGATTACATAATATGAGATCAAATCCCCAATATTAAATGGATCTTACAACCAACATATTTTAGACTTGGTTCAATTTAGGAAAAGGAGGTTATTTGATGATCATAAAAGCATAACAATGTCCCTAACAATCATCATTTACCCATATTTGATCATTCGATTCGTGGTCAAAGGATGGAGGAGAAATCTGTCCAACTCGTAACCAAATTTGAAAAAGTGCATCTATAGGAATTTAGGCAAAAATCATGGAAATCTAGTTTTCCCCCAACCATATCTCTTAAACCTTATCAAATCTTGGAAAATGACTTGATCCATACTCAATTTGGTATACTGTTAACAAAACCCATGTTTTATATTTTTTTTATTCATCTTTATCACCTTGAAAATCGTGCCCCAAGTTGGATGTTTGAGAAACTATGCAAATTTAAACCAACTCTTTAACCAAGTACTTGAAGATTCACATGTGTGACCTGAGCATGATATAATGAGCATGCGACAATTTAAATACCTTCATCCATCATGTCCATGTGTTAGTTTCTCCATTGGACACATGGAAGTGTGAGAAACAATGATGGTGTTACAACTGTGTTGCTACAGGATCAATTGCTCCAAGACTAGTTACTGCAGGATCAGGATAGTGTTGTTGCAACAACAATTGACCATGAACAAGAGATGACATAGGAGATCTAGGCATAAACTAATGGAAATATTACCATCATGACACATCCATCTATCGCATCCATGCGTTCATTTCTCATTTGGACATGTGGAAGTGTGAGGAACAATGATAGTGCAAAGGATCACGTTGTTGCGGGATCATGACTGTTGCTGCAGGATTACGCTTGACACAACTATCATTAGCAAAAGTAAGACTAATCTTGTTTAATTCATTCAAAATAAAGGAAACTAACAATAATTGACTACTTGAAATGTATAAGCTTGGCAAGACACATTAATGAAGGATTATGGAAAATATAGTAATAAATGGGTGAAAAGATGAATCCAAAATGATCAAAAGGAATGACTCTAGGTGGTGAAAAACATGACATACTGGTGACCCAACATCTCCACCACACCTGAGATTTGGAATGTCCTCATGCCAACAAAGTAAAAAAATGATGATCTTTGGATCCACTTTCATTATTTTTGCTTAATGGATATAGCATGCTTTATATCGTGGTCTAAAATGTTAATTTTTTGATAATTTCATTCCATTATCATAAGGATCTCTAAGAGAATAACATGTACATCATATCAATCATAGACACAATAGCAAACACACAAGAGACACAGAGTTTCACCGAGGAAAACCAAGAAGGTGAAAAACCCCGCAACTTCCTCAAAGATAGAATAAACCCAATAACAAGATCACAAGGATCAAACCCAATAAGATGTCTCTAGTAGTGCTCCTCCTCCTCCACATGTGCACCACTTTCTCACTTAGCCAATGCAAGCTTGAGAAGTGAGTGAATGAATAGAATGACGGACACACCCCTCTTATTTATACTTGACTTGACCTGCCAATTAAATCACTGGGGCTGACTTGCTACTCAAGTCTAATAACCCAACCACATGACCTAATTAGGGCCGACCCCTCACTAGTGGTCTAATAACCCATCAATACAAATGACAACACTTGTCAATACAAATGACGACACTTACAAATACAAATGATGACACTTCCAAATAGAGGAATGTAACATCTCTAATGGATATACAATAAAGTACAAATGTAATACATAGAAGAATATCTTCTGAAGTTACAAATACATCAACACTCCCTCTTAACTAGGAAGGTATTCTGGACACAGATCATCAATACATATTGGCGCAAGTCTTTCAATTCTGGAGCTGGATCATCATCACTGGATCACGGAGCATAATCATCATCACTGTTGATGTACTCAACATCTCGATCTATGGGATATCTCTGAATTTTGCTCGTCATAGGAAGTTCTACAGAGCCAGCCCTTTTTCATGCTGGATGTAGGCCCACCACCTGTAGGTCTTCATCATCATTGGCCATACTGTGGAATCCTCAGGACTTATTACATGCGTCAATAAAACCTCAAAAGAGTATCCCAGGATCCTTTATGTGCCTAAGCACGACCGGCAAGATCTCCCAGGGCAATATTATATGTTGACCCCACCACAAAACCTCGAAAGAGTATCCCAAGATCCTTTATGTGTCGAAGCATGACCGACAAGATCTCCCAGGGCAACATTACATGTGGTCACCACAAAACCTCGAAAGAGTATCCTAGGATCCTTTATGTGCCAAAGCACAACCGACAAGATCTCCCAGGGCAATATTACATGTGCTCACCACAAAACCTCGAAAGAGTATCCCAGGATCCTTTATGTGCCGAAGCACGACCGACAAGATCTCCTAGGGAAATATTACATGTGGTCATGGCAAAACCTCAAAAGAGAATCCCAGGATTGATTACGAGCACACAGCTCAACCTATCGGATCTCCTAGAGCAATATTTTGTGCCATAGGACAAAACCTCGAAAGAGTATCCCAAGATCCTTTATGTGCTGCAGCACAATCGGCAAGATCTTTCAGGGCAATATTACATGTCCTCCCAGAGAGAAACCTCCAAAGAGTATCCCAGGATCCTTTATGTGTCGCAGCACGACCGACAAGATCTCCTAGGGAAAGATTATATGCTCATCTACACAACCTGTCAACGGCCACAAAGTATCAACTTGATACTCACCGTACATCATCCTGATGTACATGATCATCATCATTGCATCGTCCTGATGCATGTCATCATCTCATGTTCATCTTGATCATCGTCACTGCATCGTCCTGATGCATGTCAACTGGAGCAACATCCTGAAGCTCATCATCCATGATCATCCTGATCATACAATGTATCCACCTGATACATACATAAATACATGATCCACCTGATCATATCAAGCATCCAACATGATGCATATACATATACATTATCCAACTAATCATATCCAGCATCCAACATGATGCATATACATATACATGATCCAACTGATCATATCCAACATCCAACATGATGCATATACATATACATGATCCAACTGATCATATCCAACATCCAACATGATGCATATACAGAGCAGTAATTAGAGCATCATCCTAATGCTCAACATCCAGCGCTTACATCCACAACCATGGGAAGGATCCTCCTCTCACCATGCTTGGAATGGCTTCTGCAAATCTGTCCATCACTTCTTCCTCGAAGTGTGATCAATCTAAAGAACACCAAGCCTCTCTCTAAAGTACTCAAACTTCACTCTGGCTAGTGGTTTCGTCAATACATCTACAACCTGCTCATCCGTCGCAACATACAGGAGCTTCACTGCTCCTCTCTACACCATATCCCTGATATAGTCATATTTGATCTCAATGTGCTTCGACCTGTCGTGGAACACCAGGTTCTCAGACAGCTTCACACAACTCTGGTTGTCACAAAAGATACCAGTAGCATCCAATGAGAGATCAAATAACTCAGACAGTAGCTTCCTAAGCCATACTGTCTCACAACTAGCCGAACACGCTGCAACATACTCTGCTTTGGCTATACTCAATGCTACGCAGGACTGTTTCCTGCTAAACCAAGAGATCACACATGATCCCATACTAAAGCAGCACCCAGAAGTGCTCTTCCTTCTACAGCACTACCTGCCCAATCTGAATCAACATAACCCTGCAGGTTAAAATTTTGATTCGCATCATACTTGAGCCCATAATCAACCATACCCATCAGGTACCTCAGAATATGCTTTACGGAAACCAAGTGAACACTTCTCGGATCCGTTAGGAACTAGCTCAATGTGTTCACCGCAAAGCAAATATCTGGTCTCGTGTTTGTCAGGTACATCAAGGACCCAATCATCTGACGATACATAGTGACATCAACTGGCTCAGATGAAGCATCACATAGAAGCTTCAGGTTCGATGCCATAGGTGCGGCCATGGCCTTGCAGTGCATCATCCCGAACCTCTTCAGGATTTCTACTGCATACTTCCCTTGTCCAAGGAAGATCCCATCTGCACTCTGCCACACCTCCATGCCTAGAAAATAGTGCATCATCCCCAAGTCCTTCATCTCGAACTCGGCAGCAAGCTTCCTCTTGGTATCAACAATCAAACTATCCTCACCTATAACAAATAGGTCATCCACATACAGAAGTAGTATCACTAGATTGCCTTCCTCAACCTTGTAGTAAAGGTTGGAATCTGCTTTACTCTTGGTAAATCCCAAACTAGATAGAAAGCTGTCCATCCTACCATACCAAGTCCTAGGAGCTTGCTTCAAGCCATACAAGGCTTTCTTCAACATGCACACATATGACTCCCTGTCATGTGTTTCAAAACCAAGTGGCTGCTCCACATACACTTCCTCTTCGACTACACCATTCAAGAAAGTTGTCTTGCCATCCATCTAGTGTATCTTCCATTTCATTACTGTAGCCAGATCAAGTACTGTTTTGATGGAAGTGTATCTGGCTATAGGATCAAAAGTCTCTTCATAGTCTATTCCCTCTTTCTGAGAGAAGCCACGAGCTACAAATCTTGCCTTGTATTTCTCTATGCTACCATTTGTAGCATTGTTGATATTATAGATCCACTTGGAAGTCACAACAAACTTCCCCTCAGGTCTTGGGACAACATCCCAAACATCATTCTTAATGATCGATTGGTACTCCTCGACCATGGCATCCTTCCATTCTTTCTTTTCCACTGCTTCTTCATAACTAGAAGGTTCTTTGTTCATAATGTCACAGAGTAAGGCAACATAACTGGTGTGTGATCTAGTCCTCTAAATTTCTCTATGTTCTTCTTCTGGGATGCCATACCTTTCTGCATCTTGAATGAGCTCTCTAGCCCATGCAGGTTTCCTCTTGTGAGAGTTCTCCTCACGGGGTGGATCTATAGGTTCTTGTGGATCTTCAATTTCACGAACTGCTTTTGGAATTTCTTCATTCATGGTAGTGTCTAGAAATATGGTTACCTTTGGTTTTTCATGGTCATCAACAGGTGTCTTCCTTGATTTGATGTATGCTGAATTTTCATCAAATGTTACATCCCTGCTGATGTCAATCTTCTTGAACCTTGGAAAGTATATTCTGTAAGCCTTCGAGCTTTCACTGTAACCCACAAAGATACCCTTCTTTCCCGAAGGATCTAGCTTTGTCCTCTTTTCCTTTGGAATGTGTGTATATACTGAACAACCAAATATTCTGAGATGGCTAACTTCTGGTTTCTTACCAGAGAAGACTTCTTCTAGTGTCTTGTTGTCAAGTATCTTGTGAGGTGTTCTGTTTTGCACATAAACAGCTGTCCTAGCGGCTTCTGCCCATAAATGCATAGGTAGATCTTGGTCATGAAGGATTTCCCGTGCTGCTTCCATGATAGTTCTATTCTTCCTTTCTGCAACTCCATTTTGTTGTGGATTGTAGGGAGCAGTCAACTCCCTCTTAATCCTTGAATCACTACATAGTTTCTTGAAATCACCTAAAGTGAATTCTCTGCCATTATTGGATCTAAAGGTCTTGATCTTCTTATCTGTTTGATTTTCTATCAAGGCTTTGAATTCCTTGAACTTATCAAACACTTCATCTTTATTTTTCAAGAAATAAACCCAAGTCTATGATGCACCTGCAACAATTAATTAACAAGAATATGCGAAATAGCAGAAATGACAGAACTCAGAATCACTTTTATATTGATCACAGGCCACTTCGAGGGGGCAACCTCCTTTGAGCAAGCTCAATACAATTAACTTCACGGTGCCTTCGTAGGTCTCAACACACACTTATATACTAATTCTAGGCGCCAATACTATGGGTCAAAACCATGGGCCGTTACAAACTATGGATCAACAATACTACGGGCGACTTACAAAGCATATGCGCCAACAACAATAACATAAACTATTGATCAACAAATACTACAAGACGACTTACAAAGCATATGCGTCCAACAACAACATACTAACAAAGTAAAGACATGGGTTCCTAACAAAGTCCTCCTAAAGAAATCATCAATGAAAGAAACATAGTATACATACCCACTCAGAGAACTGGATGACATTGGACTGCATACATCAGAGTGGATAATCTCCAAGATTCCTTTTGCTTTGCTTTCACTACTTGGAAATGCCTTCTTTGTGTTCTTTCCTTTTGCACATCTTTTGCAAACACCTTCATGCTTTGACTGGATTTCAGGAAGACCCTCTACTGCTTTGCTTGCTATTGGAAGTGCTCTATAGTGCACATGAGCAAGCCTTCTATGCCAAAGTTCATTTGGCTCCATGGATTCATGTACCATGGCATGTTCAGGTTGCCCCTTTAACTTGTACAATCCTCCCTCTTGCTCTCCAATCACCACTACATCATCTAATGTCTTACCCTTTGGCCACATGAGTACTTGGCCATCTATAAATGCAACTCTCATTCCCTTTGCATCCAAAGATGATATGGATAGGAGATTCTTATTGAGTCCAGGTACATATAAAACATCTTGCATCTTTATAGACTTCCCAGAGTCTAGTTTGTAGGAGGCTTCACCACTTCCTTTTATGGGATATTGATAGTCATCCCCAAGTTTTACCTTATGGGGTGACTCATGTTCATATAGGTCCATGAATGATTCTTTAAACCCAGTCATGTGTTTATAACCCCCACTATCAATAAGCCAATCATTACAACCATGAGAAATAGTACCTGTGAGAGCAGAGATTAGAACATATTCATCTTCACTTGATGAGTCATCACTTTCTGCTCTAGCCTTCTTCTTGGGAGGTTCATCATCCTCAGCAGCATGAGCATGATATATCTTCTTGTTGTTCTTCCTCATCCTATTGAATTTGTTGTTATTGTTGTTCCTTTTGTTCTTGGGACATTCTGAAGCAAAGTGTCCCTTCTCATTACAAGTAAAGCACCTCAAGTCTTTCTTATCTCTTTGATGGTGGTGAGGAGCTTTCTTGTGATAAGATTGCTCTCTTTTGGACTTACCTTTCTTGGTGTGTGCTGTGAGAGATTGGTCTTCATTTCCCATCTTTTCTTCTCGAGCCACAAGCCTAGCTTCTTCTTGTGGACATTCTTCCCACAGTCGACTGAAATAGATCAATTTCTTTCTTGCACAGATTGCTTAGATGAAGGAGTCCCATGACCTAGGTAGGCTATTTAATGTGGTCATTACAATTTCACCATTCTCCACTACTTCATCCACAGCTTCAAGTTGTTCCTTGATTTGAGAGACCTTTGAAAAGTAGGATTGAATGGTCTCTCCATTATGAAGCTTTACCCCTTTCAATTGGTTCCGCAGAGTCATCTTCCGATTTATGTTCTTTCCTTCAAACAACTTGGTTAAGGAGTCAAACATCTGCTTAGGTGTCTTTAGGGAAGACACATGAGGTATGAGATGGTCTTGATAGAATCAGCAATGATTCTTTTAGCCTTGACCAGGTTATTCTTGTGTAAGGCCTTAGCCTCATCTCCCTCTGGGACAGGGACCTCTTCACTTATGTAAGTGTCCAAATCATTTTCTTCTAGGATTAACCCAATCCTATACTTCCATGATCGAAAGTTATCAGCTCCATCAAGTTTATCCTCAAGCTTGGTGTGGTGAGACATCTTTAAAGAGTACTTCAAATGGAAATAGAAAATATTTAGGTCTTACCACTTGATTTGCTGAAAACTGGATCTAGAGCTGGATTAGGGTTTGTTAGAGAAACCCTAAAAATTCTAAATATGAATTTCAAAATTCTAAAAGGATAGAAAGATGCGCCTTGATGAGTTGATTAGCCTGGTATACTCAGAAATTGAGAACTACAAAGTTTCACCCTTCAAAAATGCTTTTCAATCTCCTGGACTCACCAAGGAGGACCCTGGATTAGGGTTTGAGATTCTCGGAGCTTCACACAACCAAAAACTTTGATCCAAAGCTCTAAAATTCTATTTTTGCAAGGATCTTCCAACTATGTACTCAGATTTCATAAATTCCTATTTTTGTGGAAACCCTAATTTTTAGGTCAAAAACTGAAACAACTTGGAATTGAATTTTGTTTCGACAGAAAGATGCTCCCTTGATAGTAGAGTCAATCTAGCCTTCTGTCTTTGATGAATTATGGAGAGAAACCCAAATAATAAGAAGCCCTAGCTTCCACAGCTGCATAGTGCCTTCTTCTTAGGTAAGCTCTGATACCATGTTAATTTTTCGATAATTTCATTCCATTATCATAAGGATCTCTAAGAGAATAACATGTACAACATATGTCTACAGCATATCAATCATAGACACAATAGAAATCACACAAGAGACACAGAGTTTCACCGAGGAAAACTAAGAAGGTGAAAAACCCTGCAACTTCCTCAAAGATAGAATAAACCCAATAACAAGATCACAAGGATCAAACCCAATAATATGTCTCTAGCAGATGCTCCTCCTCCTCCACATGTGCGCCACTTTCTCACTTAGCTAATGCAAGCTTGAGAAGTGAGTGAATGAATAGAATGAGGGACACACCCCTCTTATTTATACTTGACTTGACCTGCCAATTAAATCACTGGGGCCGACTTGCTACTCAAGTATAATAACCCAACCACATGACCTAATCAAGGCCGACCCCTCACTGGTGGTCTAATAACCCATCAATACAAATGACGACACTTGTTAATACAAATGACAACACTTACAAATACAAATGATGACACTTCCAAATAGAGGAATGTGACATCTCTAATGGATATACAATAAAGTACAAATGTAATACATAGAAGAATATCTTCTGAAGTTACAAATACATCAACATAAAAGTCATGTATAAAAGACTCATGTTCAAAGAACTGATTTCTCATCCTTTTTCCCATTTTGCACATTTTATTAGGTGGCACTTTGAATGCATCATGTACTTAATCGTTTGATCATATGTAGCATTGATAACTATATCCTCAAATTCTTAAATGCTGAGATTTATTACTGTCACAATGAACATATTTGAATCTTGATTTTCTTTCAAAGTATCATCCACTGGATCATGCTAGTCATGGCATATCTTGGACATTTAAACTTTGTTTTTATCTTTCTTCCAAATCATAGGACTATGCTTACTTGATAGAATGGTCATCTTTGGACTATGACTTGCATGTAGGATGTCATGTCATGGAAAAATCAATGTATGGAAATGTAATATGGTACTAGCTCATCACTGAGAGAGCACTGAATAGGGGAAACATCATGAAAAAGGTGAATAAAGAGTTTTTAGGGATGGGATGGAAATAAATTTGAGTTGTGTTTCATGAGTGGATAGGAGATAAAATTGTAGTATAGGTATAAGAAAATAGTTTCCACCATACTTTTCCAAATTTTCAGTCGAGGTGATAGAAATGGTGTTATAAAGGATAGAGGGTGAAGGGAAAAGTAGTTTGCAATGTGAAATGATAGGAATGTCAAGCTCACAATAGTCTTCTTATCATTATTTCCAAAATTTATAACAAATCAAAAAGTCTTAAAATTAGTTTTACCTCAAGTTTATATGAAGAAAATTATGATTGTTGTTGGATGTGCTGCTGATTGAACTTCAGGAATCGGATTGAACTGAGTCTTAGAAATTTGTTAAGACTATGTATTATAGAGCTAGAAATTTCCTATAGATGGCATCCATATTGGGAACACTATCTGGATATGGATATTCTGCATGCTAACCATGTTAAATAGGGTAAGTGAGTTGTATTCCTTGACTTTAAAATATGCAACAGCTTCTTGTATACAACTTTAAATCCTGTCAACTTAATGAACTTTCAGTGCCATGGAATTTGATGATCTAGTGTATAGAGGTGAACAGGATGAGTACACTGTCCTAAAATAAGTGTGAGTTGTTGATGCTGAGAATGACCAAATTGAGAGTGATTATTGGGTTAGATATGAAAATTGAAGTGTTGCGGGAATTCTCTATGAAATATGACCAACTAATGATCTCCAGGAAGGTTAGTCAATGGTGTTTATGCTTATCTAAAAGAAGAGGACTGATTTGGAAAAAAATGAATCACTTATGGAAACTCTGCTATAAGAGGAGATAATTCTGTTGCAGGAACATAGATTATTATTGGAACATAAAACCCTTGTCATTTTTATTCTGAAAATCACATTCTAAAACTGAAATGAACTGAAACAAGAAATCTAAAATTGCACACTTGCCAAGACATTATGTATGCTTCTACAGGAATGACATCCCCCCCACACCAAATATTTTGCATGTCCTCATGAAAATGAAGTAGGGAAGATGTGACATCAAGAGGTGAATTGAAAAATCTTCAAGCATCCCCGAACCATGGTACAATTCTATCCACATAAATAGATTTTCTTGAAGTTAAATGTGGAGAGAACTCATTGGATTACCAGTCATTGATGACTGTTGTTAACAAATGAGAGGCTTTTCACCAATGAGGACAGTGAGAGACAAGTCATCCCTAATGCATCCTGTGAGGTGTGAATAAATGTGTTGTTATTGAACCCCCTACATGATCTAATAGTCAGGAGGAATTAATGTATCCTCTCTCCTACCAGCAAGAAACTTGTCATTAAGGCATACAAGATTCAAGGCATCGTAAGTATCTCTTGATCTTGATCCCAAATAGAGTGTTGAAGTCAATGGGACAAGACCTACTGGAAGTAAGGCCTTAAGGAATCACACATCATCCAGTATGAGCGTAAAACCAAAATATTTGAAGAACCATAAAATATCAAACCAACATGAAGAACTTTATTGTGAGTCTTGCCCACCAGTAGCCTGGTTTTCAAGCAAAAATCATGTCCAGCTGCGCCAGTAAACTGGTTTTCACTTTTTCTCTTTACTATTTTATTTATTGATTTATTCTTCTACTCTATCCTACTTGTCTTGAAAGACGAAATATCTCTCAAGTATAAGAATACTTCCAATGAAACCATTTACGTAACAAAATATCAAATGTACTCATACCCAAATCTGAAATATGTACGTACCTCAATGAATACTAGGATGTCAGAGACTAGATGCTTTTGTAAATATGGTTCCAAGAATTGTTGAAATATGGAGTGATGCTGTAAATTTATGGCTGATTAGAACCAATCTTCAATATAATATTTGTTTCCCTAACTTCTCTCAACTATCATGCCATTAAGTTCTTTTGAAAATTGATCTTCACATTCCAGAATGCATAAGAGATCTAGATATGAGGACAAAGATGCAAGGAATTCTTCAATCTCTGGTTCTAGTGTTTGTTCTTTATCAGATTTTGTGCATGATTCATCGATCACGTCTCCTTGTTAATAAGAATTAGAAGAATCTTATAATTCCTCTTCTTCATTTTCTTCCATGGTTTCTGAAATTTTGTAATTTAAGACCTTCCCAGACCTCAAATAGGTTTCCTGCAACAGTGTGCAGTCTTCCTGCAACAATGCTGGTGAAATAGAATAGGCATGGAAGGTGGGAAAATTTTGCAGTTCAACATTGTAAGTGGGATGTACTGCTTTATTAGGGTTAGGTTTTGGAGTGGGTTGAGCAGGAATGTGTGTAGGGAACATAGGAATTCAAAAGTAACATGTTCCTCATGATTAAAACTTGTGCCTTCTTGATATGCCATTGCCACATATTTCTCTTCAAATTTTCCTGCCAGTTGGTTAGTAGGGTGGGTGGTGCTTACAAAACCACTAAGTGAAATAATGGGATTTTTTTTTCTTCTACTTCTACTTCTTCCTACTCTATTCATGCAACCTATTCATCATAAATAAAAAACCCAAACAAACTCCGATTTACCATCTAGCACGACAAGGGCTTGGATGAACCTCTCTACAGAAGATGCATAGGTTCTTACCTCTTGTCTTATCGTTCCTCCTCCTCCGAATCTGAAATGTTGGACCTGCAAAACAAAAACAAAAACACTCCAATAAAATTCCTTTAGCATCTCCACGACAACAACGCCAAAATGTGGGGCAAATCATATGACATGATTTGGACCATTAATTATCAATCCGGGATGTTTGTAAACTTGTGAGGTAATGTGCAAAGTATATGCATAGAAAGTACTTAAAGTGATTAAAAAACTAAGCATTCATACACACACATCGAAACTTCAATATTAAGCAAAACTAAAAATAATCAACACTGCAACTCAATCTTCTATATATACTCAACAATCAAATATTAATTCCTTTTAAGATAAACACCATCTATTGCGATTAAATAAAATACTCAATCACACTTTACTATTAACAAACTAAATCAATTAGAAACCTAACAGATTTCTTTAGAAGTAATCATTTTTCCAACATAGTTAAATAGTGAAATGCTACATCTCTTGTCAACCTTCGAGCTGTTGATGCCAATTCATAGAGGAATTCAAAATAAAAGAGATTATATCCACTGTACCACTATGATTTGAATTGTACCACTAGATAATGAATTACCACTAGCTAAATATAGAATCTGAACTGTACCACTAGCTAATGAATTAAATCCCAACTCTAAATACTCCGCAATAGAAAACTATTACCTAAATTTGCAATGTTGATATTCTAATTCACAAATCACAGTAATTAAAACAACTTTCAAAATCAAACCACAAAATTCTAGTCATGAAATTAAAAGCACTCTGTCTGTTAATTAATTAATTCACGAGTTCTTAATTTTCCACAATATCACATAAGCTGCTACATGAACAATTCAAAATAATGGAAGTGAAATGGTTGTTGCATGGATTCAAACCACACACTTAAAATGCTTTCACACAACTAAAGAATAAAACACATGCCACACTTGCGAATACAGGAAACGCACACAGGGGATACTTTTTTTGAGAGGAAGGGGGCCCTTCCTCCACTCAGAAACACACCTTGAAACCTACAGGAAAATTAGATATGTAAGAACTCGAAATACATAGAATCTAGCCTTCAATTAATGAAAAGGTACAATGATTGGAATCCCTGCTCCTCTAATCTAATTCCCAAATATCTAAATCTAATCCCCAAAGAAATAATTCCCCCCAATATTTATACATGCAAATCCTCTTTCACAAAAGGAGAAGAGGTTACATAAGACGAGATCAAATCCCCAATATTAAATGGATCTTACAACCAACATATTTTAGACTTGGTTCAATTTAGTAAAAGGAGGTTTTTTGATGATCATAAAAGCATAAAAATGTCCCTAAAAATCATCATTTACCCATATTTGATCATTGGATTCATGGTCAAAGGATGGAAGCGAAATCTGTCCAACTCATAACCAAATTTGCAAAAGTGCACCTACAGGAATTTAGGCAAAAATCATGGAAATCTGGTTTTTCCCCCAACCATATCTCCTAAACCTAATCAAATCTTGGAAAACGGCTTGGTGATTTCTCAATTTGGTATACTATCAACAAAACCCATGTTTTATATTTTTTGATTCATCTTCATCACCTCAAAAATCGTGCCCCAAGTTGGTTGTTTGAACAATTGTGCAAATTTAAACCAACTCTTTAACCAAGTACTTGAAGATTCACACGTGTGACCTAGGCATGATCTAATGAGCATGCAAAAATTTGAATACCTTCATCCATCATGCCCATGTGTTAGTTTCTCCATTTGACACATGGAAGTGTGAGAAACAATGATGATGCTACAACTGTGTTGCTACAGGATCAGTTGCTGCAAGACTAGTTACTGCAAGATCAAGATAGTGTTGCTGCAAGAACAATGGACCATGAAAAAGAGATGAAATAGGCGATCCGAGCATAAACTAATGGAAATATTACCATCATGACACATCCATCTATCACATCCATGCGTTCATTTCTCATTTGGACATGTGGACGTGTGAGGAACAATGATAGTGCAAAGGATCACGTTGCTGCAGGATCATGACTGTTGCTGCAGGATTAGGCTTGACACAACCATCATTAGCAAAAATAAGACTAATCATGTTTAATTCATTAAAAATAAAGTTAATTAACAATAATTGACTACTTGAAATGTATACGCTTGGCAGGACACATTAACGAAGGATTATGGAAAATGTAGTAATAAATGGGAGAAAAGATGAAGCCAAAATGATCAGAAGGAATGCCGCGAAGTGGTGAAAAACATGACATATTGGTGACCCAAAATTCCTGGTCACTTGGCCTATGCTAAATAAAAAAGGAGAGCCCACAATTTTTATAATGGGAACAAGTTTTCAATTTTATGAAAAGGGGGGTTTTGTGGCTAACCTATAATTATAGGTTTATTGATGTCTTGTAATCTATTGGGTGATGGAAACATTTCTCTTGATTCTAGATGATAAGGCATGGGTTTTTTTCCTTTTACATGGGAAAAATGTGGGTTACCTATAGAATTACCTCTTCACTATTAATTAAACATGTAATCAATTTGACACAATGTCCATGTCTTCCTAATGGCCTCATATATAAATGTTGTATTATGAGAATGAGGAGATCAAACGCTAGATTATACAAAAGGCCCAAATTTGAGCAATATCCTAATTGAAAAAGACCCCTATTATGTTGGTTTAAAATAAGGATGGGAAGCAACAACTTTATATTAAATACATAGTCTTGAACACAACTATAGTTTAAGATTCAGTATCCCATCCACTGAATTAATGATTTGCTCAATGCATGGATTTTTTCCAACAATATTTGATCTTAAGTAGGGATATCACTAGGTGTCAATCAAGCCAATTGATGTGTGGAAGATAGCCTTAAAGTCTAAGGGAGTTGTCTTTGAGTGGTTGGTCATGCCCTTTAACTTGACTAATGCGCCAATACAATTCATAAGGATGATGGATCATATTATGTGGCTAGTCACCATTATTTTGTAGCCATATACCTAGATGACATCCTCATATTCCACATAACTAAGGAAAATAATTCGAAGCCCAATCAACAATTACAAGAATATTGAGGTAACACAAGCTATATGCCAACCTAACAAAGTTCTCATTCAATATACATAGATTTCAATATCTAGAGGACATCATGGATGAATATGGAATTCATGTGTATCCAGTCAATACCTAAGTCATTTGTGACTGGGAAGTTTGAAAACACTGATGGAGTTTCACATATTCTTGGACCTCACCAACTTTAACCTTAGGTTAATTTTGGGGTTATCTCATATCTCTTAGGCCCTTATCTCAGTTACCAAGGGTGGAGCTAGTGCCAAGTTTGTTTTGGCTGAGACAACTATTATTCTTCTAGATTAATAAAAATAATCCAAAATTGAGATGAACATCTAAAATTATTTTATTGGCATTGTCCTTGGACAAAATGGATATTTGATTGTCTATCATAATGACATACTCTCTAATATAGTTCATAGATACCTCACATATGAAAAATAGATTTTCTCAACTTTCCATCTTGTTAGTATTGGAAGCATTATATTCTACAAAAGGAAATGATTATCAACACGAACCACAACCCTATTCAATTCATGTAGATGAATGCAAAGTTACAAAATGACCACCATCAAAAGAGGTCCTTGAACCTTCAACAATTGCATCTAAACATCAATTACAAAAGGGAAGCGGCAATCAAATTATTTGTCGCCTCAATGAACCCATAAATTTGGCACTAATGACAATCATCAAGTATTATGGATACAAGATTTCAAAGTGGCCCGAGCTGCATCACATCGATCATCATTTCCTTGCTTTATACTAGACATTGTTTGCAAGTAAACAAGTTTCCAACTTTTACCACCAAGATGGATGTCTGTTCCATCTCAACCATCTTTTTGTTCCTTTAAGTAAGTGTGAGAAGATAATTTTGGAGGCATATTATAGTGTGTTGGAATGGAATTGTTATGTGAAAAAGAAAGCGACAATCTTACAAAAGTAATTTTACTTGAAAAATCTCTAAAATAATGTGCACTATTTGTGCCATTGTTAAAGATACAATCTAGAAGTAAGGACATGAATCTCCTCTACCCACTTCAAATAATTCTTGAGCGTTAGTCTTCATGGATTTTATGTCAAGTATGCCCTCGAACAAGCATGGGAATGATTTTATTTTTATGTCTATAGTTGGTTGGTTCTATAAGATGGAAATTTTTGCACCTTGCAAGAAGAGTATCATAGCATAATCCACTAGTAAGATCTCATTTGGGTGTGTTTGAGTTCATTTTGGGTTGCTAAAGACCATTATTTATGGTATGGACAATAACTTCCTAAGTATATTTTGGTCCAGCCTTTGGACCATGATGGACACCAAATTGACTACCTTCCATCCCAAGGCCAATGGACATACCAAGGTATTGAACAAGATAATTATACATGCAAAATGTACAACTCCAAGCATCCACATACTTTGAATGAAATCCTTCCTTATGTTCAACACATTTACAATAAAAACTTCATAGTTATAGCAGACACAACCCTTTTAGGTGTGCATGGAGTTCCAATCATTAGTCCTAATAGATGTACATTTTATTGTTGCATCAATAGGGAAAAAGTACTCCCATGATCAACGTGAAGCATACAACATAAAAAGAATGGAAAAATATAGCACATATAGCCATAAGTTCATTGTATTCTATATAAATAAAACACCTTGTACAAGTAGTGACATGATCGACATTGGGTTCCACACAAGTTTAAGGTTGGTGAGAAGGTGTGGATACACTTAAAAAAAATTAACTCACATACCCACACATACATATGAAAACACTCCAATGTAGGCCTTAACTTATCACCAAATACATGGTTGAGAATGATTTTGAATTGAATCTTCCACACTTCCTTGACCTAGACCTTTCCTCAGCAGGACCTTTGCTAGGAACACTGAAGGAGAAAAAAAACATGGAACCTACATGTTCTAGCTATGATTGCATTGAGTAGAATATGGTAGATTATATCATGGACGCAAATATGAAGTGCAACCACCAATAGAACATACAACTCTATCAAGTTGTCAAATTCGGGAAACTACTTCACTACTGTAAGTGGTTTAATAGGTACCATTATAAGAACTTGAAAGAATGGGGACCATTACTTCCCAAGGGGAAATAAAAAATCTAGGTGGTCACCACCTAAAAAACCATCATGATACTTGTCAGAATTACAATAGTATTGTATCCATTAAACTTTTGACACATTTTTCAGGCTCTTCCATTCAGTTTTTCTAATCTGAATTTCTCTTGCAAAAATACACAATTTCAAAAAAAAATATCATCTCATTTGGAGTCCGAAAAGTGGAGATATCGTTGATTTAAAATCAATTATTTTTCATAATTTCGGTGACGACTGCAAAGATTGTAGAGTGAATATCTTCCAACAGGGTGTCCAAATTTATGTTATGCTTGTGTAGGTGGATGCAGATTGGCTATTCTAGTTCCAGAAATAGGCTATAATAGAAATTCTGAGGAAGCGTGACCAAGTTATGGTCATTTTAAATTTTCGGCTCAAAACCACAGTTGCAACAAGAAGTGAGTGATTTGTTTTCAAACCTTACTTTTACTTTTGAGGATATGGAAAACATGAAGTATTTCACAAGACAATATGGTGGTTTTAGCATTGAAGAATGCTTAAAAGACCGCAAGACAAGATGGAGAAACTTGTGGAGCGTTTCTATAGACTCTTATTTCAAAGATGATGCTAAGGTATGGTGGTTTTCACTAGCATATGCTAAGAGGAAAGCACTTTGTGATGAAGACCTCGAACAAGTCCTTTTAGACAAGTGGTCTCATACCAAAAATAAAGATCAAGTGGGTCATAAGGGTCTATTTTTTATATTGAAAGTTCATGGATGTATTCAAAAGGAGAATATTTTTGTTTCTATTAGCCCTAGCTGCAAGCATAACTGTTAATTTGGCCAAAATATTGCAAGTTTCTACCCAGCATATTCAAAGCACACAAGTTGATGGTGAAACTTTTCAAATTTTTAAAGATTTGAAGATGACTATGGATAAATATGTGTTGCATTCATATTTTTATGATTTAGATGTGGATGTTATTTTGGGATATCCTTGGATGCAGTCAATGGGTACAATTAACATTAATGTAGAAAAGAAATATTTAAAGCTCGGGTACAAGAAAAATAAAATTACATTGCAGGATATGTCTCGTACAAAACAAAATGAGACCCAGAAGGCACATGATGAAGTCTATTTGGAGGACCTAGTTGTAGTAGTGAATGACACATCAAATGAAGAGTCTATAGTAGAATCAAAAGAAGATACTATAGAAGCCCATGAAGAAAATTCCAAGGAAGGGCATTTACAAGAAGAATAATCTAAGGAGCTACATGATTCCAAGGAATCACATGTTATAAAGTCATAGAAAGAGGTACCCATCGTTCAAGTCACTGCATATCACCACCCAAACCACTTTGAGAAGCAGCAATCATCAAGGACAAGTTGGAAGCACCAACAAACCAACTATGGACCACAATGGAACCAACAAAGAAAGCAATATGGAGATGCATAGAGACCTATGAGCAATACAAGGTGTTAGTAACAAGGTTTGACCATCAAATTTTGTTTAGATTCATGCAACACGTATGTAAATACGGACCCTGAATTTCACTACCAGAATGGCTACTAGTATCTTTTCTAAAAACTCAAACGTTCCAGTTAGCCGGGTTCATGAGTGCTACCAAATTATTTTATAGCATTTGCGATTTCTGTTGTTCTTGCAGCTCCTAAATCCTTATTGTTCCGCATTCAACCCCCATGAGACCCTATCATTATTGCTTATACCTTTAACCTTATGAGTCTAGATTTGTCTTTATCACACTACTCTTGTAATCTCTTTTCCATGACTCATTTTTATTTATGAATATCTATTTTAAATATAAAATCATTATATTAAAGTTTTGATTTTATATTTTAAATAAAAAATTTAACAATGAAACACATATTACACTCCACTTATTATCTCACATTCCACTCATAATCTTTCTTCATTTCCTACCTAACTTCCACCTCACGTTTCCACTCTCATTTTCTTTTCATGGTGAAATTTCACTAATCTTTATACATTCCCCATTCCATTTATGAAAGCCCCCATTTGAAAAACAAGGAATTTGCACGAGAGAAGGTATAGTTCCGAAGTGTTACATTTATGTTCATAAACGTTTACGGACCTGTAACTTTTCAATCAAAAATATTATGATATAATCCCACGCCAAGTCCAACTGCGAGTCATTCTCTAAATTTATATCATAGGCAACACATCAGCAACGAGTCCAAGATTCCAAGGTAGAAGAAAGCATGAGATGGCAGTTAAAGGAAACAGGTGCTAGACTATTTTCTTTAATGAGTAACAAAATTATCAAGCAACGGATCAGTTGGCAATTAGACAGAGGCAGAGCATTTTGCTGACATCAAAAGCAACATTTGGCAAAACATATTCAAACAGGTTGAAGAGCAAGTTTATGGTCGAATCATTGCACAAAGCATTGACACGAGGTTTACAGGATATCTGGCAGCAAAATTTGGAGTGGTTAAATATATTTTGGATCAAAACTAAATGCTACATGTGACAGCTATAGGATTCAAGAAGTCGGAATCAGATCTTGAATGCAATCTTTTGAGGATCAAGCATTGTTGCCAGGCACAAAAAATCAGAATGCAAAAGATTGATTTGCATTTGAAGAAGCAGTTCCAGCTATCACGGATGTTGAGGATTAAATTAAGCATCAAATTTATCTAAACTTAGAATGATTGATCTATATCTTCAATGAGCAAATATCAAGCACTGAGCAGTGAGCAGTACAAGTTTTCAACGATCAACATCAGATATGTTTCGCTTCTTCAGGCAGCAAATTAGTATTTAGTTCCATAATTTGAGACAGGGGATCAAATTTAAGATTGACATCAAAGGACTCCTATATTTCAAGGAGTATTTCCAGATTCTTTGCAATAAAATCCAGATTCTTAGGCATTGAACCAGCAGTCGAGGGATCAGCTGGCAGTTGAAAAAAGCATTGTCAAATGTTATTTATTTTTAGATAGATTCAATTCCCAAAATTTTAGAACAGCTTGGTGATTGTATTTGTCTATAAAAGAATTATCATTAGGAATGAGCAGAGGGGGTTCCAGCCGAGGGGCTACGAGTGATTGTGAGGGTTGAGTTTACTATTTGTAAATTCTTTTGCAGCTCTGTGGGTATATTTTAGAACTGTATGGGATGAGAGATCCTTGATGAGCCACTCTGGTTTTCCATCAATACAAATACCAATTCAATGTTTTTGATACTTCTGTCATGATTCTTATGAAAGTCAGTGTTTCTGATGCTAGTTTCTCATTATAGATGTGTGTGTTTGTATTCCCTTTTACACAGAATGTTTTTCTGTTACTAAGGCATTTAATATTCAGATATGTGATCAACTGTTTGTGATTATATACCTGGTTCATGGCTGGCTCATTATACATATCATACTGTTTGTATTTATGTGCTTCTACATCATCTTTTTACCATCCTTTGCATATACCTATCAGTACCTTTGATCATTCATCCACACCTTCATTTTCCTCTTCTGCTATTAAAAACCAAACTCATTCAGATTTTATCCAAGCCTTTGAGCATCAAGATGTGCTAGCCATGCCCTCTCAGCAGTTAGAGTGCATCTTTTAGCACTAACATCTTTTGGCGACCATACTGGGGAGCGGAAGTGAAGATTATTTTCCCCAAAAAGAACCACGACGAATATATCCAGTCTTTGATGGTGAATGAGGGCTGGTGACATAGTGACTGTGATATTCACCTGGTGACTCCACTTGTTTCAAAATGGTAGATTCAATAGCTGATCGAATTCCTTCATGTAGCAAGAGAATAAGGTTTGAGGTAGATCCCATTTCTCTTCAAGATTTTCAAGATTTGATAAGTACATTTTCTGATGATGAATGGGAACAAGTTTCTTCTTCTTCAGCGATATCTTCTTATTTGGCTGCTTGGAATATTTTTAATGAAGAGGATAAATACAATTGTTTAAAGAAACTTCTAAAAGGACTTGAGGAAAAATATGAGAGTTTATTGACTGAGAAAAGGTCCCATATTTCTTCCAGTCAAAGTAATGCTTTTGAAGATCATATTACTTACGACAATTTTCAGAAAGCTTCATCTTTGTCATTAGAATTTTATCAGGTTGCTCCAATTTTTTATGAATATGATGATGATCTTGAAAAGCAAGTTCCAGATATGTGTGGTGTGGCAGAATCTAATCAGCAGATTCATGAAGGCATTCAGTCCATAATCCCTGAACAACCGGAGTCGGTATATGACAACTATGCATCTGAAGGCAGTGATGAAGATACGAAGGATCTACAGGAGCAGCTGAGCATGTTTTCTTTCCCTTTCTCATTAAATAATGACCAATGAATTGTTGAGATCTGTCGTGTGGAAGAGCAGCTCCTTCATATTGAACCACAAAAATCTATTAAAATATTGTGTCATAATCTTCAAGACCCTGTGGAAGTTTATATGGATTCAGTTTTTTTAGAAGCCTCCAACATTGCAGCATTCAGAGTGCAACCAAATTGCAGTAGTAAGTACAAGATGTCAATCAAATATTTGTGGCAAGGTTTTCATTTATACATTCTCTTATTTAGCTGCAAACAAAAAGTTCATTTCATCCATCAAGTACTTGCATGGCTGAATTGGAAGTTTGATTTCACATGAAAAAGCATATTTAATTGTTTAAAATAGGAGCTGTATATAAATAAGCTCATCTTTCGAGCATAGGTCACAGTTTGCAGTATATGGTGTTCTTCAGTCTCCTAGGCAAATAGATTTGTAATTTGGATAACCACGGTACATGTTTGGAACGAGGTAATGACTCCATATCCCATAGAAGCACTGGTACTTCTTATTTGTCAGTTGTAGAGATTTGGTAGAGATATGGATGAATACTCTAGCCCAATGGATACAAGGCACTCGGTCTGCATATTCTTGGAGCCTCGCAGGGAGGACTCCATCCCCAGCCAGAACTGATGTTGGTATCGGAATTTTCCCTATCAAAATTTTAGTTTTCGGTAGCACATTGATCGAAAATTAAAAAGAAGGTGCTGCCAGAAGTTAAAAGCTCAACACTATTTTCTCCAAATCCCTAAATGTTCATGTCATCTTGGTTAACCATTCTTCCAAAATTCTGTCAAATTTTCCAAGTTTCCTGCTCTTAAGACCAAGCACCGAGAATGTGTAAGCTTCCATATGTGTTGAGTGCCATGCTGAAGAAAAAGCATCCACGGGAGGTGTATTTCATTTGTGTTATGTTTCTGATGGATTTCTTCTGGCCTTTATAATCATGACGCACCAACTCGAAGGAATTTTTATCGTTTGAATTTCAAGTAATGCAGCTTCATTTCACACAGAGAACATGTAAAATTTGTGCAGGTCACCTAATTGCAAAGGGAGAACACTCAAATTCCATTCATCTATGGATATCATTTAAAAGTGCATGTTAATATGACCAAATTCAAAGGTTGTCGAGCACACAGTTAATTATGGATACATATATTTCAAAGCCAAATTCCATCGACAATGGTGGCTTAAGTGTTATCAAAATTTAAAATGACAAAATCTATTTTGTACAGTGTCAAAGGAAGATAGCTATTGGAAGGAACTTAACGGAGGTTGCAGCATCAGTAAAAGATGTTATCCAATGAATGCAAGAGTTGGAGGAAGCTGATTGTGGAGTAAGGTGGATCAAGCAGCTTTTTGGTCTCATAATTTTTCAGGTTGTTTCTCATCAAAACATAGAAGTGGCTATTGGCTATTGTAGAGAATGAGAAAAAGTTGTTAAAAAAGATTAATATCTTATGCTCGACAAAGGCTGTACTTAGTAATTCTTCAGAAGATAGTATGTTTACACAATAGTAATAGCAAGCACTGGAGAAAACTTGCGTTTGTTTGGCAGAACACCTGGCGAACCAACTTCTCACAAGTTCGAAGATATTCTATTCCAGTAATTTCAGACTTTTGCACAAATTATAGATTTCTTCTATTTTTAGAATTGTTCCAAAATCTTGTAACAACCAAGAGGGGGGACATTGACAGTATATATATATATATATATATATATATATATATATATATATATATATATATATATTAGATTTTAGCATAGAGAGGAAGGTTTCAGCCCGAGAGGCTGTGTGAGAATTGTAACGAAACAGAAAATTATTAACTGAAGGCAGAGACCTTTTGCTCTGTATTTTCTCTGTAAACTTGATTTTCTATCAGTTTGTGCTAAGTTTTGGCTGTTTTCAATCTGAATATACTGTGCAGTTATGTTTTAACTGGTCTTAGATATGGATTCCTGATCAATAATGTTTTTATTGTGATTGCCCGTGCTGAGATTTAGTATTTCAGGTTCCATCTTTGGAATGTTTTTCTGAAGATGTTTCTTTATGTTGATGTTTGAATGAGTTGTTTGCTCTATATATCAACAATCCTCTTCGAACCTTGGTCATCCTTACTTATCACAGATCTCGATGTCTTTAGTTATCCTATATTTTGTCTATGTATTCTCTTGATCCCTCTATATACTTAGTTCAACCAATCAATCCATATTTTCCTCTGAGCATTAAGATGTGTTAAGCTTGGCCCTCTTGCAGTCGAGAGCTAACTTTAGCACTAACACAAGGAGATACCAAAGAAGTGCAACAACACCTTGGAAACACAGGATCAAGAATCAAGATCAAGGAATCCAAGAAGCAGTTAGACCACGTATTCACATTCCACTCGGTTGGATGGATGCTCGTGCTTGGTATCAGTTGACTAATTTTCTTAGTTGATCATATTATATGTCTTCCTCTCATGTTTCTAGGATGAAATATTTTTAAGGGGGATGTAATGGTATATACCTAGGGGTAATAATATGGGGTACCTAGGGAGGTACCTAAGAGGAATAAATGATGTAATGGGTACCCAAAATGGAATAAACTATGTAATGTGTACCCAATGGGGGTAATTAATGTAATGTGGCCATTAATAATGGAATATGGTCCACATAGTGTTTGGAGGTTAGTTAGAAGAAATAATATAATAATAAGGCATCGACCCCTAAGTATACTAATGAGAAAGTATAAATAGAAATGAGTATCATTGTATTAGTCATGTTGGATATTTTTGTTGTACAAGCATGGCTTGTGGAGTGATTCCTTCCATAAGGAGTATTTGATGGTGTTACCCTACCTTAAGGACCACTACATCTTGGTGTTATTCTTATGGTGAATGTCTTTTGGCTCTTTATGAAGTTTAAGTGTTCCATATCTTTGTTGTGATTCAATTTCTGGGTTAAGGACCAGTACATAATCCAAAATCACATTACCCAATGAAAGTCATTGTTGTAAGGATTTGGAGGTGATGACCCTATGGACTCTTAGTTGTTCATAATTTATTTGGAAAACATAGAACCATTTTTCCATATTCTATTGCTTTTCAAATTTTGACCAATTCCAGGAAATTCAGGATCTACTTGTGCATTATGGAATAGGGAGATTCCTCATGCATCATGTCCTTTGCAGTTTGAAAGACATTAGGCTCTCTTGATCGCACTTTATCTATGATAAGGTTATAGGCGTGATGGTAGAATGTTCAAATCATAAGTACTTTTTCCTAATTTGCCTATAGAAATAACTAGTAAAAATATCTTGATTGATGTAGAAGTTGTGGATCCCCCATTTAACTACACCATGCTACTTTAGAGAAATTTTATGTATGCAATGAAGTGGTCACATATTTTGTCTTTCCTCTCTACAATTCCCAATGAAGGAAGAGTTGTCACAATTGATCAACCTACATTCTATAATTACTACCCATTATCTAGACAATGTTTTGACCTTTATAGTTGGTGCCCAATCAATCCCTAGGATTTTTGGATGTTGTCCTTAATCACTTTAAAAACTCAAGTTTTCTTGGTACATGCCACTTACCCCCTTTGCAAGTCTAATATGTGGCCATGTCCCCAATTTTCATAATCTTCACACCCATTGAGAAAAATCCTTTGCAACAAGAACCACCTTATTTAAACTTAGGAAAAACTCTTCCCAATTGGAGTCAACAAAGCCATCTAATCTCTTGTTATCTTAGTTTCATCATCGGATCGAAATCCCTTGTTCGGCATGGATTTCCAAATTGATGAAGAATTCCTAGAGGCGATGACCACCCTAGATGTCCCATGGGATGACCTCCATCATAATTCTAAACACTCTTTCCTTTAAATACACTATTTAGATTACAACAATATACACTTAAGTCCAAAGACTTCCTCCTAAGTGATGTTGAACCATTCCAATGTCGATGGATGTTGTAACCTCAAGTGGGAACTAAAAAAATAATAATTGTCAATCTTCCTCAAATGCTAATGTATTATGAATGGTAGGTTAATAAATTGTTTGGTTTTTAAAGTCAAATTATGTGCTTTAATCTCTCACAACAATTTCTTGATACTTTTGTGAAAGAGAGTTTAACTAAACATTATATCTACAAAATGGATCCTTATATATATATATATATATATCACATTTTACTAAACATTTGAAACTTTTGTGAAAAAAAGTTTAACTAAATATTATATTTACAAAACGTAATATATATATATAACATTTTACCATGTCCTTGTAATAACATGATTTATAAGTTTGCTCTATAAGATTGAAAGGTGGATCCCCATAGATATATAAGCACTTTATTAATGAAACAACGAACACAATGTAATCAACCATATAAATTTACAATAATCTTTCTACTTTATATTTTTAAATGATACTTGTAAAAGAAGATATATTTAAATGGTACTTTGTAAAAGAAGTGAGAAAGATTAAAGTTAATTGAGTAATCACTTAAGCGCATCTTCAGATCAAGTTTTGAAATTGTGAAACAGGGATGATGTATTTAATGATTAAAGAAATATCATGACATGACACAATAAAAACAAGAGCTGCTTGCAGCATAGTCAGCATAGTCCTTGCCTTTAAAAAAGAAGAAGAAGATTATAACATATTTAATTTTTAAAATACAAAATAATTATAACATATTTTTTTTTAAAATAAAAAGAGATTATAACATATTTGTTTTTTAAAATAAAAAATATTATAACATATTTATTTTAAAAAATACACAAGTAAACTTATTTAAGAAAACTAAAGTTATATTTATGGAATTTAGTTTTAAATTGTTACAAACCCCAAAAATCCAAATAAAAAATTAATAATACATCCAAAATTAAAAAATTCAAATAAAAAAGATAAAATTACCTAGTTTAAATTTAAAAAAAACTACACAAATTTAAAAATAAAAAATGAAATCCCAAAAATGACATACAATCTTCTATACATAATATAATTTTTTTTTAAATTTATCATTAGAAAATTTAACCTCTAGTTTCTATCTAGAGACAAAACAAGAACAAAGACTTATTTAGATAGACTGCAAACATGGAAAATGAAACAATATATCTAAAAGAAAACCCCAACCCATCAAATATGAATTCAATACTCATGGTATCTAATATGTAAATTCTTACCCTTCACAAAGATTAGTATTCAGGTTAAGAATAAAAGACTTTGTTTTTACACAATAAACTATAACAATAATTTAGAAATTGTAACTAACATAATTGTATTGCATGTTAAAAAAGAAAATGGCTCCATGGCCGTGAAAGAAGAATATGATCATGATAATACCTATGCACATATTCCATCGCTACACCAAAGGTAGTAAGGAAATCAATCAAAATCTATACAATCAAACTATATAAGAAAAACACATCCATGAATATATATTTGGGCATAAATCGATTGTTTAGTCACAATAGTATTCACAACAATAAATTAACTAGCAATTGTACCGGATGGTGCAAAAAGTACTCTGTAATAAGGGGTTAGATGGAAGTGATGTAGTTATAAAATAATTTGAGAACCGATCCATCTTGTAAATTATCAAAAGATTTTAAATAATATAAGAAACTGGTCCCACTTTATATTTTGTTTTACATCCCAAGTTCCAACCAAATAAAATCTATAAGTTAGAGTTTGTGAGGTTGTAGTCAAGTGGTAAATTGGATCAATGCCATGCAAATGGCCACGATTATATTGCGCTGAAAATGATGGAAAGTTAGTATTTATCAAAGTTCAACACTTGGTGTCTAGGGGGAGTTACCATACCTTCACTACACAAAAATAAACATAACATCAATAATCCCTTATATATGCCCTGGGAAGATTGTATTGTGTATTACAAGTCTTGGGTACAATTCATGGATGAATTTAGAGAAATAGATACCCCTCATTCTTTGAGTTTCTTGGGTGTAGGTTACTAGTGAATTTGCCAAAACAAATACCCTTAGTGCTTGAATCACTTAAGTGCAACTCATGGATGAATTTGACATAACAAATACCCTTTATGTGAATCCCAAAATGTTTTATTATGTTGTTAAGTCTCTATTGAAGTTGTAGTAGATACATACAATCTACTAGTGGAAGACTCCCACTCTTACCATATACATCTAGATCTTGGACCATAAACTTATTTTCTTACTTATAAGGAAGATGAACTCTTAACTAAAAATCTATAAGTTAGAGTTTGTGAGGTTGTAGTCAAGTGGTAAATTGGATCAATGCCATGCAAATGGCCACGATTCTATTGCGGTGAAAATGATGGAAAGTTAGTATTTATCAAAGTTCAACGCTTGGTGTCTAGGGGGAGTTACCATACGTTCACTACACAAAAATAAACATAACATCAATAATCCCTTATATATGCCCTGGGAAGATTGTATTGTGTATTGCAAGTCTTGGGTACAATTCATGGATGAATTTAGAGAAATAGATACCCCTCATTCTTTGCATTTCTTGGGTGTAGGTTACTAGTGAATTTTCCAAAACAAATACCCTTAGTGCTTGAATCACTTAAGTGCAACTCATGGATGAATTTGACATAACAAATACCCTTTATGTGAATCCCAAAATGACCATAAACTTATTTTCTTACTTATAAAGAAGATGAACTCTTAACTAATTAAGAGTTTCAATAAAAATAATATTAAAAAAACATATGTTCCTTATGCTAAAATTACCTTTACTAAAACCACACACTTTTAAAAAACACAATCAAATTAAATAAACTACATATAATTTTTATTTAAAAAAAAACATTATATTAAAAAATATATATAATATTTCACAATAAAATAATAAAAAATAAAAAATGAGATAATCTATAAACCGATTTGCAATCAAATAATATAAAACAATGATAATATATAAATAAAAAATATGATAATTAATATGTCAATAATTTTGTATATACATGAGAATAGGCACTTCATTAATAGTTTATTGCGTCGAGAGGCGCTTTACAGCCTAGTATGGAGGAGCTCTTGTGAGTCATCGAGTAACAAAATAATACAAAGTAAACAAAAAAGAATAATACAAAGTAAAAAGTAATAAATATTATGTTGGCCATAAACAAAAAAGAATAATACAAAGTAAAAAGTAAATATGAGACTTAAACTGGAGACTTTATTTTTTACTTTTAATACAAAGTAAAAAGTAAATATGAGACTTTAGAGTGTTTGTCGAGTAACAAAATAATACAAAGTAAAAAGTAATAAATATTATGTCGGCCATAAACAAAAAGGAATAATACAAAGTAAAAAGTAAAAATGAGACTTAAACTAGAGACTTTAGAGCTTAGGATTAGGTGGCTCAGGTATTGCACTCAAGGAACTATTCAAAGAGAGGTTTGCACCTCAGGGGATTTGATCCCTCTCGACACTTGATAGAGGAATCATTAAATAAAAAACAACATGATTTACTCTCCATGCTATTTCTCCAATGTTCGAGTGTATTTCTCTTAATCAAAGAGTTTGTAAAAAAAAAAACTGACATTACAAGATATGGTAGCTGGACTCGATATAAACATGGCATGGCAAAAGTAACATGCATCGTGTTTTTTAATGGAAAATAAACCATTTTTTTCTATATTACATACCATGGCAAAAGCAACATGCTCCGATGCTGCCTTCTGTGTTCGTGTGGGCTGAAAGCACTTCTCTACGAAATCAGAGTGAGCGATAAGACAGTTTTTAGTTTCAACGCACTTGCAATAATATGAGCCCCTTCAGGTTCAGCACGCGTCCAAGTCATCATATATTGAAGTTGTGCTGTACCAACTACGAACCCACTTCATAAATTAATGTTAAAAAAGGATGCTGGGGAATCGATATATACTTGCCTGTGACCCGCATATAGAGGACCTGTTTCAAGGTTTTCAGTGGTTTGAACTTTCGAATTCCACGTGTTATGTTCAACTCTGCTTGCATAGCAGCAACAACAATGGACTTTTCCACCGAGAGAAAAATTTCTATATGGTGGGATATGGAAATTTATTGAGTTTCATCGGGTAAGTTTAGAGTTTCACATTGCTTATTATCCTTTATAATAACAAGAGCTACATGATGGCAATGTCTTCGATATTGCTACCTACTCTATTTGCATAAAGTTGTTGGAGGTCAAGATGGAGGTTAATTCATAAACCATCATTGTTGGTGCATTTATAAGACTTATTTTATGAATGGTGTACCATGTGAGTTGTAATACCACATATTGCAATATTTTTATCCAAGTCGCGGCCAACTTTCATATTGAATAATACTAATAATGTTTTGTATTATTTCCAGCAACCTTCCAACTGAGAAATGGATTGGTATGAGAATTCTATTGTTTTGGTCGAGTTCATCAATATAATTGAAATGGATCACAAATAAAGAAAAGAAGCCATCATTTGTTATTTTTGAAAGATATCATTATTCCATTATAAATAGGATTTGCATTCATTTATTGAGAAAATAACCAAATTATTTGAATTAAGAAAAATAAAAATATTTTTTAGTAATAATACTTTTATTTGCAAAAAGTTTTGAGAATGAACCTTTTGTAAAGAAAGGAAATTGTTACATCTACTCTCATAGTCTATTACATTGGCGAATTTAACTTTGAAGGCTTGTATCATTATCAATACATAAGGTTCCTTGGAATCTATTACATTGACAAATTTTTACATTGGCAAATTTAACCTTGAAGACTTGTATCATTATCAATATATAAGGTTCCTTAGAGTCTATTACATTGACAATGTAAGCTTGGAGTCTTGTATCACTATCAATATCTAAGGTTATATAATTGTTCATAGAGCAGCTAACACTCCAAGAAATTACAACTTTCTTTACCCACTACTTTGCATTTTATTTTTATAATATTTGCCAAAATTGTTTTCAATTTCAAAATGGTAGCGAAGTATGAATTGAAGATAAGCCAATCACAAATTTTCAACCTAATTCTCGACTTTAAATCTTCCATATATGCAGCATTATTACCTAAAGGAATGGATGAGTGAGTGATTTTGAATATCTTGCTAAGTTAGTCAATAAAATAGTGCATGCAATCATCTAACCAAAGAAATCCCTCATCCCTCCTATAGTACTCTAATCCATCCATATGACATGCATTAACAACAACGATGGCGTATGAATTGGAAAAAACCATTCACAGATATTCAACAAACATTACTAGATGCTAAATAATTCTCATCTTTTAATATCTTTCACGATTTAGAGCATTTTACCCAAAAGGAATGGATCAGGAATTCACTAGCTTTAACACAAAAAAGGAGTACAAAGAATAAAATGGTAGTCTGGGAAAGAAAATCATTAACTGCATAAAGCTATCTATTTGATTGTTAAACAAATAAATAAAGCCTTAGTGCACACGGTTCTAGAGAATTCATCAATCTACACGGTGATAAAACATAAATAAGGAAATAAATCCTTAGTGCACACAGTTCTAGAGAATTCATCAATCTACACAGTGATAAAACATTGATAAACCATCGAGGTACATGATAATGATTTAAAACAAACCCCAAAAATGGCATGCAAGCTAAGTTTAAGATTAACATGATAATGATTTCAAATCAAATATAAAAAATGAGTTGCACTGATGCTTGATGTTGATATTCATATTAAACATAAATTTTATAGGTCAATATACAAAAGTAAGCTGAAACAAATATTTTCCCATCGCTTAGAATCCCCACTAAAGTACCATGGATTATTAAGTATTCAAGGAAAAAAGATTGACTTTTAAATATGCTAAAAGTAGCACACGATTGTCATTTTAAATGGATTAAGTTAGCCTATAGGTCATGCTGCTCAATTAGTAAGGCCGATATCTGTAGTCCATGTGTGAAGAGCGACCCCCTATTGAGCTAGGTCCAATCCCAGAGCTACCATAACCCCACTGGAAAAAGCACATTGCATTGTTAGATACAAAAAATCTATTGAAGTAGAAATACTGTCAGAAACGAAAAATATTTATGAATAGTACATATGTATCAACATGTTGAGAACTGAGAAAACCAAAGCAGGAGCAGGAAATATTGGAGCATCTATAGCAGGTCCATTTGGTGCTGCAATTGAAATTCTTGTTCTCTCAGTGTTTACCACTGCTCTGTGCTCCACACTTTTATATATTCCATTGCTTACAATCTGTCAATAAAAAAACAAGCTACTGAAATTAAAAATCAAAGATCTCTACCATTGCACAAATATTCAAAGGGACAAATGGTGATTCTCACCTCAAAATGGTCACCAACGTTCACAACGAAGGTGTTGGGAGAGGGCTCAACGGCCATCCAACGCCCCTCATGCTGAACTTGCAGACCCCCCACGCCGTTTTGCAATTAAATAGTGAGACCTCCATGATCAGAATGGGGTGCCATGCCCATGGTTTGGTCTGGCTCTGGACAATGTGGATACAAGTTTAGCACACCGATTTGAATACCATCTTTGAAGACCGTTTGTATGTAATCTGACTTCAGGCCCAAGCTTTCAGATATTGCTCCCATCAATCTCAGAGCCAATTTCTTGGTTTCGTTGAAGTATTCTCCTGCAACCTCTCTACAAACATATAGCTGATTATCATAAGTGCCCAGTTTATTGAAATTTAATCTAATAAATCAAATGTTGGATCGAGAACATACCTGTAATTTGGAGGATTATCGAGTATGTGCAGTTCAAGATAAACGAAATGCTTCAAATAGTCTCTCCAATTGAAATATTGGTCGACTTTAACATTGTAGCTTGTGCTCTATATACAACATTTCTATCATAATTGTCCATCCGAGCTTCTAGCACTGCTCTCTTCGCGTAACATCTACAAACCCTTCGATAAAAACTCAGGAACAAGAACAATTACTGCATGGAGATACATGCAGCTTCCCACGTCGTTAGACAATATAGAAGAGGTCTCAGGGTCTGTCAGATCATGAAATCAAGGGAGCTTGCCACGCTCCTTGCATGCAGTGCATCTACTGCAACAAAGGCTTCCATCAATGTCAGGACGAGCAAACAAAGGCTTCCATCAATGTCAGGACGAGCAAGTTTTCAGGGTCAGTAATGGTCAGAACTTCCAAGGAGATGAAGAAAGGCTTTCATAAGGGTCAAGACTAGAAGCTTGTCAGGCCAGTAATGGTCAGAATTTGCATGGAGATCAACTAAAAATGAAAAGTGATTTAGCAATAAAACTTTGGATAAAATTGAAAACTCATATTATAAAAAAGCTTTAAAGAACTAATGCCTTTGGCGCTGTGCACAGTGGCTGATTAGCATTTAAATACTCGGGTTGGTTAGCATTTAAAGCACACCAGCGAGTTTGGCATTCATGATGTCTGCACGCCGCCTCCTCTTGGGAAGGGAAAATCAAGGCAAACGTCATGCTGTCCAGCCCAATGAAATACAAGATAAATACAATTTTGAAAATACTTTTAATTAAATAAAATTAAAAGACAAATGTTTTAACTATACTTTTAACAAAAATTGTATTGTACGGCCAAATTAATGCTATCTTAATGATCTATATATGATCCCCTTCGGGGACATAAAAACAAATACAATTTCCCTTGTTATATCAACCTGCAAAATTTCCTTCGTTCTAACTTACAGAACGCGTATCTGTACACAATTATGCTACCATGTATACTTGTGATTGAGTTCATTAAACATCATAAATATAATATGAAAGCGAGGAAAGTAGCTTTTATGAAAAATAAGAATTCGACAACCGCTAGCTCTGATAGGTATTTTTATGATGGAAAATACAAAACCAATCTCTTAACTCTTGGAACTTGAAAATTGAAAACTTGATATTTAAATATAACCAGCTCATATCAAGTCAGTGGCTCAAATGGCCACATCATCATGTGCAGAGATGCAAGATCCCCACCAAGAAGAGCTAATGGAAGCCTGGGAGGCAAATTGCATCCCTTGGCATTTCTCTTACAGCAACAAGGAGGGGGGACTTCCCTACTTTTCCAGGGTTCCTATGAAGCTCAGACTGCAACAGAAGTGGAAACACAGAAAAAAGCATATTCAAGTCTCTTTTTGTTGCTACATCTCATTTGATTATTTGTCCTTTTATTTGATCTCAATTAATATTGTAATCTACAGTTTTTATGGTGCTGAATGTAATCGAAGAAGTCCACTAAATAAATGCACAGCATTAGCTTCTTGGAACGATCCAAAATCAGCTATAGAAGTGAAATACATTGAAAACAAAAGCGAAACTCTGATGTTACAAGTTGGATAAGGTATCGGAGCACTTTACAAAAATGAGCTACTTAGTCCAAAAATAATATTAAATTTTATCACTGGCTCAGTTGTTAAGGATGTTTCATCACACACTGCAAGGATGCCATTAGGCTCTTTATCTGCACTCTCTCTGAATGCTGCACTCACCTCCTCTGCAAATGTCTTCTTCTCCACCTGAACGACCAAGTCAACAACTGACACGTTGGGTGTTGGCACTCTCAGAGCAATGCCATTCAATTTCCCCTTCAGATTTGGGAGAACTAGTGCCACTGCCTTTGCTGCTCCTGTTGATGTTGGGACAATGTTCAAGGCTGCAGCTCTGGCCCGACGAAGATCTCTGTGACTAGCATCAAGAAGTCTCTGATCACTAGTATATGAATGAATTGTTGTCATGGTACTCTTGATGATTCCTGCACTAAACAAATTTAGGTGTCAACAAAAGAAAACATTGGCAAGCATAATGGACATGGACAAGAACAAAACAATTTCTTCAAGTAGGAACTAAACAATGTCATTCTTTTTATCTTTATACTTATAGGTGTTTATATTTTAGAATTTGAGGTGGACTAGCACCTATGCATTTCCTAGATTGTAGGAGGATGAGAGAAGTGTACTGTCCAAACAGATTTTATGGTCATTGTTCCAAATTCAAAATAAACAATTATAAAAAAAGAATATATAAAAAATAACTGGTAGCTGATGCATGGATAACTTGTAGCCAATGCATGAATAAGGTGCAGTTTGTGGCAGAAAACCAGTATAACTAGACTAAGGCTTTAAAAGATAGGTAATTACAACTATGCATAGAGAACAAGTAACATATAACTTGTTAGTAACCCTTAACTTGTGGCCTATCAATCTTCATGGATCACAAGTTAAGTGGTTGTGCGAATTTATAAACTATGATGATCAACACTCTAAAATGTATGTTAGATTTCAACATGAATAGGGGTAAATTAATTATTTGTTCTATTTAATCAGATGACACTCACCGAATTTCTGGTCCAGAACTTTAACAAAAGGAGCCAGGCAATTAGTAGTGCAGGAGGCATTGCTAATAATATCGTCTGTTGGACTATATTTTTCCTCGTTCACACCAACAACATATGTAGGAATATCTCCCTTTCCAGGAGCTGTGATCAAAACCTTCTTTGCCCCAGCCTGGATATGCTTGCCAGCACCGTCCCTGTCCACAAACACGCCGGTACCTTCTATGACCAAATCTATATCATAGTCCCTGCAAACACAATATGAAGCATTTCTTTAAGAGCTGAGAAACACCAGTCATCTCTATATAATAATCCTACAAGGTTATCATCATTTTCCAGCACTACATAAATTTAACAAAATTTTGGCAAGGTAAATACTGATTTTTTATTTCCAAATACACGACTTCAATGCCTATGCTTAAAATATGGTAGGCAGCAAAATTTGCAATGCACATGCTTATCTTTTGTTAAATCATTTCTTTTATTCTCTATTCTAATTTCTTTGGGGCCACAAGCCAAGTTCACCAAAGCAACCCAAAAACTATACATAGCAAATAGAGAATTGACCATGTTGATTAAAGTTAGTGGTATTTGAGTACTCTAGTTGAGAACCGAGGGAGCCTGTTAATGTTGTAAGTACTGAACATGTCAATTCACAATACTCTAATTCTTGATTTCTAAATGAACAAATAATTATCGCAAGGAATTTCAATCTTTACTATACCCAATTGCAAAGATCAGAAATCTGATCTAATACTTTCAGTGTAAGCAGATCTGAAGCATTAATCTATAATCCTAGACAAATTATTAGTTTCATGTACTTACTTCCATGGAAGATTTAGAGGGTTCCGATCTGATACAACTTTGATGATCTTGCCATCTACAGAAATACCATCACTTCCTGCTATCTTGTCATCTGAATCAAAGGTTCCAAGAATAGAATCATATTTGAGCAAGTGCGAGGCCTGTTTAATACCTCCGGTGTCATTGATGACAACCACATCCAAAGGTGAGTCCTTTCGACCATGCCAACATCGCAGAAAATTGCGACCAATCCTTCCAAAACCATTGATTGCAACTTTTATCTTTGCCTCCACTATACCTCTTTTTTGTCCAGATGATCCTATCTGGAATGAAAGAACAAGGGCATGAGAACAAAGAACCATTTCAGTTTGTTGTTTACCATGAAAATCCCATGCACAAGTTTATCGGATGAAACAGCATTGCAAAGTGACATCCATAAACACTAAGGACAATCAATAGACAACTAATCTCTGATTGCACTGCACTACTATGACAACCTAGAATTGTTTAATATCTGCATGGACTAGTGCATCAATCATATAATTATTTTAAATCAGCATACACCAACAGAATGATCAAAAGCTTTGTGATTTCTACATAGACGAGTGTCATAATTCTCAGAGCAAAGTAATACCCACATACGCGAGGCTGACATTCATGCTGTTAATACAAACCTAGAGACATCAATACCTCAATACAAGATCATATCACTTCGCTTCTAAAGACATCAATGGGATAACCATTTAGCAATTAACCCTTATGCACAGAACTCTGATGAGTCTGGTAGCAATGGCACAACAAAATCAACTTCATATAAGTCCCTATAACAATTCAGAGAGCAAAGTGACCTGCCATAGACCATAGTAAGTACTAACAATCATACTGTAAGTGACAGTGACATGCAATTATTAATACCACAGCACAATTATTATAGTCCTACAAGACCTGTACATATGTCAGTATGAGTGTCATTGTTATTCCCACATGTCAAGAAGGCAGTTGAAAGTGCCAAAGTGTGCTCACATACAATAATGCTTACCTTGAAATTTTGATATAACATGGTTGTTAGAGCCTTTCAAACATCAAAATTTCCATTTAACGATATATGATTTGAACCTTTTTTCTGGTACTATCATTGGAAGCTATACAATCTTTGGTCAAATTGCAATTTTTCAATACTTAAATTGCATTTTTGATAAATAGATAAAGCAAATTCCCATTCTAATTTTAACAACTTAAATTTTTAATTTGAGCATATCTCTTCAATTTTAACTAAATTTCCAATAAAACTAATTAAAAATACATAACAAAAAGATCATTTTTTTTGGGTGTATATTTAGACTACTGCTATTGGCAAGCCTGTATATGCTTTTACATACACATATAACATAGCAACAACAATAATGCATACACATATAACATAGCAACAACAATAATGCATACACATATAACATAGAAACAACAATAATACTATGAAATGACAACCAAATACAATCATACTATGAAATGACACCCAAACATATAAACTGTGACAATTTAATGATGAATTGTGATATGAACTCTAGATGCACCAAGGTTTTCCCTCCACATACTACAGAGCAACAATTATCTATGAAATAACAGTGTAGCATTCATAAAACGAAGTAGCCCCCATGTATGTAATCATGCAGTAATGTGAACCCACTATTACATAGGAAAAAAAAACAACTGAGGTCCTTACTACAGAAAGACTTCATCAAGCAGGTTTCACAGAGGGAAATTGCAGAAACTGTAGAAAATCAAATGTGCATGTTTTTCGAAATGCCTGTTCACAAAGGGTGTTTGGGTATGTCCAATTCGCAGGGTGCTGCCTTGGAGATACCTGGTGTTTTCATAATCTGTATGACATGTCTGATAATTAATCAGGATGCCCACTCTTACTTTCTGTGGTGAAAATGATGCGTCTGGACCTTCAAAGCCTTGCCTAAAAGTTGGAATTCTATCCTGGAAAAAATTTCAATTTTGGACCCAATTTCGTTGCAATGTAAAGTCAGAATAGGTGCTATAAGAATGTGGAGATTTAGGTGGCATATCACATGCACTAGATCTTTTAGCACGGGTAGGCAAAGGAAAGGGTATTTTGATGAAACGATTTCCTTTTACGTAAAGGATTGCTAATTTCATCCCTCTTCCACAAATATAAACATCAGTTTCTCTCTATACACACAAAAAAATGGAACCAGTGGAACTAATACTAGGAATCATAAAGCAATTTGAACTCTAGATCAAACACTGATATCCATATAAACCAGGTTGCAGCCAGATTATCAAGTGACCTCAATACACACAACCACCATGATCACATAGCAATCTGAAATCCACATAAATGGAAATCAACTTCATATACACTAGTGTGACAATTTTACAATTTAAAGCAACATCAAGACAGGTCTAAGTGGTTGTCATCAAGTAAAGTAGGCTCATAGATACAACTGAGATAATCACAAAGTAAAGTGACTTCTAGAAGACTAAATCAATTGCATAGAAACCATTTTTTTCAAGGAAAACTTCTCGGGAAACCCAAGGGATGCTTTCTCAATCAGTGGATGGCACCTGTTAACATGGAATTAGGCAAATGCCCAACAACATTAACAACAACCAATTGAGATAACCCCTTAGACTACAACGAAACCATACATATAAGCATGGCTATTAGATGCAAATATGACACCCACACAAAGCTAAATGAGCTCTGCATTCATCATTGTCACAATTATAAAACAAAACAACATCCAGAGACACCGGAGTGGGCATTGTCAAAGATAACTCCTAAGGAAATTAATAATGTGATCATCTACATATACAGCAGTGTGACAATCATTGAGCAAAATTCCAGTTTGGGAAACTCCTAATTTTCTATAACTTGCTTTACTATCAGAATGCCACTTTGACATTATCAAACCAAGAAATCCACTGACTAGACCAACCATGGTGACAGTGACTGACAATCATGTATTGGATATTATCAATCAAGAGTGTGAACGTGTCCTTACCGCATTAGTCTGGAATGCAACTACTGAAACCAAGTCCTCATTGTATTTCCTTAGGCAAGGGAAGCCAATGGAGTTCTTGAGGCCTGAATATTCGACGAAGCCCTTCCCTGAAACCTGCCCATGAACAACAGCACATGACACATCAATTGCAACTTCAACCTCAAACCCAAATGCAACTAAACACACAAATAAATATCTGAACTGAATAATGATCAAACTGACTACAATCAGCTCAACGCCACCCTCCCAAGCTTCATATAATGAAACCCATCTCAATTAATGCATTGACAACTAATCTTCACTACTCTTTCTTTCATGTGGTTAATTGATTTAACATGCATACAAAACTCCAATGATGCATTAACATTATGGCAACTGCAATGAAATAAAACACCATACCTAAAAAATGCCCACCTGAACAGATTATTGGCCAGCAGAGAATAATGCAAACATATTCAGACATCCAAATGCATAGTTAATTGAAAGCATTTATAAGTGCCAACTTCTGATTTTGAATATTATGGATGGTGGGTGGCATGGGAAGTAGAGTAGACCTGCAGGGATGCATGAGTGCTGCTGCAGTTGGCCACAGCAGCCATGGATAGTGTAGCTGAGGCCATACCCCCTCTCTCTCAGTCTGTGTCTCCGTCTCTGTGCCTATGGCAGACCCAGTTAGAGTAGCAATTCCATTGGGAGTGAGCATCCAGTAAAATAACAATGGGTGTGGAGATTGAACAAGAGTAGAATGGTCTCCTGGTTTAAGGTAGAATGGTCTCCTGGCCGTCCTTTGACTTTCCTTCTTCAGACTTTGAGACCGAAGGAGATGTCTGAAGTGTTGGTCATGTCATTGCTTGTCCTAAAGTGGAATATATCTGAGTCCCTTCTCCTATTGTTGCATCTTCTTGTTCACGTATTGGGATTTGAGATATTGAAGCAACTCTGTAATTTCTTTTGTCATAGGTGTAGATTGTTCTTGTGATTATCTGGTTTGAAATTTTATGTGCCACTGCATTTTCAATGTTAGAAATAGTATAAACCATGTTGATGAATCTAACCGCGGAAGAAAAACAACGAAGAAGACAATAAAACAGAACAACTTTCGCAGAAAAAACACAAAAATCACTTCAACAAGCCAATCTCAGGAAAAAGCACAAGAATGCAAAGGGTTTTATGCATTTGTTTTTATGAAAGCCACAGTGAAAAGCACACAACCTTGTTTTCAGCAAGGCGTGTGCATAAGAATCAACAAAACCCATCTTTTGTGGAGCGTGCATGCTCAAAATCAATTGCAAAGAATTTTGAAGGTGTACCTGGCCAACCACCGCAACGCAATCGAACAATCCACATGCCGTTGCATCCTGAAACAAAACACGACACAAGGGAGACTGCAAACCAGCCACCACACTCGAAGCCCGCGAAAAGCAACAACAAATGCAAGGAAGACCTCCAAAATGAGCTACAGAAACCACTGAAACTCACTAGACAACAAAACAACTCCAAATGGCAAGGAAGACTGCAACACTGCAACACGTTTAAACCCCTGCAACACCTCAACCCGACGCTAGCGGGCGCACAACAGAGCTCGACGAAAGGGACGATAAATGGACAAGACTGGTGAATAAATCGCACAGGAGTCTTGAGTCCCGAGACCATTTAAACCTCATTTAAACCTGCAGTGTTGCATGAATACACCAACTGCAACACGTTTAAACCCCTGCAACACCTCAAGCCGACACTAGCGGGCGCACAACAGAGCTCGACGAAAGGCACGATAAATGGACAAGACTGGTGAATAAATCGCACAGGAGTCTTCAGTCCCGAGACCATTTAAACCTTATTTAAACCTCATTTAAAACGGCAAACGTCACCCTGCCATCGGGGCCTGGGGCACACAGCCCCAGGACAACGTCACTGCGTAAGGATGAAACCACAACCACGTAAAATGAATTTAAAAAAAATAAAAAAAAATACAAAAAATATAAACTTTAACAAAAACTTTGCAATTTCATATCCGCGATTTTTGCCACCCCAACTAATGCCACTCGACTCAAAACTATATGTCGGGGACATAACAAGCTGACATTACCAATGGAATTTAATTAGTAGAAAAATCATGTTTGAGCACACAGAGACGGCAAGGAGTTAATGAACTGAAATCAAGTCGTGAGCTTGGAGCTCCTATGTCGGCGTGAAAAATGTCATGTCTCGAGAGATTAACCTTTAGAGCTCCCATGGCTGTACAATAAATGTGGCCAGCATAAAATTTAAAGCTTGATAATCTTATAATATAAAATAGCTTGATATAAAATAAACCATTTTTTCCTCTATGAAAGCCGCCATCACCATCGCCAACATAAGTAGCAAGAATAGCAGCAAGTAGAAGAGGAAGCCTCGACAATGAGCTATGGGAGTTAATAAATATAGCACAATACAATAACTAGAACCTTTATAAGGAAAACGAATATGAATACCTGGTTATGAGGATGGAGTCTCACTCTCTTCGGCTCTTCAAATGATAAACCAGCACAGCATAACAAGCAAAAAGGATAAGTATGGGTAGATATCAACAAAATAAAAACGAAAACTAAAAATCTTCTTGGAGATTGTGAGAATGATCCAATCAGGGTTCAAATTTGAAAGGTGGGTCTTAATTTTAGTTTGAAGGGTATATATTAGTGTTGCACTTTTAGGATGAAAAGCTTAAAAAAAATCACATTTGATTTGACAATAATAAATTAATTACACACTTTATAAAAAAAAGTGCGAAATATAATATTATATTTTCAATCAATTTTATGCCACTAAATAAATCAATAAATCCATAATTACCACATCTACAAGAAACATTTTTTCAATGACAAACAGACTGAACCCAATCATGTTTTCCTTTCTTTTCTTTTTAATTAACCAATACCAATCCAAAAACTCACTCTTTGTAACCTTTTTGTGGTGGAACTAATGGTGAAAACCCCAAGTATGCTTAAACCATGTCTTAGAACCCATGCACCTATTTATCCAGTATTTTTACTTCAAATTAAATGGAAGTCTGGATTTGGGTTTCTAATATCTAGACTTAAACCTTTATAATATTGTATAAATGATTGGATATTTGGATGACATTACCTTTCCCAGGCTTTGCAACTTGATATTTTATTCAAAATATCCTTTTCGATTACACATGGCTCCCTATAAACTCCCTCTATGCACTCTCGACTCTTCCCGCACATTCTTTCTACGGCAAAGATATTCATTCTTATATAACATTTACCCATTTTCAAATTTTTAGTTTGCGACATTTGGATTTATTGTTCTTTGGTGGGATGATTTACCGTTGCTGAAATGTATTTATAGAAGTTGGGAAAGACTTCTTATTAGCATTAGTGGGAAGCATGGGTTATTCCCTATAAGAAACACCTACTATGAAAATGCGAGGAGTAATTGAAGAACAACCGGTTTGTTAAATGAATGCGTGTATAGTAGTAAGTCATGAAAATCTATCCTAGTGAGTAATTTGGTGGTTGATAAAGGAAATTACGGCACGATGCAACTATTCTTTTCTTATAATGGTGGATGGGATAGAGATTAATTTTAATAGGTGAGCAGAGCATTTAGTCTTGACAGGACAGGACGCCTTGAGGAATTGCCTTGAAGTGATACAACGGCCTTCATCAACACATTACATGTTCATAAATTAATAGAGATAAAATAACTCGTTCAGTGGTATGATCAATAGAAAGTAACTCAGGTACATATATAAATACAACTAAAGAAGAATTTTATTTAGATTAACAAAATAACAAGCAACCAATTGAATCATTTTCAAACCCAAAGCCCACTTGATCCTCTTCATGGGCATGCCATTTATACAAAGAATTGTAGTGGATGTAGGTACAACTATTGAACTCACTGGGAATTGAGACTAGAAATAAAAATTTTCCATGCTCAAAATTGTCACGAAGATCATGAATTAAGCAATTTGATGTGAACAAAAGGCAACCCAGTTGTATCATGTATCACTATTATATGCTCAATAATGGAGACTCATAAATTCAGATGTGACGCTGAGTAAAATAAATTAAGCTCGCTCAGTCGCTCACCTATCAAGTTTGTCCTTTTGTTATTAAAGAAATAAAGAAACAAATAAATCTCAAAACTTGTTGAGATTAGATATGAGAATAGTGGAAGATAAGTTCGTAACAATGTATTTAATAGTTTTTGTTTTTATTTTTATTTTTTCAAGGGGCAGACTTTAGAGATGGCCAATGGCCATCCTCCATCCCGTTGGAATTGACAAAGTACATTTCATGACACATTTAATGCTAGCAGCACATTAGGAATTGAACAATGAATACCGCTAGAATTGATGTAGTACATTTCATGACACATTTAATGTTAGCAACACATCAGGAATTGAACAAAGAATAAAAAATATTTGACAAGCAGTTTGAAACTTAACACTTCTTATGTAATTTTAATATAATTATTGCACTTTCTCATAAAATGTCAAAATTAAAAATTAGAATTTTTTTTGACATGCAATTTTTTTATAACACTTCTGGGACGTGCTAGGAGCCCTTTGACGTGCTATGACATGTTCAATTTTGAACCCTGGATCCAATGCTCCAGCGTATAGTCATCCAAGACAACAACAAGAGGGACTCAATTCAAACCCTCGGTCTCAACCAGAATAACAAAATCACTCTGCAATGGTACTTAGAAAGACTACTTAAGCTTGAGTCCAAAGGCCTTCCCGATCAAACCCTAAAATTAAAAACACAAACGGTAAGGCCTATATTTTCATCCACCTTGTTAAACTTGGTTAAATTTATTCCCTGGAAATTACAACATTCATTAAACTCAAATTACAACAGGCCATGAACATAACTTAAGAGAAACAGCTTGTAGAACCAATGCTAGGTAATTCCTTTGCATTGAGTAGAATGAAAATGGATTTCAATCCAGAAAATTTCAGTAAGATTTCTGACTTCATGAATCTCAACAAATCTTTCAAATATTTTTAGGGGTTTTGGTGTTAATTCTAGATTTTCATGCTAATTACTTCCAAATATTGTTCCTAAAATTTTGGCATTGCTTCACCCTAATTCGCCCCGTGAAATGGTTACAGGCTTGTTAAGTAGAAGGGAACAATGCACTGATCACTCCTAATATAGTACTGGAATGTATTTAGAGTCTCGTTGAACTTAAATTAACCTCCCTCCATCAAATGAAACTCACTATTTGAGGATGAGGTAAGCTCAAGGTTAATTTCTCACTATTTTCCTATTTTGGGCTCATAAAATGAAGAGAATTACTTTAGTTTAATCCAGTTTATATGCAATGGAATGAGTGAACTATTCCAAATCAACTCTTATGAATTTAGTTTCACCCGCGTTGAATTGTTTGCAATTAACCTACTTGCACCTCCAATTTGTATGCATTGTTTGCTGAGCCTGGAGTGGTGTGACCTCCAAAAAAGGGGCATCCCATACTTTGTTGTGGGTATCCGTTCATTGGTGACCTGCTACCTACATTGAAGTGGAACCTACAGCCTCTGCACAGAGGAAATATGGGGTGGTGTACTGCAGAGCGACATGACACCATGAATCTGTATTCGTAATTCCTTTGGATACATTTTTGCAAACAAAACAATTCCCATTGCCTTGTATTCGCTAAGATGGAGTAAGGCCATCTTTGAGGTATGTAATTCTAACATTGTGGTCTGTAATTGCTCCTTTTGAGTCCAGTTTCCATATATCAAAACACTGGATACACAACACACAAAACCAACAAAACTAGTCAATAAACATTAAAAAGGAAAACAAGAACAATAAAAATAGATTTTTTCTAACAGAATTTGAAAAAACAACACATTAAAAAAAACAAAAACGATAAAAATAGATTTTTTTTAACAGAAATTGAAAAAACAAGAATATAAATACCTAAAAATAACATATAAAGCATATACAAATTGGAGTGTTGACATAGGATGAAAGAAAACAAGAACAATAAAAATAAATTTTTTCTAACAAAAATTGAAAATACAAGAGTATAAATACCTAAAAATAACATATAAAACATATACAAATCGAAGTATTGAAACAGGACTGGTAAGATCCTTTACTCATGCATTTTGCTCCATGGTATCCATCTATGTGAGTGAATGGGTGTAACACTGGAATAGTCCAAAACAATCAGCCACTGGAATATTCTAGAACCCCTCTAGTGGAATAATCTAGAAACCTTGCATAAATTCGAGTGAATCAATGGTGGATGTAAATATTGAATGTAATAAAACAAGATCAATTAATATGATAATAACTACTATAAGCAGAGTGGGAACACGGATGACTTGTACGTAAAGCAATAGCAAATTGTTGTCACATAAGGTGGGTAAAGATAAGGTAGGATTATTTTTTTGTGTTTTTCTTAATTTTTTTAATACCTAACAATGATAAAAATGGTCAATTTAACTCTTATCCAATAAGATGTGAATACCATTTTTCAAAAAAATATTTATTAATACGAATTTTAGTGAAACTTTGACTTAACTTTATAAAAAATGAAGTATTGATATCAATTAATAGGTAAAGGCGGACTAAAAATAGAAACCCAACATATCCACATACAAGTAACCAATATTAAAATATAATTAAATTAGTTATATAACTCTCCATCAAAATTGGAATCCATTGCTACTCTAACATTGGAATCACTTTAGTTATGTTCACTTTATCTGGCTTCTTTTATGAGTGTATTTCATCTTTTTTATATTATTAGTCCTTGTCGTAGGGAGGAGACTATATGTTCCGGTTGTTTCCATTAATTGCAATCAATATTTTTTTTCCTAAAGTTAGATTAATGTTAACATAAAATTTGCATTTATAATTAGTTAGAAAAAAGAAATTACTATTTTTTAATTGGACAACCACCTTGAATTGACTATTTTTATAAAAAATAAAACCTTACCTTAAAACTTTACCAGTGAAACTTCAAGCTCTAACTTACTTGTCGTGCAAGCAATCAATCACCTGCAATTTCTGAGGGCGCAAATTCAAATCAAATGATTGCATGCATGGATTTATGTCTGCATGCAGTTGAATGCATGTCCTCCACCTGTAGGATGAACAAATTTCCATCACATGGCTCCATTCTACAAAGCTTGGATGGGTATGACAACATCAATTTTCACAAGGTATTTTGGCAGGAAGCTTTTAATTGTACTTAGAGATGTGTTGTATGGTATTTGTGTGAAACAAGCTCCCAACAAATCCACCTAAGCAAAAACTTCATGTAGGGGACATAATAAAATAAAAGTATTTAGTTTTTAAAAAGCTGTGTGTAAATATGAGAGTGCAGTTTGTATGGCAGTGTTCTTCTTGGCGTCTTAGGAATGGGTAGCATTGTTGTGGAGAGGCAAGAACAACTGAATAAACAATGAGAAAGAAGGATAGCTGAAAAACCCAATGAACATCAACAAGTAGCAACGATAGATAGAAAAAAGATGGCACTTTTCTCTCTTCCGAGCAAAATCAAATTTTGAGGGTAATATCATTTGAGGTTCAGATCATATGAATAACCCGATCACCAACCCATCCAACTCAGCCCAATCAATGTTTGTCTATTTCTTAAGGTAAGGTTAATTGGAAGGAAGTCTTTACTGTCCTTAACTCTGAGCCTCTCCATCGTTTTTTACCTCATTTTCAAGCATTTGAGCTCATACAAACACTATACGAAACATTCTCTGAATCTCGATTTGAATTAGTATTTTCAGCGGTTGGTATTTCCGTGTCACTTGAAAGTAAGGCAAGGCATTAAACTGTAAAGTTGGGCTGGAAAAACCAAATATCACATCTCTTCTAGGCTATGATGTTGTTGCACTACCTGAGAGAAAGTATTGAGTCCATCCCATATAAGAGCATGTGCATATTTATAGGTATTCTTGAATTGAATCTATTGTGGATAGTGCTTCTTGATTCTTATGTGTTCTTTAAAACATTTTGGAACCCAAGGAAGACATTTGTGGACAGTGCCTCAGACATTGGTTTTTTTACCATGATTTGATAAATTTTTTACATCTTAATTATGGATCTCTTAAGAGATTTCGCATGGGAGGTGTACTGATAGTAAAAGGACAACTTTTGCACAAGTCCGTCAGTCTGTAGGTTACCCGTACAGATGCGAAAAAATCGAGAGGGGGAACTTCCTCCCACCTTCGTCTTTCATCTCTGCTCGACGGGATGCTACCAGCGAGTGTCACACCTGCCGTTCTATTTGTCGTATTTCTGGATTTCAAAAAAGACTCCCATTTCTTCAGGGTCGGTTCTCCATCGACAGCACGAAGTTTCCATGCAGCTTCTCCTCGCTCTTATAAGCACAGTGGGGATAGTGAAAAGATAATTTTTCCGGTTTTATTTTTGCATATGCACTCATAAGTAGTGCACCATATTTATTTTTGAGTAATATGCACTCAACTTTAGTGCAGCAGTAGTTCTTGAGATAAAGATAAATGCAGTGATGTTGGGTGTCTATTATAATGTATTTAATGTTGTGGGGATCTAGATTATTAAGGTTGTTTATAGATATATATTGTTTGTTTATTTATTGTGCTTTGACTTTACGATAAGGTTTTTGTTAAAGTATGGGGATTAACTGTGGAGGTCACTTAAGAATCAATTTATACAATAACAAGTTTAAGAATTTAATAGTTTTTTATGCATTGAAATCTTTGGAGTTTCTGGCTCATTTTTGTAGCAAGCTCATTAACCAATGGGAGTGCCTATAGTGACTCTAGACTGAAAAGCATAGTAGCATAATTAGAGTACAAATAATTCCAATACTATTCAATACTGAAAAAATACTTAACTAAAAAATCTAATACTAAAAAATATGGAATAGGTTTCTTATATATTAAAAAACATATTTTTTTAAATTTAGAAATTTAGAAAATATGGATAATACATGTAACATGCAATGTTCATTAAAAACAACTTGAAATATAAATCTTAAAACGAAAATTAACAATGTATTTATAAACTTAATTATAAAAATATTAAATAATTAAAATACAGAAAATAAATTATAAAACAACAAAACAAATTTATAATAAGATATTCCAGAAAATATTACCTTAATTAAAATTTAATATCTAATATTATAACTAGTTACTAAACTTTATATTTATATTATAAAATAAACATAATATAAAAACTAATTTAATATTTATAACAAAATTCTAAAACAAAATATATAAATGATAATGTTTACGGCTTTAAATTTTTTAAACGTAAAATTAACCTTAACACTAACCCAACCCAATGGAACCAAATTGCAAATAATACAATAAAATTTAAATAGCTCTATATGCTAAAAATGTATAATTATTATGTATTAGTAGTCAAATTTCCAAATACACGAAAGTCCAATACAACTAAATTATACTACTATGCTAAAATATATATATATATAACAACCTTGGCTTTTACCTCTTTAACACTAACCTGTACCTATTGTAAAATATTATTAAATATAGAACATTAAATAACTTTTTATTCATAAAAATCCAATTGAATATTAAATTTTTTTCAAGGAATTGTTGTTAATTAAAAAATTTATATGCAATTAATTATTTAAAACTATTTTGTTGTAGTGGTTTTATCATTATCATAAAACTAGACTTAGTAGCTCCAAAAGGCCATGAAGTGTTATTAGTCCCTGCGTAGAGACTATATGTTCCGGTTGTTTCCATTAATTGCAATCAATATTTTTTTCTTTCTAAAGTTAGATTAATGTTAACATAAAAGTTGTATTTATAATTAGTTAGAAAAAAGAAATTACTATTTTCTAATTGGATAATCACCTTGAATTGATTATTTTTTCTCATTGCACGACATTAAAATAAATAAATAAATAGATAAAAAAATAAAACCTTACCTTAAAACTTTACCCGTGAAACTTCACGCTCTAACTTACTTGTCATGCAAGCAATCACCTGCAATTTCTGAGGGCTGCAACTTTAGATCAAATGATTGCATGCATGGATTTATGTCTGCATGTAGTTGAATGCATGTCCTCCACCTATAGAATGAACAAATTTCCATCACATGGCTCCGTTCTACAAAGCTTGGATGGGTATCACAACATCAATTTTCACAAGGTATGTTGGTAGGAATCTTTTGAATTGTACTGAGAGATGTGTTGTATGGTATTTGTGTGAAACAAGCTTTTAAAAAGCTGTGTGTAAATATGAGAGTGCAGTTTGTATGGAATTGTTCTTCTTGGTGTTTTAGGAATGGGTAGCATTGTTGTGGAGATGCAAGAACAACGGAATACACAATGAGAACGAAGGATAGCTGAAAAACCCAATGAACATCAACAAGTAGCAGCAATAGATAGAACAAAGATAGAGGTAAGTAAATGAATCACTGAGCACTTTTCTCTCTTCTGAGCAAAATCAAATTTTGAGGGTAATATCATTTGAGGTTCAGATCATATGAATAACCCGAAGGGCTCTCTTGTATTTTGTTTACTCTATATTTTGATTGAGATTATATCAAATATCAATGCCTCTTGATCACCAACCCATCCAACTCAACCCAATCGATGTTTATCTGTTTCTTCGATGCTGAAAACCCATCTAATTTCATCTGCTACTAGTTGGAAAAGATTACATATTATTTAGAAGGTCAAGGTTAATTGGAAGGAAGTATTTACTGTCCTTAACTCTGAGCCTCTCCATCATTTTTTACCTCATTTTCAAGCATTTGAGCTCATACAAACAGTATATGAAACACTCTCTGAATCTCAATTTGAATTAGTATTTTCAGCAGTTTGATGGATTTATTGTGAAATATTCATTCCCTGATAGAATGTTGAAACATTCTTTAGAGTGTTATAGAAAATTGAATAATATTTAAAGAAATACATAGTACTGGAGATATTTTTGCCAGCTTCTCCAGTTAGGATATTTGTTTGTTTGATTTTCACTTTTTTAACTGCTGTGAATGAAAGTCATTTCTGATCCTGATTTTTAGGTTAGTATGGAGGATTATTTTGAAACCTTCCTGTGGATTTTCATATCATTTAGTTTTTATTTCATTTGCTAAGATGTTTACAGTGCTCGTTTTCATCATGAAATGATTCTAAAACCCTAGATCGGATGTGTAGCTGCGGATGTAATACTATGGAGGAACAAGCAAACCTTAGCAAGCATTCTTGTTGGTGCTACTATTATCTGGCTCCTGTTTGAGTGGCTTGGATATTATCTACTCACACTTATTTGCCATGTTCTCATACTAGGCATCACGATCTTGTTCATTTGGTCCAACGCATTAGCCTTTATTAATAAGTAAGTTATTGTGCTCCTTGGCCTTTGTACAATTATAATGTGCTCTTATTGAAGTAATTTTAATGGTTGTTTGATATTTTCCACTTATCTCAACAATAACAGTTAAAAGATGATCTCCTTTGGTAGATATAAGCAAAGTTATGACATGATTTCGATTGTCTGACTGAAAATACCATTGATAATTTGTATTTACAGACAACCAGTGCTTATCCCTCAGATATCATTTTCTGAACAATTATTTCAGGATGTGGCTTCTGCTCTCAAATTTGAAATCAACCGATTGTTTGTTGTTATACACGATATTGCATCTAGGAGAGATTTGAAAAAGTTTCTTATGGTATGTGCATCTCAGATCTCAGTTATATCTGTTAGTTCAGTATTTTGCTTGCTTTTAATGGTGTGTGATTCTATAAATTTGAACCAGAATATTTTGATTAGAGCCTCTTCAAATCTATAAGCTTAGTTACATGACCAATTTCAATGGGAAAAAATGTTGCAGGAAAAAATCAGATGACATTTAGAGGCTCTTTAACTGAGAAGTGTGACAACATGATGAATCACACCGACGTGAAAGTTGAAGTTGTACACATATCTAGCTAGTTTAATTATGATTGTTTGAGGATAGCTGAGAATGTTTATTTTACCATACCCTGCAGAACTGCCCCTATAGCAAGTAGCAACACTGCCTGCAAGATTTGTCATTGATATGTGTTTGGAGGAGTTGATGCAAAAGAAAATGGAATTTGCAATCTTGTCATTGATATGTGTTTGGAGGAGTTGATGCAAAAGGCAATGGAATTTGGTAGATTGCATTTGGCAATGGAGCCAAATGGATTTGAGAGAAATAGTTTTAAAAGTGTTTCCTATTATTGTTAATTTGTTGAGGAATATGCATAGGGCGTTTGTAGTCCAAGGAGCAAGCTTATAAATTGAAATATGGAATATGTTGGGCGTTGGAGCACCCTAGTCTATATTTTAAATATTAATATGTTCTAAGTTTGTTACTTAAATTCTATACTTCTTTTGACTATGGATTTCCGTCAAACTAGATATTAACAGAAATGATGTATGAATGAAGTTTGCCAAAAGTTTCAAAATTCAAAGAGGCACCGACCAGATTCTTGATTATTGCGTTTTTACCATGTGGTGTTATTGGAAAATGAAAATTGTTTTAAAATGTATCTTTAAAAAATAAAATAAAAAATATTATTGGTATGGGTTAAATTGTTTTTATAAATATTTTTCATTATTGGTATGGATTAAATTCTTTTTTTAAATATTTTTCAGACTGAAAAATGGATTTCCATTGGATGGATCAACTCTCTTTTTGAATAGTTGAAATTATCCCTATTCAAAATACCAACTATCTTTTTGAAGAGTTGAAATTCTCCCTATTCAAAATGACAAACAATATTTTTATTCATTTTGGGCAGCACAATTGTTTTTGGATGTACATAGAATGTTTCAATGCCGATGTTTTGAACAGCCGAATTCAAATTTGAGTTTGGGATATGTGATGCTTTCTTTAGGCTTTTATTTAGAGAAATTTGACAACATTTGAGGATATTTAAGTGAAGAATGAACGCCGCAACATCTTGTTTTAACATTAATGGCTATAAAATTAGTCATGAATGTTTCAATGTGTTTCTATAATTTTATTTCATCAATGTTAATTAGACAAGTTCATTTGGAGACTCCATGCCTGGAATTTGTGTTGACATACATCCAAAAGGGATCAGTATTTCTGAGGATGTTGGACTTGTGAAAGATATCATTTATTATCTTCCCGCTAGCAAAGAAGATTTGTTTTTTCATGTGCGAGCCAACTTTCACCATTATTTTGGATGTGGTAGATAACGTATTGTTTGTATGATGTTTTTTTTATTTCAATGGAAAAATGTTTTGAAAGATTTTATATAATTATAAATCTATTCTAATTTAAAAGTTTTGATTAAAATGTTGGATTCATATTTGTTTTTAATTTTAAAAACCATTATTAATTGGAGTCATTTTGGTTTACTAATAAATACATTACAAAGTTACAAAATACTACCAATTAGAATTTTTTTAGCAAAAATATTTTAAAAAAAATAGATGTTGTCAAATTGCTAACACTTATATATAATTATATATTGATATGTAAAAAATAATTATAATATCATAATGGAAAATTATATGTAAATAATAATGATATCATTATAATGAAAAGGTATGACATAAAATATTACGGCAATGAATCACGTTTTTGAATGATTAATAAACAAATTTTGATTTTTTAAATTTATTATAATGTAAAAAATGGGATTCTATATATTAATTAATTAATTTATATTTAAGATTTTATTTATCTAAAAAATTGTTTTTTATTCTTATATATATTTATTTAAGGCAGGGACTAAGCTGCATGCAGCTCTTGTTTTTATTATTTTTCTCTTTTCTTCATGTTTTAAGTTTTTAATTTGATGTTGTTTTTTCATTTTCATTTTTATTTTATTTTAAATGTATTTATAGATGTTATTTAATTCATGAGTTTTTGAATTTCATTTACCTTATATAAAAATAAAGGAGAAGAGTTTTAAATTTTCTAGATTTTTGTTATCCATTTAGAAAAGGATCATAAAGATCTAATCATTAAATTTTAAAGTTTAGCTAGAAACTATTATCAATAATGTAGACATCTAGTTTTAACAACAAACTGGTTTATAAATTGAGTACATCCCCTTAATATTATATTTTTATGATTAGAAATACAATATAACTAGCATACCCTCAAAGTGGGGGAAATGAAACGCCGAGAATAAGTTAAATATGTTGTAAAATGAGCGAAAGTTGTGGGTATGTAGATAATATAATTTTATGTGTTTGAAAGCAAGTTTAGCTAATTTATGGTAGAGATAGTAGTACTAATAAGCAATAAATAGAAACCCATGTAATCAATGGCAACTAAAATGATTTGTACATTAATTTGTCATACCAAAAAGTATACATATGTGAGTAAAACAATAAAGGGCTAGGTAGTGATAAAGTTTGGCTCTAAATATATTGGAAATCAACATTGGTATTTTCATTTGGTAGGGGGAGTGCAGAGATTGAGGGTTGAAATTTTACGTGAAATGACAGAGAATGAAGGCACGCCTCTTGCTTTTTGCAAAGTAAGACATATGAGGTATTCAACAATCCACTGGGTCCCAACTCATAATCTATTAATATTTTCATAGAATGAATCATAAATTTCAATCTGAGATGAGATTTTATTAATATTTGTGTACAATGAATCATAAAATTCAAATTGAGCAAAGATTTTATATATAAATATGATAGTCGCTTGTTCAAACATGGGAAAATGGTTTGATAATAGCAACGCCATAGAATGACAGCACCGATCTGTAAGTTGGTAGGGGAAGGTCGCTGGATACCCACACTTCCATTTTTCATTTGTACTTTTTCGACCTTCTGATTCCCATCCCAAGCATAAAACTATAAATCGAGTATACAATTTGCATGGCCACTCCAAGTACACCATTTCCTAGTCTTGATTGGACCCATAAATTGCAAGATAGCATTACTTGTTGCCCCATACATAACAATATTTATTTTTCTAGTTGATGGTCATCATCTTGCTATGCATCTGAACCATTGGTGAAATCTGTGACATATTGTGCAATAGGCATAGCCAATATCTGGAGCATGCATTTGTTATGATTGTTTGCAAGAATGTTCGTTGCAAAGAGATGCATTGGTGTGTCAAAGTTTGAATGATCCTAATACAAATCCAATATTTAGTAGTTATAAACCTTGAATTTTTTAATGTATATATACATGGTCTAAAACAAAGTGGTTCAATTACGACAAATAAGTTTTTCCTCATCACTTTGCTTTGTATTTTTGTGTTACATTTAGTAGTCATAAATCTTGAATTTTTTAATGTATATATACATGGTCTAAAACAAAGTGGTTCAATTAGGACAAATAAGTTTGTCCTCATCACTTTGCATTGTATTTTTGTGTTACATTTAAGTGTATTGTAATTAAAATTTCAAAATTTATTTATTTACTACAAATGTAAATCTTCAATAAAGAATACATGTGGTTAACTTTTTGTTATCAATGTAATTATGATTTCGTGGTTAAAAGTTTGTAATACTTTTTTACTGTTGTAATTAAAAATTAAAATTATTTACTATAAATATAAATCCTATTTACAAAGTATGCACCTCATTAATCTTTTCATTCAAATGAATTTATTTGATCTGGTGCTGAGTTTTTAAGACTTGTTGATCATAGAAAAGTTTCAGTTGGTCATTTGTCCATTGTTTTAATTTTAACTATAATTTTTAATAATAATAAAATTCAATTTATTAAGGGAAATAATATAACAACTCACTTATGGATTTGAATGTTAAAAATGGATGGGAGAAGATGAAGATACGTTTCTGAACATAGAAAACCCGAGGAAACTTTGGTTAATCAGGTGCAAATATAGTGTGACATCTGCAAGTCTTCGACCAATCATTTGTCCTCGAGAAGGAAAAAGGTAAAAGGTGGTCTATCTTCAATGGATAGAACAGAGGATTGGTATTCATAAATGGATGGAATGGGAAATTCCTCAGTTTCTTTCGCACAACTTGATTATATGTCTGGCCTGTACGTGATGATCCCTACTAACTAACTCAGGTTTATTATTTTAGTTGAAATCACTAGAGTATGACGTTAAATTGCTTTTGTTTGGTTAAGAATTCATTTTTCTATGATGTTTTTTGGATACTTGGAAATAAGTTAATGGTCCAAGAGTACATGACCTTAAGCTACTTCTGATTGGTTAAAAATTCATGTTCTTTGGATGCAGAAAAATAGATTATGACTCAAAACTTAGATACATTTGGTAAGAGTAGAAATATACACTCTTTTTAACCACTAGATAGCCAAGAGTAGAAATATAACCACCAGATCACCAAGGCTTATCTACAAACAATGAGGATGCTTTAAATTGGAATCTTGAGATTGAATAATTATAAACTAAACCAATAACTTGAATATTGCGGGGATTTTTTACCATTTCCCGAAATAATGATTTGAAACATCCACAAAATTGTATCGCATACCCATAATGACATGACTCTCGGAATTACTTGACCCAAGCCTTCATAATAGACACATTCGCGTAGAATTCGACCAACAAAGAACCAAACGACGCGTATCAGTTTCCACATCAATAACATTATACAAATAATATATAATAAGTGTACAAGTGTCGAATGCATGCAACCATCTGTTGATTGTTATTTATTCTAGGCACCTTAATACACATAGTAGGTAAATGTATAACTTAATGGTGGAGAGTAATATGTTTCTGATCCCATGGATCCTTGGGAAGAGTAGGTGACGTGCTAGTTAGTATCTCTCCATGCCACCTTTTGAAAATCCTACCAACGAGGTGGTTAGCAGCTCTGCATGCTACTCTTGGAAATTCTACCAGTGGGACAAACCCTATGCCTTTTGTCCGAGCACCACTACCGATGACACACTTCAACGCTAATTTGTAGATAATTATGAGTTATGTGGGTTCATAGTCGTGCCGATGGTGGTGGGGAAAAAATACAGGGCATGGAAAAAAGGCACTTCCCATGGGATTAGAACAAGGTCCCCTCTAAAATAGGTCATGACTTGGAGCTCGCGCGGGTCTCTTTCTTGTGAACTGCCACCAGGCCTCCATTTCCAAATCTATTAAGATATTGTTCTCTAATTCGTGAGTTGAAATCTGTGCCTACTTATATAGTTTCATGTTTTTCAAATCATTCATAAATTGTAATGGGAACAATGCAGGAAAGAATTTGCAATTTGTGTTGCTTTGAAGGCTTAATATATGGCATTTACAGTGGAAAATAGAAAACCACAGTCTCGATGTAAGAGAATGGGAGGCAAAATACCATGCCTTCATGACCATTTACAAGGTTAAATAGTTGGAAATGGCCTCAACCATGGCATCTCTCCAAAAATTGGCAATGTGCATTATGGATCACCTTAATCTTCCTTCAAAGGTAAGTATGTCCCCCATCCACACCTCCTAGATTTGAGGATATCTATGTTAACTCTACATCCCGTGGTTTACCAGCGGCTTCTCTAGATCATTATATTGCCCAAAATACACACCCCTATGCACTATCAACCTTTGGTAAATGTCCTAATGTGGCTACAAATAACTACACTGGCCATGCTAGAGATTCCAATGAACTTGGCAACTAAATCCTGTAATGAACATTTAAATTCCTAGTTTTGATTTGTTGTCAAGTATTATTTCTAATGTCAATTTGTGAAACAATTGCACCAATTCAAATTGAATACACAATGTTAGTACTTTTGGTCAGATTATTGGTTATATCTACTCCTAACTATTTTTGTTTTGCAAATCTCTATCATATCGTTCTGTCGTAGCTTGTCAAAATTATTTTTACAATCTCTACTATATTTCAATTTCCAAACCCTTGTTCTAAATGGAGAATGCATCTCCAATTAAAGTTCCCCCACTGTGATCTTTTAAAGTGTTCTTATCATTGTATTGGTTGCAACTACTTTCTCATTGGTGGGGGCCTGCCATGTTTAAATTCTTTTTCTATTTTTTAATGCAACGATCCTTTGTATTTTTCAACTTATCTTCTCACTTGATCCTAGGTGTCCATTCACCCAACCAACCCTTTACTTGTGGGCAGTCTTTTTCATTCCCACTTTTGGGATAAAGTATAGATTGGAGTTCCTACAACATAAGAGCTTGTTACTAACCTTTTGCATGCATCTACCTACAATAACAATTTCCTCATTTCACTTCCAACATCCCCCTATTTGACATTCATGTTTGTTGGTACCAGGATCTACCCCCATAAAGATTTTAGATTCCGGCAACGTGCATGTAAAGAGGGACTTCATTTTCACTGCCGGAAAGTTCATTAGCATCTTTCTCAAAAGCTATTGGTGTCCATGTCAAGCTCGGTTAATCTCTTCACCCTAATCCTCCATCTGGTTAATATTTCTAATGTCCATGCTTGTCATATTCTTGAGGTCGAACCTGCACCTTAGTAGAGTTTTGCCATGTCTTTGCTTTTCAAATTAAAACTTTCTTGGTCTCCTTCAAAATCGCCAATGGCCAAGTTGCTTTAGTGTTTGAAGACTAAACCAAATATTTAAAACATAAAAAAAAATATAAAATTAAAATTATTTTAAAACTATTTATTTATAGTTTTTAAAATAATATTTTATATTGTTAAAAAGGTTTAGATCTTATGTCACGTGAATATGGAAAAAGTATAAAGGGTATATAGTATTATTGGGTAATTTTTTTAGGATTTTTGTCCCATGTTAATCACTTTCTAAGCCAAATTCCACGTTAAACAAGATTTCCATTGCCAATGAGTACAACTCTCAAAGCGCTTTGCACTACCGGTCAAGTGAACATAGAAACCATGACACATATTAAAAAATGAAATATTATAATCCTTATAAATGTGGGATTAAAGCCCGAGCTTACCAAATCTCATCCTATTTTCCTGAATGGTGTAGCGTCATGTTCAAGTATCAAATTTACAAGTCTGCTACCTGCAAGTGTCACATGGAAATGGTCTTTGGCCTTGGTTTTATACGGGTCGAAGCAAGAGTATTAATTTCTAAGCATTTCTTTAGCCCGTAATTGCAAGCATCCATTAAATATCTCAACACACGAATGATGAAATATTTCTCAAATCTCAGCAAGATTATTAATTTCTAAGCATTTCTTTACCCCGTAATTGCAAGCATCCATTAAATATATCAACACATGAATGATGAATTATTTCTCAAAGCTCTGCTAAATGTATCAATAGCGCCAAAGGACATGTCATTGAAATCAAGAGTTGTTATTACTAAAAGGACACTCATCCAGATGTTGAAATCTAGAGCACATATGTTGAGCGTAGACGGAAAGTGCTTGAACATAGCACACTAGTGCCAAATGCGCCAACGGATGAAATATCTTTGAATTATGATCGGAGCATATTCATGTCCATCTATTATTCATGGACAGTACACATATATGCTCACATGTCATTCCATTATTACATTTCTCCAACCACGCCTTATAACCAAGCACTATCCACACTCCATTCAAATCCCATCTCCCGACCATTTCCTTCCATAGATTCCAAGTTCAGTTATTTCATGTGAATTCGTGAGCAAGAAAGTACTGTCCCAACGATCTTTGTCTCATCTTACTCAAATTCTCGCGTGACATTTCGACTGCCAAGAGATGAAATGAAGACAAATTCAGAGTGATCCGTGAAGTTAGATTTTGTTGATGCTCTCGGGAAATGTTATGAGACTGTTGCTATTACTACTACTAATCCAAAAAATGGCCGGATGTCAAAGCACCCACTAGTTAACGACAATGGAAATGGCATGGATAACTATTTTTTTTGTTACATTTGCATCTTTTCTCTGTCTCTGCACTACAGGTAATTAAATTCTCATTCTCGAAATTATTTGTTCTTAATGATCTGTCTTACTGCCAATCTTGGACATTTATGTTATTGTATTTTTGTTAATTAATAATTTCTCTTAATTAATGCAATATGAGGGAACAACAGAGTCGCCTATGGCTTACAAGACAATAAGGGTGATGAAAAATTGTGCATTTCCTGTGTGGCCTGCGATTGTGGGGTCAACAGATATTCCTCCCCCTCGGATGACCAAAGTGAGAGCCTGGGAGTCATATTCATGGAAGGCGGATCCATTCTGGTCAAGATCCATTTGGGGAAGGACTGGTTGCGTGTTCAATTCCCAAGGGCTGGGAGGCTGAGATTCTGGTGACTGTGGAGGAAATTTGTAGTGCAAAGTCGAGAGTCAAGATAATATAGATGGATTGGTGCTCATACATCGGATGTTGCATGGTGGGGGGCGCAAATTTGAGACAGAGCTTCTGCGGTCCAGGGCTAGAGGCCTGCTAAACTTCAATTTCTGCAACTTTAGGAACACGGCATTGACATCCATTAACTCGAGTCAAAGTTTGGTCGCAGTACAGATTTGCATATTTGACTCTTTTTTTTATGATAGGGGCAGTTCCCCATAGACCGTCGACATCTTTAGGATTAGGAGTAGCAAGTTGTTAATTCTGCCTGTCTGTCTGGTTGTTGTGGTTGGAGTGCCTACTATTAGGGGGATAAACCGTATTGAAAGGGGGGAAGTATTTTGTTCCTGCTATGGTAATTGGGGTTCCCTGAAAACAATGGGTTAATTCAGCAAAGTTTATCCCTCTTGTAGAGATAAACCAGAAGTTGCTTATGTTTTCCCAAAATTTTCCAGACGGTGAAAGCCCGAGGGGAGCCGACCCCTTAATATACGCCTTTGGCGTAATTACGCCGTAGGCATTTCACAATGAGAAATTATCCATGAACACTGTATCGAGACTCCTCGTCTCTCAGAGAAATGGAATCTCGCCACGTGTACCTTAAAAAAAACATTTTAAATGCAATCATCCCTCTTGTTTGTCAAACCTACACAGTTTCAAGTTCTTCACTTCACCAGTCTCTGGTTTTTCCTGTTCACGCCCAGAAATGGTGGTAACAATGGCAACCATAGCTTCTTCCAGAACCCCGTAGAGGAAAGTATCAAAAGAAGACGCAACACTCACCAAGTCCGTGCGTGCGGAAAACAAGGCCACCATGTCATAGAAGGAGGAGCCTGAAGAATACGAGCGAGACAAACACATTTTCTGGTTTTCCATTGGCTTCGACGAAGTTATGAATTGAGTACCTTTAAAATATATGTAATTAAAAATCCCTGAGATTGGGTAGCTTAATCTCTGACATCTAAAATCCCTGAGATTGGGTAGCTTAATCTCTGACATCTGAAATTCCCTAGATTGGGTAGCTTTAAAATCTATGAAATCTACAAATCCAGGGTAAGGACTTTATCCATAGTGGAAAAAATTCTTTTGTTAAAAGGGAAAAAATGGTTAGAAGTGGTCATGTTCCAGACCTGGAAGTCATCAACAAGGTCCCCGAGGTTGCAGATTTAGGATGGAATGTTTTTTAACATCACCATGAACACAAGGAATCTGTTACAATCCATGAGCGATGCGTAAAACTGGAGGAAGAATTGTGCCTACGAGAGGCTGAAGGCCTACTTGGAGGAATTTTGTAAAAATGTGCAGTAATTCAAGCAATTGCGTAACTCTTCTCAAAGCAACTACGGGGATGCCTTGGAGGTGGATTCAAATATGCCGAGTTGGAGAATTTCCCTTCATATGTAAGTTTTCATTTATTTTTGATATTTTTGTTTGAAATTACTATCTTTAACTATGTATTTTGTCTCTCCATTCATGGGAAATAGTCTACAATTTGGTTTATACTTGGAGAAAGAGAAAGACTTAGAGAAATTATTCGAACAAACCCTTGAAATCTGTTGTCATATTAGTAAGATTTGTTTCCCCTGCGTTTTTATTTTATAGCAGTAGTACAAACTCGCAAAATTTATGCAAATTATGTGAATGTTGCACCAGTGCAAACCCTAGCAAACTTAGTTAAATTATGTGAATGCTTTCGAATTCAGCTCTTTAGTTTTTAATTACCATGACTAAAAATTGAAGGCAGGATGCTACTACGGATCGGAGTGAATTTTCGGATCAATTTGTGAATTCGTTTGTTGCTAGATACTTGTACAAACCTTTGTATTGTTTTCCCTAAATAGTCTTTAAATTACACCCCTTTCTTTAAAATGTGAATAAAGACATGTGAATAAATACCTCAAAGAAAGATAGGAATGTGGTAGTTTTTTAATTAACAATCAAAGCAATGTGATAGAGTCCAAACAACTCGTAATTTATTTCATTTCCACTTAAATTCCACCATCATTCTCAATTCCTTGTTGTGTTTACTACAGGTCATTTATTTTTCCTTTTTTCCTTTTTTCAAACTGGTCTATTATTTATAGTTATGACATGGTACTGCGTCAAAGGTACCTTAAGAATTTGTAAAACCACAAAAGATGGTCTTATAAAATATTTTTTATTACTTTGGAATGGGTTCCAGTTGCCCTAATTATTTGTGATTTGTTATATGTTCTTTTGTTCTTGCTAATTTGTTTTTACATGAGTCTCCAAGCAATTTGGTATTTCAAAGGGGACACATATGCTTCGTATGAAATGTGAAAGCCTTTACACCAGATTATCTTACAAATTTTCCCTTTACTACATGTCATGTCATTTATTTTCCCTTTTTCCTTTTTTCAAATGGGCCTATTATTTATAGTTATGACATGGTACTGTGTCAAAGGTACCCTAAGAATTTGTAAAACCACAACATATGGTCTTATAAAATATTTGTTATTACTTTGGCATGGCTTCCACTTGCCCTGATGATTTTTTATTTCTTATATGTTCCTTTGTTCTTGCTAATTTGTTTTTACATGAGCCTCCAAGCAATTTGGTATTTCAAAGGGAAGACAGATGCTTCATATGAAATCCGAAATCCTTTACACCGGATTATCTTACAAATTTTCAATTCTTTTGTGTTGATTGCCTATGATTTGGAACCTCTTTTGTGTATTACCAAACAATTACAGCTATGATATTTTACTCTATTTATAAGCATGAGCTTCTAACTCATTGGAATTCCATCACAAGCTAATGTAGACAACATTGTTATAATTGATTCTTGAGAATTCATTGCTGCAACTTTTCATTTGAACAAACTAAAGCATGAAGAGCATTTATTTGCTGCATTTTCGTACTTTAACAAGGATGGAAGTGTTTATATGTAGTTAATGAACTCCAGGAAGCATGTTTAGAGCATAATCTAACTGATTTTTGTATTGATGAGATTGTTCGTGAAGTAGATCAAAACAATGTAAGTACCTTACTTCACTTGCTTGTTGCATTTGCTACAAAGTAAACAAATATCAGTTATGCTTTAAAACATCAAATAATTTAGAACAATAAAAAAGAACCCAGGGGAAGGTACCAACTGCAGTTATAAATGTAAGATGTTTGTCATTAAATTGTTTATGGGAAGAGATTGATGGGTCAATTTTTAAAATTTTGCACAAATTATCAATGAAATGTATTCTTATTATCCCATATCCATTTTAACTTCATTTAACCTGACATATGATCTACAACAATGTACTTTTCAATTTCAACTTTCCTAATATCAAATATAATTGTGGATTTCATTGGGCTTGTACAACATTTCCATTATATATTTTCCCCCTTTTCACAAGGAAATGGTAGGTAAATCATTATTATTAGAACTAGAACCATAATTGAACTAGTCTACCCTAGAAACTAGAAAAAAAATGGAAATAAAACAAGTCAACCAAAACCTACTTCAAATGTTCAAATTTTGATACAACACATACACACAACAATGCTAATCCAAACCATTCGACACAAAATTTGCAAAGTTGTCTCGTGTACATAGAAATTAAGGTTGAATATAACAAACTAGCACCAGGTGTAATAGATATATGAACCAAAATACATAAGCATTGAAGCTATAAATGGTCTCCATATTTAAAAAATAATCATACTACACTCTACAATCAAATCACCCAAATCTAGATCGTCTACATTCTCTTCAAGGGTATGCTCTGTTAAATTTTTAGAATTTACTTCAATTTTGATCTAGGATCTTAACTGAGAGAACAACATGTACAAAAAATCTACAGCATATCAATCATGGACACAATAATGCAAGCACACAAGAGACACAGAGTTTACTTGGGGAAAACTATAAAGGTGAAAAACCCCAATAACTTCCTCAGAGATAGATAGAGCAATGATACAACCAGAATACAAGAGATAGTTTTCTCCTAGCAGCAGAGCCTCCTCCTCCACAAGTGCGCCACTCTCCCAAGTGTGAGTGAGAGAATAGAATGTGTAAAATGAGAGAGACACACTCTCTATTTATACACTAACTTGACTTGACCTTTACTCAACTAGGTCGGCCTCAACTTAACCACTTAACATAATGCTGACTAAGCCGACCCCCACTAGGGTGGTCTAATAACCCTTTGACCCACATGGCCGACCCCCAATAGGGTGGTCTAATAACCCTTTGACCCACATGAATTATATAGGGCCGACCCCAACAAGGTGGTCTAATAACCCATCAAGTATAAGTTACAACACTTACAATATAAATGACGACACTTCCATATAGAGGAATAATAACATCTCTATAGGAATACAATATACATATATGTGAAATACATTCCAAATTTACATATACATCAACACTCCCTCTTAACTAGGAAGGTATTTCTCGACACAGGTCTTCTAGCACAAGTCTTCTTCTCTAGATCATCATCATTGGATAATCGTCATCGACTCATCATCATCGTCACTACTGCTACTATCTCAATCAATCTCTAAATCTACTCGTCATAGGAAGTTCTACAGAGCTAGTCCTTTTTCATACTGGTTGTAGGCCCACCACCTGTAGGGCTTCATCATCTGTGCGAACGGTCTGATAGAGTTGGCCTCTCAGGACTAATTTTATGTGCGTATGCAATACCAGAAAGAGTATCCCAGGAACATTTATGTGCCTAAGCATGACCAGCAAGATCTCCCAAGACTGATTACATGCATCTCCTCCACAATACCTTTAAAGAGCATCCTAGGAACATTTATGTGCCACAGCATGACCGGCAAGATCTCTAAAGAGCATCCCAGGAATTATTACGAGCACACAGCTCAACCTATCGGATCTCTAGGACTGATTACATGTGGATAGACAAAACCTTTAAAGAGCATCCCAGGAACATTTATGTGCCACAGCACGACCGAAAATATCTCTAAAGAGCATCCCAGGACTAATTACGAGCACACATCTCAACCTCTCAGATCTCCAGGACTGATTACATGTCTCCATAGTAATACCTCATCCCAGGACTGATTACGAGCACACAGCTCAACCTATCGGATTTCTGAGGACTGATTACATACTACATAGCAATACCGGAAAGTGTACCCTAGGAACATTTATGTGCTGCAGCACGACCGAAAAGATCTCCCAGGATTGATTACATGCTATTTGCACAACCTGCCACATATCATCTCTGACCTCCAAGTATCAACCTGATACTCATGATCCAACAGATCATCATCGCACAAGGCATCATCCCGATGCCCATGATCATACTGATCATCATCACTTGTACCATCCTGGTACATATCATCTGGAGCAACATCCTGAATCTCATCATCATGATCAACCTGATCATACAATGCATCCACCTGATGCACACCAAGTATCTACCTGATGCATATCATCATACATGATCCACCTGATACAAATACAAATACATGATACATATCAACATACATGATCTACCTGATCATACAATGTATCCACCTGATACATATACAGATACATGGTCCAAACATCCAACATGATGCATATACAAATACATACAAATGATCCAACCGATCATATCCAGCATCCAACATGATGCGTACATACATATACATATAAATGATCCAACTGATCATATCCAGCATCATCCTGATGCATATACAGAGCAGTAATTGGAGCATCATCCTAATGCTCATCATCCATGATCCTCCTGATCATCATAGCATTGTCCTCTTCAGATCATCTCATCGTCTACGAAGCATAGTCTAGATGCACATCATCCAATAGTTACACCACCGACATGGGAGAACACATCTACCACCATTCCGGGAAGGCTCCAGCCCTTACGTTTTCACCATGGGAGAACACATCTACCACCATGTGAAAAATGGCTTAAGACCTTACATCTACACCATGGGAGAACACATCTACCACCTTGTGAGAATGGCTCAGCAATTACATCACGACCATTGGAGAACACATCAACCATGTCATAAAATATCATGTGCATATGCATCTTCCGGACTCATCACTTCCTTTTTGAAGGAACCTCGATCTGAAGTGCACCAAGCCTCTCTCTCTAAAGTAATCAAACTACACTCTGGCCAACGGCTTGGTCAATACATCTACATCCTGCTCATCCATCGCAACATACTCTGCCTTGGCTGTAATCAGTGGTATGCAGGACTGCTTCCTGCTAAACCAAGAGATCACACCTGATCCCATACTGAAGCAGCACCCATAAGTGCTCTTCCTATCTGCAGCACCGCTTGCCCAATATGAATCAACATAACCCTGCAGGTTAAACTTTTGATTCGCATCATATTTGAGCCCATAATCAACTGTACTCTTCAGGTACCTCAGAATATGCTTTATAGCAACCAGGTGAACACTCCTCGGATATGTCAGGAACTGGCTCAATGTGTTCACCGCAAAGCAAGTATCTGGTCTCATGTTCGTCAGGTACATCAAGTACCCAATCATCTAACGATACATAGTGACATCAACCAGTTCAGATGAAGCATGACACAAAAGCTTCAGGTTTGATGCCATAGCCTCGCAGTCCATCATCCCGAACCTCTTCAGGATCTCTACTGCATACTTCCCTTGTCCAAGGAAGATTCCATCTGCACTCTGCCACACCTCCATACCAAGAAAGCAGTGCATCATACCCAAGTTCTTCATCTCTAACTTGGCAGTAAGCTTCCGCTGCATGTTGGCAATCAATCTATCCTCACCTGTAACAAACAGTTCATACAAAAGTAGTATCACTAGATTGCCTTCCTCAACCTTGTAGTAAAGGTTGGAATCCGCTTTACTCTTGGTAAAGCCCAAACTGGATAGAAATCTGTCTACCATACCAAGTTCTGCACATATATGACTTCTTGTCATGTGTCTCAGAACCAAGTGGCTTCTCCACATACACTTCTTCTTCAACTACACCATTCAAGAAGGCTGTCCTGAAATCCACCTGGTGTATCTTCCACTTCATAACTTTTATATTTTTCTATGCTGCCATCTGCAGCATGATTGATCTTGATAGATCCATATGGAAGTCATAACAAACTTCCCTTCAGGTCTTGGGACCACATCCCAAGCATCTTTCTTCATGATTGACGGATCATGGCATTCTTCCCAGATCCTGGGAACTTCAATATCTTCAAAAGATAATTTTGTTGTTGAACAAATGTTGTAATTCTTCTTTTGTAGGTGATGGTATATGATCTTTCCTACACAACAATTTAAATTGCATGATTAGAAAACATCACATAGTTTTCAGAACAAATTCTTACACATAAAGAGATATTTCATACAGTTATGCAATTATCTTAGCCAATACAACATTTATCCATATTCCGTGACTTTCTAGATGCCATCCAATCTCTACCAGAACATTGTTAAGAGTGTGCACAACTCCTAACATGTCAGCAAAGAGGTTTCATTCTAGATAAATAGCAATGGAATGTTGTACAGTGCCATAGGCCACTTACCCATGTATATTAGTAGTATATTGTTCATCAATGCAACTATTCTAATATGCATAATACACAACCTAATTCTAGGAACATAAGCATATACATCATTGAATAACATTATGTAAGAAATGACAATTCAAATACTTATCTTTGTTTGGTTGTTGGGTGGACTCTCTCTGAATCTTTGCAACTCCCTTCTGATGTGGATTGTGAGAAGTGGTCAACTCCCTCTGAATATCTGCATCCTTGTAGAAACTACTGAAGTGTGCTCCTTTGCTTTCTTGCAGGAACAACTAGAGTGTGCTCCCTCTTGATCTTTGCTTCCTAGATTACCTGTCCTTGAACTTACATCCATCCTTAATCACTATGCATGCTTATTAGTATCATCATTGTGTTATCCTTGAGGTCTCATACATAATCACACATTTATTAGTATAATCTTAATACTATCAAAACACAATAATCTTAAACATGTATAGTCACGATCATTCACAGATAATAAACATTAGTATTCAAGGTTTCAGGGAAGTCTTCTTTTACTCATGCATATTCTTATTTGATCATAGGACTCGTCTGATTAGTTAAATCATCAATGCATAAACCCGTGATTACTCAAACCTATACCTTCATGATTCTTCTGGTTAGTCATATCATCAATTATGGTAAGAAACATAATATGCATACAACCATGACTATCCAAACCTATGACTTCATGAATAATCATTATCAACAACACAACAGTATAAGATCCTAACACACGGTAGGATTCTAGCTTGATATAGTAAAAACATACATGGATTAGCATTCTAGCTAGTTATGTCTAACATACCCGCATGATTTTTTATGGTTCTCTCAGTGACTTGTGCTAGTAACCTGCATGTCTCATAAGTTAACCATTGTAGAACCAAGTTATACATACCTCGAAAGTAGATCTTCTATTGGATCCATGACAATGGATGAATCTTTGTCTTCATGTCACCATGAGCATATGTTCTTGAAGTAGAACATGATTTGACTTTCTTGGTGTACCTTTTGTGTTAGCAGACAACATAAACCTCATACAACATCACAATGCATTAGTACATTCATAAGTGTCAAAACCTTAATCAATGAAAATCTTCTATTAAGGTGATACGACAAGTCTAGTAATTAATCAATATTGTACTGTAATGAGATGAAGACAAACATATGATAAACTTAACCATGAAACACACATGTAATCCATACCTATCAAGATCGATTGCAATCTTCATATGGAAGGCCTTAGCCTCATCTCCCTCTGAAACGGGAACTTCTTCACTTATGCAGGTGACCAATCCATCCTCTTCTAGGATTAACCCAATCCACTTGATTTGTAGGAACAGGATTTGGAGCTGTAATAGGGTTTGTCAAAGAAACCCCAAAAATTCAAACTTTGAATTTCAAACTTTTGAAAGGATAGAAATATGCGTCTTGATGAGCTGATCAAGCTGGTATATTCAGAATTTGAAAACTGCAAAGTTTCACTCCTCAATTTTTCCTTTGAAACTTTCGGATTCACTGGATGTTACCTCGAACTAGGGTTTGATGAAGTCCACTCTTATGCCCAATCAAAAGGTTTGATCCAAATCTCTAAGCTTCTATTTTTATGAGGAGCTTCCAGCTGTGGTCACAGATTTCAAAAATTCCCATTTTTGCAGAAGCCCTAATTTTCCACTTTTCGTATCAAAGTCCCGAACTAGGGTCTGATCAAGCCCGGCCTTCTTCCCAACCAAAAATTCTGATCTTGGTCTCTAAATTTTGATTTTGATGAGTAGAATTCAGCCGTGGTCTCCGATTAAAAAAATTCCAACTTTATCCGAAGCCCTAAATTCCGGAAGCCATGAATGAAGGTGCTAAAAAATAATTTTATTTTGACGAAAATATGTACCTGATTGATTCTGGTGTAACTCCGAACTCTTTGATCCACAGGATCTGAAACATTTTCTTGAGATAGCCCAACCTGTTATCTTTCCATCCCGATAGGTCTGACCTCAATTGGATTCTCTGAGAGAGAGTTATGCCAAGTGTCGCAATGTGACCTGTTTATGGGATAATACAGGAGAGCGAACTTGTATGGCGTGCCATGTGTCACTGGTTCAACTTGGGCCTCTGAAAACGTTTTCTAAGCTATCCCGACCTGTTATCTTTCCATCCCAATAGGTCTGACCTCAATTGGATTCTCTGAGAGAGATTTATGCCAAGGGTCGCAACGTGACCCGTTTATGGGATAATACAGGTGAGTAAACTTGTATGGCATTCCACGTGTCACTGGTTCAACTTCTTCCTCTAAACAATTTTTCTGAGATAGTACAGTCTGTGTACTACCTGTCACTTTTTATGAAATTTCATTTGGAGCTTCCTAGCCCAAGTTATGACCTTTTTCCCAAGGTCTCCTGATTTTGACTTAGATCTGGAAGAGGCAGAAACCCTATATTGTACAGATCATAAATCACAAAGTACAACGAATTAGAGGTTGTCCTTTGGACACAAGGTACATGGGGATCTTATCTTAGACTTGTAAAATATTCAGATCCGAAAACATTTTCAAAACATATTTATAGCGAAAGTGCTACGATGACTAGTTTTTGCTATATCAAACCCTAGCATTGTAAGTGCAACAAGTGTCATACATGCCATATCATGCCTTCTTTCAGGCTAGCTCTGATACCATGTTAAATTTTCAGAATTTACTTCAATTTGATCTAGGATCTTAACTGAGAGAACAACATGTACAGAAAATCTACAGCATATTAATCATGGACACAATAATGCAAGCACACAAGAGACATGGATTTTACTTGGGGAAAACCATGAAGGTGAAAAACCCCAATAAATTCCTCAGAGATAGATAGAGCAATGATACAACCAGAATACAAGAGATAGTCTTCTCCTATCAGTAGATCCTCCTCCTCCACAAGTGCACCACTCTCCCAAGTGTTGAATATTGTAACTTCTAAGAATATTATAATTGTACATTATTTATTCCGGAGATGTTTCATTCCTCCGAGGTAATCCTACTATGTATCTGGAGATGTTTATTCCTCCAGGATTTAATAGTAACTAGGGTTATTAGACCCACCATGTGTGGGTCGGCCCTGTAGTTATATTTTAGGGGTTATTAGACTTCTCCAGGTGAGGTCGGCCCCAATAGGTCTTTTAGTCAGTTGAGAGTCAAGTATAAATAGAGGATGTGAACTCCTCATTATAACACTCACTCACTTGTGGAAGAGTGCGCACTTGTCTGGGAGATCAGCTAAGGAGACAAAGGAAGGAGGAGCACATCTTGTATTTTGGTTGTTCATCTTATTGAGGAAAGCTTTACTGGGTTTTCTACCCCATGAGGGTTTCCCAGGATATATTGTGTGTCTATCTTGTGATTATGCTTCTTTCAGTGATCTTGCTTGGTTATTTTGGTTTAAACTTAACATGGTATCAGAGCTAGACTGAATAGGACATCTTTCACAAGGTAAGATTATCTCTCTCTCTCTCTTTGGTGAAGTTAGGGTTTCAGCCCAAAGTTGGTATTATTGATTTTTGGTTGCATGGCTGGATAGCCCTCCTCAATACCTTTCTTTTAAGCCCTAGATCGAACTTTTTGGTTGGATAGAACTCCAGGAATTGCAAACCCTAATTCTATCAAAAGTGCGATACGTCAAATTTTGGTTTCAGAAAAAGTTGGAATTTTTGATTTCTGATTATATGGTTGGATAGCCCTTATCAAGAGCATTCTTTTAAGCTATAGATCGAACTTTTTGGTTAAGTAGAACTCCGGGAAAGTCAAACCCTAATTCTACCAAAAGTGCGATAAAATTCTGTTTCAGTTTCCGGAAAAGTGAAAAGTAACTTTCCAAGTAAGTCTACTCTGTCTCTTGGACTCCCCCAAGAGAAGATGGCTCCAAATACTAAGCTTGAAGACAAGCTAGAAGGCATAGAGAATTTCCGGGCATGGAAATACAGAATTGGTCTCATTCTTGAAGAGAATGATCTTGCTCAGCTTATCAAGGAAGAAGTTGCAGAACCAGAAGGAGATGAAGCCAAAGAGAAACACAGGAAAGATTTGATTAGGGCAAAGAGAATAATAGCTGATTCCATCAAAGACCACTTGATTCCCCAAGTGGCCTCCAAGAAGACTCCAAAGGAAATGTATGATGCCCTAGGAAGAATGTATGAAGGGAAGAACATCAATAGGAAGATGAATCTGAGGTCTAAATTGAAGAGCACCAAGATGCACAAAGGAGAATCCATTCAAGACTACTTCTCAAGGGTTTCACAAATCAAGGAACAACTAGATGCAATTGGTGATACCCTTGATGAGGATGAACTTGTGATGACTGCCCTCAATGGTCTCACTAGATCTTGGGAGTCATTTATACAAACCATGTGTGCCAGGAAAGAGAGCATGAAGTTTGATGTAGTATGGGAGGACTGTGTTCAAGAAGAATCTAGGGTTGCAAATAGAGAAGCCCTTCTCAAAGAGGATGACCAAGCCTTAGCCACTCATACCAAAAGAAGAAGAATGAGTCATTTCAAGAGAGTTGACCACAAAGGATCTCAACACTTCTCTAGATCTAACAAGAGAAGAGGACCCAATTCAGCAAGAGATCTTTCTAAGGTAGAATGCTACAGTTGTCATAAATTGGGACACATCTCCAGATTTTGTCCTTCTCAAAAGAAGAAAGTCTTCCACAAAAGACATCATGCACATATGGCAGAAAATGAAAGTGAAGAAGAAGAGGAAGAAGATGAAGAAGAAGAAGAGGTAGAGGTAAAACCCAAAAGGAAAAGATGTAAGGTGAAGAAAGAAGATCCAGAAGAGTATGTTCTTTTCTCTGCACTCTCTGGATCTGTATCTCCTGGAGAAGATACATGGCTCATTGATAGTGGTGCTTCCAAGCACATGACAGGTCAAAGGAAGACCTTCTCAAATCTTGAAGAAAAGTCTTCTTCACAGAAAGTATCTCTAGGAGATGACTACCAATATCCTATCAAAGGAATTGGTGAAGCTAGCTATAAGCTAGATTCTGGAACACCCTTGAAAATGAAAGACATCTTATATGTCCCAGGTTTAAAGAAGAACCTTCTCTCCATTTCAGCTCTAGATAAGAAAGGCTTCAGAGTGGCCTTCATAGATGGACAAGTACTCATGTGGTCCAAAGGGAAGACAATTAAAGATGCAGTTGTTATTGGTGAAGAAGAAGGAGGTCTCTATAAACTCAAGGGTCATCCAGAAGCTGCCCTTGCACATGAGATCTCTAGCCCCAGTGAGCTATGGCATAGAAGATTATCCCACATCAACTTTAAAGCCTTACCCTATGTAAGCAAGGTAGTCATAGGATTACCAGATTTAAAAGCTGATCATGATGGCTCATGTAAAGGATGTAAGAAAGGGAAAAATATCAAGAACCCCTTTCCAAAGAGTGAAACAAAGACTAAGAACATTTTAGAGCTTATACACTCAGATGTATGTGGTCCAATGCCCACCACTTCCTTAAGTGGGTTTGAATACTATCTTTCATTCATAGATGACTATTCAAGGAAAACTTGGATATACTTCCTAAAAGGGAAGAATGAAGTCTTTGGAAAATTCAAAGAGTTCAAGGCTCTAATAGAAAATCTATCAGACAAGAAAATCAAAACTCTCATAACAGATAATGGCGGAGAATTCACCTCAAAGGAATTTGAGGACTTTTGCAAAGAAGCTGGAATTAAAAGGGAACTAACTACTCCCTACAATCCCCAATAGAATGGGGTGGCTGAAAGGAAAAATAGAACAATCATGGAAGCTGTGAAGACTATGATACATGACCAAGATCTTCCCATGTACTTATGGGCTGAAGCAGCCAAGACAACAGTTTATGTGGAAAATAGATTATCTCACAGTGCTCTTGAATTCAAAACTCCAGAAGAAGTGTTTACAGGTAAGAAGCCTGAGGTAAGTCATCTTAAAATATTTGGGTGTCCTGTGTATATCCACATTCCAAAAGAAAAGAGAACCAAGTTGGATCCCTCAGGTAAGAAGGGAATGTTTGTTGGTTATTGTGAAACTTCCAAAGCCTTCAGAATCTACATACCAGGTTTCCATCATATAGAAATAAGTAGAGATGTAACCTTTGATGAGGAAGCAGCTCTCAAGAAATCCAGAAAGTGTCAACTTGAAGAAGTTTATGAAGAAGATTCATCACCCAGAAGTTCAGAGACTGTTCACATCCCTGAAGAAGCTACACCAGAGGATCATGACATGCTGAAACCTCAAGAACCCCCTGTTGCAGAACTATCCAGGAAAAGAAGACCAGCATGGGCTAGAGATATTATTCAAGGAGCTGAAAGATATGGAGCTCCTGAAGGCTCCACTAGAGAAAGAAAGAAACCAAAGCTAGTATCCAACTATATGGCCTTAATGTGTGACCTTGTGGATCAACTACCTACTAGCTATGAAGAGGCAGCTCAGAAGAAAGAATGGGTAGAAGCAATGACAGAAGAATATCAGTCAATAATGAAAAATGATGTTTGGGATATAGTTCCCAAGCCAAAAGATAAAAGTGTGGTTTCTTCCAAATGGATCTTCAAAATAAAACATGCCGCAGATGGAAGCATTGAAAAATACAAAGCAAGATTTGTAGCCAGAGGATTCTCTCAGAAGGAGGGAATCGACTATGAAGAAACATTTGCACCAGTTGCCAGGTATTCTTCAATTAGAACTATTATGGCTCTTGCATCCATGATGAAGTGGAAATTACACCAAATGGATGTTAAGACAGCTTTTTTGAATGGAGTAATTGAAGAAGAAGTATACATAGAGCAACCTCAAGGGTTTGAGGTTAATGATGGAAGAACTCATGTATGCAAATTAAAGAAGGCATTATATGGTTTAAAACAAGCTCCAAGGGCTTGGTACGGAAGGATTGACAACTTCTTAACTAGCATGGGCTTTACCAAAAGTAAAGCTAACCCAAATCTTTATCTCAAGGTGATGGATGATGAACCAGTTATATTGCTGTTATATGTAGATGATCTTTTCCTAACTGGAGATGAGAAACAGATTATTGAAAGCAAGAAGAAGCTTTCTTCAGAATTCGAGATGAAGGATCTCGGACTAATGCACTACTTCTTAGGTCTAGAAGTATGGCAAGAACCAAAAGGGATTTTTCTAAATCAAGGTAAGTACACTGTGGAGATTCTCAAAAGATTTGATATGTTGGAGTGTAAATCCATGGCCACTCCCATGGACTCCAACTTAAAGTTATTAGCTAATGATTCATCAGAACTAGTGGACATAACTCTATATAGACAAATCATTGGATCATTGATGTATTTAACAAATACTAGACCTGATATATGCTTTGCTGTAAATACCCTAAGTCAGTATCTAGTAGAACCTAGAAAGGTTCATTTAATAGCTGCAAAGCATATAATGAGGTACCTAAAAGGTACATTATATTTTGGCCTATTTTATCTTGGAGGTAATGAACTCAGATTACATGGTTACTCAGATTCTGATTGGGCAGGTAGTGTCTCAGATAGAAAAAGTACCTCAGGTGGATGTTATGGTCTTGGATCTGCCATGATCTCATGGTTCAGCAAGAAACAATCAAGTGTGGCCCTCAGTACTGCTGAAGCTGAATACATAGCTGCCTGTTCTGCTAGCTGTGAAGCAGTATGGCTTCGGAAACTTTTATCTGGAGTGTTTGACTTAGAAATGGAACCCACTGTGATTATGTGTGATAATCAAAGCTGCATCAAGATGACTGAAAATCCTGTGTTTCATGATAAGTCAAAACACATAGAGATTCGTTACTTTTATATTCGAGATATGGTGCTGAAAGGAGCTATCAAGCTAGAGTATATAAGCACTGAGGATCAAATTGCTGATATCCTGACCAAGCCTCTGTCTCGAGTAAAGTTTGAACACTTCCGAGACAATCTTGGTGTAGTTCAGAAGAACCCTCCTCGAAAGGGGGAGTAGCACAGTATGAGACAGACAAGCCTATCTCATCAATGATGAGGTTACTTATTTTTTCTTTGCACTTACTCACCTAGAATTATTTAGATTTAGGACTCTTATATTCTTTATTTTTATGATTAGATGTATACATACTTTTGATGATAGATGTATACATGCTTTTGATGTTAGATGCTTTTGATGATTAGATGTATACATACTTTTGATGATAGATGTATACATGCTTTTGATGTTAGATGCTTTTGATGATTAGATGTATACATGCTTTTGATGATAGATGTATACATGCTTTTGATGATTAGATGTATACATGCTTTTGATGATACATGTTGTGGTTATACATGATGTTGTGGCTACACATGTTTTGATGATGATGATACATGTTGTGATGTTGATGATACATGTTGTGGTTATACATGTTTTGATGTTGATGATACATGTTGTGGTTATACATGATGTTGTGGTTACACATGTTTTGATGATGATGATACATGTTGTGGTTATACATGTTTTGATGATGATGATACATGTTGTGATGTTGATGATACATGATGTGGTTATACATGTTTTGATGTTGATGATACATGTTGTGGTTATACATGTTTTGATGTTGATGATACATGTTGTGGTGATACATGTTATGATGATGAGGATACATGTTCTTGATGAACATGTGTAGGGGATTGGATCATCCCTGGACTTTCAGTCCTAAAGAGAGCCGTAGACATGAGGTCTCCGAGAATGAAGTCCTTAGTGGACAATTGAGGGGATTGGATCATCCCTGGACTTTCAGTCCTAAAGAGAGCCGTAGACGTGAGGTCTCCGAGAATGAAGTCCTTAGTGGACAGTTGAGGGGATTGGATCATCCCTGGACTTTCAGTCCTAAAGAGAGCCGTAGACGTGAGGTCTCCGAGAATGAAGTCCTTAGTGGACAGTTGAGGGGATTGGATCATCCCTGGACTTTCAGTCCTAAAGAGAGCCGTAGACGTGAGGTCTCCGAGAATGAAGTCCTTAGTGGACAGTTGAGGGGATTGGATCATCCCTGGACTTTCAGTCCTAAAGAGAGCTGTAGACGTGAGGTCTCCGAGAATGAAGTCCTTAGTGGACAGTTGAGGGGATTGGATCATCCCTGGACTTTCAGTCCTAAAGAGAGCCGTAGACGTGAGGTCTCCGAGAATGAAGTCCTTAGTGGACAGTTGAGGGGATTGGATCATCCCTGGACTTTCAGTCCTAAAGAGAGCCGTAGACGTGAGGTCTCCGAGAATGAAGTCCTTAGTGGACAGTTGAGGGGATTGGATCATTCCTGGACTTCAGTCCGAAAGAAGAGCCGTAGACGTATGTCTTCGAGAATGAAGGGATTGGATCATTCCTGGACTTCAGTCCGAAAGAAGAGCCGTAGACGTATGTCTTCGATAATGAAGGGATTGGATCATTCCTGGACTTCAGTCCGAAAGAAGAGCCGTAGACGTATGTCTTCGAGAATGAAGGGATTGGATCATTCCTGGACTTCAGTCCGAAAGAAGAGCCGTAGACGTATGTCTTCGAGCATGAAGGGATTGGATCATTCCTGGACTTCAGTCCGAAAGAAGAGCCGTAGACGTATGTCTTCGATAATGAAGGGATTGGATCATTCCTGGACTTCAGTCCGAAAGAAGAGCCGTAGACGTATGTCTTCGAGAATGAAGGGATTGGATCATTCCTGGACTTCAGTCCGAAAGAAGAGCCGTAGACGTATGTCTTCGAGAATGAAGGGATTGGATCATTACTGGACTTCAGTCCGAAAGAAGAGCCGTAGACGTATGTCTTCGAGAATGAAGTCCTTGGTGGACGGTTGAGGATTAAGTCATCCTTGGACGTAGGTCCTAAAAGCACGGTGAAGGATTGGATCATCCTTGGACTTTGGTCCTGTAAACTGAGCCGTAGACGTAAGGTCTCCGAGAACATGATAGGACTGGATCGTCCCTGGACTTCGGTTCAAAAGGTACATGACTGGTTTACATCATTCCTTGACGATGCTGATAATCGTGTGATGACGATGCCGATGATCGTGCGATGACGATGCTGATGATCGTGTGATGACGATGCTGATGATCGTATGATGACGATGCTGATGATCGTGTGATGACGATGATGATGATCGTGTGGCGATGATGCTGATGATTGTGTGATGACGATGCTGATGATCGTGTGATGACGATGCTGATGATCGTATGATGACGATGCTGATGATCGTGTGATGACGATGATGATGATCGTGTGGCGATGATGATGATGATCGTGTGATGACGATGCTAATGATCGTATGACGATGCTGATGACGATGTTGATGTTTCAGTAACTAGTCAAGTTACTAATGATGATGAAATGAAGAAAGCTTTCGATGATATATAGATGATGTAGTAAATGACTCCTTGCTCCTACAGATGTTATTATAATATCCTTCTCGTTAAGGGGGAGTGTTGAATATTGTAACTTCTAAGAATATTATAATTGTACATTATTTATTCCGGAGATGTTTCATTCCTCTGAGGTAATCCTACTATGTATCTGGAGATGTTTATTCCTCCAGGATTTAATATTAACTAGGGTTATTAGACCCACCATGTGTGGGTCGGCCCTGTAGTTATATTTTAGGGGTTATTAGACTTCTCCAGGTGAGGTCGGCCCCAACAGGTCTTTTAGTCAGTTGAGAGTCAAGTATAAATAGAGGAGGTGAACTCCTCATTATAACACTCACTCACTTGTGGAAGAGTGCGCACTTGTCTGGGAGATCAGCTAAGGAGACAAAGGAAGGAGGAGCACATCTTGTATTTTGGTTGTTCATCTTATTGAGGAAAGCTTTACTGGGTTTTCTACCCCATGAGGGTTTCCCAGGATATATTGTGTGTCTATCTTGTGATTATGCTTCTTTCAGTGATCTTGCTTGGTTATTTTGGTTTAAACTTAACACCAAGTGTGAGTGAGAGAATAGAATGTGTAAAATGAGAGAGACACACTCTCTATTTATACACTAACTTGACTTGACCTTTACTCAACTAGGTCGGCCTCAACTTAACCACTTAACATAATGCTGACTGGGCCGACCCCCACTAGGGTGGTCTAATAACCCTTTGACCCACATGGTCGACCCCCAATAGGGTGGTCTAATAACCCTTTGACCCACATGGTCGACCCCCAATAGGGTGGTCTAATAACCCTTTGACCCACATGACTTATACAGGGCCGACCCCAACAAGGTGGTCTAATAACCCATCAAGTATAAGTTACAACACTTACAATATAAATGACGACACTTCCGTATAGAGGAATAATAACATCTCTATAGGAATACAATATACGTATATGTGAAATACATTCTGAAGTTACATATACATCAACATGCTCATGAAGCACTCTAAACCAACCCAAGTAGCACTCAGAATCAACACAAGAATAACATCAAAACAACACTCCTTGTTGCAAATGTCAAACTCTTTATAGGCTCACAAATGAAGAATGAGAAGCATGTGAGTGAAATAGTTGCGGGGCATCATTATAGATGAAAATTAGGTTTTAGGTTAGGTTTAGGTTTTTTTGTTATTTTAATTTTTTATTTGTGGGTGGAGTTGTGCTGGCATGGGACCTATCCAATGTTAAAATTCAATATGCTAAGACAGAAAATAGCAGCATTACATTCCATTTCACAATAATAGCATATACAGGATCACTGAAGAAACAACAAGCATAGCATAAACACAAGAGACAGAGATTTATCCTGGGAAACCCTCATGGGGTAGAAAACCCAGCAAAGCTTCCTCAATATAGATGACCAGCAATATACAAAGATGAAACCCTGAGACATGATCTCCTCCTCCACAATAGCAGACCTTTCCTCCACAAGTGCGCTATCCTCAAGTGTGTGAGTGTATCAAATGAGGAACACACCTCCTCTATTTATACACCACTCTGACATATCTTTTACACAAGTACACGTAGGCTCGTATTTAACCAATGGGTTAAATACCCCACTACAACTGACTGGACCGACCCCTCTAGGGTGGTCTAATAACCCTTTGACCCACATAACACATACAGGGCCGACCCCCACTAGGGAAGTCTAATAACCCGAGTTACCACATTCCGACGGAGGAATAAACGTCTCCGGATATACAATAAGATCTTCACGGAGGAATGAAACATCTCCGGAATAATAAAGTACAAATATAATATTCTTTGAAGTTACAATATCTCAACACTCCCCCTTAACGAGAAGAATATTATAACAGCATCTGCACGAGCAAGGAGTCATCATACATGATACATCTACAAATCATTGGAAGCTTTCTCAACATCATCAGTAACTCAAGCAGTTACTGGAACATCTTCAATACTGGAACATCAACATCTTCAGTACTGAGTCTTTATCTTTTGCAGCACTCGAACAGCTACAACAACATCAACATCTGGATCCTCACGATCATCAGCATCGTCATCACACGATCATCAGCATCGTCATCACACGATCATCAGCATCGTCATCACACGATCATCAGCATCGTCATCAATACAGGTATCCATAACAATACAAGTATCCACATCATTAGTACAAGTATTCATGCCAATCCAAGTATACATATCATCAATACAAGTATCCACACTGATACAAGTAACCATATCATCAATACAAGTATCCTACCGATACAAGTAACCACATCATCAATACAAGTATCCTACCGATACAAGTAACCACATCATCAATACAAGTATCCATACCGATACAAGTAACCACATCATCATAAAAAATAAAAATAAAAAAATAAAAAAAAATCACTTTCTCGGAGACCATTCGTCTACGGATCAATTCAGGGACTAAAGTCCGGGGATGATACAATCCCCACTTTTCAGAGACCACACGTCTAAGGATCAATTCAGGGATCGAAGTCCGGGGATGATACAATCCCCACTTCTCGGAGACCACACATCTACGGATCAATTCAGGGACCGAAGTCCGGGGATGATACAATCCCCTCTTCTCGGAGACCACACATCTATGGATCAATTCAGGGACCGAAGTCCGGGGATGATACAATCCCCACTTCTCGGAGACCACACGTCTACGAATCAATTCAGGGACTGAAGTCCGGGGATGATACAATCCCCACTTCTCGGAGACCACACATCTATGGATCAATTCAGGGACCGAAGTCTGGGGATGATACAATCCCCACTTCTCGGAGACCACACGTCTACGGATCAATTCAGGGACCGAAGTCCGGGGATGATACAATCCCCACTTTTATGAGACCACACGTCTACGTATCAATTCAGGGACCGAAGTCTGGGGATGATACAATCCCCACTTTTCGGAGACCACACGTCTACAGATCAATTCAGGGACCGAAGTCCGGGGATGATACAATCCCCACTTTTCGGAGACCACATGTCTACGGATCAATTCAGGGACCAAAGTCCGGGGATGATACAATCCCCACTTCTTGGAGACCACATGTCTACGGCTCTCTTTAGGACTGAAAGTCCAGGGATGATCCAATCCCCTCAACTGTCCACTAAGGACTTCATTCTCGGAGACCTCACGTCTATGGCTCTCTTTAGGACTGAAAGTCCAGGGATGATCCAATCCCCTCAACTGTCCACTAAGGACTTCATTCTCGGAGACCTCACGTCTATATCTCTCTTTAGGACTGAAAGTATAGGGATGATCCAATCCCCTCAACTGTCCACTAAGGACTTCATTCTCGGAGACCTCACGTCTACATCTCTCTTTAGGACTGAAAGTCCAGGGATGATCCAATCCCCTCAACTGTCCACTAAGGACTTCATTCTCGGAGACCTCACGTCTACGGCTCTCTTTAGGACTGAAAGTCCAGGGATGATCCAATCCCCTCAACTGTCCACTAAGGACTTCATTCTCGGAGACCATACGTCTACGGATTGATTCAGGGACCGAAGTCCAGGGATGATACAATCCCTACCTATCCACTAAGGACTTCATTTTCGGAGACCATACGTCTACGGATCAATTTAGGGACCGAAGTCCAGGGATGATACAATCCCTTTTCTTTCTCGGAGACACCTGTCTATGGCTCACTTTAGAACAAGTGTTCAAGGATGATACAATCCCCACATGTATTCTCATCAATACAAGTACAAGTATCCTCAACCATACAAGTACATTAATCAATACATTTGTCATCAAAAGTATGTATTCTTACCAATACATCTTATCATCAAAAGCATGTATTCTCACCAATACATCTATCATCAAAAGCATGTATTCTTACTAATACATCTAACATCAAAAGCATGTATAAGTAAAACAAAGTATTCTAAGCATAAGAGTCCTAAATCTAAATATTTCTAAGTATCTAGGTGTAGAGAGCAAGTTACCTCATCATCGACCTTGTTGTTTGATGAGACAATCTTATCATCAGTGACTATACTACTCCCCCTTTCGAGGAGGGTCCTTTTGAGCTACACCAAGCTTGTCTCGGAAGTATTCAAATTTCACTCGAGACAGAGGTTTGGTTAGTATGTTGGTAACTTCTTCACTTGAGGTAGAGGTTTGGTTAGTACATCAGTAACCTGTTACAAATTCAAACTTTATAGTTCCTTTCTGCGTCATATCTTGTTAGATCCCTATGTTCTTTGACTTATCATGAAACACTGGATTCTATGTCATCTTGATACAACTCTATTTGTCACATAGGATCACAGTTTGTTCTATCTCTAAGTCAAACAATCCTGAAGCCAAACTTCTTCACAACTAGCAGAGCAAGCAGCCATATATTCTTCTTGTGCTGAGAGCCACACTAGACTGCTTCCAGCTAAACCACGAGATCATGGTTAATCCCAGACAATAACATCCTCTTGATGTGTTCTTCCTGTCTGATACACTTTCTGCCCAATCAGCATCTGAGTAGCCATCTGAAGTCATGATCTCCAAGATAGCATAGATCAAAGTCTATCGTATCCTTTAGGTGCCTCATCACATGCTTTGCAACTATCAGGTGAACACATCTAGTTCCACTAGATACTGACTCAAGGTGTAAAGCATATATCTAACTTAGTATATGTTAGAGACATCAGTCACCCAATAATTTGACTGTACAGAGTTATGTCCACTAACTCTTCAGGTTGGAATCCATAAGAGTGTTCATTCCAACACCTCAATTCCTTTTAATATTTCTCGGCATACTTTCCCTAGTTGAGAAATATTCCTTCTGATCCTTGCCATACTTCCAGACCTAGGAAGTAATGCATCAATATGAGATCTTTCATTTTCATTTCTGCAGCCATCTATCTGTGCCATCTCTCGTTAGATGGGTCTACTGATATGAGCCTCAATATCATTCGAACTCTGTGGTGAGTTCCTTCTTGCATCCATGTCATTTTTGTATAGAAACCATATTCAACCTTGTAGCAAAGGTTGAGATCCACATCACCCATGGTGATCATTAATCTCATCAATTGATTATCGATCCCGGGTACCTGATTCACACTTCTTCTTTAATTGTACCATTTAAGAGAATGGTCTTTATCTATTCACTTGGAGCAAAACATTTCATCATGATTCTCTTCTCCTTTTTAAGATAATCTTCTAGCTACAAGCCTTCTATAGTGTGTTTGATTTGTAAATCTTTTGTTGAACATCCATCGCTTGTTCAGTGTTCATCATTCATCATGATCTTTCCTACAAATCAAAATTAAGTACAGGATTAGTAATACTTCATAATCATCAAATCATATTGACATGATAACCTATTATGCATACAGATATCATTTACATAGTTATGCAACTATCTTGACCAATACTTTGGCACAACACTTTTCCATATCCTGTATGCATACAATGGCTATCTAGATGCCTTCCATCTCTACCAGAACATACTATCGAGAGTGTGCACAGCTCTCAGCATGTTAGTAAAGAGGTTTCATTCTAGAAAAGCAACAATGGAATGTTTGTCCAACTTACCAATCATATGCATATTAGTAGTATACTGTTCAATGCTCTATGAATGTTTACACTCAGCATCATATATTCTAGGAATACAAATATGCATACAACCTATTACAGGCAATATCATTACTATTTCAAATAATAACTCAAATACTTATCTTTTATGTTTGTGTGGTTGCCTCCCGCTTGATCTTCTGTATGTCTTTTGTACTTCTATTCATTCTGTACCACTGTGCATGCTCAAGAGTCATCCTCATGATCTCATACACAAACATACACCCATTAGTATATTCTAAATGCTATCAAAACATTATAGTTCTAAATAATCTTGAAAATGTATAGTCATGATTATAGATAATAAACATTAGTATTCAAGATTTCAGGGAAGCCTTCTTTTACTCATGCATATCATCAATTATAACATGCATAATCCCTTGATTACTAACTTTATGAATAAGCATATCTAATAATACCAAGTATACTTATATAAGGGATACTAACACAAGGTAAGATTCATAGGAAACATACTTGGGTTAGTATATCTGTTTAACATACCTAATCAATATTTTCTTTGTTCTCTTCAATGATTTAGAGATCATGTGCTGGAACCTACATATCTCATAGGTTAAGCATAATAGAACAAACTCATAAATACCTCGTAAGTAGAACCTCTATGTGATCAAAGATTATGTAGGAGTCTTTGTCTTCATGTTGTCATGGTCATGGAACTTGATTTGTCTTTCGTGATGGACCTGAATATTGTTAGCAGACAACATCAACCTCATACAATACCACAGTGTATTAGTGCAATCATATAGCCCTAAACAATGAATGTCTTCGATCATTCACATGCATTCATACTGTTATTAGGGCGATAAGATAGTTTAATCAAGATTGTACTAATAAATAGTATGAAGGCAAACACATTATGAACTTAATCAAGAATCAGATTTCAAGACATACCCGAACCTCCTTAAGTCATACCTGTCGAGACTTCTTGTAGTCTTCTTATGTAAGGCCTTAGCCTCAACTCCCCCTGAAACTTGACCTAGAGCTTGATTAGGGTTTGCTAGAGAAACCCTAAAGATTCAATCTTTGACTTTCACACTTCTGAATGGATGAAAGAATATGTCTTGCTGAGCTGATCAAACTGGCATACTTCAATTTTGGAATCTCCAAAATTTGACCCCTCAAAATTGCCTTCGAAACTTCTGGATCTTCTGGACAGGAACCTGAACTAGGGTATGATGAAGCCCACCCTTCTGTTCAATCAAAAGGTTCGATCCAAGGCTCTAAACTCTTATTTTTCTGAGGAGCTTCTAGCCGTGGTTGCAGACTTCAAAAATTCCAACTTTTGCTAAAGCCCTAATTTTCCATCTTTCTGATCAAAATCCCGAACTAGGGTTTGATCAAGGCCGGTCTTCTACCCAACCAAAAAATTTGATCTTGGTCTCTAAATTTCGATTTTCCTGAGTAGCATTCAGCTGTGGACTCCGATTCCAAAAATTCTAACTTTCTCCGAAACCCTAAATTCCGGAAGCCATGAATAAAGGTGCTCCAAAAATAATTCTGTTTTGACAGAAATATGCACCTGATTGTTTCTGCTATAACTCTGAAATTTTTGCTCCACAGGGTCTGAAAACATTTTCTGCAGTAGCCTGACCTGTCCTCTTTCCATCCTGATAGGTCTGACCTCAATTGGATTTTCTGAGAGAGAGTTATGCCAAGTGTCGCAACGTGACCTGTTTATGGGATAAAACAGGAGAGCAAACTTGTATGGCATGCCACGTGTCACTGTTTGAACTTCGGCCTCTGAAAACGTTTCCTGAGATAGCTCGACCTGTTATCTTTCCATCCTGATAAGTCTGACCTCAAATCGACTCTCTGAGAGAGAGTTATGCCAAGTGTCGCAACGTGACCTGTTTATGGGATAAAACAGGAGAGCAAACTTGTACGGCGTGCCACGTGTCACTGGTTCACCTTCGGCCTCTGAAAAAGTTTCCTAAGATATTATAGTCTATGTACTACCTGTCACTTTTTACTAAATTTCATTTGGATCTTCGTAGCCCAAGTTATGACCTTTTTTTCAAGGTCACCTGATTTTGACTGAGATCTGGAAGAGGCAGAAACCCTAACTTGTACTGATCATAACTCATAAAGTACAACGAATCGGAGGGTGCCCTTTCGACCCAAGGTACCTGGGGATGTTATATTTGACCTGTAAACTTTTTAGACCCTGAACCTTCACAGAAATGGATTTATAGCGAAATTTCCACGATGACTGGTTTTTGCTATGTAAAACCCTAACCTTCAAATTGTCGTAAGTAAAGCAAATGTCGTAAGTGCCATACCTTGTCTTCCTTCAGGTTAGCTCTGATACCATGTTAAAATTCAATATGCTAAGACAGAAAATAGCAGCATTACATTCCATTTCACAATAATAGCATATACAGGACCACTGAAGAAACAACAAGCATAGCATAAACATAAGAGACAGAGATTTATCCTGGGAAACCCTCATGGGGTAGAAAACCCAGCAAAGCTTCCTCAATATAGATGACCAGCAATATACAAAGATGAAACCCTGAGACATGATCTCCTCCTCCACAATAGAAGACCTCTCCTCCACAAGTGCGCTATCCTCAAGTGTGTGAGTGTATCAAATGAGGAACACACCTCCTCTATTTATACACCACTCTGACATATCTTTTACACAAGTACACGTAGGCTCGTATTTAACCAATGGGTTAAATACCCCACTACAACTGACTGGGCCGACCCCTCTAGGGTGGTCTAATAACCCTTTGACCCACATAACACATACAGGGCCGACCCCCACTAGGGAAGTCTAATAACCCGAGTTACCACATTCCGACGGAGGAATAAACGTCTCCGGATATACAATAAGATCTTCACGGAGGAATGAAACATCTCCGGAATAATAAAGTACAAATATAATATTCTTTGAAGTTACAATATCTCAACATCCAAATTGGTCAAAATTGATTGTAAACAGTTCCCTATAGAATAAAATTATCTTTTTTTATCTTATTATCTATAAATGAGGACAATTTTTTGTTGTTTTGCACCATTATTTGTTTATGCGGATATTACATTGCTTGAATGACATTCAATGTTAACCTTGTATAATTTTTGTTAAATGGTTTAACAATGTATAATTTTTCCCAGGTTGTTAATACTGAAACAGCCAAAGTTTCCAGTGATGCTACCAAAACAAATACGCCTTTGGATGGTAAAGGAAACCAAATGAAAGAGGGACAACTAATCAAATCAACCAGTGACATCAATAACCATGAACCATAGGCATCGGGTCAGGATACTTATGGTATATCTGCAGGTGTCAGGCAATGTTGATTGTTATCAAGCCACTGGTAGCTTAGATATAGCTCCTAATTTATTAAAATATGATAGAACTGTCAGCCTACCAGAAAGTGAGCATGATGGTTGCAGTTTAGATTCCAAGAGAGTCATAGAAGATGAGGCAAGAAGCAATGCCAACAAAGAAACACCAGATTGTATCCTGGATAGGATATTTGGAAGGGCCTCTGCTGATTTTGATAAACAAGATGTTTCCATTCTAGATGAGGTTAGTATTTTGGAAATTTCTAACTTCCCTCAAAGTTCAAAAGAGAAAGGGATTTTAAGCAAGAGACATGTTTATTTTATATATTGGCAGAAAGATAAATTGGGTAAAGCAAACTTATTAACAGTTGTGAAGTAGGCATCAACAACTGTTGTCCTTTTTTCCTTTCAAATAAAATTTGTTTTTTATGATTATATTGTTGGTTATTGCTTTTGATGTTGTAGTTCAGTTTATATAATTGACCTCGAATTTGAAAGACTGTTCATTGTCATGAATCGTTGCTCTATATTATTATTGAATAATATAAAGTTTGTAACCTAATTGTTAATTCAAGGTGAAACAACAAATTTAAAAGGTCAAAGCATATAGATTTCAGCTACTTATATGATATCTACTATAGGATTTCAACTATTGTTGCATCACCTATTCATTTTGATATTATCGAAGGCATTTTTTACTCTTTTAAACCACTTGCCGATTAATATTTTTCACATTTGGGAGTGTATTTGGACTCGGACAATGTTTTTTGGAATTGACTATTAAACTTCTAAGTTTACTGAGATTGTATCACTGAATGTTCTTGGCTTACCATATTTATGTTTTTAACTATGGTTTGTTTAGCAGGAAACAAATATCCCCATGCATTTTTTCTTGATTGTTATTCATGGCACTTTAGGTATAGAAACTCGGTGTGCAAAGGGACCATGATATATATTTTCGTTTTTACTCACAGAAACCACCTATATATCACTTTTTATGTTTCTTATTTGAAAGTGTTGAACGTTGTCGTGTTTCAGAACGTGGGTATTAGGGTTGATGTTTGAGAGTTTATGTTGTTTTTTAAGAGACGACTTTGACGATTTTCTCAATGAATTCTTTGCAAGATTCCAAATATGCCACTCATTGTGAGGAGGCATGGGATATGGAATGGGAACTCTTCTGATTTCTAAAATTAGAGAAGAATACCTAGATAGGATGATGCTCACATTCTTAGATTTTCCATCTCCCAAGGTATCTGATATAGTTGTTGAGCCTTACAATGCTACCTTGTCGGTCCATCAGCTGGGGGAGAATGAAGATGAGTGTATGGTTCTGGACAATGAATCCCTTTATTACATATGTTTTATACCTTTGAATTTGACTACCCCAAGCTATAAGTATTCTTACTATCTGATCTTTTTACATCTCCATTTCATGTCAAAAAATTATACCCTTAATCATCTGCCTTACTATTTATGAGACTTTATTTGTCTCTTTTTTGTAGTTGGAGATTTAAATCACTTGATCTCTGAAACCATGAGTGGAGTGACCTGTTTCCTGAGATTCCCTAGTCATCTCACAACTTAGATCTCCGGAAGCTTGTTATAAACCTCATTCCATTCCCGCGTCTTCACTTCTTCATGGTTGGTTTTGGTCCATTGACCTCCCGAGGATCCCAACAATACATAGCACTCACTATTTCTGAGCTGACTCAGCAAATGTGGGATGCCAAGAACACGATGTGTGCTGCAGATCCTCGTCATGGTAGGTACTTGACAACATCTGCCATGTTTAGGGAAAATATGAGTACTAAGGAGGTTGATGAGCAAATGATTAATGTACAGAATAAATGTTCCTCTTATTTTGTTGAATGGATACTCGATAATGTAAAGTCCAGTGTTTGTGATATACCCCCCAAGGGAATGAAGATGTATTCCACATTTATTGGAAACTCCATCTCTATTCAATAAATGTTTAGGAGAGTTAGTGAATAGTTCATTGCTATGTTCAGAAGGAAATCTTTCTTGCAATGGTACACTAGGGAGGGCATGGATGAGATGGAATTCCGTGAGGCTAAGAGCAATGTGAATGATTTGGTATCTGAGTACCAGCAATACCAAGATGGAATCGTTGATGAGGAGGGTGAGTTTGATGTCGAGGAATCACTTGACGGAATAGTAATGCAGGCTACTTGCAACATCCTGTTGAGTTGCTTCTTGTAAATTTTACTTTTTACAGCTTTTGTTACTCGGGATAGAACATTGAATCAAATCGGGTTTAAAACCACGTGTGAAGTCAATTTTTTTCACCAAGTAGAGCTAAGGAGTTTCTTTTCTAACATGTTTCAATATGCATTATCTATGCAAACATTTAAGGTTGTACCCACTGTCGGTTTTAAGGTTATAGAATCTTTTTTTATTTCTATATCATTATGGATTTTTAAAATCTTTATAACTTTGAAATTTTGTTATGCTTCCTTATGTAGTCAATCTAAGCCCTGCTGCCTCTTTTGTTGTTTCACATCATACAAGTAATGCTATTCTTTCTTATCATTCAAGCTAAGCCTTTATTGATGTATTTCAATGGATGATGGAACAAAGGTCCTTTCAGGGGAGTGTACACCTTGTGATATATTTTATGGCAAGGCCACACAAGGGTTTGAAAGATGGATGAGCATAACTCTGGCTTGGCATATACACGTAAACTGAATGAGAAAAACTTGGGGCAGGTGTGGCTCGACAAGTTTCCATTACTTTTCTTGCTTTTCTTGGCATTACATACCTATTCGTCAAAATAGTGGAGGAGATATTGGCTTCATCTCATTCATATGATATTTCTCTCATAGAAGAGCTTAAACTTAGATAGTTCATTTATGTTGAAAGAATAGTGTCTGGAACCCCTGTTCCTTATATTCGAGGGTTTCAGCCTATTCCAAATCGCCCAGTCCTCATCAGTCCTGATGATTTGGTCAGTATGCATGGAGAAAAATAAAATGTGGATTGCAAGGGTTTCAACCCTATTTCTAGTCAAAATATTGGGCCTAAATATTCTCACCATTGCAGTTCTTGGGATCTGAACACGGTACTTGAACTAGCAGCCTTGGTTGGACCAAAGGCTGATTCTACCCTACCGCAGAGAAGATCGCCTTTGATCAAGCAAGGTCCCTCAAGCAAATGTGGCTCTAAGCTTAGGATTGGACATAGTGGGGTTGTTTTGATTGCAAAAATTGAGGCCATTACCCATCTACAGAATTTTTCTAACAAATTAAACTCCTACAAGTAATTAATGGAATTTATTCTGAAATGACAGACATATGTGGCACTTACTCAGTAATATCTCTCTGAAAAATTTCCCAATTTTTTCCCATATCAGATCTTTGAATCCCATGCCCTTGCATTGTTCTACTTGCCCTAAGCCTGCATTGTATTGAACAGGAGGTTAAATATGCAAATGTTTTTAAAACTTACAACTTTTGACGTTGCATTTTATTGACTGGGAGCTTAAATTTGAAAATTATTTGAAACTTCTAATGGCGCATTTGAATGAGAGGTTAAATCTTCATATATGATTTGAAACTATCCTTAATTACTGTTAACTTTGATTTGTAGGGTAAGTATGGCTGCAAATCTGTTATCAAATAATATTAGTTCACCATTAGGGTCAATAATGGGAAATAGAACTTTAGATGCACTGGTTCAAGTATCAACACAAATTAGAAACTAACAAATGAGGGATCTAATGGGACATGTGGCTATACTTTGGGATATTAAAACTTGTCTTGTTCCAACTGAAGTCCGTGCAGAGGATGTGACAGGTAGTATACGAGTGGCGCTATGGTTGCAACCTATAATAAAAGGAGTAGTGACTTTGTTTTCAACATATGGATATTTTAACAACTTCCCTCAAAAACTTAGAGAAGGTTGTCAGAGGACTGGAGTAACCCTGGTGGAAAGAAAAGATGCAGTAGATAAAGCTATTTTAGTTTACATGTTCCTATTTGCTCTTGATAATAATACCCCTCATTCTACCATTCTCTTAATTTCTGGTGATGTTGATTTTGCTCCTGATTTGCAGAAATTGGGATAGCATGGCTACACATTTTTGCTTTCTATTCTAGCAGGATTCAGAGTCTCATCAGTACTTCGCAATGCTGGCTGATTTGTGTGGGACTAGCCTAGTGTTGCTAGGGGGGTGAGGGTCTTGTTCTTGCAAAATCCTTTTTATCACGGTCGCCTGAGTTGGATTGTTATTCACTTGGGTGCTTCTCAAGTGATGACTCAGATCTCCCAAATGACGAAGAGGCTATTGTCTATAAAAGGATGCCACATAATGGGTACATTGTTGAAACAAGTTCAACCCAAAAATATAAGTTGCATTCAACACATTTAGCTACAAATTTGTCCAAAATTTCATTGGCATGACCAAAGGCACAAGCCAGTGTGACCATCTCAAGGGGCTTTAGTAGCTTTCCAATGCCATCTTCATTTGTGCAAAATACTATTCCAATTACTAGAACTTCTTCCATGTCATTAAATGTTAGCAAATCTCTTCCAGTATCACATATTACATATATTGGTCGGTCTTGGACACCAGTCTAGGACCAAATTCAACTTCCTAGGTCCACGTTCAGGTGATATTCAAGGTTTGGAAGGGAAACTTCTTCAGCTTGTAAACACCTTTGAAGGAAACTTTAAACTCAGCCATGTTCCAGCAGAATATCATAAAGTATTTGGAAGACCTTTATATTTGGCTAAATATGGTTCTTGTAAATTGGTTAATTTAATAAAAAAGATGTCAGATGCTCTCTGCATAGAGGGAAAAGGGCACAGGGAATTCTTATGTTTAAGAAATGTGCAACTGCCTCGGGTGCAATTAATCCTTGCAATATAATTTCTTCAAGATGTGGTTAGCAGAGAGGCTCAGGCTCTAAAGACATAAATGAGCAAAAAAACACAAGAAAAGATTCAGACGCATGTATTAATTTGTTGCTTGAAGATGTTGAGTACTTTGTGGACGCCAATGCTGTTTCCTACTTGATTGGCATATAAATAATAGATACTTGAGATTATATGACAAAAGAATGGAAGATCATTCTCCTCACAAACTAGCTTAACTACTCGTGACATGACAATTTGTTTTTTTTACCCACCAATGATCAAGGTTAAATTCGTGTTAAAGTTATCTTAGCCATGCTCAAATCCTATTTGAAGTCGATTCCTTTATTTGCACCAACCATTTGAATTATAATTATGAAGGTGCCATTAATTTAGATCAGCTCCAACTATGTTAATAGGGACATTGTTCAAAACGACAACCCCACTTCAAATTGATTATAACTGATACTGCACAACCATAATATAGTCTTTAATTCTCCTTGGCACATGCTTGGTGTTCATGTGTAGTACAAGGCCAACCTTGTTTTATTCTTTGCGCTGATTGATAGAATACTCAAAACTTGAAGAATGAAAAATATGGTAGAAGTCTTGTATGCAATTTGCGGGGACCCCATAGAGAACTATGGAGGTGGAGGAGAGAAAGGTGAATTCCATTAGGGGAGGGACTCCTAATGTTGTGTGGGGACCAGTAGTGGTCATGGTTCTCGTCACATCAACCACCCAATTATTGAACATTCCCAACTTCAAAGAAAATCATAAAACTTCGTATTTATGCATAAATATATATTATATTATGTCCAAAAAGCATTTAATAGCTGATTAAAACCCCAGCTGACACTGGAAAGTCCATTTAATGCCAACTTTAAAAAACCATCAGGTCCAATTGAGAACAAACTCTGTATTTCCATTAATACCAAATCTAACATTAAAACAACCTATCATGCTTAATCTACTAAGTACACCCTGACATCACATCAACCCTAATGAACCACAATTGGAGAAGCAACAATCAAACAGTAGGATGCAGTGTTCCATCACCCATTACCACCTACACACTGCAAGTGAAATTTGGGTCAGCATTTGGTCAAGAATTAATCAACAACTCACACATGCAACCTCAATAAATGACACCCACCCACTGAAAATGATCAAATCATTCATTAAAATCTATGAAATCAAAAGGAGCAGCAAAACTCTATGAAAGCCCCAAATCAAATCATCCATTAAACTCTTAAATCATCAAAACAAAATTCGCTGCCCAAAATCAAATCAAGCTCTAAACTCAACCAAAGCACATGGATCAACAAAACATGCATTAATCGAATTCCCAGCTGCCCAAAATCAAATAATCCATTAAACACATTAAGAGCACATGGATCATGCAAATATAAATCTCCATCCATTGGATCGGTGCCAAATCAATCCCAGCCTCCCATTCCCAGAATTAACCTTGCAATCCATGTCAATTCCACTAAGCAATCATTTTCAACATAAAAAAACTATAAACCAACCTCTTTGCACACAAGTGAATCCATTTGCATTCCTTGGATTCATCTATCATTCAAGCAGTGCGTTTATCATCTATCAAACTGTTATTCCTACAAACTATTCATCTATCAACCAGGACTCAACCATTCATCAACAACCCATCGGTGTGTGCACAGTGTTTCAGGCATTGACAGTCACTTATTTCATGTATCCATTCAATTAACCATCTAAGTTTTCACATATCCATTAATTATCCATTTAACATACCCATTCTATTGTGTGCCTAAATAAATATGTAGGCGTGGAAAAAATGGAGTTTTGTTTTCTGTTTGGAAGAAAGTCTATTGGCGTGATTAAGGGTTTTGAAATACCATTGAAATCCGTTCAAATTCGTATCATTGTTCAGATTTGGGTGCTTGCATCTCTCTCCTTTCCTAGCAGATCAGATTTCTTTATAATCAGATTCAAATTTTTAATATGTCATTTTAGATTACCGAATTGGATTATGAAAATGCCATAAATAATGTAGAAATGAGTTGACAATTTTTTGTTATTGAAATTATGATAAGTTATTATTGGATTTTAGTGACAATTAATTGTAGGTTGTATTAACTATTTTCAGAGATCTAAATCCACTCTTTTAGATTCTAAAAAAATTATTCCTGCTCGTGATCCATTTTCTCAAATCCATTAATGGCACACACTAATCAACTATACCAAGGATACCCTATTATTCATGATCGTCATCTATTGTCTCAAATCCAAGGATACACTATTAAATGTTACATGTATGGATTGTGCAGATTCTCGTAGACACATATCCATTCTATTAACTAGTTTAGCGTATAATACTCACAGGCTGACAATTGCAGAAGGATATATAATACTCACAGTTTAATTGAATGGATACAATACCCTATTAAATGTTACATGTATGGATTGTGCAGATTCTCGTAGCCATGCCAAGAGTCAATATTGCACCTCATACAAGGAAGACAAGGAAGCAGGGTACCCGGGGTGCCCAGCTACAATGCACATCATTGGATGAGGAAAGGGCCCATGTTTCAAATGATAGCATTGCTACAACAAATTCTAAGAATGGTCTCGTGGAAGAGAAAGATGGTGTGGTTCAACCATCAACGACAGTGCCATCACCACCCACAGTTCTAGAATTTCCCATATTTCCACCATCTTCCACAGTGCAAGGTGTCATTTCAACGAAGAAAATCACTGCAATTAGAGGATGGAAAAAAGAAGACATGCTAGCTGCAATTGACGATGTCAAATTCAAGGGGTTTTCAGTTAGAGAAGTGGCCAAAATATATGGGATTGCACCCACGTCAATCCATTACTTGATAAATGGCCTGACCCATACCAAGAGGAGAGGTCCTCTTACAGTCATGACTGAACAAGAGGAGGAGGAGGTGGTGGTGTGGTGTAAGGAGATGGCCGAATTGGGACATGGGCTAGAGTTGATACAACTGAAATCAACTATTTCTCAAATCTATCAGAGGAGGCCAACCCCATTCAAAGATGGGTTTCTAGGTAAGTCATGGTGGGATGGTTTCAAAAAAGGCATCCAGAGCTAGTGCTACGAACTGTAGAGGGCCTAGATAGAGACAGGTCATTGAATCTACGTTCCACAGTTGTGTCCAAGTTCTATGACACTCTTTCTTCTGCATATGAGAAACACTCTTACGCTCCAGACCATATTTGGAACTGCGACGAGACAGGGTTACAGGCTAGAAGGAATTGTGGCATGTGGGTCATTGCAAAGAGAGGGAGCTAGAATGTGCCAAAGATTCTTCCCAAGAGTAGGGAGTGGATAACCATTCTATCATGTGTGAATGCAATTGGTATGGAAATCCTAGGATTTTATTTGTTCAAGGGAAAAACTTGATTGCAAAACTATATCCAAAACTGTGAACCTGGTGCATGTATGGTTGCACATCCCCATGCATGGATGACTAAAGAACTTTTCCTGAATTGGCTTTGCCACTTTGCAGCATCCGTACTAGGTGGTGTCTCCCCTGAAAACATACACCTGTTGGGTTTAGATGGCCATGGCAGCCACATTGTTGTGCAAACCATCAAGGAGGAAAACAGGTTGGGCATTGACTTGTTAACACTTTATGCTCACACCACTCATAGGTTGCAGCCCCTGTATTTGAGTGTGTTTGGGCCTTTCAAGGATTTTTCCAGGTCCGAACATGCTACATGGATGGCGAAGAACCTAGGGGTAGAGGTAAATAGGTTTGAGTTAGCTGAGCTTGCAAGCAAGGCTTTCAAAAGGGCTCTCACATCCTCGAATATCAAGGCTAGATTTAGGCGAATGGGTATATAGCCATTGAATTATGATGCTCTTATGCATGACACCGGGTGTAGCTGAGCATTTGATGTGGATGGCCAAGAAAATGTGACTAGCGAAGATCTTTAGGATGTCGAAGAGAAATTGGATGGGAAACAAGAGGTAGATGTTGTGGACAACATCATGTCCCTTTCTCAAGGAAACTTCCAAGGAGTTGGTGCTGCTGCTAATGATGAACATGTCAGCGCTACACAATTCGATGACGAAGCAACAGAATATAACATGGGGCTAGGTGGTCCATCCAGCACACAAGTGGATTTTGTGGCACATATAAATGTGGTCGATGGTTTTCGTAGTCCAGGAAACAACAATGACACATTGACAGTGCCAGCCCAAGTATCCCAACCATCATGGATGGAAGAGGCCATGATGAACTTGAACAAACACATTGGCGGTTCCACCAACAATGAAAGCATGAACATGCCTTCACAGCCAAATGAGATTGTCCATTTTTATGTTGATGGTGGGTTGATAGAAGAACATAACATAGAAAACCAGGATGCAGCTGAATAATATACTACAGCAAAAGAACCTCTCATAGCAGAAGAACCACTGCCAGGGAACACACCAAGACTTGGCCAATTCCTAAAGTTGTCAGTGGAGAGAGTGTCAATGCAAGGAAGGCAAGGAAAGACAGACATTCTCCGATTGGGCTGGAGTTCACAACTACTCACTTCATAAGAGTACATAAGCCTCTTCATTGAATCTAAACAAAAGAAACATGCTTTGCAGGAATTAAAACAATGGAAGAAAGATCTTGCAGAGGAAAAGAAGGAAGCAAGGATGATTGCAGCTGGACATCGGGCACTGGAAAGGATTGCAAGAGAGGTTAATCGACAACAAAAAGAGCACTAGAAGCAATTGGAAATGCAAGCAAAGGATGCAAGGAAGGTGCAACCGATGAAAAAAAAGTATGCAAGAGAAATGGAGGAAAGGAATGTGATGGCTTCTACTGCAAGAACAATTGATGAAAGGAACATGATGGAAGGATCATTAGAAGCATTTGCAAATAGTGCACGATTCTACCAGGATCTTATTAACATTCAGATACCCCGCTATAATCAGGTAGGTTTACACCCCCCCTCTATTCCTACTAGTGCAGGGACCCATTCTATGTTATCTTATCCAACACCTACAATTATTCCAGGGGTCCCAAGCACAAGTTAGGCCTATGGCTATTCAATTCCTCCTTGGTTGCAAGGAGTAAATTGACCTCAATCTATTTCCACCAACCCCACCCATCCTAATCAAACATGCTCAATAAGGTCACCCTACTTGTCTCAAACTGGAAACTTGACAAGAAATGATGGGGAAGGTGAAGAACCTCTTGAAGAATAGGATATCTGGTGTATAGGCTAACCAAATGCTATTTTGTTTTCAAGGCATTTTCTGTTTTTGCAGCCTCAATCAAGCATGATGAGGGCTTGACATAACCTAAAACCTAGGTGATAGTTGTTATTTTTTCATCATTTAATTCAATATGATCTAGGATCTTAACTGAGAGAACAACATGTACAGCATATCAAACACAATAGATAAGAGACACAAAGCATTTCACCGAAGAAAACCAAGAAGGTGAAAATCCCCGCAAATTCCTCAGAGATAGAATGAGCACCAATACAAAGATCACAAATATCAAACCCCAAAAGATAGATGTCTCCAGTAGCTACTCCTCCTCCACTTGTGTGCACTCCTCTCTCTCAATTATGCGAGTTGGATGAGTGAGTCAATGAGTAAAATGAGAGAGATACCCTCTCTATTTATACAACAACTTAACCTACCTTCAACCATAACTGAGCTGACTTCCTAAGGAAGCCTAATAAGCCATCCAAATTACTCATACAGGGCCAACCCCACCAAGATGGTCTAATAACCCATCAAATATAAGTTACGACACTTACAATGTAACTTGCGACACTTGCAAATACAAATGACGACACTTCCAATCGGAGGAATAATACATCTCCGTTGGGGATACAATAAAGTACAAATGTGATACCTATACAAGTGAATATCTTTCGAAGTTACAAATACATCAATACTCCCTATTAACTAGGAAGGTATTCTCTTGACACATGTCATCAATACATATAGGCACAAGTCTTCAATTCTGGAGCTGGATCATCGTCACTAGATCACGAAGCATCATCGTCACTGCTGCTGTACTCATCCTCTCAATCACTGGTGCTATCTCTCAATTCTTCTCGTCATAGGAATTTCTACAAATACAACCCTTTTTCATGCCAGATGTAGGCCTAGCCTCCTGTAGGTCTTCATCATCTCTACGAGCATGCCATCGTGTGGAATTCTCAGGGTTGATTGCATGCGTCAAAAAAACCTCGAAAGAGCATCCCAAGACTGATTACAAGCTCACTCCTCATTCTATCGGATCTCCCAAGATTTTTACATGTGACCTCCACAAAACCTTAAAAGAGTGTCTTACGACCTGCAAGATCTCTAAAGAGCATCCCAGGACTTTTACGTGACTAGCACAACTTGTCCAGATCTCCAGGACTGATTACATGTGGTCTCCACAAAACCTTAAAAGAGTGTCTTGCGACCTGCAATATCTCTAAAGAGCATCCCAGGAATTTTACATGACTAACAAAACCTATCCAGATCTCCAGGACTGATTACATGTGGTCTAGCAAAACCTTAAAAGAGTGTCTTACGACCTGAAGGATCTCTAAAGAGCATCCCAGGAATTTTACGTGCCTAGCACAACCTGTCTAGATCTCCAGGGATTATTACATGCTTCTGCAAAACCTGTCTACAGCCATAGAGTATCATCCTGATACTCATGGTCACACTAATCATCTTCGCATGGAGCATCATCATGATGCTCATGATCATACTGATCATCATCATACAGTGCATCATCCTGATGCACATCATCATCACATGATCATCCTGATCATCATCATAGCATAACATTATCCTGATGCATATCATCATCACATGATCATCCTAATAATCATCATAGCATCATCCTGATGCATATCATCATCACATGATCATCCCGATCATCATCATAGCATAGCATAATCCTGATTCATATCATCATCGCATGATCATCTTGATCATTATCATAACATCATCTTGATGCTCATCACACAACACTTATATCCACATCCATGGGAAGGATCCTCCGACCACCATGCTTGGAATGGCTCCTGCAAATGTGTCCATCACTTCCTCCTTGAAGTATCTTCTATCTGAAGAATACCAAGCCTCTCTCTAAATTACTCAAACTTCACTCTGGATAGTGGTTTGGTCAACACATCTGCAATCTGCTCATCTGTCGCAACATATAGGAGCTTCACTACTCCTCTCTGTTCCATATCCTTGATATAGTGATATTTGATCTCGATATGCTTTGAATTGCCATGGAACGCTGGGTTCTCTGACAACTTCACACAACTCTGGTTGTCACAGAAGATACAAGTAGCATCCAACTAGAGATCAAATAAATTTGACAGTAGCTTCCTAGCCATACTTCCACACAATTGGATGAACAAGCTGCGACATACTCTGCTTCGGCTGTACTCAGTGCTACACAAGATTGATTCCTCCTAAACCAAGAGATCACACCTGATCCCATACTGAAGCAGCACCCCGAAGTGCTCTTCCTACCTGCAGCACTACCTGCCCAATCTGAATCAACATAACCCTCTAGGTTAAACTTTTGATTCGCATCATACTTGAGCCCATAATCAATCGTACCATTTAGGTACCTCAGAATATGCTTTACAACAATCAAGTGAACATGTCTAGAATATGTCCGGAACTGGCTCAAGGTGTTCACATCAAAGAAAATAGCTGGTCTCGTGTTCATCAGGTACATCAAGGACCCAATCATTTGACGATACATAGTGGCATCAACCGACTCTAATGAAGCATCACTCAATAGATTCAGGTTCAATGTCATAGGTGTGGCCATGGCCTTGCATTCCATCATCCTGAACCACTTCAGGATCTCTACTGCACACTTCCCTTGTCCAAGGAATATTCCATCTACACTCTGCCACACCTCCATACCTAGAAAGTAATGCATCATACCCAAGTCCTTCATCTTGAACTTGGCAGCAATCTTCCTCTTCGTGTCGGCAATTGGCCTATCCTCACCTATCACAAATAGGTCATCCACATACAGTAGGAGTATCACTGGATTTCCTTCCTCAACCTTGTCGTAAAGGTTGGAATACGCTTTACTCTTGGAAATTCCCAAACTGGACAGGAAGTTGTCTATCCTGCCGTACCATGTCCTGGGTGCTTGCTTCAATCCATACAAGGATTTCTTTAACTTACACACATATGACTCCCTGTCATGTGTCTCAAAACCGACTGGATGCTCCACATACACTTCCTCTTTGACTACACCATTCAAGAAAGATGTCTTGACATCCATCTGGTGTATCTTCCACTTCATTACTGCAGCCAGAGAAATTATTGTTCTGATGGAAGTGTATCTGGCTACAGGTGCAAAAGTCTCTTCATAATCTATCCCTTCTTTTTGGGAGAAGCCATGAGCCACAAACCTTGCCTTGTATTTCTCTATGCTACCATCTGCAGCATGCTTGATCTTGTAGATCCACTTGGAAGTCACAATAGAATTCCCTTCTGGTCTCGAGACCACATCCCAAACATCATTCTTCATGATCGAATGGTACTCCTCGATCATGGCATCCTTCCATTACTGCATCAAAGATCCTGGGAACTTCAATAGGTATTTTTCTTGAACTTCGTTGCTGGAACAAATGTCGTTGTCCTTCTTTTGTAGGTGATTGTACATGATCTTTCCTACAATTCAAATTCAATTGCATGATTAGAAACATCTCATAGATTTCAGAAAAAATCCTACACATAAAGACATATGTCATACAGTCATGCAATTATCTGAGCCAATGCTTCAATACAACATTTATCCATATCCTGTAACTTTCTAGATGCATTCCATCTCTACTAGAACATTGTTAAGAGTATGCACTACTCCAACATGTCAGCAAAGAGGTTTCATTCTCGATAAGTAGAAATGGAGTGTTGTACAGTACCATAGGACACTTACCCATTACTATATTTAGTAGTATCTTGTTCATTAATGCAACTTTTCTAAAATGCATAATGTACATCCTAAATCTAGGAACATAAGTATGTACATGAATGAACAACATCATTTAAGTAATAAGAAATGACAATTCAAATACTTATCTTTGTTTGCTTGTTGGGTGGACTCCCTCTCAATCTTTGCTTCCTAGATTATCTGTCTTTGAACTTATATCCATCCTGGACCACTATGCATGCTTAAGTGTGCACTAGTGTCCTCATTGTGGCATCCTCAAGATCTCATACATAATCATACATGCATTAGTATAATTTCATAACTATCAAAACATTATGATTCTAAATATGTATGGTCATGATCATTTCATACACGGGTAATTTATCACAAGCGTTAGTATACAATGTTTCATGGAGTACTTCTTTTACTCATGCATATTCTTATTTGACCATAGGACTCTTCTAGTTTGTCATGTCATTAATCAAACTAAGAAGCATAATATGCATAAACTCATGATTACTCAAACTTATAACTTCATGAATAATCATTATCAATCATACAAATGTATACTTATATGAGATCCTAACACAAGGTAGGAGTCTAACTTGATATAGGAAAAACATACCTGGATTATCATGTTTGTGAGTTATGTCTAACATACCCAAACAATGTCTTCTTTGTTCTCTTAAATGATTTAGAGACCTTGTGCTAGTAACCTGCATATCTCATAAGTTAAACATTGTAGAACCAAATTATACATACTTCGTAAGTAGAGCTTCTATCTGATCAATGGCTATGGATGAGTCTTTGTCTTCATGTCACCATGGTCATATGTTCTTGATCTAGAACTTGATTTGTCTTTCTTGATGTACCTTTCATGTTAGCGGACAACATCATCCTCATACAACACCACAGTGCATTAGTATAATCATAAGTGTCATAGCCCTAATCAATGAATGTATTCTATCATTCACATGCATTCATACTTTTACTAAGGTGATAAGACAAGTCTAAAATTAATCAAGATTGTACTAACCTCAATAATGTGAAGACAAACTTAATCATGAACATATTTCAAAACATACATGTATCTCCTCAAGTCATACCTGTCGGGATTGCTTGTAGTCTTCTTTTGTAAGGCCTTAGCCTCATCTCCCTCTGGAACTGGAACTTCTTCACTTATGTAGGTGTCCAAATCATTCTCTTCTAGGATTAACCCAATCCACTTTGATTTGCTAAGACTGGATCTGGAGCTGGCTAGGGTTTGTTAGAGAAACCCTAAAAATCCAAACTTGATTTCAAACTTTTGACTAGATAGGGAGATGTAATTGACTCAGGTGAGCAAGCTGGTGTGCTCATATTTTGAAAACTCCAAAAATTGACTTGCAAATTTCGGATCTGCAACTTCTGTCAAAATCTGGTTTTCTGGTCCAAAACCCGAACTAGGGTTTGATAGATCCCGAGGTTCTACCCAACCAAAAAATTTGATCTTCGTCTCTAAATTTCGATTTTTATGAGGAGATCAATCCTATGCTGAGAGAACTCCAAAATTCCACTTCTGTCAAAAGCCCTAATTTCCCGCAGCAGTGATGAGCCAAAAATGAAAATGCTTAGAATCCATTTTTGTTTTGACATAAATATATGCCATATTGTTTCTGGTGCATCTCTGAAATTTCAGATCCTCAGGGTCTAAAACTTCAGCCTGTGGTAGAATGAACTGTCATCTTTCCAACCCCACAGATCTGACCTCGAACGGATTCTCTATGAGAGAGATATGCTGAGTGTCGCAACATGACCTGTTTATGGGATGAAACAACATATCGAACTTGTACGGAGTTCCACGTATCACTATTTCAACTTCAGTCTCTGAAACTAGGACTTGTGCAACTATAGTCTATGCCCTAAATTCCAATTTTTAGGGAATTCCATTTGGAGCTTCCTATCCTGAGATATGACCTTTGTGCCTAGGTCACCTGTTTAGGGCTGCATTCTGGAAGAGGAAGAAACCCTAACTTGTACGGATCATATCTCACAAAGTACAACGAATCTAAGGTTGATCTTCGGACACAAGGTACATGAACATTTCATCTTTGGCCTGTAAAATTTTTAGATCCCGAACCTTCATGAAAACTGATTTATAGAGAAAGTGCCACGATGACTAGTTTTTATTAAACCAAGCCCTAGCTTCCAATTTGTCACAAGTGCAACAAGTGTCGTAAATGCCATACAATGCCTTCCTTCAGGCTAGCTCTGATACCATGCTATTTTTTCATCATTTAATTCAATATGATCTAGGATCTTAACTGAGAGAACAACATGTACATCATATCAAACACAAGAGGCAAGAGACGTAAAGCATTTCACTGGGGAAAACCAAGAAGGTGAAAAACCCCGCAACTTGCTCGGAGATAGAATGAGCACCAATACAAATATCACAAAGATAAAACCACAAAATATAGATGTCTCCAATAGCTACTCCTCCTCCACTTGTGCGCACTCCTCTCTCTCAACTATGCGAGTTGGATGAGTGAGTGAATGAGTAAAATGGGAGAGACACACTCTCTATTTATACAACAACTTAACCTGCCTTTAACCCTAACTGGGTCAACTTCCTAAGGAAGCCTAATAACCCATCCACATGACTCATACAGGGCCGACCCCACCAAGGTGGTCTAATAACCCATCAAATATAAGTTACGACACTTACAATGTAACTTGTGACACTTGCAAATACAAATGACGACACTTCCAATCGGAGGAATAATACATCTTTGTTGGAGATACAATAAAGTACAAATGTAATACATACAATATACAAGTGAATATCTTCGGAAGTTACAAATACATCAACAATAGTTTTCATACAGACTGCAAATCCTAGACACTGACATCTACTACAAATAGAGGCATTGTATTGACATCTACTACAAATAGAAGCATTGTATTAACATCTACTACAGATAGAGACATTGTATTTGTATTTCAGTACTATTAATATAAATTGCAGCTGTTTTATTATGAATGAGTAGGTTTTATTTATTTATGTTTTTTTCCATTCTATGAATGTTGACCATTCCTTCCTTCCTACAAAACACAACAGCTTCAAAATCTATCTAATTTTTTTTCCAAGCTCATAGCAACACTCCTTTCACAATCTCATTCAAGGAGTCTTATAAGGTAAAAGGAAAACCCAAAAATTTGAACCTATGTCAAAGTTGCAATTAAGTTGATTATTGCATTAATGGAAAATCCATCATATCCCTCTAACTCTATGGATAGCAATAGGTATCCATTTATCTAGCCCTTGTATGTGTTCCTCTTTAGATCTTGGATTGTGTAACAAGACTCGAGTCAAGTCTTTAGTATTTATCTTATTGGGAATGAGCTACAACATTGCCATTATTGTACTTAATCACAAGCACATATTAAGGAAGCTAACAACACAATCACCTAAGAAAGGTAACCATAACATACTCACTCTAAAAAGAACATAAATTGGTATGTATAGTATCTCCCTCACTTGCATTTTTAGTTTGTTGCATAGTGTTAGTTTTGTTCACCTAAGTTTACTGTTTTAAGTTACAATTTGCTTGCTACCCTCTTTTTAGGAAGCTAACAGCACAATCACCTAAGAAAGGTTACCATAACATACTCACTCTAAAAAAAACATAAATTTGTATGTATGGTATCTCTCTCACTTGCATTTTTAGTTTGTTGCATAGTGTTAGTTTTGATCACCTAGGTTTACTGTTTTAAGTCACAATTTGATTGCTGCCCTCTTTTATTTTAATTCTCTAATTTCCACTTAAACTCAAACCCATAAACAAATGAACATGCACAAACTAGCCAAACAACACTCTTAAGTACCATATCTAATTTCCTTTTAAACTCAAATCCATAAACAAATGAACATGCACAAACTAGCCAAACAACAGTATTAAGTACCAAATCTAATTGCCACTTAAACTCAAATCCATAAACAAATGAACATGCACAAACTAGCCAAACAACACTAATAAGTAGCATCTCAAATTTCCACTTAAACTCAAATCCATAATTAATATTGAGAAAAATTCACTCCATTAATTGTATCAAATGCTTAAACTGTGTCAATTGCTTAAAATGTGTACCAACAAATGCTTAAATTGTGTCAAATTTTATGCATCAGTTCACTACATACGATTGCAAAGTCATCAGGAAAAGAAAGACAAACATTCACACAAAATGAGGGGCCATGCCAAATTTAAGAATTGTCATCAAACACCATGACAATGTATCCACAAACACCTACTGTTGCAAATTTTGCAGCAATATGGATATAAACTGCAGTAATCATAACCAAAATCTTATTACAATATTGCTCCCAATAATCCAAATTCCAGAAACCGTAAACCACCACATTTAGAAAATATTGACTGCACATCCACACAAGAAGGCATGACAATATTACTGCCAACACTAAAAGCAACCATCATTCTTCCACACATTATCGCATTCCATGCCAAATTCCAAAAACCCTAAACCACCACATTTAAGAACTATTGACTACACATCCACACAATAAGTCATAACAATATTACTACCAACACTAAAAGCAACCATCATTCTTCCACACATTATCGCATTCCATGCCAAATTCCAGAAACCATAAACCACCAAATTTACAAACTATTGGCTGCACATCCACACAATAAGGCATAACAATATTACTGCCAAAACTGAAAGAAACCATCATTCTTCCACACATTATCGCATTCCATGCCAAATTCCAGAAACCCTAAACCACCACATTTACAAATTATTGACTGCACATCCACACAATAAGGCATAACAATATTACTGCCAAAACTGAAAGCAACCATCATTCATCCACTAAATATCACATACCATGCCAAATTCCAAAAACCCTAAACCACCAAATTCAAAAACTATTGACTGCATATGCCTAAAAAATATTCATGAACAGAAGCCAAAAGCCAAATATAAGCTCCAGAAAAAATAGAGAATCTCCTATGAAACCCTTCACCGCCAACCCTACGCATATGATATTTTAACAACTGTATACTTAGCCAAAAACAAACAGTTGCAGAGCCAGAACCATAACAGTGGCAATAACCAGAACCACAACATACAATTGCAGATTGTGTTCAACACGTCATTTTGCCAGGGCTACTCCACCATAAAAAAATAGTAACCATATAGCCAAACAAACAACCAGACAAACATAATCAACCAAAGATAAACTGAGCCAAAGGCTTAACGAAATCAGCCATTAGGAGGTGTGGAGTGTTAAAAAACAATGTCGAGATGCTGGTAGGAAACCCTACCCGTTCCAGGATGCAATGCATAGGCCCGTCGAGGATGCAGAGCCAAGGCCCATCAAGCGCACAAACTTCCATCGCCAACCTCCTCGACCCCATAGCCGGCACAAGAGCATGCAGGGACTGAGCCACTCAGGACCACCAACAGGGAGATCAACGCACAAAGGAAATCACCTACCGACCAAATCCACTAAAAGAAAAACACCATAAATCTTGTCGAACTGAACCAAAATGCAATGAATGCCGACCAAAACTCCAACCAGGGCGTGCATTGTGAGCTTCTGTGGAGCTCCGTCGATGAGGATGCGACGTTCAACATTTCACAGGGGCCAGCGCGGGAAATGGATCCCTGGCGAACCAGTACCGGGGTGGCGGAACGGCCACACATTGTCCCCAAGCAAGAATGCACGAGGTGGTGGAGTAGCCCCGACAAAATGGCAATTTGGAAAACCTAAAACCTAAATAAACCCTAGACTCCGATGTAGCCAGTTTTTGGACACGCATCGCTATCTTCTGGGCATGTGTCGTACGAAAATTGGACGTCGCCACGTGTCCTTTGACATGGAGAGGTGGACCCCGCACCACAATTGGCGTCCCTCCCCTATTCGGATCTCTTATCGCTCTTCTCGAACATAGTGGATAGTCGAGGGAGCGTGCTAATCGATTATTTTGGGGGGTGGAAACCCACAACTCTCGGCTAGTTCAGTGGATTAGATCTTCATGGATGAAGGCGGCTTAAGGTAAAGTATGAATCCCCCCATTAAAACGAGGTTTTTGCAATTTTTTGTTTGAAAATGCAGAAGATGAAACTGTATTCAAAGGAGGCCTCTGGCTTTATTGAAATTTTGATTTGGTAATTAATCCATGGTATGATTCCTCTACCTCAAGCAACGCCTTGAGATATGAGATCTAAGCCTGGGTCTAGTTGCTCGGTTTGCTGCTACACTATTACAATGAAAAAGGTATTAAGAGCCATAGCTGACAGATAGGTATTTAATATTTATGTATAATCAGTGCCAGAAAACCTTAACCTAGAGGGGATGCAAATGATTTTGATGAGAATATCCACCAGTGGGGGTGTCCGAGCAGAATTGTTCTCGAAGCAGTTGGATCCAGATCACGCGGAGGCTATCAAAGTCAAGGAAGGCATCAGAGATGAAGTAGCCTGACAAGTGTGAGGTGGATTTTTTGGGTTCTAGAGATATCAAATATAAGTGATTAGGCTTGGGGTGGACTCCCAAAGGTTGTTTTTATTCGGGAGTTATCCAACCGAGGGAGGAAGTAAAATCTTTCCCAGCGGTTGATGAAGATACATTCCATAAAATGTAGCAGAGTGTTTCCATGTGTTTATATCTTTAAAAAATTTGGTGGCCTAGCATCTATGCTTGATGCTGAATCAAGTTTATTATAAGTTTATTATTCAAATTGATTATATGACAATAGTTCCAAATTTGAAATAAAGAGTTATAGAAGAAAAAAGAATATAAAAAATAAATAGATAACTTCTTACCTGATGCATGGATAACAAGCAGTTCATAGCAGATAACTTATTTAACTACAAAACACATTTATAATGGTTTTCAATGATATAATATGCCTTCCATCTAATAAAAATTATATTTTCAATACTAAGGTTACAATTCAATTAGAGGAAATTTCAATTTAAAATGGGCCTTCCAAAAATAATACAAATTGCATGTCATCATGTATTAGCCAATCAAAATGCTTTAAAATTCAAAAAGGGAGCACGTAAAAAAATTGGAGGGAAAAAATAAAAACTACTTTTTTGGATCGTATTTTCAACTTATCTCCTTGTAGGTTTACTCAAATTTCAAGTGGGAGGACTTGTTGGATGAATAATTAAATTATGCATCCAACGAGTATCCATGTTGCATACTTTTAACAACATCCACACCATGAAAAATCAAGAATACATTAAAAAACGTGTTTGTCTCACTAGAAACACGTTTTTAATGTATTTTAAATTATTCATGGTGTGGATGTTGTTAAAAGTATGCAACATGGGTACTCGTTGGATGCATAATTTAATTATGCATCCAACGAGACCTCCTGCTTGATATTTGAGTAAACCTACAAGGAGATAAGTTGAAAATATGATCCAAAAAGTAGTTTTTTTACTCTCTCTCTACTATTATTTTATTATTTTCTTATTATTTTCCTTGGGAGGCCCATTTGTTACCCAAATTTCCTCTAATTGAATATTATGATTGATATTGGCACCTTAGTAGTATTTATAGGAGTGGATCATCTTTAAAGGTTGATTATTGAAAGAAATTTCATAGTTGGTTTACTTTTTGTATTTTATAATCATGACTTTGGTTTTGTCAACATTTACTATCAAACCATACATATTGCAAAATCCTTCTAGGACACTTAGCTTTTATTTTTAAAGTCTACAAGATGCTTGACCAAGAGGACAATGGTGCCAATGTATGAAGGTAGAATAATGTTGTAGTAGTGAAGGTTGGCTCCCTTGAATCCAATGTCTTTTAAGTACTTTTCAAATGATCAATATAAATCTCAAAAGGGTAGGGGATACATGATAGCCTTGTTTAACTCCAATATTGCAAAAAATAATATCATCAAAGCATCTTGATTAGTTTTAAGATTGATAATGGGTTTTTTTTAGAGTCTATAAATGGAAAACTTAGGTTCAAAGGGACTTCCTAAGCTGTCCATACAATTTAGAAGGTTTCATGTGGGAACCGTGTCGAAGGCTTCTTTGGTGTTCTGACAAATTTCTCAAATCAACAAAGCAATATTATATTCTTTACTATTCATATAGTTTTCAACAATGATCCTAAAGGTAAGGATGTGGTCAATTGTCGATTGTTTTCCCTTGATGTGGTCAACTGTTGACTGTTTGTTTTAATCCATCAAACCATTGCTCTTATTTTCTAAAACAGTTCTAGAAAGCTTGGCCAATAAATGAGAAATCATAATAGTTCAATGATGTGATTGTTTGTTTTTATCCCTAGTTTTATAGATATATATGATGGAATTCTTTGTCCATTGTTTAAGAAATTCAGTGCAGTACTATGGGATAAGGATAAAGTCTCCAATCTTAAGAACTTCATCTTGATATCCTTCTACGCATTAACCTTTCCTTTTGCAAGTTTCATTTTTCCTTCTTTAAAGCCATTTGAGGAGAATAAGTTGAGGCTCAATTGTAGCATTCCTAGGTATAATTTGTTTCCATAATTGCTTATGGTTATGTTTAAAAAGCTCTAAATGAGTATCCCAATGCTTGTTGATGAAGACTCATCTTTTATTTCTAATTAAGTTCGTATATTCTTATACTCTTTGTACCTTTATTGATATTATTTCAAGCAAGCCTAATATTTTGTCTAATAACTCTATAGATATAGTCATACCATCTATTAGTTTTGTACCGATTGTGTTTGATGAAAACTTGATAAGAGTGATTATTGATATAATGAGTTAATTTGGACTTTAAGGCAACGATATTGTAAAGATAAAAAATTGAAGAGGCAGTGAAAGGTGTGTGGATATCATTTTGAAGGTATCTTAGGAAGGACTTGGGATCTTATGCCTAAGTAGGAACTTTGTTTAAAATGCATTGCTTATATTGGAGTTATATTTAGGGATAACGTTACAAATATAGGTCACCTAGATGGGGTGTCGGGGTTACAAAGACATTTTTGTACAAGCTATGTGGATGGGAGAGATTGTAAATGGAATTCAAAGATGACATGAATGGTTTTCTTTCTCTCAATTTCCACTATGTTCATAATTAATGAATAAAATAGTGAACAAGTGTAGGGTCTCTCTATCTATTAGTCCCCATATCCATAGATAGCTTTCAAATCATATGCTATACAAGTGTATCAATTGACATTGCTTGATCATTCATTGGACATTTTGAATAGTTGCATTTGCATATTATATTTCATGACCACCTCACACTTCATCAACATTTGAAGTTTTTTAATGCATTACAAGTGGTGAAGGCCCACCTAAACTAGGGTTTACATGTACCTTAAGTTTGAAACATTTAGTACATCGTAAGGTGTTTCCCTTATGTAAGTGTATGCCGTAATATGATGCTTGCATAGCTAAGAATTGATCATGTGTGTTCAACAATGCAATTTGAACCATTTGGATTGTCTATCCATTTCTCCATGCTAGGTACAATAAATACATAGCTAGATACCTTAAAATTAGAACTTCATTTCACAATTAAGTCAGTTTTAAAGAGATTGGAAATAAATAAATAAAATTAGGCCTACCAGATTCTAGATTCAACTTTTTGCAATGACATAAGAAAAATTCAAACTTCAATAGCATGGGATACTCACTACTCTAAATTAACAAGAAACGTAAATAAACATAATCATTCTTTTGTAGGAGGGAAACTAATATTTCCCTAGGGATATCTAGAACTAGGCACACGATAATATTCTCAGCTGAAAAACACATCAAGAAACTAGTAGGACCTTAGAAAGACCACATGTTGGCTTCAAGACCATTGGTTTCTAATTAGAGACATAAATGCTAGAGTTTGAGAGGTGGTGTTTGTATTGGTGGGCCTATAGATTAGATTTTCTATAAACTGAATAAAACGAAAGATATATATGCTAAACTAAGGAAAAATACGCTTCTTAAGACCATACAAACTACATGCCCATGAAAGAGGTTTGGTTAAGTTATGGTAGGTAACACTAATTGATCTACTTGGAACAAAAGTGATTTAAAACTAGAGTCTTATATGAAAACTAAGTACCAAGTTTTAAATATTTACATATTCTTCTTGATTCCTAAAAGTCAAATAGATATGCTAAACCAAGGAGAAATACACTTCTTATAAACTACATTCACATGAAAAAGGTTTGGATAAGTTATGGTAGGTAGAATCCATTGTTCATCTTGGAACAAAATCTCTATGAAATAGAGTCAAGTTGTAGCAACAATATGCATATGTCGACATTTACTTATTAAATTCATGGAAAAATTCTCAAAACATTGTTTGAATATATTCAATCTTTGTAAGATCAACCATGAATTGTTCTAAGTGCATTAAATGATTTGATTATACTAGGTGGAATTAAGGTTATTGTTCAATGAGCGGATGTAGTTGTTGATGGTATCTATGATGTGGTAGAACAACAACACAAGGTGGATGCTCTCCCACAAAAATGGTTTATATGCCTACAATAGCGGTTGGGGTGGCTCCCACTAGATTGCTCAATGATTTAACCAATTTTAAGTGATAGCTCGTTTCTTATATAACCCGCAACTCTCTACTATATATGCCCCTTTCCCTCAATTTTTTTAGACCATTGGCTTGTCCTTCTCTATATTGTCAATTTTAGGTCACATCACAATCCCTTTGCTTTAAAATGGCATGGACATCCTTTCCAAGCCTTAGGGATATTGGTTTTCACTAATGATGTGATCACTCTGTGTAATTTCACAACTCTACAATGCATGCATTTCAACAAAAGTCAAAGTATCTCTACATTTATATTAAGACCTAGAATAAGATAATTTGTGGTATATATTTTAGAGGAGGGACATATATATGGAGATATCACATTTGCGCATTTACCAGTTAACATTGAGCCCAAAGTTCCTTTGAAAGGAAAACTTTAAAATCAAACCAAGAAATTGCAAATGAGTTAACATCATACTTTAGAAACAAAAAAAAATTAATTGAATCACCCTTAGACCATTTTATGTAAGCTCTTCATGAAATTTGTTTTACTACTCTCTTTTTCACTTCATCGCATCTACTTCCCCTTTTGTTCCTTTCGATGTTCATTTACACCTTATGGAGCAATTGCTAATTATATCGTACAAATTTCTTTTCCAATTTAAATTTTAAATATTATCACATAATCTATTATAATAATTAAATTTTATTTATTTTAAATATTATAAAATAATCTATTATAAAAATATGCACAAAATTACAATACACTAATAGTTTATATCATTCAAGTCTCCAACTTATATAAAAACATAAAGAAATTATTTCAAACCCACTTTGCTTTTTTTAAACGTGAAACAAGAATCATAAATATCTATCCCTTAAACTTTAAGGGATTTTTTATATATAAAAAATTATTTGAACAACAACCAAATAGTTTATGAATTTGAAATTATCAATTTATTAAATTATTATTATTATATGGTCATTATTATTATAAATTAAGTAATTATTTAATGTAGTAAGTTGTTTTAAAGAGGTATCTAGAATAATAACTTTATAAAACAAATTAATAAATGATGAATCATAAATAAGTTAATTATTTAAAAAAAAATATATAATGATATTTTATAGAATCTCGGCATGGTAAAAAATTTATACATTCAAGCAATATATAGTGATATTCGGAAAAATCAATCAATGTATGGTAAACAATACATTCATCCAAACAATATATATTGATATTGGCCATAATCAAGGTATGGTTAAAAATACATAATATCAAGGTATGGTAGAAAATACATCCATTCAAGCAATACATAGTGATATTTCGTAGAATTAATCAAAGTCATTCAAGCAATATATAGTGATATTCCATAGAATCAAGGTATGGTAAGAAATACGTGGGTAAAGTCAGAATCAAGGTATATGTTAAAAAATACATCCATTCAAGCAATATATAGTGATATTCGGTAGAATCAATGTATGGTAAAAAATACATAGTTAAAGTATAGATTCAAGGTATGGTCAAAAATAGATCCATAGCAAGATTTGAACTCGTGCGGGGAGGATAAAACGTTCCTCCCAACAACTTGATCTAGACTCAATTAACCTTTTACATCTTGTTTGTATTTAAATTTAACTCTATAAAAATAATTAAATAAATAGAAACAACAAGTATTCTGAATAAAAAAGTTTCCAAATAAATTGATAATATTTTGTATTACCTTCCTGCACATCAATACAATAAAATCATGTCAAAATAAAACTAAACAATTTTAATGTAAAGACCATCTCACTTAAAAAAAAATTAATTTATGCATTTAATAAAAATAACAAACCCAAATGCAAGAGAAAAATGTTCATACTCAAACCCAATAATTTGAGATAACATTTTTTTAATGTAAAAATTACTTAAACTAAAAATAAGTAAAACTAATTTATGCTATAATAGAAATAACAAAAATACAAAACATGGCATTTTCAATCCTTCTAATTAAGCTTCAGCCGGTTTATTTCAGCATAAATATTATTTACTTATTAAATACATATTATTTTTTTTACTAAAAAAATAAATAATATTTTTTTTTCATTTTATTTCTACAATGTAATGATATTTAAATTTTGTTTTATTTTTTAAATAAATTTGATAAATTATATTATATATTTACAAATTTTTAATATAAATTTTAAAAACAAATATTAAAATATAATTATAAATTAAATGTTGATATATTTTAAAGTAAAATATGTATTTAAAAGTATAATTATAAATGAAATAAATCAACAACCATAATTTTCGATTAGGAAATCTAATCCTTCCTTGGGAGATAGAGTAGAATACATAGATATAGGTATTTCCTCTTAGAGGGAGATAGTTGTACCTAAAATATCTTTAGGTGGAACAAAGAGACTACACAAAACCGATACCTTTGATTCAAATAAGGAATTGGTTCCCTTCATGAATTTTGATTTCCCATATTTGACTTGCAATCAATTACTATGGCTCCTTCTTTGTAAGTTTTAAATCTATGCAAGTGAAGTAATGCATACAAATTCATAGGAAAAGTAGACACAACAATAATGGTACATATTCAATACACATATAATTACCCTGAAAACCCCTAACCAAGAAAAATAACTTAACTTAGAGCCACACCTTTATCTTCTTCATTGTATTAACTTGGTTAATCACAATACAATATTTAGGTATTTGCAACATATAAAACCCTTATTTGTTAACTTGAATTAGATTACAACCCTAATATTTACAACTATTCAATGCTTTTTCCCTGGTTTTGACATATATGTACTCAAAGCTCCCACTACATGTGTAATGCATGATTTAGTACAAATCATAACATGCATCAAACTACCAATAACACAAGCATATGTAGCATCAAACATGTCCTCTGCCTCTTCATGTGTCTTGGGACATTGTTCTTCATATAAATTTGCACCCATAGGAATAGGAACATTGATTAGTTTACATTCCCACATATTAAATCTCTGCAAGATTTCCTCGATATGCTTCCTCTAGTTTAATCAAAGTTTCATATCCACATGGTATCTTTTAATCTCCATGTCAAAAATAAGGTTTGTGGCACCAATGTCATTAATGTCAAACTTAGAGGATATATGATACCTAGCCTCCTTAATGATATCTTTGTTTTCTATGATTAGCAAATATCATTAACATATAATACTATATAAATAAAGTGATTACTAACTTTCTTGGAATACATACAATGATTGACCTTGCTTCTCACAAATCATACTCCAAGTATGTAAGTATCAAAATTTTGATATCACATTCTTGGGGATTTCTTTAAGCCATATAAGGACATTTTTAGCTTGCAAACCAACTCCTTCTTACCCTTAACTTTGAACACTTTAGGTTGTTTCATATATATTTATCCTTCCAAGTTGCCATGTTGGAACACTATATTTACATCCATCTGTTCTACTTCAATATCAAATGCTATAGCAAGAGTTAATACAAATCTAGTGTAAGTCAACTTTGTAAAATGAGAGAAAATATCAAGAAAGTCAATTTCCTCCATCTGGGAATATCCTTTTGGTACTCAGTGAGCCTTGTACTTCTCCTCTCTGCCTTTTGCATTGAGATTCTTCTTGAACACCCGTTTTCTACCAACATATTTTCTTCAATCGAGAAACTTTAGCATGCTCCATGCCTCATTGTTTTCCAAAGAATTCATTTCTTATACCATGGTCTTCTTCCAAAGTTTACCTTCTTTAGAATCAACTCCCTCTCTAATAATTCTAGGATCATCTCCAATAGAAGATAAAACAAAAGCATAACAAAAAACAAGTGGACTATACCTTTCTACTTTCCTTCTTACTAGATAAGATCTCCTCAAACTAGGATATGCAGTTTCTTCTCATCATCCAATGCAATATGACTTGCCTTCATCCATTGAGTCAAATTCTCCATTCAACTCTAGATCAAACTCCATTTTCCTGTGTTCTCCTTGTCTTGGTTCATCTTCATTCTTGGGAGTAATTTTAACTTCTATGAAGATCACATCATGACTATAAATTGTCTTACTTATTTATGTATTCCAAAGTTTGTAGCCTTTTATTCCAAGGTTTGTAAAAATGGTAATGTCTAGGGATGGATTTTTTCCTATTGGTTATTTTTTGGCCTTTTTTAAAAAATTGCATTCACCAATTGACCATTTTCATTTTAAATGTTTTCCTATTTTTTGCTTAAAATGTGCATATATTGATATTATTCACCAAAAATTAAAAGTTGTAATAGTAAATTATAGTATGTTTCTTATTGAATACTTGCCTACGTATCTATATGTATGATTTTTTTAATCCAACATTATCACCTAAAATACTATACTTAAGATGTATAGTATTTGAATCCTTAAAAAATACCTTGCGTATACCCAGTGAAGATTAATTTCTTTTCTTGATTGTCTAACTTGCTCATTTTCTCATTTAGAACATGCATATAAGAATCACAACCAAAAAATCCAAGATGTACAAGAGAGGGTTTCTTACTAGCCCATGCCTCATGAGGAGTCTTATCGACCAATTGATGTAGGTGATTGGTTGATCATATAACATACAATATCTACTACCTTCACCCATAATTTATGTTATATGTTTGCACCACTAAAGATACTCCTTTCCTTTTCCATCAATGGCATATTCATCCTTTTTGTGTCTCTATTATATTGAGGTGTGAGTGGAGTTTTATTTTGTAGTAATATTTCGCATTGTTTACAAAACTTCCTAAAATATTTCCCATTGAACTCTCCTTAATTATCAGTTCTCAACATTTTTATTTTCTTCAATACTTGGTTTTCTACAATATATTTAAGCTCTTTGAATTTTTTAAAAACTTCAAATTTCTTCTTCAAGAAATACAACCTTGTTTTCCTAGAAAAAATATTTATGAATGAGACATAGTACATAAATCCTTCTAGAGATGAAATAAGTATAAGTACAAACAAATCAATATGTATAAGCTCCAAGATCCCTTTTACCCTTGTAGCACCTTATGTGAATCTCACTCAATTATGTTTACCATATACACAATGTTCACAAAAATCAAAATCTAAAGAACATTTTGGGATACCTTCAACCATACCTTTATTATGCAAAGCAAGAAGGCCCTTTTCTCAAATTTTTCCTTATTTGATGTAAGAGCATTTTCTTCTCTTCAGAAGGAGGAGGAGTTCCATCATTATCATTCTCAGAAAAAATGGAATTATTACACCCATTACTAATACTACTTCCTAATAGATTGTAAAGAGTTCCAATCCAAAATATCCTCAACAACACTTTTTCTCCTTGGACCATCTTTCATGTATCCTTTTCAAATATAGTTTGGACACCCACAACACCCATTTTACTCACATATATCAAGCTTTTGGCCAAACCTAGAATATGCATAGCATCTAGAAGAGTTATAACCCACCCATATTTAATAAAAAACTATCCCCTTGAATGTCCTATGATATTGGTTGTTGATTCATCTCCCAAGAAGACCTCACCTCCCTTATACTTTCCATATTCACACAAACACTCTCTATGAGGAGTCATATGAAAATATGCACCTGATTCGATCAACCATGCGTCATGATATGAATGTGTACTTGTGGCTACCAAATACACATCTCCTCCTTATTCTAAGCAGGAATTTTTTTTCTACAAAAGGAACACAATCAAATCCCTTTCTCTTATCAATGTTTATTCATATATAATCTTTCTTATAATGCCCAAATTTATTGCATTTCCAACATTTCCTTTAGATTGTCTTGGAGATTTAGATTTTCCTCTATATTTAAATCTATCCTTTGAGGAATCACTTTTATCCTTTCTGTCTATATGGCATCCTGTCACAAATAAGGGACCCCTAGTATGACATTATATGGTTTTCCACGTCATCCCTTCCAATAATAGGGATGCAACCAAATCATCAAGCTTTAATTTGGTTGTATTATTCCCAATAGCTACATCTAGGATATCCCATGAATCTAGGAAATAACACAATAGGATAATGCACTTTTCTTGATTGAAAATTTTCATATCAACAAAAAATAATTGACTTGCCACAACATTAAAGAAATTGAGATGCTCTGTCATGTTGTCACCATTATTCATCCTTATAAAGTACAACTTCTTTCAAAGGAAAAGTTTGTTTACTAGGGACTTTGACTGATAAGAACTCCCTAATTTATCCTACAAATTCTTTGTGTTGTCTTCTCCAGATACATTTAATAATGAATTTTGAGAAGTAGAGTGAGATCATACTTCTTTCCTTTCTCTCCAACTTATCCCAATCTTTTTCAATGTACAAGTAGCTTGTGCACTTCAATCCATGTTAACCCATTGTTCTACATCAATTAAAAGATATTCCATCTTTATATTCCATAATTCAAATATTTGATAGTTAAATTTCTCAATCTTAAGTATAGAACTACTCCTCATTCCCATCTACACAAGAATCATTATTGTGGAGGTCCCACTAAAACCAAGTTTATCATAGTCCCAAGTAAACTTGGTTTATCAAGAACAAACAAAATCCTAGCGCCAAAGGAATCCCTCTGAAGGTAATATCCTTGTTTTGATTATATATGTAATTTGTACACCTATGAAATTGAAGCAATGCACATAGATTCTTAATCTAAATTAGATAGAACAACAATGGCACACACATAATACACAATGAAATCATGGAAACCCTTAACTAGGAAAACCAACCTAACTTAGTGTTGCACCTCTATCTTCTTCGTTGTATTAACTTGACCATTCACAGTACAATATTTAGGTATTTGTCACATCCAAAACCCTAACTCATTAACTCAAATTAGATTAGAACCCTAATCCCTTCACTAGGATTACAATGGGTTGAAAAAATGTTGGCAAAAAAAACACAAAAATAGTCAACAATGGACCCAAAATAAATTTAGAGGCACTTCCTTGAACCTCAATGGATAGGGGTTACCACCCATAAACATAAATTTCTATATGGATGGGAGGATGGTGGGGGTGGGATTAAAGAATTTAACGCAACTCCAAATATTCTTTGGGGGGTGGCAAGAGGTTAAATAGAAGAAAGGTAAAAAGGGATGGGATGAAGATTAGTTTTTAAAGGGATATATACCAATTGGGGTGGGGCAGTTCTGGAAGCACTGATCCAACCTTCTCTTTCATTTACAGGTGGAACTTACCTTTTTGCGGGAGAATGCATACTTTCTCACCTTATTACCTGCCTAAAGATGATGGGTCTATAGTTGTACCTCCTAAGCATTTTTCTAGGGTTAACAGGTCTAGGTCTTAAGGGTGGATACATAGTGATGGATGGTGCACTTGATGTATGTGATAAAATTGGATGTAAGCTGGCTGGGTGAATCCCGTCTCTATAAGATAAGTCTAGTGCAGTAGCACCTTTCGAAACTGCGCTCCTACCTGTGATCTTCTCCTCGTTTTCTTTATCCCGCCTACATGGAGGACTAGCTATTGGAAAGATACAAACAATGCATATTAATTATGTAATTTTACTTTAGTAAGTGCAATCTATACTCTTATAGTTGTTGTGCACAATTATTCTTAAAATTTGGTATTTTTTTTAGCACTTAAAAAGTGGAATTTCTTTCCAATTATTCTTAAAATTTTGTATTTTTTTAACACTTTAAAAGTGGAATTTCTTAGTGAGTAACTAAGAAAAAAAATCTTAGTTACTCACTAAATTTTATCTTACTGATTTCCAAAACAAATAAATAATTCCAAACCCACCCTCGATACATGGGTCTCCTCCCCACAAACAAACAAAATTCCTTCACCCACTCCCTCTAGTAGTCTCTCAACTTTTTTTGAATTCCACACACTTTCCTCTGGATGGTGGTGGTGGTGGTTATTAATTTCCACTAAGAGCAATTTTGGTTTATTGCACCTTAAAAAGATAATGAATCACTTGGTTTTCTTCAAAATTTTATTTTGTATTCAAAAATATTTAAGAGAAGCATCAATAGATCACCAAAATCGTGATGAATTAAAATTTAATATGATGGAAAATATTTTGAAATTGCCTACATATACATAATTGAAAAATAATGATACTATATCACCACTTTTCACAATGGCACCCTTGATAAAACTAGGACTTTGTAATTGCCAGGTTTACTATGCACACGTTTTATATTAATGTATGCTAAGATATATACAATTATGATTACACGTCATTATTATTATTAAAGTATATAAAAGTCATCATAAAAACTAATAATGAATTAATATATTCTAGCATGATCTATTTAATTAAATAGTTATAGTGCATTGAAGAAAATAATATTGTGAATATAATTGGTATAAATTTCTAAACATGTTTATTGATTCCAATTATCTTAGTGGGTTATCTTAGCTACTTTGAATGTATTGTTTCAATACAAAGTTTGTTATGAGGATGAGGTCTCCAATTATAGTTTTAGTGAGGTTCAAGTTTCATTTTGTCATATTTTCTTTACCAATTTTTATTGTGTCATGTAATTGAGCCATCATCCAATTGAATATTTTTTAGAAGAGGGGATATCATAAGGTTTTTTTTAGAAAAAATGTTTATTGATTTCAATGAAAAAATGCATGTTTTTCACATGTTTATGATTCAATGCCTATGCTATATAAATTCCAATATAATGAGAAATTATAGCTAAGAAGAGATACTTACCAAAAAAATCTATCACAAACAATAAACAAAATCAATATGAAAGCCCCACAATTAGCATGAAGAGGATGGAGGGGTGTTTCGGGTGGCAAGAGTATTGGTGAAAAAAAATGGTAAGTGAAGTATTAGTAGGTGTAAATTGTCATGTTTCATGATATCTAAGTATTTAAGGTTTTTAAGGTTTCCTTTTAATTCTTAAAAATAAACACATAGGCTAACCACAATCTTAAAGGTCCAATTAAGAAGGCATAATAACTTTTAACTCTTTGGCTTCAAAGACCCTTTGGAAAGTATATAAGATAGAAATGACAATTAGATGTAACCAAATTTTGGAATCAAACCTTATTGTAGATATAGAATTCATTAAAGAGAACAAGATCCCACTAGGGTAATCGATCTATCTTAGTCTGAACACTATCTCCGGTTTGTGCCTCCCTAGTTTAGTTAACTAAAACTAAAATTCAACTATAATAATTATAAGGTTCTTAGTGGTTGAATATTGCTATGAGAGGTATTAAAAATCTATATTGTCTACTTAATCGAAAATTAAAAAGAAAATATAAGAAATTTGTAAAAAAAATGACATAAAATTTAAAATTGAATGTTGGCATTAATGACTAACTCAATTGGAAACTAATATAAAACAAAAATTGAATTTAAATATAAAAGGTTCTAAAATGAAGAGTTAAACTTGAAAGTGATTTTCAAGCCCATAATAAAGTGTTTGTTTCTATGAAATCTCTCTAAGGATGAATCCATTAGATATAGCTCAGGTGGTTGGGAGTACTGATTGATAACCTTCCCACTCGAGTTCAATTCCTTGTAAGTGACAGATGATGCTCTTGTTGTTGAGTCCCTAATATCCCGACTATGTTCAACCTCCCCCGGTGCCTCATGGTATAATAGGGAAGTACTATGTATGAAGTGGCCTCTTGAAAGATAGAAGTATGAACCACATAGAAAACAAAATCTCTCTAAGAAATAAATTAAATTTATTTAATGTGAATCTAAATTGGATTGGTGTGCAAGTACACATTGAAAAAGGATAATAAAATGGAGAGAGATCATTTTTGTGTGTTTTTGGTTCTTTAAATCAATTTAATGGTTTTTGTCTCTATGCACAAAATGTTACACACAAAACAAAAAGAATGTAACTAAAAAGAAAAAAAGCATAATTGATAATAAAAAAACTTTATTTTAGCAATTATAAAATAAAAATAAAAAATATATATATAATTTTAAAAGATTTAAAATTTAAAATTGTATATATATATATAATTTTGAAAATTTAAAAAAATAAATATATATATATATATATATATATATGGGGGGGGGGGGGGGGGGAGGGGGTAGGTGCATGTGGGATCATCTTTGATCCCGGAGGAAAAAATATCATTTCCTTTGCATGGGGGGTTGGTAAGAAAACCAACAATGTAGCAAAATTGTTAGCACTCTATCACGGCCTAGAAATCGTTTGAACTCTCAATATCAATAGACTCAAGGTTTTTGGAGACTCCAGACACGTCATCCAAAAAAATAGGTCATGAATCCTTAAAGGCATTTCTAGATGTAACAGAATGCACAGGAGAATCAAGCAGATAAGCACTCCCACTGAAGTGTTCTATTTCCACATACTTAGGGGAAACAAAAAACTAGCAGATGAATTTTCCAATCAAGGGGTCAACCTACCCATTGGAATTTCTAAATATAGTGATGGGGGGGGACATAAGTGCATTCCCTAAGCTCCCCGTTCTAGAAGGGTAGACGAAAGGGGCAATGGAAGGGATCCAACAGGGATGCGTGGGTCTTCACATGGATCTACCCTTGCATGTCCCTTCGCTGGCAGTAGACACTCTCCAACATGTATTGACATCCTTGTTTCCCTTTTCCTCTGTGGACTTAATCCCGACATTATGACGAACCTCTTCAGCGACTGTGAGTCCTCTGCGAAAACCCTGCCTTTGGGGTTCCAAAGAATCTTTGAAAGCCTCTCCTTATCATATGGTGAGGATCATCCGATTCATTTGCATAGCTCGGTGTCAAGTTTTAGTGATCAGTTTGTCCCCTCGGTTTCTTCGATTGGGAAACATGCAGATCTGGTCCTTTCTCATACCTCTGCACATAGTTTAATGGTTGGTTTAGCAGATGGGATAGTGTTCTTAAAATTCGGCATGGATTATTTCAAACATAATCTGTTTAAGGTGTACAAGGAGGTATGCATGGGTATCAAAGCTCACAGGGAGTCGGAAGATGGCATCAAGTATATATCTCAGCAGTTAACTTGCCAAGACTCATGCATAGATGATCTTAAACACCTGTATGAGATGATGGGATCTGTGGACGTTATAAAGGAGTAAATATTTAAGATGGTCAGGATGTCTCAATGTAGTCACTACCAAGAATACCCCTTTGTGGATATGCGAATAATAGAGGAAACCTCAGTTCAGCAACAATAGTATGGTCAACAGGGATCCAAAATTTAGATGGGTTGGTCCTCTTCTCATGCCAGTTCGAATGTTTTTCCGCACCTTGTTAAATTTTCAGTTTTTAAGGGTATATCCCTCTTCTGTAATTACAAACACTAGACAACAGTTTCAGAATTACTACATAGCCAGGTTGGTCATGTGGTTATTGAGGAGTCTAGTTGATGCTTCAACTTCCCAAGGTCACAACTTCCACAAACAAGCTCCATTTGGGGTGCATGATAGCCCATTGGAAATATGTTGATGAGAATAAAAATATGCGTCAAGTCTTGGGGAAGCCTTTGGGAACACTAAGTCTTCACATGGCCAAAACACATTTCTTAGGGCCTAAAAAATGCACCAGAAGTTCAAGACCTAAAAAACTATAGAGAAACTACCAAAAATGTGGAACTTTGATAAATAAGTGGAATAGGTGGGTGAACTCCAATATCCACTTGGATCAGTCATCCTCCTCAAGGAGAAATATTCCCCATCACAATAGTTTCCTCCATCATATGGGGAAATTTATGTTGAATCTGGCTCTTGGTGAGACATGTTACTTGGTGAAGAAGGTTCCCCCCTTTGACAACCTGATATAGTTGGATGTTCTGTTAGCAAGTTCCCTTCATTTTGGTGTCCATGATCTGATCAATTGTCTCTTTCTCAATGTAGTCGGGATTGAATTCTATAGCGGCCAAGTGTTTGGACACTTGTAAGGTGTCAAAGCAAGATGGAAAATATGGTAAAAGCATCTCCACATGAAATATAGGGTGAAAAACAAGGAAAATCATTCTCACACATGGCCTTGGTGATGGTGTAAGGCTCATATCACATTAGGTGGAGCTTTCAGAGGGGGGATCATGTGAGTTTCCCTTTCTGTAAATGCATCCATACCTTATCTCGCACTTGAAATTTGTGTGAAACTTGATGTTGATTATGGTGTTGCTTGTACTTGGCATTGGATTTCCACAAAATATCATGAACTTTCTATTGAACATGTTGGATCCATTAAACAAATGTGTCTTTCTAATAAAGCTCAGTTTGAGCATGGGAGGATTCTTCCTATGTATATTCAATGGGCAATGCTACATTAAATGGGATTGGAACCTTAAGCACACTTGAAAAGGGTTGTGGATAATAGAGCTATGAAGGGATTTGTTGTAGCTATGACGAACATAAGGAAGGCTCTCATGACATCTACATAGATGTTTGGAGTTGTACATTCTCAAGATATGCACAATCATCTTGTTTACTACCTCTATATATTCATTGGTTTGGTGGTGGAAGGAAATCGATTTGGTCATGGTGCACGACAATCAAATTGGTCATCTTGGTGTCCATCATCGACCATAGGATGGACTAGAAATTACTTAGGAACCTACTATCTCAATCGGAAATAATGGTCCATGGGAGCCCAAAATGAAACCAAGCGCACTTAACAAAGAGCTTAGCAGTGACCTCTATTGAAATGCTCTTCTTACAAGGTATTAAAGTGGCCATCTTAGAGAACTGATCAACAACCATAAATACATAGTCATTTCCATGTTTGCTTGAATATAGTCCATAGATGTAGTCCATGGAGATAGACTCCCAGGATCTCTCTAGGGTAGGAAGAGGGGTGTACAAACCCTACTTCTTGATGGTAGGTTTGGAAATGGCACATGTAGTGCATGATCTTATATACTTTCTAACATCATGTCAAATATTTGGCTAATAGAAGTACTTCCCAGCTACCACTCAACTATGATGCACCTCCCAAATCATATTCTCATGCTCGCTTGAAGGAACACAAAGGTGGCCCATATGACATAAAAGCTCACCATGGAGATGAAAATTTGGGATTGGGTTTCTTGCATGAGATGTCTAATAGTTAACAACAAATTCAGGGTCACTACCATACAACTGGTGACACTTAGAGGTATCATGTCCACAATTGTTGGGAGTGATAGAGAGTGTTATAATGGGAGGCCAATTGAGGTGATCTATAATACAATTTTCTCTACCCTTCTTATACTTAAAGTTCAAGTGGAATTATTGCACGTATGTGGACCACTTATAATGGAAGTCATTTTGTAACTTTCCCTACATCTCCATGAAATATAGGGGCTTGTGGTCATTATTGGTGATCATATACTTCCCTAGGATGTAATGTTTACATTGGCTGAAGCAGGGGCATCGGAGCCTAGCAAGAATAGTTGAAGTTGATTGACAGAAGTAGGCCGACCATGAGGATTGCCGACAACCACTTGTGCGATAAGACTAGAAGTCGAGGCCAGGAAGTCAAGCAAGAAGCTGTTGAAATATGGTCGACAGAAGCGAAAGTCAACGGAGTAGGAATTCAATGAAAGGTAGAATAGAAACATCGATGGAAGTGGCAAGGGCCAGGAGAGGATGATGGGAAGGATGACAGTCGTGGAGACTAAGTGAAGTCGACAAGGTTAAATCGACAACTGACGAAGTAAAGAACGGTCAATGTGTCAAAGTGCAGACCAATCGGAAGTGGATAGCGACAAGACCGATAATTGTAGCGAAGCCGAGAGGCACATAGGTCGAGAAGTGCATAAATTGAGGAAACATACCTACATCTGTTCTGGGTAGTTGAGGAGGTTAATGACAATTAAGAAGGTGGTTGGGGCCATATCAGATGTCACCACAGGAGAAGGTTGCGCAGGAACGAACAAAGGACGATGACAACTGCAGGATCTACAGGATCAGTGATGGTTCAGGGAACATAGGAAAGACTCCTTGGGGAAGCCCGATAGGGGGACCTCGACAATAACAGAGCAAAGTATAAAAAACGGTGTGAAGGGTCAAAAGAGGGGTATATCACATACAAAGTGCAAAGGGAAGCATGACAACATAGTAGAATAGTGACACAGACCTATGTCACGTGATTACTTTTGGGTATTATTTGTAACGTGTCGAGGTCGACTTGATTATTAGTTTGCATGTAATTTTGTAAATGTTACAAGTAATAGAAGCCAACTTCTTGGAATTTCCAGTTCACATCTTTTGTTTTGTGAACATGTGTGTGTAAGCTGTGTGATTCTGATAAGCGAGAAATTTTTGATTGACCCAACTTGCGTCAGTTGGTATTAGAGCAAGAAGAGTCTATGTGTGTGTGAAAAACTCCATTTGTGGTTGGGTAGAGTTGTGCGTGTGTGGTGAAAGTCCGGTTGCGATTGGACGAGTGGATATTTCTAGTTGTGGTTGAAAGAGTAAGCACAAGCTCAATAATGGCACAAAGAGGCGTAAATGTCCATGGTGTAGAACGAATAGTGTGAGGAGGCGTAGGGGGAGTCACAGTAGATCATGAAATGTTAGACGAGTGCAATCGAACAATGAGAAGTTTGACCAATGCGGTCACAACAATCAAAGAAGCATTGAGACGTGGATGCATTCCCAACGCACTTGACCACAGTGATGAAGAAGTCAAGGAATTGGATGCTCAGGAAGTAGCAGAAGAAGAACCAATAGATAGATTCATCAAGATATTGGCAGAAATGAGGGTACCTACCTACTTAGGAATTCTTGATCCAGAATACTTGATAGACTGGATCAGAGATATGGAGAAATACTTTGACATGGAGTAGCTAGAGGATCCCAAGAGGGTTAAAACTGCATGTCTGATGTTGAAGGGCCATGCCTCATTATGGTGGGATAACGTACAGGCTGACAGATTCAAGAAGAGAAAGGAGAAGATTAGGTATTGGGACAGAATGTTTGCCAAGCTGAAGGGGAAGTTCTTGCCAAACGACTATGTGATTTCCTTGTTCAGGAAGTTGCAAAACTTTCGACCGAAAGAGATGATCATGAAAGAATACACAAAAGAGGTATACAGACTGTCGATTAGATCCGGTTGAACCGATGAAGGTGAAGAAGAGGTCGTAAGATATGTAAATGGTTTGAAGTATGTCATACAGGATGAATTGAGCCTGTCGAAGTTCAGGACGATTGATGAAGCCTACCAGCTAGCCCTTCAGGCGGAGGAAAAGATGTCTAGAAGAACAAATTCGACCAGAGGAAAGATGACTGGTCGAGGTGTGAAGAATGATCCCACAAAAGGAAAAAGTAGTGGGACCAGGAGAGAAGCCATCGAAGATAACCGACGCGCAGAAGGGACAACGACCAAAGAAAAGGCACAAGAAAAATGACAGGAGGGTTGAGATACCTGCAGTCGAGGTGTGTTTGGTCGAAGTAGTCCAGTGGAGAGACGTGGTGCTGAAAGACCGGCTATAGTTTGTTATAAGTGTCGAGGAGTGGGACACAAAGGTTATGAATTCCCAAAGAATTTACACATGGCAGAGGATTCGAAACCCAGATGTCGACAAGATTATAAGGGTGATGAGAAGACGGGTTCGACATCCGACAGTGGTGAAGATGACAAAGGAAAAAGTTGAAACTTGATGACCAGAAGGACGTTGGTACAAAATGAACAACGAGAAGAGAAGGAGTTGGTGTAGTGAAAGGCTATTTTATCCAAGAGGGATACATGTTCAAGGGATACCAATCATGTATTCTTAGGGGATCAATAAGAGAAAACCTAATCCAAGAATTGCATAATGGTGAATTAGCAGGTCATTTTGGCATCGACAAGACCAAGGTGTTGGTTGAGGAGAATTACTATTGACCAGGTATGGCATTAGATGTCAATAAGTGAGTCCGACAGTGCAGAATTTTCCAATTGAAAAAAGGTCAAAGTCAGAACACGGGGCTGTATGCACCATTTCCAGTGCCAAATGTCCCATGGGAGCACCTAAGCATGGATTTTGTGCTAGGATTTCTGAAGACACAACAAGGTAACGAATCAATCTTTGTGGTAGTTGAAATTTTTTCGAAGATGGCACACTTTATCCCATGTCAGAAGGCGAGTGATGCCACAAGCATTGTTGTATTATTTTTCAAGGAGATAGTCAGACTACATGGGTTTCTGAAGACTATAACATCGAATAAAGATACCAAGTTTATGGGTCATTTATGGAGAACCCTGTGGAAGAAGTTGGACACGATTTTTCAGTTTAGCTCAGCATACCATCTGCAAACTGATGGACAGATCGAGGTAGTAAAAAAAATTTTGGGAAGCCTTCTGAGATGTTTGACAACTGACAGACCCAAGCAGTGGGAGAACGTGTTGGCACAAGCAGAATTTGCATACAACAATTCTATGAATTGGTGTACAGGTATGACTCCATTCCAGATTGTTCAAGGTCGAAGCCCACATAGTGTGGTGGATTTGGTCGAAGTACCAACGGAAACTAGAAAGAGTGTGGATGTAGAGACATTTGCAGAGCACATGAAGGAGGTGCATGAAAAGGTATGTAAACAAATCAAAAAGAGTAATGCGGCATACAAGTTAAGGGCTGATGGGAAGCAGAGGCTACAGTTGTTCAACGAAGGAGACTTAGTCTATGCACACTTAAGGAAAGAAAGGTTTCCGACAGGAACATACAACAAACTGAAGCTGAAAAATATTGGACCATGTAAAATTCTAAAGAATATTTCAAGCAACGCTTATGTGTTGGAGCTACCGAAAGAGTTGAACGTTTCTCCTACGTTCAACATATCATATCTATACAAGTACGAAGAAGGTTCAATGAGAAGCAGCATAGAAGTGTCAAAAATCGACTGGGCAAGAGAGATTCCAGATCGACAGAAGGAAGAGATCACCAAAGTGATGGATGAGAGTGAATTCGTATGCACAAGGAGTTCGTAGAAGAAAGAATACTTAGTCCAATGGAAGAACGACAAGCAGGAAGAGGCGACATGGATTTCAAAGGAGGGATACAGAAGGCTGATGAAGTAGTCGATTTCTTTTTCACCTAGGGAGACTGATGCAGGGGCGTCGGGGCCTAGGAAAAATAGTCAAAGTTGATCGATGGAAGCAAGATTACCAAGGGTATTACCGATGACCACTGGTGCGAGAAGACTGGTAGTCGAGGGAAAACAGTCAAGCAATAAGCTGTCGAAATATGGTTGATAGAAGCGAAAGTCAACGGAGTAGGAATCTGATGAAAGGTAGAATAACGACATCAACAGAAGCGACAAGGGTGAAGCAACAAGGATGGGAAGGACGACAACCATGGAGACTAAGTGAAGTCGACAAGTTTAAGCCGATGGTCGATGAAGTAAAGAACGGTCGACGTGTCGAAGTGCAGACCAGTCGGAAGTGGATAGCGACAAGACCAATAACTGTAGTGAAGTCGAGAGGAACATAGATCCATAAGTGCGGAAGTTGAGGCAACATACATACATCCGTTGTGGGTAGTTGAGGAGGTTAATGACAGTTAAGAAGGTGGTTGGGGCCAGATTAGATGTCACCACAAGAGAAGGTTGTGCAGGCACGAACAGAGGATGTTGAAAACTGCAATATATGCATGATCAGTGATGGTTCATGGAACAGAGTAAGGATGCCTCGGGGAATCCCGAAAGGGGGACCTTGAAAACAACAAAGCAGAGTAGAAAACCCGGTGTGAAGGCTCAGAAGAGGAGGATCGCAGAGACAGAGCGCAGAGGGAAGAAGAACAACAGAGTAGAGAAACGACACATAGCCAAGTTACATGATTACTTTTGTGTATTGTTAGTAACAGGCCAAGGCTGACTTGATTATTAGTTTGCATGTAAGTTTGTAAATGATACAATTAATAAAATCCAACTTCTTGGCATTTCCAGTTCACATCTTGTGTTTTGTGAACATGTGTGTGTAAGCTGTGTGATTTTGATAAGTGAGAAAGTTCCAACCGACCCCACTTGTGTCATTGGCAATAGACCTACACAATGGAGTATTTCCTTGTCATAGGTAGGGTACCTATGAACCACATTAGAGAGTGTTTCACTATGATATGACACTGGAGGTCCATAATAAGTGAGGAATACACAAAAAACATAATTATAACGATTTGTCTTTATATTGAAGGTTTGTTGCAGGTTTGGTAGGGTGGGCATTCGTGTTAAACAAAGGTAATGTTTTAGATCCTCGAATGATTTTTATTGTGATTTGGAGCAAATGAACTTGGATTTGGCCCCATCCTTGGTCACTTGGCTCAGGGGTCAAGTGATATGAGAGAACCCCGACATGAACCTATGATAGAAGTTAATGAGGCTCAAGAAATTATTGATCTCTATGAGATTTGTTGGGGTTGGCCAATCATGAATGAATTGGATCTTGGTTGGATCCATAGGAACACATTTCTCATCCCTGATGTATCCTAGATATTGAATTTTCTACATGCCAAATGAAAATTTGTCCATAATGGCATATAACTAGTGTTTTTGCAAGGTGCTCAAGATATATTGAACGTGTTGCAAATATTATGCCCAAGTTTAATTGAATATGAGGATACCATCCAAATATACAACCATTTTTTTTTTGTTAATGGCAATACCATCCATCATCTACATGCACATTGTTGTATTGTTAGTTAAGCCAAAAGGAATGACCAACCACTTGGAAAATGAATTCGTTAGACTTGAAGGATGTATTACATACATTAAATTGCTCAATGTGTACATGGTGGTATCCTAACTTAAGATCAATCTTATTCAAAATATTGACACCCTTGAGATGATTGAAAAGATCGCCAATTCAAGGGATTGGATTTAATTTTTTACTGTGATCGTGTTAAGATATTTATAATCAACAAATAGTCTCCATTTTTTATCCTTCTTTTTCACCAGTACAAGTAGGATCCCTCAAGGTGAGGATCTTGGACAAATGTGATCCTTTTGGATGAGCTCCTAAATCTAATGTTTGATTTCTTCATTCTCGAGAAGAGAGCGCCTCTACACCAGGAAATTATGAAGAGGAGCTCCAAATATCAAATCAATTGAATGTTAGACCTAGCAGTGTAAGGGCACCTCTGCAGGAAAATAAAATATATCATTGTATTCTTCCACTATCTTGTCCACTTGATTTTGTTATATTGAGGGATATTAGTAAAAGGTTGTGGAAGTTGCAGTGATCTTCAGTTCACCTTATGACCAAATCATGGAGATGAAAAAATTTATGTTCTAAGAGATCACCTTCCTGCAGTATTTCATTGATATCAAAGAAATTATGGTAGTTGGAACTACCTTTGGTATCTTTTAGATTTGACCTTCCAAATTAACAATGATGCTATGGGTCCTAGATTCATAAACAACATGACATTTTCACATATAGGGTTTTCCTAAAATAAAAATAAAAAATTGAAGTGGAGAAACATCACATAATACCTCATCTCTGAAGGGGTAGATGTCATAGGGTAGGAAACATTGCTAGCTAACGTGGATGTCTTGTCCCTGGCTCAACTAACTAATGGTGTACATCTAGGTATGAAATGTTGTTAGTATCTACAATATCCTTATGAAATTCGACAAGATTAGGTTCTTCTAGCTACCGCTATTAACAATGAAATGTATCAAACTCCCCTTTGCCAACATCTATGAATGAAATATGCTCTCATGTTCCTCTTGCTCCTCCGGATTTTATGATTGGATCTTTGTAGTCGTGATGTTAGCACTAGGTTTTGTGTCAATGATCCACTTTCTCTTATCAAGTTTTCATTCAAAGTCTAAGCTAGGTTTTGAATCTGAGGCTTTCATCTTGACTAGCAATGACTACTTCGAGCAACATTCATCAGTCTTGTGTTAGGGTATTTTGTGGAACTCACACCACTTTCCATTGTCCTTCTTCAACTTCTTATTACCCTTATTTTCCTGTGGCTTGGAATGGTTGTCTTGATATTGGATATCCTTACTCTATCCTTTTTTATATGAGTTGTGGCCACTTTTTCCATGATTATAGTGTAGTTGATTTGCAAATCCAAAATCATTCTTATTCTTTTGCTTGATATTTTTATCAATTCTAACGACATATTTATAGGTAGATCCTAGTGAGGATATGTCCAAGAAATACATATATGTAAATATGTACCTATGTAGGATAATGTGTTCCTTCAGGACAAAGTGTCATTTGGAGTCTTTGATACCTATATTTGAGTGCAAGGTATGGAATATATTGGTGAACTTTGGCACCATCTAGTCTTTGTCCTAGCACGAATGTTATCCATCTCATGTACTAGTCGTCATAGCTTCTAATAGGGTAGGATTCCTCCTTGAGGGAATTAACAAAAGTTGTCCAAGTGGGTTTTGTATTGTAAGTTGTCAACCCATTTCTTGCCTATCTCTTCATGTAACCTTCCAACCAATATTTGATATGGCGGAGTGACTTAAGGAGTGTGAAAGTGATATTTTAATTGTCAATTTTTTTTAATAGGGAAATAACCTCTAATAAATTCAACCATTTTTCCATGGCATCTACATCTATTTGGCCTTCAAATAAAAGAATGTCAAAGTTAAATTGTATCTTGAAAGATGTTTTACCTCTGAAACAACTACTAGTTGAAGGTATCTCTACTATTGTTGACAGTCATCAAAGGATCTAGGTGAAATTACCCAGTCCTCAAGCAATGACTTAATAAGATCTTGTACTCCATAATCTATGCTTTGTTCATTCATGTGAGGCTGCTTGTTTCAGCAAGAGTGGATTTCCCCAAGCTCAATTAGTTTGATACCCAAATATTGTACTTGGATCTCATCAGGGAAATGTACCAAGAAACAACAAAGATAAAATCTATCTAATACCACTGATATAGATTATCTAGAGAATTAAATGAAGGAATAAATATAAAATGGAATTACACACACAAAGATATTTCGTAGACATAGAATTAGACTAAAACCCAAATTATATTAATGAAAAAAGATTGTAAATTGCAAATTAATACAAAGTAGCTAGAATGATGGTAGCTTATCTCTTAAGAGATATGTGTTGGCTATGCTCATTAGAAATAATAGTTAGTGAAACCATCAAAGGTAAAAACCCTAAATATCCAAAACCCGAACCATGGGAGATGAAGTGGCAAAATGAATGTGGGCCTAGAGAAGTCTAGTTGATAGTCAATTTCCTAGGACCATAACTTCCACATACAAACTCAATTTGGGGTGCATGATATCCGGTTGAAAATATTTTGATGAGATGAACAATTTAGGTCAAGGACTAGGGAATCCTTCTATAAACCTAATTTGTCACATGGACAAAAAAAATTGTTTACGACCTAAAAATGCAGTAGAATTTTAGGACATAAAAATTTGCAAAACAATTGCCTAGATGTGGAGCCATTCTAAATCAGTGGAATGGGTGGGTGTCTACTAGTATCCACCTGTATCACCGAGCTATATGATTTACCTTCTAATGAATGAATACAGTAGCACAACCTATAACCTATGTTTCAAAGAAAAATCAACAAGTTGGAAAATTTTAGATCAGTAGGGTCAAGGGAAATCAAAAAGTCATTGATGTAGCTCCATAGTTTGCTTCTTCTAGTACCCCCTCTAAGTCTACCAATAGCTTTTATGTAACACATTGGTTATTGAAGGTAAAGACCCATATTCCCTTGGTTGGTTTGATGAAATTTCCCCATCATGTAACCTTTTTTGCTTTCCAATGAATGTTTTTGTTGTCATGTATGTTAGTGATGCATTTAAGATAGCATAGGTTAGTTATTCAATTGTTGTCCCTAAGGATGATACTCATGTTTATGTTGGAGACATGTTTTTAAATATACCTTTCCATATGTTCCTTTTAGTTAATGATTTGGCCTTACACAATTGCATGTTAGATTCAAAGGCTTCTAATAATATCATGCCATATGGAGTGATTAGGCATCTTGGTTTGAAGGTTACAAGAATATTAGAGTGTGGATGAAATGGATAGTAGAAAGGTTGAAATATGAGGGTTGATCAACCGTACATGAATTTATAGTTGGACACATTTCCAAATAGGTTATCTACATGGTTGTAATGGTGAAAAACGTTCTTGAGTCCTGGCATGGCATTGCATAGGTGTCAGAAAACTACATTGAGAGGTATGATACAAATGGATTTATCTTACATTAGTATTTCTATTACACCTAACCAATTTGCTAGGTTTAACCATGAGGCCAAGATGTTACCTAACTAGGAGATAGATAATTCAACATGTATGGTGAAGCAATTGTGTACTTACATGATTATAACAAAGAGTCATTGTGTTAATTCAACATCTAGTTGTTAGGCATCTTTCCTCTTCTTCGGAGAGGGTATCATGTTTCAATGCATCTTCACTTATAGAGAATTTTTTTAACCATGAGATATTTCTTTCCTTAGTGATTGTGATGAAGATAAAGATGTAGATCCTTTATAGGGTGAAGAGGAGTTGTCTTTCCATGATGTGGATGATATTTATAGTAAGAAAAAGGTAATAACATTTTTTTTTCTAAACAACAAGAAGAATTGGTAATGACCACACCTATCAATCTTGTCTCTACATTGGAATTTTCATTTGGTCATTGTTGGAACTATGTTTGTTATGAGTGGTGGATGGAGGATTGATTTTTTGAATGGACATGGAAGAGTCTTGAATTCTTTATTTTCTTATGGATGTACCATTGTGATTTGCAATGAGAAGAATATGTGCTTTGTTCAGTAGATCGATATGCACACAAACTTTATTCATTGAGTCAATTACATGATTGGTTATGCTTATTCCCTAACTATGTTGAGTTGTGATGCATGATTCCTCTTCTCTATGGCCAATTCCATTGGTTATTTTGCTGTGGATTTTAAATTTTAAATTTGAGTCAAGTTATTTGCTTATGCATTATGTTTATTTCCATTTAGTAGTTGGTTTTAGGTGGTTAGGATTTTTGGGGACATTGGTTGTGATTTAAAGTTAAAATATGTATTTTTAGACACAATAGATCGTTAAGATGGGTTGTCCATAAGATTCATTCTACATGTCTAGAGTTTATTTAAGAGCATAAAATCATTCTTGCAAGATTCATGATCAAATTTAATTGGAAACAATGTTGATTATTGACCTTTAGGTCTTAAATTCATAAGTTGTGTCTTGAGTTGGGGGGAGGTCACATTTAGATAATTCAATTCCTAGGGTCATCTTTGGGTGGTGATTTGAGTCAGTGACATGTTCCAAAGTGTTTGTTAACACACACACACACACACACACATATTCTAGAGTTTTAAGATTAACTAATCATGTGAAGGGATATTGTCCCTTAGTCAGAGATAATGTTAACACAAGATTCGCCTACACAAATCTGGTTATTACATCCATATGTATGTTCACATATATTATATTGGGTAAGCTCAAAATTATAGAGTTTAGCATTTGGCATTGATGGTTCTTAAAAACCTTGCTATATGGGTACATTGTTGTATGATGTGGAATAAATCCACTCATGAGGAGAGTTTAACATTGAAGTTTGAAATAAGAACGTTGATTATTTTCCAGTAAATAAATCACAAGATTATATAGATTTACATCAAGTTACATACATCAAAAAACTAGTAGATAAATTTTTAACAAGTCCTAAGAAATAGAAACTAAAGATAAATATCATTCTAGTTGGAGACAAGATATCAACTAGGCATGAGAAAAGAGGGGCAATAAACAATTATCGCAATAATAATATCCTATTTGTACACACAACAAAAAGATAATAATTATTAAGAAAATAGTCCTTGCCAGCCTAAAAAGGTTGGGACTAATAATATAATAAAAAAAATAAGATTTTATGCAGTGAAAACAATGAATGTTTATTACTTTAAAACAAAGATAACATTCAAACCTAAACAAAATGAAGGTGTGTTAAAAAATGCATATTTAGTTTGTGATATGTGCAAATCTTCATTTACATATATAGGTCAAAGTTGGGAAGGTGGAACTAGAGCTGGCACATCTACAATGACCAATGTAAAACCCAAGGGTAGCTCCATGTACTATCGGTCAATCCCCACAAAATCTTACTCTCCTCCTTTCTCAAATCATTTTATTCGGTGTTATAGTTGTATTTGGTCACCCTTGTCTAGATGCAACTCTTGGGACAGTCATTGACCACTTAGCAAGCTTATGTACATCTAGAGTTAATTTTCTCCAAGGTTTATGACTTTATCATGAGTTTCCTTAGAGAAGCTCATGGGAATCTCATGGGATTCCTTAAATAAACTCGACATTTGTAAATGTCAAAAAATAATTAAATGTACATTAAATGCATGGTCTTAGGTGGAAAACACGATAAATGTACACCTATACACGTCTTAAATTCTACCCCCACCACTTGAACTTATTCTCATGAGTATAAATAAGGGTTTTGGGTTGGGAAAAGGGATAAGTGTTTGTTGGCAAGGGCATACTAGAGAGTTGAAAAAAGGAGGAAGCTTGGATTTATATTGCTATTCACTTGTTTGAAGTTTCCTAATTTTGAACACTAGTTTGAATTTGAGTTGAGATTCACCTAGCCAAAATAAAGTCAAAGAATATAACATGAGTTTAAGTAGGGTTATGGCTCGGGAAGTTTGAAATTGAGTTGGGGTTCACCTAGCCATAATAAGGTCAAATAATTTAATAGGATTTTAAGTGGGCTTATGGTCCAAGAAAGAGGAACCTGGGTTCTAGTGGTGAAGGTGTTGGTAGCAGAGATCATGTATACTCTTTTTACATTTAGTTTATTCGATAATAAAGATATCGCTTCTTTCTCTTCTCAAATCATATTGCATTGTTTAATTGTTATTAATTATAATTGATTTGAGGATTGAATTAACTTCTTGAAAGTTATTTGGGAACAATTGTCATAATTTCTAGTTATCTTTTAGTAATTTGGTTATGATTTATGCTTATTTCCCCATAATTGTTTGAAGAAGGTTTGTTGTCTCTAGTGTATGAGGTTTTGGAAAACTAATTAGGAATATGAAGTGTATTTCATATTGCATTCAAGGATTGGAAAAATTATATCTATATAAATATATGTTTTTTCCTCTTTCCTCTCTCTCTTGATAATTATTATCATAACTATCACTTTCTTAGTAAGTAAACCTGAATTACTAAATATTTTTCATAACAATAATTTAGTAACCTACCATTTCATTTGATAAGCCATGCCATTCAAAAATGCAACAAATGTCAAAACCAAAGTTGTGGGGATCACATTCACATGCCTCCTCATCAATCATCGAATAACAAATTCTCTTGATTAGGATTGACCCATCTTGCTGGTGCTCCGTAAATTTACAAATATATTTATTGTTACCAACCATCCACTATACTTATATTTATTTCTGTAACTTGTCATACTTAAACTTTCTATCTCTTGATAAACCTTTTAGAAACTTTTATTTACTGTGACAATGAAGTGAATTAGCTATTTTAATAACAATTAAAAAATATTTTATTCAAAGAATAATTTTACTTCTTAAGATTACATACCTGTGTGTAATTTGAGTGATCCAAAATCCATGTCTGTTCAACAAAAAAACCAAAAAAACCAATGGTTAGTAAAACAAGTGAAATTCCTATAATAATGCATGCCATTGTCTATTGCGTTTAAAACAAAAGAAAAAGTAATGTGATTTTTGAACATTAAAAAGAACTAGATAGATCTTAACCTCAACAAAATAAAAAGTAATATGATTTTTCAATATTTAAAAAAAAACAATCTTAACGCCAATCATTACAAAGTACACTATAGGTATAAAAATAAGTTTTTATTTAGAAAAACTTTCTAAATGGATCTTGACACCCCATCGTTAGTAAGTACTATGTAGGTATACAAATAATTTTTTATTTACAAAATATTGTGAAGACAAGAGAATAAGCATAAAATAAAAATATGGATTTTTTATTTTAAAAAAATTGTAAAGATGAGAGATTAAGAAGATAAGAGTTTTATGAAGTAAAGTGATAATAATTTTATATATGATTCATTTTAATTATGAAGTTAATATGCAAATCTCTTACAAATATATAGTGGAATCCAATAACAATCCAATATTAGGTATATACACTTAAATTGGAGTATTACATGAAAATAGAAGAGGATGTGATGGTAGAGAAGATTTGTGTTAGGTTAATCTAACTTTGATTCAATGTATGTATGTCAGTGGCATGTCTTGGCTACACTGGTCATGTTAAATATAGTGGTTAAGGATAATATATTTTGTTGGTGTTCTTGTAAAGGGTTTTGAGGGTAAAACTATAAAAATAGTATTTATCGTGTGTGCTTGTATCTTATGTTTTATATTAATTTTAACATGTGGTATCAGAGTTGGGTAGACCTAGACTCTGTGGAAATAGTGGTTTGATGTTTGGAACCATGGAAAGAGCATTTGTGATGAACTCTCCAGATGGGAAAGGACATATAGTCATAATGATGCATGAAAACAATGCATGGCATAGATCTATGTGAAGCATCAGAAAAAGAAGTACATAGAATATGGGTAAAGAAGTGATCGACTCATTGTATTGTAAGTATTTTTTTTTAGAGTTGGATTTAATCGTAATGTAAATGAACATATGGATGTAAGATTGTTTAGACATACTTAACCTTGGCTTGGTGGGTAAACTATTTAAAGTCTAGATGTATATTTAGATAGACTAGAGAGTGGGGGGTGTTGTATTCCTAGATACCTGGTTAAAAAGTTTGAGAGAGGTTGGTGCTTACCCCAAGTCGATTTTAAAGGAGAGAAAGTTAGGTTAATCTTGATTTGGTCTTATTCAAAGGGTTGAGTAACTCCATTATAAGATGCATGTGAGTGGCTTGTGTTAGGATTGGCCACGCCTTGGCCACAATGGTGAAGGATAATAAGATAATAGATCTATTATTATTAGTTTGGAAAACATAATTCCCACTTGAGATAATGGACAAAAGAGAAGTTGGATATGACTAGGTAGATGTATTTTATTCAAATATAATGAGTATGTGGATTCACTTGTATGTGCATTTTCCATATACAAGATTTGTTTAGAAAGAAGTCATACAAGTCACATGTGGTAAGAACAATTGGGATATACAAGATTTGTTTGTAAATAAGTTATACAAGTCACATGTGGTAGGAACAATTGGGATAAGAACACATTGGTTCTTATAAAGCTCTTTCCTACTATGTCATATATGAAATTTGTTAACATGGAATCGAATGATATTCCAAGACTTAATTCTCACACAAATATGTAGATGAGCAAGGAACTAATACACAGTGTAGGTGTTGATGAACACAACACACACATGCAAAAAAATATTTAAAATATTTCCAGGTTTTTGGATTCTCATAAGTCTTGATGGAGTGGACAAAGCAACAATGTCAAATTGAAAATTTTGGACTTTTACCTATCATGAATAGATTACAAGAAGTAAAAACTTATTTTGAATTTATTCAATTCACACATATTTATATAAAATTTAATACAAAAGTATATCAACTTAAAAAAACACTCGTGTATAAGTTTCTAATATCTTTTCTACCAAAAATTTAGAATAAAAACTCTCCTATCCTAAATTTAAAAACTTTATATTAAATATAATTAATAATAATTGAAAGACGATTGTAACATTGGAAATAACAAATCTATATCTCTTTTGATTAATACGAATTGAAATAACTTTTTAATTCTTTAAATCTTAATAAAAAAAAGTAGTTATATATTTAATTGGAACTCTAAAATATTAATATAATAAAAATTGATTTTGCATACACGATTTATTTCGACATGTATTATGATTTATCTTAGTTAATACATTTTATTTATTTGTCTTTTAGTTATTTACACATTTCTTTAAAATGATAATTATTATTAAATAATCATATATACTTTATTGTTTTAGGAAAGCCAATGAGTCAAGTTAAAAAGGATCTTTAGTTAAATTAGTTGATAAATTTCATTTTCCTCCAATATAAAGAATTTATTTTGAATTGAGTTATTATTATGAGTAACTATTAATAAATGGTATAATTGTTTTTATTAATGAACATTGTTGGTTGGAAACATGGTTAGCGGGAATGATCTAAATTTTTAATGTTAACTTTTATTATTATTGAAAACATATTTTTAGTTGAATTTATTGGTGTAGTGTAAATATTTTATGTTGTCAATTTTTTTTAGTATATTTTTTGTCTTATTTTGTTCAAAGTTTAGTTGGAAATATTTAGAAAATCTTAGAATCATATATATTAGATATGGAAATTGCATAAGTTGGGTGCCATGGGGGTATTTGAGGATGGTAAATCTATTTATGGATTCAAAAACATAATTTAAACCAAAACCTACAGTAAAGTCCAAAACTTAGAATATTAGAATAAATAGACTATGAATTTAATATTTTTTTACTAGATGTTCATGATCGTAGAATATACTATGAATAGGTATACTATTAAGGCACTCCTTGAGTAAAGTTATTGGTTCAAACTTTGTGAAGATCAATCGATCTATATATATATATATAATTTAAAAGTCAAAATTAATGTAGATTTAAATATTTGAAAATATAGTTTTGATTATTATATATATAAATGATGATGATAATGGTTTATATTTATAGTGTTTCTATAAATATATATATTTGGTTAACATATAGTATTATTAATATTAAAGAAATTAAGATAAATTTATTTATTTTTAAATGGAAAAAGATAATGATGGCAATTTCTAGTTACAATTGGATCTTATTATTTTCAAATCGTGAACATTTGTTTTGAAAAGAACTGGAGACATGTTGTGTTCTTTGCATAGATTAATAGATCAATAGCTAGCATGGTAATAAATGATTCAAGTGAATCGAACACCATTTCACAAAATGCCAAGGAGGATTCTTATCATTCCATGTTCTCGAGTGTAGGGCTTCGATATATTAGAGAAGCGTGTGAAAATAACTAGCACTACAAGGCTAGATGGGATAATGTGGATATAAATTGCATTAAACTGGCTGAAGATTATGATTGGCCTGATCAAAGACACGTCAGAGTCCTAATTGGGAAAAAAAATTAATACTTTTTGGTCATGCAAAGTAAGGAATTAGAGCTCCCTAATATATATGGGTTTATATTGGACTGAGGTTAGTGTTAAAATTATTAGTATATTAGGGTTTTATCTATGACAAACTCTATGGCACTTGTAAATGGTTGGGACATGAGGGAATACCCTAGGGGGTGACTAGGACTTAACACCATTGATCAATATCTCATCCTCGTGGACGGGATATGCATACTCCATGTGCAGTCTTGAAGACACATCAAGAATTAATGGATATATGGAAGTGTAGAAAGGAATTGAATGTGGATTTGACCCTAGAAACAATGAAAGATTTATAGTCGTTAGCTCATCCAAGTGGTGAACAAGTAGAGGGGTTAGTAGTTTTAGACAAGACACATTTCATTAAGGTAAAGATCAACATATAGGATACTCCAAGTACAACAATGAAATTTATGGAAGGAAAAAATCCTTGAGATAAGGACCTAGTTAATTCCTACATATAAGCTACTCATCCTAGTCATCAGGTGGAGATTCATCATCTTGATGGAGTCTGCACCACGAAGGATCTTAAGTAATTATAGGGACTATAAGGGATAGTCCTTATTATCCTTCTGGAATAAAACTTGGCAATAGAGCTGCTATCCATTTCAATTTATACAGAAGAGGGTGTGAATTTGAGCTCTCTGGAGACTTTGGAATGGATACAAACATTCTAAAAGGATAAATGTATTAGGGTTAAAATTGATTGGGTAAAAATGCTAGTGGGCCATGATTTAAATTTGATAGAGATGAAAGATTTGATGGCCAAAACCCTGGTTAGACTATTTATGAGAAAATCAAAGAGAGGCGATTCACTGAAAATTTGGATGATAGAGCATTAGAAGTGCGTGTTGGGTTATTTGTTCATCTTTCAGCTTCTTGTTTGTGGTTGGATTTTTTTCATTGTAAATTCATATGTAGATGTAGGATTATTGTTAGTAAAACACTAGCATTGAGACCCATCAGGAGTATGCTTGAAGAGGTGGTTGCTAGGATTTGGTCTTCAAAGGGAACCGAGTTATACAAAAATTTTGGTCACTATCACTATGATTACCCACTGAAATTGGAACGTCAAGATCTATGAAGGTAAAGGAAATACCAATGGCTAATTTGTTGCTTTTGGAGGACGAGTGAATGGAGAAGGAATACTGTAGAGTTGGTAGAGTCCTAATTGAATTGGACCTTAAATAAGAGATGCTAGAATATATGGATATATAATGGGGAACCATGAATGGAATGTACCATAGAAAAGGATAGTTGAAGTTTGATTGTAAATTTTCCAGGAAAGATTCATCCAATCGCAAGAATGGCTAGGTTAAAAAACAAAAAAACAAGGAGGTCTCATTGCTTACATTAGAGGTAATAGAGTAAGATGTGTTCGGATATCCACATCATCTTTTTCAGGATCTTGCATGCAATTAGGGTTTGCATGCAAATTCTAGGGTTTGCATGCACTTTTCATGCATCCCAGTCACCAGGTTGATGCCTCCAGCACCTTAGCCACCTCTTTCTAGAACCCGGGAGCCACTTACTTCAATTCTTTAGCCCTCCTAGTCTGAAAGGCGCTCACTTCTCACCTACTTCCAGAGAAGGGTGCACTTTCTCACCTACCACTGCAGTTCAACTTCAGTTACATTCAGTTAGCTCCGATTCTCCCTGATTTGAGGCTAGTTTCACTCTCAACTGACTGTTTCACTTCCATTGGACCTCCAGATTGACTAGATGACTTGTTCTGACTTCATTTAGCCTCCCATGTGCCCCCCACTGAGCCTCCTTCCCTTAATCAGTGCTACACACTTCAGTTACACTTGTTACACTCAGTTAGACTCAGATTGACACCTGGATGACTGGTTCTTGTGCATTGATGAGCACCACCGATTGATGATGAGGACTCCTAGTTGGAGTCAAGCTACTCCATTCAGTGATTCGAATGGCCTACTTAGTCAATTCGAATTGCTCACTCACATAGTCAGATTGTATTGTAATTATTCACCCTTATTGGGATATTGAGCACTGCTGCATGTTTTGCACAGTTTTGCACCATATTTTCTATGTTCATCTGTTGTGATTGATTTACTTGTTCATTAGATCTGTTGTAACTAATTTTACCTGGTATCAGAGCCATGGCAAGGAAAAGAATTATTTTCTGCAGGTGTTCTACATGAAGATTGAGTGAATTGCTCACCAATATATTTCAGCAGCGGCATGCAAAATCTCATGTGCATTCGCTCATGTGCATGCAAGGATGAAAACATAGTGTTTGTTTGTGTGTGATTTGCAGGTTTCTTACTTCCTCCATGTGCATTCGCTAATGCAAAGATGGAGACTTCTTCTTCACAAAATATTCTTACTCCATTCAACTATGATGAATGGAAACCAAAGATGATTGCATTCTTGAAGAGACAATGTCTTTTTGATATGTGCATTGGTAATACAAGAAATTTTGATTCCAATGAAGAGGAGAATGATTGGCTCAATGATTGTGACAGAGCTTTTGGAGCAATATGTCTTGCTATGTCTCCTTGTATGCGCTACCTTAGTAAGACTGATGAAAATCCAAGTGATCTATGGGTCCAACTTGACAAAGAATTTGGAAAGCAGGAAGAAGAGGATCATGCTAGCCTTTTGGAGAACAAGCCCAGTGAGATCTCCTTATGTGTTCTTTCCGATCATGTCTTGGCCTCAACAATTGTTCAAGATGAAGAAGAAACTGTAGATTCAAAACTCACTCTCTTAAAGTCTTCTATTTCGAATTCTGAGCAAGATAGACTAGGTCATACTCTAGATTCCGAAGAGGTTCTTTAATCCTCTCTTTCACATGAGTTTGCCGACATGCAGAATAATGATCTACTTGATGTTTTGGAGGTAAAATCTGATTTTGGAGGTGAAGAATTCGTCCTCCTTGATTGCATGCCTCCTATAAACTTTTGTTCTATCATTTGCACAGTTTCTCAGAGTTTTACTGAAGATAAAGAGCACTACCATTTGCTTAAGTTCAATTCTCATGCACTTTTTGATGATTTTGGTTTTGATCTCACCCTTGTTGGTTCAAAGGAGATCTCAAGAAACCATTCTTCTATTTTTGGAGCTGATTTAACTTCTATTGATAAGAAGTTCAAGTTTCAAGATCTATTTGATCCGATTGGAGCTATTCGTACCTCACTTGGATCGAATCACAGGTTCCAGGATCATCCTCATATTTTCAGATTTGTTCTCACCATTTTTTGTATGAAGAGCAAGTTCATAAAGTCTCCACATTCGCTTGCATCCACTGATGGAGAATTCAAGCACATGTTTTTGGAGCATGATCCATTTACTCCCAAGAGTAAGATACCTCCAGACATATCTATTTGAGTTTGGAGCAGTTAAATCTTTTGGTGTGTTACAGTTCATTTTGAGGGGGGGTATTTTTCCCATGAGGTTTTCCCCATTTCCTCGGTTTATTGACTGTTATTAGTTTGGATTATTATTGTATTGGGGTGACCTTTGGTCTTAGTTACCAGGGCCCCACATTATTTTTTGCACATCATAGTCTAGCTTGAGGGGGGGTGTTCGGATATCCACATCATCTTTTTCAGGATCTTGCATGCAATTAGGGTTTGCATGCAAATTCTAGGGTTTGCATGCACTTTGCATGCATCCCAGTCACCAGGTTGATGCCTCCAGCACCTTAGCCACCTCTTTCTAGAACTCGGGAGCCACTTACTTCAGTTCTTTAGCCCTCCTAGTCTGAAAGGCGCCCACTTCTCACCTACTACCAGAGAAGGGCGCACTTTCTCACCTACCACTGCAGTTCCACTTCAGTTACATTCAGTTAGCTCCGATTCTCCCTGATTTGAGGCTAGTTTCACTCTCGACTGACTGTTTCACTTCCATTGGACCTCCAGATTGACTAGATGACTTGTTCTGACTTCAGTTAGCCTCCCATGCGCCCCCCACTGAGCCTCCTTCCCTTAATCAGTGCTACACACTTCAGTTACACTTGTTACACTCAGTTAGACTCAGATTGACACCTGGATGACTGGTTCTTGTGCATTGATGAGCACCACCGATTGATGATGAGGACTCCTAGTTGGAGTCAAGCTACTCCATTCAGTGATTCGAATGGCATACTTAGTCAATTCGAATTGCTCACTCACATAGTCAGATTGTATTGTAATTATTCACCCTTATTGGGATATTGAGCACTGCTGCATGTTTTGCATAGTTTTGCACCATATTTTCTATGTTCATCTGTTGTGATTGATTTACTTGTTCATTAGATCTGCTGTGACTAATTTTACAAGATGGATCAAAAAAATTATAGGTCAACAATATTCATATCTCCTCAGACAGGCTACTGAATTTTGTCCTTTCTAAGATAACTCAGTGCGACACATTGGCACAATCGATGTCTCTAGTTCCAAAAGGTATGCAAATTTTAGATCCAACCTTTATCCTTCATGATGGTTTTAGTGGCTCAGATAATACAATTGGTTCAGAGTCTACTATTAAACATATGAAGCCACAAAGGGATGGCCCTAATTTTCAAAAAAATTATTATTAGTTGTGAACGAGTTAAAGGAAAGTTTGGCTTGGGAAAGCCTATACTAGATTTGGGAGGGGGTAGTGCGCATGTGTTTAAATCTGTTGAATGTGATAAACCATTTGAGGTTACAACCTCCCTAACTCCCATCCAAGCGATCTCTATGGCCCTTACTACTATTTTAGTTTAATATATTGATCCCCATTCCCCCATCCCCCTAAATCCTCAAATCTTTATAAGAAGAACCATTGTAAAGAAGCCATTAAAATCAAACATTAAGTCTTCATATTCATTGAGATATTTAAAATTTTTCTAGGAGAAGTCAAGAGGGATACAAGGATAACTAGCTATGGACAAGTGTAATGTCCCCATTTTGACCCCCTCTTTCATTAAATCGTAAATGATGTAAATATTGTTATTTAATCATGGTGAGGAGCTCAAGGCCAAGGCCCCACCATTGATTTAGCATTTTATGTATCGGAAATTAAAAATAGATGCCTATGGTTCTTGTGCTGGACATGCACAATGTAAATTAAGACATCATGTAAATACGAATTTTAATGAAATACCCACAACTAGCTATGCAATGCAACAAACAGATGGGGGCATGATTCTATAAGGAATAGGGAGGGAAATTATTCAAACCCTTGAGCCAATGGTGATAAGCCAAATGTCAATGAATAAACCCTAAACTACCCATTCTGACTTATGCACCCAATCATTTAATTCTTCCAGAAATTGGTTGAGGTAGTTAATGCCTTGGGAATGAAGAGGCATGGTAGCCAATTTCGTGCATGGGCAAGCCATCAACCTGGAAAAACATACTTTTGCTTCTGGGGCAAGAAAACACCCACGAAATGGTGCCCAAAGCCATTATGAACCCAGAGTCTTTCCTCTCTCACGAATTCTGAGCTAGCTGGGCTTTCCCCATCACGTTTTTTACCAATTTCCTACATTTTTCCATAGTTGGGAGCTCGTTTTTGTGTTGCACAGTGGCTGGGAGAAAGGGAGTCACGTTTTGGGGGTTTATAGAGGTCGTTTTAGCCCCTGGAATGCATACAAAGGTTTTCTGAAAACGAATGGCCCTCCCATGGTTTATTTCCCATCTACCAGTTCGTTTTGGTTGCCCACATTTTTCAGCACTTGTATTTTTGTTGTTGGGTGCATCCCTGCATTGGTTTGAACTGTGAGCAAGAAATTAGGAGTGGAAGTGGACTTGAATTGGCTTGATAAACCTAGTGAGGGGGATAACCTCTCAAGAAGATCAAGAGGGTTGGCTACTCTTCTATGCACACCTTGAACAATATTAGATTGGAAGGTATGGCCTGAGGGACTTTGTAGTAGTGAAGGGAGTACCTCCATGTGCCAGGTGTGTAGGTATTGTGGGAACCAAGCTAGATAGATCTTGCAGAGGGTACCCATATCTCTATGGATGATCCCACTAGCTTATCAATTCTTCCTTCCATTGCCGAACAGCCTAATAAACCCAACTGTAGATTAGCTTGGCTGATTTTGTGTATCTTTGGGCTATGTGTGAGTCTGTTGTTCCCTAATTCCTTGTAGAGATCATGCCCAGCTCGGGGGTGGCAGTGTGTTGATATATTGATGATCACAACTGGCCTATGGTTGGGTGGAACGTTGCAGTTGCATAGCCAGTTGCTCGGGGCTACTTTGTTATAAGATAAGTACTCTCTTGTGTTAACTTGGCAATTATTTATTTAATGAATATCTTGAATGTATGATGGATGTGTAAGTGAAATTACTTCCGCTGTGTTTTCTTATAACCATACATTTCCATATGTCTTTTTATAGTATGTGAATGCTTATTTAATAAATTCATGGGGCTAGATGCCCTAGCTTCAGTCTAACGTTCTCTCCATCGCACTTGTATGATGGGTGGGGACATTACATTTTGGTATCAGAGCTGCTGGTTGCAGCATTGGACCTCTATGGGCCAAATCCGATTACACTCACATGGGAAGGTCCCTTCCTAATCACCACAAGTATCAGCATCGGGCCTAAACTGGCTAAGTTGAATAAAATTATAAAGGTAAGATCACCTCCTGCTGAGCAGCAGTCATCACAGAAAGAAGGAAAGATTGCAAATTTTCCTAAAGAGTTTTTGAAAAAATTTCTAAGTGTTTTTCGACGTCGAAGGGAAAGTTTCGGAAGGACTCAACGAGTTGGTCCGCAACAGCGGAAGAACTCGTCAAGTTGGCCCGAAACGGCGAAAATTTTCTAAGTGTTTTTCGGCGTCAAAGGGAAAGTTTCGGAAGGACTCAGCGAGTTGGTCCGCAACAGCGGAAGAACTCGCCGAGTTGGCCCGAAATGGTGAAAATTTTTCTAAGTGTTCGGCGTCGAAAGGAAATTTTTGGAAGAACTCCACGAGTTTGTCCACAACGGTGGAAGAACTCACCGAGTTGCCCCGAAACAATGGAAAATTTTCTAAGTGTTCGGCGTCAAAGGGAAATTTCGGAAGAACTCCACGAGTTGGCCAAAAATTGCGGAAGAACTCAGCAAGTTGGCCCACAACGACAGAAGGGAAGCCACAAGGGGGCAAGCCCCCTTGACCCCCTTCGTCCCCCTCATATGTCATTGATTGTGAGAAAATTCTATGATTTGACAAATTGTCAATATAATATTTTCCCACGTGCATGAAGTAATTTATGAATTTATGAGAATATAATGCAGCTAACAATTGTGTTGATGAACACATTTTGCAGAATCACAGTTACATCAGGGTAGCACTCTAGACAGGGCAGTTGGAAAATTTTGGATCTTGGTTGGGCCAAGAAAAATCAACATCATGGATGATGCACAGGATCCCTATGAGCCTGAGACAGATGCCATGGGGGAGAACATACATGTTGAAAATGCTGAAATAGAATCTAATGGGAGAAGAAATCAAGAGACTCCTCTAGGTATTGCAGCCACCATGAGGAGCCTAAGGGTGGAATTGCAAAGTTGTAGAGAAGATAATGAAAGGATGATCAAATCTCAGGAAGAACAAAATCAGTTGAATGCAGCCATGCTGCAGAGTTTGACAAACATCCAAAGACAAATAAAATCTGGGCATTAGACATCAAATCCAGAAAGGGGTGGGAGTAGTTCTAGAAGGAATTCCCGTAAGAGGGCCAGTAGCTCAAGAAGAGTTTCTACAAACAGAACATATACTCCAGAAATCTCTTCTAATGAATCATATGACTCTGAAGAATCCATTGAGGGTTCAAGCTCTTCATCTCGCAGAAGTAAGAGGAAGAAGCACTACAAGAACAAATCACATGGGAAATTTAAGAAGGCGAAACCTTCTACATTTGATGGAGAGGTAAAGTCTGGTCAAGAAGCTGAAGCTTGGCTTCTTGGGATGAGAAAGTATTTCCAAGTCCAAGACTACTCGGGAAATATGAAGGCAAGGGTTGCCATCTTCAACTTGAATGGAAGAGCATCTATATGGTGGGAACACATCAGGCAAGTGAGGAAGATCAATGAAAGGAAGATTATGTGGAAGCAGTTCAAGAAATACTTCAAGCAGAAGTACCTCTCTGATAGGTACTATGATGATAAGATCAAAGAGTTCCATGAGCTGAGATTGGGACAATTGACCTTGGAAGAATATGCAAACAAGTTCTTGGAGCTGCTGAGGTATGTCAGGTATATTCAAGATGATAAGGTGAAAATTCAACGTTTCCTGAGTGGACTGCCCCAGTCATATAAAGATAGAATTGAGTTTGATGAACCTCGAACTCTAGAGGAGGCCATAAGAAAGGCCAAGTATTGCTTTGATCAAAACAAAAACAAACCAGAATTCCATAAGGCATGGAAGGATAAGAAAAATGAAAAGTTTGATCAAAGGAAGAAGGGGTTCAAGCCTCCTCAATTCAGGAATCAGCAAAGGCATCCATCACAGGTTGTGACTAATCCAACTAGGATGATGGGAGACAAGCCAAGAGATCCAAAGGAGCCAAGAGAACCACTTCAATGTTGGGGTTGTGGAGGACACCACATGCTTAGGAACTGTCCACATCAGAATGGGAATGCAAATCAAGTCCACAACATCCAGGGAGCTGAACCTGTGGGTCAAGTGGCGAGGACAATTCCTAGAATCTATGCAGCACTAGACAACCACCAGGCAGATCATCAGTCAACTGTGGTTGAAGTTGAAGGTAAGATTTCTAAGCAATTTGTTTATATTTTGATTGATCCTAGATTTACTCATAGTTATGTCACTCCTAGAATTGTTGAAATTTGTGCTTTCAAGAAATTAAAGCATAGTAAATCATGGTTAGTTCAACTAGCCACTAGAACCAAGAGAAAAGTTAGTGAAATAGTATAGAAATGTCCATTAGATATGGATGGGCTATTCACTTATGCAGATCTGAATATTTTTCCACTTGGTTCCTATGATATTCTCATTGGGATGGATTGGTTAGAGGCACACAGGGTTAAACTTGATTGCTACAATAAGACATTTGAATGCATGGACGAAGAAGGAAACCCGAGGGTTGTAAAAGGCATTCCAAAGGTGACTTCTGTCAGGCAGGTTTCAACCATGCAACTGAAGAAGTTCTGTAGGAATGGATGTCAATTGTATGCAGCCCACGTTTTAGAGGCACCAGAGAATGAAACTCTTAAATTGGAGGACTATCATGTATTACAAGAATTCAGGGATGTTTTTCCTGATGAGATTCCAGGACTCCCTCCAAAGAGAGACATTGATTTTACAATTGAACTTGTGCCCAGAGCGGCACCAGTATCTAAGACACCCTACAGGATGAGTACACCGGAATTGCTAGAATTGAAAATGCAATTACAAGAGTTGTTGGAGAAGAAATATATTAGGCCAATTGTGTCCCCATGGGGAGCACCTGTTCTGTTTGTGAAAAAGAAAGATGGAACACTCAGGTTATGTATTGACTACAGGAAGTTGAGCAAAGTCACTGTGAAGAAAAAATACCCATTGCCCCGAATTGATGACTTTTTTTATCAAATGAGAGGAGAAAAGGTATTTTCAAAGATTGACTTGAGGTCTGGTTACCATCAGGTAAGAATCAAAGAAGAAGATATTCATAAGACAGCCTTTAGAATGAGGTATGGACACTATGAGTTTGTAGTGGTACCATTCAGTCTCACAAATGCACCAGCTACATTCATGTGTCTCATGAATAGTGTTTTCAGCGAGTATTTGGACAAGTTTGTTCTTGTTTTTCTAGACGACATTCTTATCTATTCTAAGAATGAAGAAGAGCATGAAGAACATTTGAGAATGACATTGCAATTGCTAAGGGAGCATAAGTTGTATGCAAAGTTGAGCAAATGTGACTTTTATAAAGATAGAAGTCATTATTTAGATCACATCATCTCCAACGAAGGAATATCTGTAGACCCTGAGAAGATTGAAGCCATCATGAATTGGACAACTCCAAAAAATGTGACAGATGTGAGATCTTTTATGGGCCTTGCTAGCTACTACGGGAGGTTTATCGAAGGATTCTCCAAGGTTTCAAACCCGATCACTTCTTTGCAAAAGAAGGGGATAAAGTTTGAATGGTCACCAAGATGTGAGGAAAGTTTTCAACGATTGAAGAATCTTCTTACAAGTGCACCAATTTTGAAAATTGCAGACCCAGAAAAAGACTTTGTGGTATGTACCGATGCATGCAATCAAGGACTTGGAGGATTTCTTATGTAAGAAAACCACGTGATATGCTATGAGTCAAGGAAGTTGAAAGAGCATGAGAAGAACTATGCTACTCATGATATAGAACTTGCATCCATAGTACATGCTTTAAAGATGTGGAGGCATTACTTAATGGGAAGGAAATTTGAGCTGAGGACAGACCATTGTGGGTTGAAATGCTTGTTTGATCAGCCAACTTTAAATGCTAGGCAAGCTAGATGGTTGAAATTTTTGTGCGAATTTGATTTTGAAATCAAACACATAAAAGGGAAAGAAAAAAAGGTGGCTGATGCACTCAGCAGGAAGGTACATGAAATGAATGTGGCAACACTTAGTACTTGCCAACCAGACTTGAGGCAGCAGATTGTTAACCATATTGCTGAGGATGAAGCGTATGTGCAGATAAAAGACAAATTGCAGCATCAAAACCTTGAAAAGAAGTATGAAGGCTATCATTTGGAAGAAGCTGGACTTCTTACTTATAAGAATAGAGTCTATATTCCAAATGCGGCAGATTTGAGGAGGATTGTTATGGATGAAATCCATAAAGTTCCATACTCTGGTCACCCAGGATATCAGAAAACACTTGCTACAGCAAGAAAATATTATTTCTAGCCAAGCATGAAGAAGGACATTGCTGAATACATTTCTAAGTGCATGGAATGTCAGCAGGTTAAGAGTGAACACCAACATCCAGCAGGTTTATTGCTCCCAGTGCCAATTCCAGAATGGAAATGGGAAGTAATATCCATGGACTTTATTACAGGATTGCCAATGACTGTGAGACAACATGATCCATCATGGTTGTGGTGGACAAGTTAACAAAGGCAGCACATTTTATACCGGTTAAGTCCACACATAAAGCCGATGCCATTGCAAACATTTTCATGAAGGAAATTTTCAGATTACATGGGTTGCCTAAGGCAATAATTTCTAACAGGGATACCAAGTTCACTTCCAATTTTTGGAAAGGTCTCTTTGCAGATTTGGGTACACAGCTAAGCTTTAGTACTGCATACCATCCTCAAACAGATGGGCAAACAGAAAGAGTAAATCGGGTGCTTGAAGACATGCTCTGCATGTATGTAATGGACAAACCATCCAAGTGGGAGGATTATCTACACTTGGTAGAATTTGCATATAACAATGGGAAACAAGCATCGTTGGGAATGAGTCCTTATGAGGCTTTGTACGGCAGAAGGTGTAGGACACCAGTGACTTGGGACAATCCAGTGAACATAATTGTACTTGAGCCAGAATTGCTTAAGAAAATGGAGCAAGAAGTTGCCAAGATCAGACAGAATTTAAAAATAGCCTAGGATAGATAGAAAAGCTATGCAAATAAACATAGAGTGCATAGGGAATTCAATGTTGGGGATCATGTGTATCTTAGAGTGAGATCAAGGAAGAGTTCCTTGAAGCTTGGGAGTTGTGCCAAGCTATCACCTAGATATTGTGGGCCATTTGAAGTGCTTGAAAGAATAGGGCCAGTTGCATAAAGACTTGCATTGCCTGCTAGCACTAAAGCTCATAATGTTTTTCATGTCTCTTTGCTTAAGAAATATGTACATGATCCTAACCATGTGATTAATTGGGATGTGATCCAAGTGGAACTCGAGGGATAATTCCAAACCGATCCGTTGTGCATCCTAGACAAGAAGGTAACATTGCTCCGGAATTGAGCCATCGGACAGGTAAAGGTGCAATGGAAGTACTACGATCTCGATGAGGCTACATGGGAGCTGGAGGATGCCATGAGGGTGGCATATCCATTTTTGTTCAATTTTGATGAGCACTGAGGACAGTGCTAATGTAAGGGGAGGGGAATGTAATGTCCCCATTTTGACCCCCTCTTTCATTAAATCGTAAATGATGTAAATATTGTTATTTAATCATGGTGAGGAGCTCAAGGAAAAGGCCCCACCATTGATTTAGTGTTTTATGTATCGGCAATTAAAAATAGATGCCTATGGTTCTTGTGCTGGACATGCACAATGTAAATTAAGACATCATGTAAATACGAATTTTAATGAAATACCCACAACTAGCTATGCAATGCAACAAACAGATGGGGCATGATTCTACAAGGAATAGGGAGAGAAATTATTCAAACCCTTGAGCCAATGGTGATAAGCCAACTGTCAATGAATAAACCCTCAACTACCCATTCTGACTTATGCACCCAATCATTTAATTCTTCCAAAAATTGGTTGAGGCAGTTAATGCCTTGGGAATGAAGAGGCATGGCAGCCAATTTCGTGCATGGGTAAGCCATCAACTTGGAAAAATGTACTTTTGCTTTTGGGGCAAGAAAACAACCACGAAATGGTGCCCAAAGCCATTATGAACCCAGAGTCTTTCCTCTCTCATGCAGTTTGAGCTAGCTGGGCTTTCCCCATCACGTTTTTTACCAATTTCCTGCATTTTTCCATAGTTAGGAGCTCGTTTTTGTGTTGCACAGTGGCTGGGAGAAAGGGAGTCACGTTTTGGGGGTTTATAGAGGTCATTTCAGCCCCTGGAATGCATATAAACGTTTTCTGAAAACGAATGGCTCTCCCAGGGTTTATTTCCCATCTACCAGTTCGTTTTGGTTGCCCATGTTTTTCAACACTTGTATTTTTGTTGTTGGGTGCATCCCTGCATTGGTTTGAACTGTGAGTAAGAAATTAGGAGTGGAAGTGGACCTGAATTGGCTTGATAAACCTAGTGAGGGGGATAACCTCTCAAGAATATCAAGAGGGTTGGCTACTCTTCTATGCACAGCTTGAACATTATTAGATTGGAAGGTATGTCCTGAGGGACTATGTAGTAGTGAAGGGAGTACTTCCATGTGCCAGGTGTGTAGGTATTGTGGGAGCCAAGCTAGATAGATCTTGCAGAGGGTACCCATATCTTTATGGATGATCCCACTAGCTTAGCAATTCTTCCTTCCATTGCCTAACAGCCTGATAAACCCAACTGTAAATTGGCTTGGCTGATTTGGTGTATCTTTGGGCTATGTGTGAGTCTGTTGTTCCCTGATTCCTTATAGAGATCATGCCCAGCTCGGGGGTGGCAATGTGTTGAGATATTGATGATCACAACTGGCCTATTGTTGGGTGGAACGTTGCAGTTGCATAGCCAGTTGCTCGGGGCTACTTTGTTATAAGATAAGTACTCTCTTGTGTTAACTTTGCAATTATTTATTTGATGAATATCTTGAATGTATGATGGATGTGTAATTGAAATTACTTCCGTTGTGTTTTCTTATAACCATACATTTCCATATGTCTTTTTATAGTATGTGAATGCTTATTTAATAAATTAATGGGGCTAGATGCCCTGGATTCAGTCTAACATTCTCTCTATCGCACTGGTATGATGGGTGGGGACATTACAACAAGGATATACCTTCCACTATTGGGAGGAAATCACATATGTTGGTAGAAAAATTACTAGCAAAGAAAGAAGTAAGAGAAGGTAAACATGTCACAATCAATGACGCGGTCCTTAAAGTGAGTAAGACTGAGAAATTGGTTACTAATTGCTCATTCTCTCCCTAAATTCTAGAGGGGTAGGGGGTTCCCACAAACAATTAGATATCAAATGAATGTTTATAGTATAACAACTTGATGTTGTGATGTTACAAGAAACTATGTGTGCTAGGTAAAAAGATTTGGATTTTTGTCATCTATTTTAAGAGATTGCAACTTTTGTGCTATAGATGCTATAGGTTTGTCGAGGGGTTTGATAACTATTTAAACTCCACTTTTGACAATATTTTGACTTGATTTTTGATTGCAAGCATAGTGGTGGATCTCAAGGATAAGGAACTTGGAAAGGATATGAGACTGGTAAATATTTATGGGCCTTATGGGTAAAGGTAGACTTTCTAGGAAGGAATGGATTAGTCCAGATGATTATCTAGGGATAATATTGTCATGGGTGGTGATCTTAATCTAACACTTGATGCAAGGGATACCGGGGGGAGGTTGCAAGAATGGATCCACTGGGTATTTATTCACAAATATTTTTGAAACACATCATTTGGTTGATATTGAACTAGTAAAGGTTGTCCCCACTTGGCTAAATGCAAGAAGAGGAAGGGAGGAGATATCCAAAATACTTGACATGTATTTAGTGGAAACATATTTACTCACTAACAATGTTAGGGTAAAATATTGGGTGGGTATTGGTGGACTGTTAGACCATCTTCTATTCTTGTTAAAACTAGCTTCAAATCATGATAAGCCATGTATCCCACTAATAGGTTGAATTTCTTAGATGGATGTTGGAAGAAGATTTTAGAGATATAATCTATAATCATTGCAATCCATTTGACATACAAGAGGGGTTGACAACAATAAGCCATATTCTATAGAATTTGAAAAAGGTCAAAGAAGCTATGAAAGTATGGGATAAAATACTTTCCATAGAGTCACGAAAATTGTTAAAAGAAGTGGAATAAGAGATCATGACACTCTTCGAACACAATGAGGCTGGTGTATTTACTGAGGAAGAAGTGTTGGCCTTGAAAGAACTCGAAAGAATTAAGAAGCATTTACTGGAAATGGAGGATGATGAATGGAGACTCAAGAGTAGACCCATTTGGTTAAATGAAGGAGACTGTAGTGACCAAATACTTTCATAAGTTTTCTAGTCCTAGAAAACACATAAATACAATTTGAGACATTACTCAGACAAACAAGATAAAAGTTAATACTTTCAAGGAAATTGTTGAGGCAGGAAAAGAACATTTTAATTTTGTGTTTACAGTTCCAAAATCTACCAATATTGGAGAAATAATGAAAGTATTAAGTTTCTTCCTCGGACCTATAAATGAAGTTATGAACATGGATTTAGAAGTATAATCCAGTAGAGAGTAACTGAAGTACGTCTTGGCCTCTTTTTAAAAAGGAAAGGGGAAAAGCCTCAGCCTTGATAGACTAACTATTGAATTCTACCTTGGTTTCTTTGATTTGTTGGAGAATGGTTTGTTAAGAGCTATTTAAAAATCTAGGCTTTTTGGGAAAGTACTTGGGGCTATAAATATCACCTTCATAGCACTGATTCCCAAAAAAAAAAAGATTGTACTTCATTTCATGAATACAAACCCATATCATTATGCAATATAAAACACATTTATATAAAAATATATCAAATTTGAATTTCAAATTTCATTCACATAGTGTGAAGCTCTTTAGGCACATTATATATTAAATAAATATTTTCATAAATAGTTACATTCTCTTTTTTATTTATTACAACTCTAACCCTCATAGTTATGGACAATGATGTTTCTTGTGTCTTTCATGACATTTTGTATATATGGATAATGCCTTAGTACAACTTCAGTATGGATTGATAAGATATACAACTACATGATGGCCTTCGCATTCTACATGAATGCCTTGTGTATTTTAAGTCCTTATAGCATGTACTAAATGTAGTTTTGTTCATCTCGACTTATAAGTTATAATTTTCTTTAAAAACAAATATTTATATAAAATAATATTATTTAGGAAAATTGACACATATAACGTTAGGTTAATTATAAAAGGCATTCGAGTTATACTTTAAAGTTCTTATAGCATGTACTAAATGTAGTTTTGTTCATCTCGACTTATAAATTATAATTTTCTTTAAAAACAAATATTTGTATAAAATAATATTATTTACAAAAATTGACACATATAACGTCAGGTTAATTATAAAAGACATTCGAGTTATACTTTAAAAAATTAAAAATAAAATCAAAGTTGTTGCGTAAGGAGAAAACCTTGTAACCCAAGCACAATGCTAAGATGGCGTGCCCAAAAGCCATCAAGCTACCTCGAAATGCCTGCATATCATATTAATGTTAAAATATATTAACATTAAAGGTAACTTCCCATCGTAACAATGATGTCCAGACTCAACGCTAAAAGAAATCTCTATATTATTATTGTTTAATGAATATACTCTCATCACCTGTGGCATGTAGATTGCAACGAATATTGCACCAACATAGTTTGCAAGCAAAAGTCCTGAACCTAGAAATACAATGTTACGAACACCAAGGTTGTTTGCGAATGTGGCTATTTGAAACCTGGATGAAATAAAAGAGAGTAAATCAAAGTGAAAATACATGTACTAATACTCTACCAAAAAGTGCTTCCATAGGAAATATAAATGCAATAAAGGAAGCATTTGTGTAAAACTCAAAAAGTGTAAGAGAAGCCACTTTCATATAACAAAACAAAGTTCACCAAAGCCTGTGGGAAACTATGAACACATATTTAAACTTTACTAGCATTTTCATAGGATGTTATACAATTATAAGTTATAAAATTATCTCAAAAAAACTTTTTTTTGTTTATATTTATGAAGTTTTTTTTTTTTACTTTTTTCAACTTTTATTGAAAAATACATCGAGATGCGTGATATTTTTTGTATTGTAGTTAAAGATATAGTGAGTGTTTTAGTCTAAGTTTTGCTTGATTCATGTTGAAGACAAATCAATTTGGTTGAGGCACCCTTAGTAGTGAATGTGAAAAAATGGTGTTTTACACTATTTGGGTTCTATTTGGACTAATTTTATTTTCCGATCTATGTTGAAATGGTTCCTACAAAATCTATAGTATAAAATACAAAGTTTGATTTCCTAAATGCAATATACCTAGTTACCTAATTAATCCCATTTACTAAATGCCATGACTCCATATCATACCCATACACCATTATAAATATCATATAGGAGAAAGGAGTCAATAATAGAGCAGGGACCAATAGTGGAGATAGGAAGTGGTGAGGGTGTACGTCAATTTTGGATGAATTTAAGCCCGTGTATTGAAAAACTAGCTCCCATAAATGGTTCATAAACATGTTTTTATGTGTAAGTCATTGCCAATATTTACATGTTTTAGCTATTTATTTATTTTAAATATTTATCACAAAGACTTATTTTTACATTTGAAATAAATTAATATTTTCAATTTTTAATCCCATTTTAAGTCATATCCACCTCATCATTACAAGTTCAAATTAATATTTTCAAATTTCCCTCCCATTCAATGTTCTTGCATTGATTCCAAGCTAAAAATGAGCTATTTTGGACTACTTGGAAGTTCATGGTTGACATGGCACCTTTTTTGGAGTCTTCACACCTCGAGAGGAAGTGGACATCTAGGGAACACTCCAATAAAAATTTGGAGTTCTAGGGAACATTGAATGTAAATGTGATAAAGAGAGGGTGCATCGCTCCCCTATATGTTTCTATTTGTATTCATTCTCTTCATATCAATAAATATTGTTTTTGTCTACTTGAACTATATAAATTTGTGCCTTTATTTATGACTGCTCATGGCCTCCCATGAATGTCACAAGGTACTTGAAAGGTGGTATCATAGTAGTTTTTTCTGCTGGCCTTAAAATTAATTTCTATTAGTGGTAGTAAAGGATATTGTACCTATGTCCCACCCTTAAAGAATTTGACTAATATAGTATTAGAAACATAAAAATATGTATACATAATTATCAATCAAGGAGCATCCACACATAAACAAAATTAGTTAAACTACAAAAAACTAGGTCTTGAAAAATTACTAGAGTGCAACCTAGCTATTATGCACATGCCATCATTTTGCATTAAGGCTATGAGCATCTCTTTCCTTTGTATTAGTGGATTATTCTATATTACCAGCATAGTGTCGTGCATTTCAAAATTCCATCCATTCTCTTGGGTGTAAACCATTGCAACTCACCTATCTAAAAAAGGAACAATAGAAACAAGACAATTGATTTTATTGTTTCCACCACAAGAGTCACTATTGCATCAAGGGTTATATATTTCAAAAGGAACATGAAATGCATAAATGCATTGGTGGACATGACCCTTCAATCTAGAATATGGGGCGGGGGATAATAACAATCTAACATAGGCTTACAAGGAACTCTCATCCTAAAATAATTAGAAATGTGGGAATATGATCAGGGGCGAATAGGAAGGGATTCAACATTGTTATGAAAAAAATTGACTTTTATTTGAGCAAACAATGCCAATTCTTTCTTAAAGAGCCGCAATTCTCCTAGACTAAGAGGGTTGTGTTCATCATAAAGAGGTTTTCGATCCATGTATGTCATGTTGTTGTTCCTAGATGCACTTTCTAAATCCCAATATGAAGGATGTGTGTGTGTGTGTGCGAGAGAGAGAGAGAGAGAGAGAGAGAGAGAGAGAGAGAATTCAAAACAAATTTAGTAAATCTTTTGAATGCATATATTGAATAGTTTCTAGGTGGACAAGCTTTGTCTACACACAATGATGACGTTACTCATCAGTTTCTTAAGATTATATGAATAGAGGTTAGGTTGGTATCCCTGGTGATTATGCTTCTTAGAAAAAATATTAAAATATAATAAATCCCTAATAACTTAGTTTATGATCCCATTAAAAACATATGATAATAAGTTAAAGCTACATAAAGGAAAATTTAATTTTTTCCTATGTAAAAAAAGCTATGCTAAGTAACTTGTAAAAGTATTTTATATTTATAAAAATAAACGTATTTTATATTTTGTACCAAGAAAAAAATTGATGTGCAACCAATCCTATTACCAAATATTTTTATAAGTCCAAACAATTAAAAATCTTATACATGAAGTGTCTCAAGTTAGAAGAGAGCAAAACTTGAGGGATAAAAAATGAGAAAGATTTTCACTTGGAGGGATTAGATCCCTCTCGACACTTTATAGATATTGAGTTGAGATGGATCTACAATGGTCAATATATTAGTTGGATCCAAGTATGTGTTTCAACTTTGTTATTTGAGTCAATAATGAGATGATCATGTGTGTTTAAGGCCATTGAAGACTCTATACATTGATGTATTAGTGTTGAACAATTTGAGCCATGTGTGATAATGAAATAATACACTAGTTTCTCTCCATTCAATGATGATTATTTTTATTTCATTATTCAATTTGGTATCAGATCCATAAACTCATTTCGCTAAAATATAGTGTATGATTTTGTGTCTTTCAGCCAAAGGTGCAGGGCATTTTTTCAAGAATATGGTGAATTTATTTTGTAGGGATTGTTTGAGTGGTGTTGAAGATAAGAGAAGATTGATCTCTAATTCAGATTGTTGTTTTGTAAATAAATAGTGCTTTGGAGTTATTAAACCCTAAATATGCACATACAAACATAGGACAGATCAATCTTTCCTATTAGATTTGAAGTCTTGTACCATCCCAAAAGAGGGATGTATACGTGAGATTACATTGGGCAATATTCCTAAAGAATATACTTATCTATTGTTCATCATTGTAAGATCATATCCTTCATTTTTTAAGCTTGTGGCAACTATTGTTTGTGCATTTAGATATACTTGATGGCATCCCCTTGTGATTTTCTTGAGAGCTTGAATCAATGTGGAAAAATAACGGAGGAGAGTACATTTATGATAAGGATAAAATAGGCAAGAATAAGGAACTAATATTTTGGTGGTATCAAGGTAGAGGAATAAGGTTGTTTTAAGTATTGTTTCAACAAAATATATGAAAAATCTAAGAGAGGTTCACTTCCTGGGGAATGAGGCTACATAAGAGTGTTTCCTTAATTTCTATTCCTAAACTAGTTGCAAACTTTCCCACATTTATTGTAGCATAAATTATGGTGACATACTCCGTAGTAAGCCAACAATCACATACTCCAATATGTGCAAGGGTGGGGCACCTTTCTTATGACAAATGATAATAACCCCTTGTAGTTTACACTCATCCAAAAGTACTTGACTGGCACTATCAAATGACACTATGTTACCTCATTTGATGACACAACCTTAAGCACCTCATGACGAGTGCAAACTCCCATGGGTGCTTAGTGCTCACCTTGCTCTTACACCTCTATGTCATTTCTAAGAAGGTTAGTGTGGTGGATAGGGTTGGTTGGTTTTAGGAGGTGAACTCAATATCTAGGGTTTGCATATTAATCTTGTTGATGTATATGTAACTTCGGAATGTATTTCACATATATGTATATTGTATTCCTATAGAGATGGTATTATTCCTCTATAAGGAAGTGTCGTCATTTATATTGTAAGTGTCGTAACTTATACTTGATGGGTTATTAGACCACCTTGTTTGGGGTCGGCCCTGTATAAGTCATGTGGGTCAATGGGTTATTAGACCACCTCGTTTGGGGTCGGCCCTGTATAAGTCATGTGGGTCAAAGGGTTATTAGACCACCCTATTGGGGGTCGGCCATGTGGGTCAAAGGGTTATTAGACCACCCTATTGGGGGTCGGCCCACTCAGCATTATGTTATGTGGTTAAGTTCGAGCCAACATGAGTTAGGTAAAAAGGCAAGTCAAGTCAAGTATAAATAGAGTGCGGGAGGCACTCTATTTACTCACTCACTTCTCACACATGCACTCAAGGAGGAGTGGCGCACTTATGGAGGAGGAGGATCTGCTGCTAGGTTATGGCTATCTCTCTTGGTTGGTTGTATCATTGCTCTATCTATCTCTGAGGAAGTTATTGGGGTTTTTCACCTTTATGGTTTTCCCCAAGTAAATCTTTGTGTCTCTTGTGTGCTTGCATTATTGTCTCCATGATTGATATGCTGTAGATATGCTGTACATGTTGTTCTCTCAGTTAAGATCCTAGATCATATTGAAGTAAATTCTGAAAATTCAACATGGTATCAGAGCTAGCCTGAAAGAAGGCATGATATGGCATGTATGACACTTGTTGCATTTACGATGCTAGGGCTTGATATAGCAAAAACCAGTCATCGTAGAACTTTCACTATAAATCCGTTTTGGAAAAGTTTTCGGATCTGAAATTGTTACAGGACGAAGCTAAGATCTCCAGGTACCTTGTGTCCAAAGGACAACCTCTAATTCGTTGTACTTTGGGATTTATGATCTGTGCAATATAGGGTTTCTGCCTCTTCCAGATCTGAGTCAAAATCAGGTGACCTTGGGAAAAAGGTCATAACTTGGGCTAGGAAGCTCCAAATGAAATTTCGTAAAACGTGACAGGTAGTACACAGTCTGTAATATCTCAGAAAACTTTTTCAGAGGCCGAAGTTGAACCAGTGACACGTGGCACGTCGTACAAGTTCGCTCTACTGTTTTATCCCATAAACAGGTCACGTTGCGACACTTGGCATAACTCTCTCTCAGAAAATCCAATTGAGGTCAGACCTGTCAGGATGGAAAGATAACAGGCCGAGCTATCTCAGAAAACTTTTTCAGAGGCCGAAGTTTAAACAATGACACGTGGCACGCCGTACAAGTTCGCTCTTCTGTTTTATCCCAAAACAGGTCACGTTGCGACATTTGGCATAACTCTCTCTCAGAGAATCCAATTGAGGTCAGACCTGTCAGGATGGAAAGGTAACAGGTCAGGCTATCTCAGGAAACTTTTTTCAGACCCTATGGATCAAAAATTTCGGAGTTACACCAGAAACAATCAGGTACATATTTCTGTCAAAACAGAATTATTTTTTGGTACCTTCATTCATGGCTTCCGGAATTTAGGGCTTTGGAGAAAGTTGGAATTTTTGTAATCGGAGACCACGGCTGAATGCTACTCATCAAAATAAAAATTTAGAGACCAAAATCAGAATTTTTGGTTGGGCAGAAGGCCGGGCTTGATCAGACCCTAGTTCGGGACTTTGATCAGGAAAGTGGAAAATTAGGGCTTCTGTAAAAATGGGAATTTTTGAAATCTGAGACCACGGCTGGAAGCTCCTCAGAAAAATAGAAGCTTAGAGCTTTGGATCAAACCTTTTGATTGGGAAAAAGAGTGGGATTCATCAAACCCCAGTTCAGGGTCACGTCCAGTGAATCCGGAAGTTTCAAAGGCAAAATTGAGGAGTGAAACTTTGCAGTTTTCAAATTATGAATATACCAATTTGATCAGCTCATCAAGGCGCATATTTCTATCCTTTCGGAAGTTTGAAATTGAAAGTTTGAATTTTTGGGGTTTCTCTGACAAACCCATATCCAGTTCTAGGTCCAGTTCTTGCACATCAAGTGGATTGGGTTAATCCTAGAAGAAGATGGATTGGTCACCTACATAGGTGAAGAAGTTCCTGTTTCAGAGGGAGATGAGGCTAAGGCCTTACATAAGAAGATTACAAGCGATCTCGACAGGTATGACTCATCGAGGTATGTTTTGAGATTTGTTCATGATTAAGTTTATGGTATGTTTGTCTTCATGTTATTACGGTTAGTACAATCTTGATTTTAGACTTGTCATATCACCTTAATAAAATTATGAATGCACGATAGAAAATATTCATTGATTAGGGTATTAACACTTATGATTGTACTAATGAATTATGGTGTTGTATGAGGTTTATGTTGTCTACTAACATGAAAGGTACACCAAGAAAGACAAATCATGTTCTGGTCCAAGAACATATGATCATGAGAACATGAGGACAAAGATTCATCCATTGTCATGGATCTCATAGAAGATCCATTTACGAGGTATGTATAACTTGGTTTTGCAATGGTTAACTTATGAGACATGCAGGTTACTAGCACAAGTCATTGACGAAGAACAAGAAGACATTATGCGGGTATGTTAGACATAAATAGCTAGCATGCTAATCCAGGTATGTTTTTCCTATATCAAGCTAGAATCCTACCTTGGGTTAGGATCTTATACTGTTGTGTTGTTGATAATGATTATTCATGAAGTCATAGGTTTGAATAATCATGGTTGTATGCATATTATGTTTCTTACCATAATTGATGATATGACTAACCAGAAGAATCATGAAGGTATAGGTTTGAATAATCACAGGTTTTATGCATATTATATCTCTTATCTTGATTGATGATTCAACTAACCTGAAGAGTCATAGGTTTGAGTAATTACAGGTTTAGACATGTTATGTTTCTTATGATTTGACTAACCATAAGAATCCTACAGAAACCTTGAATACTAATGTTTATTATCTGTGTTTGAAATGATCCTGACTATACATGCTTTAGATTATTGTGTTTTTGATAATATTAAGATTATTCTAATGAATTTTTTGATTATGATGATACTAACAAGCATGCATAGGGATCAAGAATGAGTATAAGTTCAAAGACAGGTAATCCAGGAAGCAAAGATCAAGAGGGAGCACACTCCAGTTGTTCCTGCAAGAAAGCAAAGGGGCACACTTCAGTAGCTTCTGCAAGGATGCAGATATTCAGAGGGAGTTGACCATCTCTCTACATTCCACATCAGAAAGGTGTAGAAAAAGCTACTTCAGATTAGGACTCCAGCAGCTCCTGCAAGGAAGCAAAGACTCAGAGGGAGTCCACCCAACGAACAAACAAAGATAAGTATTTTAATTATCATTTCTTGCATATTTGTTTGTTTAAATAAAATTGTTCAATGATGTATATGCTCATGTTCCTAGACTTAGGATATGTATTGTGCATATTAGAATAATTGCATTGATGAACAATATACTACTAATATTCATGGGTAAGTGGCCTATGGCACTGTACAACATTCCATTGCTACTTATCTAGAATGAAACCTCTTTGCTGACATGTTGGGAGTTGTGCACACTCTTAACAATGTTCTGGTAGAGATTGGAAGGCATCTAGAAAGTTACGGGATATGGATAAATGTTGTATTGAAGCATTGGCTAAGATAATTGCATGATTGTATGACATATTTCTTTATGTGTAAGAATTTGTTCTGAAAATTATGAGATGTTTCTAATCATGCAATTTAACCTGTTTTGTAGGAAAGACCGTATATCTTCACCTACAAAAAGACTACAACATTTGTTCCAGCAACAAAGATATCTATTAAAGATATTGAAGTTCCCAGGATCTGGGATGAAGAAATGGAATGCCATGATCCATCGATCATGAAGAATGATGTTTGGGATGTAATCCAAAGACCTAAAGGGAAGTTTGTTATGACTTCCATATGGAACTATTAGATCAAGCATGTTGCAGATGGCAGCATAGAGAAATATAAAAGTGACGAAACAGAAGATACACTAGATGGATTCAAGACAGCTTTCTTGAATGGTGTAGTTGAAGAAGAAGTGTATGTGGAGCAGCCACTTGGTTCTGAGACACATGATAGGAAATCATATATGTGCAGAACTTGGTATGGTGAAGATAGATTGATTGCCGACACGCAGCGGAAGCTTACTGCCGAGTTCAAGATGAAGAACTTGGGGATGATGCACTATTTGTTTTTGGCATGGAGGTATGGCAGAATGATGGAATCTTCCTTGGACAAGGGAAGTATGCAGTAGAGATCCTGAAGAAGTTCGGGATGATGGACTGCAAGGCTATGGCCACACCTATGGCATCGAATCTGAAGCTTCTATGTGATGCTTCATCTGAGCTGGTTGATGTCTCTATGTATCGTCAGATAATTGGGTCCTTGATGTACCTGACGAACACGAGACCAGACATTTGCTTTGCTGTGAACACATTGAGCCAGTTCCTGACGGATCCGAGGAGTGTTCACCCGGTTGCTGTAAAGCATGTTCTGAGGTACCTGAAGGGTACAGTGGATTATGGGCTCAAGTATGAGGTGAATCAAAAGTTTAACCTGCAGGGTTATGTTGATTCAGATTGGGCTGGCAGTGCTGCAGACAGGAAGAGCACATCTGGGTGTTGCTTCAGTATGGGATCAGGTGTGATCTCTTGGTTTAGCAGGAAGCAGTCCTGCGTAGCACTGAGTATAGCTAAGGCTGAGTATGTTGCAGCCTGTTCAGCTAGTTGTGAGGCAGTATGGCTACGGAAGCTACTGTCTGAGTTATTTGATCTCCCGTTGGATGCTACTGGTATCTCTTGTGATAGACAGAGTTGTGTGAAGCTGTCCGAGAACCCAGTGTTTCATGACAGGTCGAAACACATAGAGATCAAATATCACTATATCAGGGATATGGTGCAGAGAGGAGCTGTGAAGCTCCTGTATGTTGCAACAGACGAGCAGATTGCAGATGTGCTGACGAAGCCACTAGCCAGGGTCAAGTTCGAGTACTTCAGAGAGAGGCTTGGCATGCTTCAGATCAAGGATACTTCGAGGAAGAAGTGATGGACACATTTGCTGAAGCCATTCCAAGCATGTTGGAAGGGGGATCCTTCACATGGCCGTGGATGTAAGCGCTGGATGATGAGCATCAGGATGATGTTCTGGTTTCTGCTTAGATATGATCAGTTGGATCATTATATGTATGTATGTATGCATCATGTTGGATGCTGGATATGATCAGGTAGATCATGGATGTTGATGGGTACATTGTGTGGATCATGTATCCTTGTATGATCAGGTAGATCATGTATGTTGATGGATACATTGTGTGGATCATGTATCCTTGTATGATCAGGTAGATCATGTATGTTGATGGGTACATTGTGTGGATCATGTATCCTTGTACGATCAGGTAGATCATGTATGGTGATGGGTACATTGTGTGGATCATGTATCTTTGTATGATCAGGTGGATCATGTATGTTGATGGATACATTGTGTGGATCATGTATATATGTATGTATCAGGTGGATACTTGGATGATCGTGGATGACGAGCTTCTCCAGATGACATGCAGCAGGATGTTGCAGTGATGATGATCAGGATGATCATGTGTACATCAGGATGATGTTTGATGAGTATCAGATGATACTTTGTGGCCGTGGATCAGGTTGTGCAGGAAAGCATGTAATTTGTGCCCTGGGAGATTTGCAGATGGTCTTTCGAGGTTTTGCCTATGGCATGTAATTCGGTGCCCTGGGACATCTGGCAAATGCTCTTGCGAGGTTTTGCTTGGGAGGACATGTAATTTGTGCCCTGGGAGATTTCAGGTCGGAGTTGTGTACCCGTAACATCCTGAGATGCTCTTGCGAGGTTTTGTCCTATGGCATGTAATTTGCTCCTGGGAGATCTGGACAGGATGAAAAAGGCCTCAGATGCTTCAGCCAGGTTTTGCCATGACCACATGTAATTTGCTCCTGGGAGATCTGGACAGGATGAAAAAGGCCTCAGATGCTTCAGCCAGGTTTTGTGGTGGACCACATGTAATTTGCTCCTGGGAGATCTGGACAGGATGAAAAAGGCCTCAGATGCTTCAGCCAGGTTTTGTGGTGAGATCACATGTAATGTGCTCCTGGGAGATCCGACAGGTAGAGCCGCGTGCTCGTAACAGCCTGGGATGCTTCAGCCAGGTTTTGTGATGGGTCACATGTAATGTGCTCCTGGGAGATCCTACAGGTAGAGCTGTGTGCTCGTAATAGCCTGGGATGCTGCAGCCAGGTTTTGTGACGCACGTAATAAGTCCTGAGGATTCCACAGTATGGCCAGTGATGACGAAGACCTGCAGGTGGTGGGCCTACATCCAGTATGAAAAAGGACTGGCTCTGTAGAACTTCCTATGACGAGTAGATTCAGAGATTGATTGAGATAGCAGCAGCAGTGACGATGATGATGACTCGATGACGATTATCTAGTGACGATGATCCAGAGAAGATGACTTGTGCTAGAAGAACTGTGCTGAGAAATACCTTCCTAGTTAAGAGGGAGTGTTGATGTATATGTAACTTCGGAATGTATTTCACATATATGTATATTGTATTCCTATAGAGATGGTATTATTCCTCTATAAGGAAGTGTCGTCATTTATATTGTAAGTGTCGTAACTTATACTTGATGGGTTATTAGACCACCTTGTTTGGGGTCGGCCCTGTATAAGTCATGTGGGTCAATGGGTTATTAGACCACCTTGTTTGGGGTCGGCCCTGTATAAGTCATGTGGGTCAAAGGGTTATTAGACCACCCTATTGGGGGTCGGCCATGTGGGTCAAAGGGTTATTAGACCACCCTATTGGGGGTCGGCCCACTCAGCATTATGTTATGTGGTTAAGTTCGAGCCGACATGAGTTAGGTAAAAAGGCAAGTCAAGTCAAGTATAAATAGAGTGCGGGAGGCACTCTATTTACTCACTCACTTCTCACACATGCACTCAAGGAGGAGTGGCGCACTTATGGAGGAGGAGGATCTGCTGCTAGGTTATGGCTATCTCTCTTGGTTGGTTGTATCATTGCTCTATCTATCTCTGAGGAAGTTATTGGGGTTTTTCACCTTTATGGTTTTCCCCAAGTAAATCTTTGTGTCTCTTGTGTGCTTGCATTATTGTCTCCATGATTGATATGCTGTAGATATGCTGTACATGTTGTTCTCTCAGTTAAGATCCTAGATCATATTGAAGTAAATTCTGAAAATTCAACAAATCTCACGTTCTATTGTTTTAATATTTTGTTAACATATGGTATCCATGGGGGGTTCACTTCGTAGGTAATATTATAGCACGTGAGTTCATATTACGAGATTTGATAATCTAAAATATGGAAGCAATAAATTTCCTAGTATATACTAAAGTTAAGGGGTATTTTTAATATATTAAAAACATGTAGATATCAAGGGGGTTTATAATTATGTATCTAGGGGGTTGAATATGATATTGGGGGGTTTGAATAGGTACTCTATGTCTAAATTTGTGTAAGTTTGATGTGTGTGAAGTCACATTAGTGTTTGGAGTTAGATTAAGTTTCATGATAGGTGTAAGTAGAATAAGGAGAGGCTATTCGAATAGTTAAATGAATGTACCCGCTTATGCGCTCTACTAAAAGTTTCCACCAAAATGTTGGCCTTGAATTGCAACGAATGAGGAATAAATCCATGCCCAAGAAATTCCTCTGGTTGTCAACATTAACCACAGTCATGTAATACCCCCATTTTGACCCTTAGGATATATTTGATTTATTGTAAATATTGTATGCATGCAATGTATGTTTCCCTAGCGTGGAGCTCAAGGCCAAGGCCCCACTAGTGTATGCTCGGATTTCATTAAAAATGCAAGTATTTGATATTACACTATCTATGTGATATTAAGCCATGGGACATTGTAAAATGATGTAAATATTAATATTGCAATAAAATACCAAAAACTAGCTATGGAAGCAACTAATGAGAAGGGGCCATGTGTATTCCACTAGGGAGTGGTGAGGGGGTTGTGCGATTGAACCATATGTTTCCAAATGTCATCTTGAGAACCCATTTGAATTTTCTTGCTGACATTTATTTCTGTTGTAAGGAAGTTTGAAGAAATTAGTCCATGGCTTCAATGGAGCATGGGCAGCCCATAAATTCGTATGGCAGGTATGGGCTCTATTTTCTTGACCCACAAGTCACTCTACCTCATGGGAATTCGTTCTTCCTCATTCCCATTCCATGGTTGAACATCTAAGCATCAGTTCTCATCCATTACACAGACCCAGCAGTGAGAAAAACCAGAAATCGTAACTCCGCATTAACCCACATTTTGAAGTGCCATAAATGCCCATAATTTCATGTAAACAGTGAAATCCAATGGGAGATCCATAGAGCTGAACCTTGAGGCAAATTTGAGAGTGTTAGATCCCCAAAACTCCATAGGAAAACCTGGTTTTGATAGCCCAAAAATCCAATTATAGGATTGAGTCATTTGGTCACCGAATTGTGAGAATCCAAGCGTGAATGACAGAACAAATGATAGAACAGAGGTTGGGATTGCTTGATAAACCCAGTGAATGATAGAATCTCAAGGATTTAGTAGCTTGGACCTTTCTATGCCCACCCTGAAGAGCACTGGAGGGAAGGAACGCCTGAGGGACTGTGCAACAGAGAAGGGGACCTTCCTTGTGTTTGGTGTGGTAGGTATTGTGGGTGCCAAGGTTGTTTGAGTTTAGCTTGAGATTCCTGTAGCTCTGTGGTTGAGTTCATTGGATTAGCATTTTCCCCCTTTGTCTCTTGCATGCTTGATAAACCCAATTGTGTGTTGGCTTAGCATGACTGTTTGTGTGCGTGAAACCATGGCTGTGAGTGAGCCTGTTTGTTCCTCCTTAGTGGATACACAGCCTAGCTCGGGGGTGGTCTCTCAGCTGAAATAATATAGGCTAGACAGAGACCTATGGTTGGGAACGTTGTTCTCACATAGCCAGTTGCTGGGACATTTTCATCTTAAAGATAAGTATGCTCTGTGGTTTGAATTATGTTCATTCTATGTTTTGCAATGTTTAATTTGATCACTGTTATTGGTATGTTGGATGCATGATGTAGTTGTGTGTGGATAATGTTCATTACTGCTATGTTTATTTGAGTATAAATAGGCACGCATGAGTTTTTATTTCTTATGAGTTCTCTTATTCATGAACGAGGATGAGTTTCCCAAATAAGCCCCAGAATGTTAGTCATGTTTCCTCCCTTGCATCAGATCGATGGGAGGAGACGTGACATAGTGGTATCAGAGCCCATGTTGCAGCACTGGGACTTCTAGGGACAAACTGTGAGTTTATAGGCAGATATCATAATGTTTAAATGTGGTATTGATGAAGTTTGGGTGACATTTTGATTAGAAAAATGACAGAATCAGAGTTCTCATGTGTGGAAGATGATCACATTGTTACATATATCTCGCCAAGATATTTCCAACGGTACTAGAATCACCTTATTTGGTTAAAGGATGAGGGAGATATAAGCTCTGAAAGTTTGCGGGAGCAGAGGAGGTGTTTCCGCAATTCCACAGTGCAAATTGTGGATTGCGAAAACATAAAATTTTCAAATTTATGTTTTTGGACTTCCGCATTTCCGAACACGCATTGCGGATTGCGGAAGTGACATTTTCCGAAGTTGAAAATTTGGTGTTTTGCAGTACGGATTGCGGATTGTAGAAGTCACATTTTTCGAAGTTGAAAATTTGGCGTTCTGCATTCCCGAGTTCTGCAATACGGATTGCGGATTGCGGATTGCGGAAGTGAAATTTTCCGGAGATGGAAAATTGACATTCCGTCTTCGCATTGCTGATTGCGGATTGCGGATTGCGGAAACGGGTAAAGAAAAAAAAACGAGTATAGAGCTCGAAACTCGATTTTTGGATAGTAAGAGCATGCAGAATCAGAATTGGATGAGTCCTATGGTGTTCTGAGGCCATTAAAGAAGACCATGAAAGAAACAGTGAGGGTCCCGGGCCCATTATGCTCCAATTTGGCAAAAAATTGGAGTTAATGGCTTTTGCAAATCGGTGTCCCGAAGCTTGGAAGAAGGTCGAATTGAGCTGAAATCGATATGGAACGGCCATGGAGTAGGAATTGTGTTGAGTTTGGAAGCTTGGAGCCAAAATCCAAAGTATGTGGAGTCGGGGTGAGAGAGAAGACCACAAAGCACTATTCCGAGCTACTTTTTGAGGATTTTAAAAAGCTTGTAGTGGATGAAAGTGACCCTATATGTAGGATTCAAGAAATCCACTGAACTTAATATTTCATATTCTCATTAATACAGACATTTTCAGTTAGACAGAGATTTTCCAGAAACGCTCAGTTTGGAAGATAGTCATTTTTGGCCCAAAATTTTGAAATTTTGGAAAAGTGGAAAGTTAAAAGTAGTCAAACCCAGAATTTTATAGAAGTTGACTAGTGCATCAGAACGAGGATCTGAAAGTTTATGAGTGTTCCTTGTTATATGGAATAACTTTTCCTGGTATAAACGTTTTCATGATTCTTTCTAGATTTGCTTCTACAAGTGGCTGAAGTTGGCTTTTCAGGATAAAATGCAGTTGTGTAAAAGTGCAGAATTTTGGTAAAAATTGTCATTTTTGGAGTAATGTAATTTCCACACCCGAAGTCTGAATGAAGCACGTGGATAGGAATTGGAAAGATTATCCATCATGGAGCAATGGTGCATAACCAGAATTTGAATGAGGTTATCATACATCATAGCTATGTAGAGAAGAAAAGTGCCAGTGACTGTTTTGACAAATTGTTGTCAATATGGGCAATTTCCAGAATTGCATGACCGGGAAAAATGAAAGAAGGCATAATAGCTTTGAGAATCATTCTATGAGTTTAATTCTATTAAATATTGGTGTTTTGTGTTTCTCTATGCATTCCTAAGATGTTTAATAAATAGTTTTATAATGCACAGTGTCTACAACTGATAAGATTTGAATAGTTGTAGCAAAGGGAAACATATAGGGAAAAAGGGTCTCCAAAGGAAAATGGTGACCATAAATGATGGTCAAGATCCTTATGAGCATGATGAGGATGTGCTAGGAGAAAATGTGCAAGGAGAGAATGCTGAAACCAAATCCAATGGGAGAAGGGAACAAATAACTCCTTAGAATTTGGTTGAGACCATGGTAAGCTTTAATGAAAGCTTGATGAAGGATCAGAAGGAACCAAAAAAAACTCAATGATGCTGGGTGAAAACATGAAGTTGGGAAACAATTTTGGTTTGTTTTTGACAAACAAAACTGCTAAATTTTATGTTTTTCAACGTCGACCTCTTCAAACCCATATCTCCCTTAGGAATTTCAACTTGAAGTAAACACAAAGGTTTTAGATAATTGAATTGGCTTTCTACTCATATTTTTAAAAAAAAATTTAATGGAAATATCGTGGGACAAATTTGTTGTCAACCAACGACATATATTTACAATTTTAGGTATGGATAATGAGTGACCTGTGTTGACGTCAGTTGTTTGATAGATGGTTACTCATTTTAGGGAAAAAAATTGTAGGCTCATAACCTAAACACACTACACTTGATTCCAGACTATATTTTGAGTTTTTTAAGACTTGGGAATTATTTTTTATTATTTATCGAAACAACGTATGTTCAGAACATGGTGCATTATCGACACATGTTTTTGTCTTCACATTTCCTTTCAAATGTGACTCTTATTGAAAAAATTAAAAGTACCCTTTTGAAGAGGACGAGCCAATTATGATCTCTGTGAAATTTCAAATTTTTTGGTGTTGTCTTTGTTATGATATTGAATTTTCATTTCGGGTGATTTTCAGAGTAATAAAATTCTTAAGGTATAAATTTTAGAAATTTTTTATTAATAAATAGTAATTCAAATCGAACTGAAACAATTATTATATCATTGGAAACTAGATTCAGAGATGAATCCATTGCTACCATGTTCGACAAATAATACTTAAAATTTGCAGGGGTTCAGGCTTGCTGAAGTTGTAGGTTCCAAATAGATGCCTGATATTTTCACAGGTTTTGTTGACCATAAACTCTCGGCCGAAAAATAGCTTCCAAACTCTCGGATGAGAGTTTAGTTCAAACTCTCATCCGAGCGTTTTTTTTTGAAAGTACAGCATGGCGATTGGTTCAAACTCTCGGCCTAGAGTTTGAACTCTCAAAACTTTTGACCTAGAGTTTTTTAAACTCTCGGCCAAGAGTTTGAGGTTGACTTTTTTCCCCTGTTCATCCGTGCGCCCTCTTTTTTTTTCACTTCGTTGTTACGGAATTGTCTCCTAGCTTCGCATTTTCACCCTGCTATTTTGCAGAGCCTCACTGATATGCAGCAGAGGATAAACCTTGGGTCCAACCCAAGCAATGTAGGTGAAGAAGGAAGAGATGCAGGTAGTCACTCTAGAGTTCGTTCTAGGAGGAGGACTCCAAGCCCAAGAAAGAGTTATGTGAGCAAAAAGCATAGAAAACCCTCCTCAAGATCTTCTTCCAGCAGGTCATGTGACTCCAAAGGTTATAGGAGAAGTACAAGACATACTTCTAGCAGACTTGAAGGAAGAAGGAAATTCAAATTAATTACACAAGGAGAATTCAGGAAGGCAAGGCCTCCCACATTTGATGGAAAAGACAAGATTGGCCAAGAGGTAGAGCCATGGCTTCTTGGGATAAAGAAATATTTCAGGATTCATGATTACTCTATGAATGAAAAGGCCAGAATTGTCATTTACAATATAAATGGAAGAGCTTCAATTTGGTGGTATCACCTCTTGGATGTAAAAGGGATCAGTGAAAGGAGGATTAGCTGGGAGCAATTTAAGAAGTATTTCAATGAAAAATATCTTTATGCTAGGTATTATGACAGTAAGAGGAAAGAATTCAATGAACTCAAGTTGGGACAGAAAACTATGGAAGAACATCTCCATAAACTCTTGCAATTGTTGAGGTATGTGGACTATATCAAAGATGAGAGGGTAAAGATCCAATGCTTCCTTGGGAGTCTACCTCAAAGTTTCAGAGATAAGATTGAGTTTGTTAATCCACCAAGTCTTGATGAAGCCATTATGATGGCAATGCATTTCTATGCGCAGAGTAAAGGAAAATCAGAGGTTCACCCAGCATGGAAAGGAAATCCAAGAGGGAGGTTTGATCAAAGGAAAAGAGGATTCAAACCACCATTCAAAAATCAGGGAAGGAATTTTCCATAGGGTTAGCAAGCACGAAGTGGAAACAAGCCACCAAGGATAGAATAGGACCAAGGATAGAATACTTCCAATTGTTACAAGAGTTCAAAGATGTGTTTCTGGATGAAGTGTCGGGACTGCCACCAAAGAGAGATATTAATTTTACCATCGATCTTGTCCCAGGGGCAGCACCAAATTCCAAAGCTCCTTATAGAATGAGCATGATACGAACCGTTACACCAAAACCTCAAGATGTTAGTGAAGGCCGCCCACTAGGATCTTAACATCCCACCACGCTCCGCAGTCCAGACTCTGGGCTGGATGTGCGCCCGTACGGTGGTGTCCCCTCTGCGCCGTACGAGCCCCGGGCGAACACTGCAATGTCGACATTTCCACCTGCTCTGTGACTTGAACCTTGGTGGAGGCTCTGATAGCAAATGATAAAAACCGTTACACCAAAACCCCGAGGTGTTAGTGAAGGCCATCCACTAGGATCTTAACATCCCACCACGCTCCGCAGTCTAGACTCTGGGATGGATGTGCGCCCGTACGGTGGTGTCCCCTTTGTGCCGTACGAGCCTCGGGCGAACACTGCAATGCCGACGCTGCCACCCGCTCTGTGAATTGAACTTGGGTGGAGGCTCTGATACCAAATGATACGAACCGTTACACCAAAACCTCGAGATGTTAGTGAAGGCCGCCCACTTGGATCTTAACAGAGCACACCAGAATTGATCGAGTTAAAGATACAGCTACAAGAATTAATGAACAAGGGGTATGTTAGACCGAGTGTATCTCCTTGAGGTGCACCTATTCTATTTGTCAAGAAGAAGGATGAGACTTTAAGGTTGAGTATTGATTACATGAAGCTAAATAAAGAATAAGTACCCATTGCCAAGAATTGATGATCTGTTTGATCAAATGAAGGAAGCTAAATTGTTTTGAAAGATTGACTTGAGGTCTGGCTATCATCAAGTGATGATAAAATAAGAAGACTTTGACGAGATGGCTTTCAGAACTAGATATGGTCATTATGAGTTCACTGTGGTGCCATTTGGTCTTACCAATGCACCTACTACATTCATGTGTCTCATGAATAGTGTCTTCAACAAATATTTGGATAAGTTCGTAATTATATTCTTGGATGACATTCTTGTCTATTCAAGGAATGGAGAAGAGCATGAGGAACATCTAAGGATGGTGTTACAAGTCCTTAGAGAACACTAGATGTATGCAAAGTTAAGAAAGTGTGAATTCTATCAAAAGAAGGTGCAATATTTGGGTCATGTTATTTCTGAAGAAGGTATTGCAGTTGATCCAGAGAAGATTAATGCCATCATGGATTGGACTACTCCAAGGAATGTTTCAGATGTTAGATCTTTCATGGGTCTTGCAGGATACTACAGAAGATTCATTGAAGGATTCTCCAAGATAGCGCATCCAATCACTTCATTGCAGAGGAAGAATGTCGGGTTTGTATGGTATGAAAAATGTGAGAAAAGCTTTCAGCAGCTAAAGGAGTTACTTACCAGTGCTCCTGTTTTGAAGATAGCAGATCCAAGGAAGGATTTTGTAGTGTGCACAGATGCTTGCATTGAATGGCTAGGTGGAGTGCTCATGCAAGAAGGAATTGTGATTTGCTATGAGTCAAGGAAATTAAAAGAGCATGAAAAGAATTATGCCACACATGATTTAGAATTAGCAACCATAGTGTATGCTCTCAAAATGTGGAGACATTATTTGTTGGGAAGAAGATTCAAGCTTAGAACATACAACATGAGCTTGAAGTATTTGTTTGATCAACCAAACTTGAATGCTAGGCAAGCTAGGTGGATGGAATTTCTCTGTGAATTTGATTTTGAAATTAAGCATGTAAAAGGGAAAGAGAATAAGGTTGCAGATGCTCTCAGTAGAAAATTCCATATTGCAGCAGTAAGTGTGTGTAAATTAGATTTGAAGGCAAGGATTCTAGAAGCTCAAACCAGTGATGAAGTTTACCTTCAAGTCAAGGAGAAGTTGCAGCAGGGTAATGTGGATGAAGCATGTGCAAGATATCAGATGGGTGATGATGATGTTCTCATTTATCATGGTAACAGACTGTACATTCCAAATAGTGTAGATCTGAAGAAGCTAGTGATGGATGAAATATATCAAATGTCATATTATGGACACCCAGGATATCATAAAACTATAACACCCGTAAGAAGGAAATATTTTTGGCATGGTATGAAGAAAGACATATTTGAGTACATTGCTAGGTGTCAAAGGTTCCAATAGGTCAAGGCAGCGCATCAACATTCAGCAGGATTGTTGCAACCCTTACCCATTCTAGAGTGGAAGTGGGAAGTGATCTCTATGGATTTTATAACAGGTCTTCCCATGACAGTGAAGAAGCATGATTCAATCATGGTTGTGGTGGACAAGCTATCAAAGGTAGCTCATTTCATTCCAATCAAGTCCACTCACAAGGCTAATGGCATTGCAAATATATTCATGAGCGAGATATTCAGATTGCATGGATTTCCCAAGGAAATAATTTCTGATCATGATACAAAGTTCAATTCTAATTTCTGGAAAGGATTGTTTCAGTAATTGGGAACTAGATTAAATTTCAGTACGGCATATCATCCTCAAACAGATGGCCAAACTAAGAGGGTGAATCAGGTTCTTGAAAACATGCTGAGAATGTATGTGATGGATAAACCATCCAAGTGGGAAGATTAGCTACACCTAGTAGAATTTGCATACAATAATGGACATCATGCATCATTGGGAATGATTCCATTTGAAACATTGTATGGCAAGGGATGCAAGACTCCAATGAATTGAGATAGTCCGGTGAACAGGGTAGTGCTTGGACCAGATATGATCAAGGAAATGGAACAAGAATTTGTTAAGATCAGGCAGAATTTAAAGGCAGCTTAGGACAAGCAAAAGAGTTATGCAGATTTGAAAAGAGTGCATAAGGAATTTAAGATTGGGGATCATGTTTATTTGAGAGTGAAACCAAGGAAAATTTCCCTAAAGTTGGGCAGTTGTGCCAAGATGGAACCAAGATATTGTGAGCCATTTGAAGCCCTTGATAGGATAGGACCAGTTGCATATAGAATTGCATTTTCTACTAACACAAGATTTCATAATGTTTTCCATGTATCTTTGCTTAAGAAGTATGTACATGATCCTAATCATCTGATTGATTGGAATGTGATACAGGTGGAACCTGAGGGAGAGTTCCAAGTGGAGCCTATGAACATCATCGACAAGAAGGTCACATTGCTCCCAAATCGAGCCATCAGACAGGTAAAGGTGCAATGGGAGAACCTTAGTCCTGATGAGGCTACATGGGAGTTGGAGGATGCCATGAGAGAGGCATTCCCATTTTTGTTCAGTTTTGAGAACACCGAGGACGGTGTTGTTCTAACGGGCAAGGGAATGTAATACCCCCATTTTGAACCTTAGGATATATTGGCTTTATTGTAAATATTGTATACATGCGATGTATGTTTCCCTAGCATGGAGCTCAAGGCCAAGGCCCTGCTAGTGTATGCTCGGATTTTATTAAAAATACAAGTATTTGATATTACACTATCCATGTGCTATTAAGCCATGAGACATTATAAAATGATGTAAATATTAATATTGCAATAAAATACCAAAAACTGGCTATGGAATCAACTAATGAGAAGGGGCCATGTGTATTCCACTAGGGAGTGGTGAGGGGGTTGTGGGGTTGAACCATATGTTTCCAAATGTCTTCTTGAGAACCCATTTGACTTTCCTTGCTGACATTTATTTCTGTTGTAAGGAAGTGGTTGAAGAAATTAGTCCATGGCTACAATTGAGCATGGTCAACCCATAAATTCGTATGGTAGGTATGGGCTCTATTTTCTTGACCCACAAGTCACTCTACCTCATGTGAATTCGCTCTTCCTCATTCCCATTCCATGGTTGAACATCTAAGCATCAGTTCTCATCCATTACACAGACCCAACAGTGAGAAAAACAAAAAATCGCAACTCTGCATTAACCCACGTTTTGAAGTGCCATAAATGCCCAGAATTTCATGTGAACAGTGAAATCCAATGGGGGATCCATATACCTGAACCTTGGGGCGAATTTGAGAGTGTTAGATCCCGAGAAATCCATAAGAAAACCCAGTTTTGATAGCCCGAAAATCCAATTACGGGATTGAGTCATTTAGTCACCAAATTGTGAGAATCCAAGCGTGAATGACAGAACAAAGGATAGAACGTAGGTTGGGATTGCTTGATAAACCCAATGAATGATAGAATCTCAAGGATTTAGCAGCTTGGACCTTTCTATGCCCACCTTGAAGAGCATTGGAGGGAAGGGACGCCTGAAGGATTGTGCAACAGAGAAGGGGACCTTCCTTATGTTGGGTGTGGTAGGTATTGTGGGTGCCAAGGTTGTTTGAGTTTATCTTGAGATGCTTGTAGCTTTGTGGTTGAGCTCACTAGCTTATCATTTCCCCCATTTGTCTCTTGCATGCTTGATAAACCCAACTATGTGTTGGATTAGCATGACTGTTTGTGTGCGTGAAACTATGGCTGTCAGTGAGCCTGTTTAGTTCCTCCTTAGTGGATACACAACCCAACTCGGGGGTGGTCTCTCAATTGAAAGAATATAGGCTGGACAAAGACCTATGGTTGGGTGGAACGTTGCTCTCACATAGCCAGTTGTTGGGACAGTTTCATCTTAAAGATAAGTATTCTCTGTGGTTTGAATTATGTTCATTCTATGTTCTACAATGTTTAATTGGATGACTGTTATTGGTATGTTGAATGCATGATGTAGTTGTGTGTGGATAATGTTCATTACCGTTGTGTTTATTTGAGTATAAATCTGCATGCATGAGTTTTTATTTCTTATGAATTCTCTTATTCATGAACGGGGCTGAGTTTTCCAAATAAGCCCCGGAATGTTAGCCATGTTTCCTCCCTTGCATCGGATCGACAGGAGGGGATGTGACAAGTCAGCACAAACATTCACACTATAATAGTTGACTGGGAATAATTCCAACAATGTTTGGTCATTTTTCCCCTTGCAATCGTAGAAACATGCATCAAAGGCACTCCACCATGAACAACATCTAATTCAATGCAACCGTAACTTATGAAATTTTCTAATTTCACATGTCCTTGTTCTCTTTGGGACAAAGAAGATATTTTGGGTGTGGGAGATGTTGGAGAAGCCTAGTCAAAGAGTCAACTAGGTCCTCCTGATCAACCACCCACTTGGTTAGCCTTGTCTAGTCGAGTTGGTTGGGTCGACTGCAAAGCAGTTACACAGTTGTTGAGCCATTTAGAGAGTATTCCAATGTATAGTAGGGTTCTATGATATAATATAAGATGCGTGTTGCTAGCATGACCATTACTTTATTCCTTACTCTCCTTATGTGTGTGTGTTCTTATGTATGATTATATCATTGTTGTACACTACTAGTAACCACATGTAGTCCCACAAATTACAACAAAATTCCTATTGGTTTTTTCGCTACCATTGGTGTCTACCAGTCAATTTTATTCCTCATTAACACTTATGTTATTGTAAGAGTGTGGTTTGAATTCTCTTGTATATTTTCTTGATTTTTGTAAGATCCATAACAACCAATTTCACAGCACCAACTACTTGAACTATGAATGGAAGAATATTATTACTGGAAATTCAACCCATGATCCACTTTAACAACATTATTTACATTAAAAAAATCAAAAGAAATGAATCTAGACTTTATATAAATAATAATTCTATAGTTCTGAAACAAACATTATGGAGTAACTAAGTAGGGCTTATGAATGGAAATTTAAAAAGACTTTCCAATAAGTTAATGTATCTCATGTATAGTTCTCTTCTACAAGATATAAGATTAATATTTCGGAAGGAATTATCATCTTACTTGCGATCACCTTCAACATCAGGAAGATCTTTGGTTATGGCAATGACCAGTGCAAACATTGTTACAAATGCTGTGATAAAAACCATTGGAGGGCTACAAACAAAACACAATCACATAATTGACAAAGTTCAGTACTTGATGGCAAATAAAAATTGCATCCATAATAAGAAAATGGATTTGAAGAATATAGTGACAATAATGATGTCAGTCCTCTATATATAACAGAGTTGAATTCTCACCTCCATTGGAATTTAATCCCAAGGGAACCCATAGTCGCATAATATACCCCATAATTGAGCATGATGCCTCGAAACTATACAAAACCATATTTAAAGAATTGAGTATCCAAATGTTTCATTTTCTAGCAAATAATTATCATCTCTCATGCCTCAAGAAGAATCACTTTAAGGTAAAAAGGCACAAAAGAAACATAATAATGTTCATAAAATCCAAAAAGAATTGTTAAACAAAGGGAAAAAATGCAGCTACAAAGACAAAAAAATCGTCCCACTAAATACAAACCAGCACATTTATTACTTAAATAGAAATCATAACGAATTTCAATTTGTTGGTTTGATGTCCAACCTTAATATTTTTTAACACTTCCTCTTCAACTAGTTATAATATTGTGTAATAGTCTCTATGTATATGTCCAACTAGAGAGATCTCCCTCACAACAAGAAAACTATCGATGCATCCAATCACGTTTACAATTAAAAAATATCAATCATTTGGTTAAAACCTTAACACTAGTAACATGATTCAACCACATGAACATCCTCGTTGTCCAACAAGTAATGTAATAGGCTAGCCAACTCTTTCATAGGTGGTACAAAATATTTACATTTTGGCCAAAACTGCAAAATTAACTAAAGCAAAACCTTCAAGCCCGCCAAAATGGTAACTTCTCAATGTTTATATGTAGATTATATTCACCTTTCAAAATGTACATCACTGATTCCTCTCTCTCATATCTTCATTATTTGCTTCCTCTCATTTCAAAAGCAATTAATCATTTCCATGTATGACATATAAATTTGTTTTATAACAAATTAATATGGAATAACCAAAAAAAGCCATAACCCTGCATAATCCTTCATGTTTCCAGCTTATATGCACATCAATAATACTTAACCAACACATGTGGCATGCCCCATATAGGTTAAATCACTAAACAAATAAAACTAATGAACAAATATCTAACAAAAGAGAAATATATTCTCATATGTGAAGTATTATTCTCACATAAACTCCCATGATCATGGAACCCTCTTGTGAGAGAGTTTTCATGCCCCTACTACCATGCCATGTTAGAAAATAAGAAAAATATAATTACAAGCACAAAAGGACAAAAGGAAATACATATAATTAAAGTTGCATCTTGGGCCCAAGGGGTAAGCTCAATTGATTGTCACTATGCAGTCAATGTTGTTGGAAATTTAGCTAAAGTTTGAATCCCCTTTTTGGTTGAGGTGTTGTAGTTTATGTTAACATGTTTACTAAGGATGCTATCCACAAATGTTGTGGATCATCCCTTAAGTTTACTGGCAAAGTTTTCATTGGAAAAAAAATTGTAGTTCATTATTATCTTTATTATGCATCATGCTCACACATATATACAATGAAGGGACAATTTAAATGTAATTCTTCATGTGGAATACAAACAATCACATTTATTATGTACAAATAAATCAAAATAAAATTATAACCAATAAGTGGATGTTCAACTATAATATTTTTATATGGGAATAAAGATTATAGCCTATAATTTCCAAGTTTTGGACAGATGAATCCAACAAAAAGATAATAAAAATACAACTTTGAAGATCCAAAAAGGAATTATCCTCATCCAGAAACCCATGTAAGGAACTAAGCTTGTGTAAAGAGAATTTATGTCAAAAGTGTTTGCCATGGAAATTAACCTCTAGTCATTGTATTCAAATTCTATAATAGACTTACAAAAGGCCACACCTATCATGTTAAACTTGGGATTTGGTGCAATAACTGAAAGGTTCTAGTTTTATTTTAGTGTTTGTGTTGAAATAAAGCAATAGTCAACATAGTTCAATTCATGATAGCTCCTAAACCTGAGACCGTGGACTCTCTAAAAGAGCATATTATTTAGGAGATTGTGGGATTTCAAATGAAATATCAGTCTTAGAAAGAGAAATATAGAGTAAGAGAAACATAGTTGAATCAATGTACTTGGAGGAATTAACTTAATTAAAATTAAAGTGAATGGGGTAGCCAGTGAAGACAAGAAAGCAAGTTGAATGGAAATGTATAACAACCATAATCTAGTTAGCAATCTAGAAATTCCCACACAACATATGATTAGTGTTACACCGTATTTTTCCACCTTGTGAGCATTAGCACTCCTTGGCCTCCCTCACCCATTTATAGACTCAAAACCATATTGTTGGTTCTCCTTGACCCATTTTTTCCCCTATTTTTTCTCCTACATGCGAGCTGCTTCACTACAACTCGCGTATACGCAGGTTGCATCATTACATCCTGTGTACATCGACCTTTTTGGTAAATGAGAGTAAAATCTCTATTTTTCACTCCAAAAAAGCGGCAATTGTGATCTTTGGCCTTCCATGTATCTTGAAACAACTCGATCCGACCTTTCACTTGCCTTTGGAGGGTTATATATTGAGCTCTTGTGATGCATGGAGGGAGGAGAAAGAGAAGAGCATTGAAACTCTATTGAAATTTTTCCATTGCTTGAGTCTAAATCCATTGATCCTAGTTGTTGTGAACCATTTATGTTCACCTACCAAACTCTTCCATATCTTGTGAAAGATTTACTCTTTTACTCGTGAGTTTGCCATTGCATGGGGGATTGAAGTGGTGGAAGCACAAGTGGAGATACCTAGTTCTTGGTTCAGATGAGTTGCCAACAAGAGGTTGTATCTTGTACTTCTTGTTGATATTAATAGAAATACTCATTTTCTCATCCATTTATATTGTGAATGATTATTTATTATCATTGGGTACATTTGCTTATATATATCATGGATTATGTTATTATATATGCTAACCTCTTTTATATATCATATGCACTTGCTTGTGTTTATTGTTGAGACTAAGCTACAGGTTCAAGTGTTGTGATTCAAAAGCTCAATGGAATTCTTCATCAGACGTCCGGTTGAGGTAGGTCCTTTTATCTTGATTATCAGCATTTACATTTATATGGCATATGTTGGGAAATGAGTTGATTTCTGAAGTCCATCTGTCTGTTGTGGTATACCCCAAGCCATAGGAAGTTTTTCTCTGTAACAATTGGCTTGTGATCCATTGGGTCAAACAAAGTAGAATACAAAAATAATTGTACACAATCACATGATGTATCTTTTCTACTCTGTAACATCCTTGGGTATGCTAATGGATAGTTAATCACAACAAAACACTTCTGGTGAGATTATACTTTATTGTGTAGTGATTACTTATAATTAAGGTGTAATATTAGAAGCACACCATAGTCACCATGAAAAATGACTTAGTATATAAGAAGGAACTATAATAATGAAAATAATGCACCATTAATACTATGATTTACCTGAAAGAATTTAAGCATAATTGTCTTAAAAAAACATCAAAGGGTTTAAGCTCTGCAACATCACACAATACCTTATCTTTGAAGGGTTAGTGTCGATTTTGTAGGTGAAACTACTAATAGTTGTAGAAATATCATCTTTGGCTCAACCAACTAGTGTATGCTTCTTTGGAGGAAATGAAGCATAGAATGGATGCTTTAGAAGAGAAGGAGAAACTCAGAGAAACTGTTAGGCCATTGACAGAAGAAGGAATTCAGTATTGCGAACCAAAACATGGAAACATCCTTGAAGGGGATGATGATGAAGGAAAAGAGAGACTAACTGAAAGTCTCATGGGTTCTTTAAGAAGTGCAGATCAAATTATGGAGGAGATGACAATGAGGCCAAATGAGACCAAGAGGTCTTATGTTTTTTAAACTGATGATTTGGTTATGATTACATGTTTTGTTGTAGATGATAGGCAGTCTTTTGAAACCGTCTCAAAAATGGATGAAGCCAAATATGATGAAGAAGGTCTCTCAAGTGAGAAAAAATTTAAAGTGTTGCAACAAAAGGAACTCATTGATGAGTTGCTTAATGGAGGAAAGCATTCAATTGAAGTTGTTATGAAGATGAAGGAAGAAAAAGAAATGTACAAAGACATTTCCATAGGACAGGATCAGAATTGCATTCAGATGAAGGAAGAAACTGAACAAGCAACTTGGACTGTCAGATAAATTGAAGGAGGAGAAATGATTTTCAAAAGCATAGGAATAGAATATAATCCTGTTGTAAAGGAAGATGAAATGGTAATGCAACCTGCAACTCAGACTATAAGATAAATATATGTTGGTGAGGAAAAAAGGAGGATGCTAGGAAGAATATCAAAAGAGACTTCAGAGTCTCGTGTTTTTTAAACTGATTTTTGGTGTGTGCTTGTAGGTATTGAAGAAAGTGAAGGAAGACAGAAAAATAAATCTGTCATAAAAAAGGAAGAGACAATATTGTCTCAAAAGGATGATCAATACCTAGAAGAACTTGTTGTTGCAGAGTTGGCTAATGAAGACAGAGAGAAAATTTATGATCTCAGAAAGTATGATGAAGAGTTGGAAATGCTAGAATATTGGTTGATCAATCCAAGGATTGATAAAAATGATTGCTTAATGGGTGCAATAATAGAGATGCTTAATTACAACATTAGACAGAAGAAGATAGAAGGTCAAGGCATTGAATTGTCTTGTAATGATATGATTTTGTTACAACAATCAAATATAATTTTATGCAATGGAATGGCCAACTCAACTAATTCTGAGGAACAACTTGGAATAATTTATAGCAGAAATATGATTGCAGATGAGAGTAAAAATCATGAAGATATAAGAAAAGAGAGGATGCAACAGCTAGTGGATAGCAGGAGAGAGCCAAAAGACAAGCAGAACAACCAGGTGTACCAACCAGTGAATATACTGGACAATGAAATTAAGATGATAAGGATGGTGATGGTGAAGGTGTCTCAGAGAAGACATGAAGAGAAAATGAATATTTACATCAACAAAGCAAGAAAGCAAAGCAATAGTAGGAGACAAGTGACAAGGGAAGATTGCCAAAGCAAGGCTAGTGGAGCATTGCAACAAAAAGTATGCAACCCGGGAGACTTGCAGTCAGCAACAAGACAACAAGACAACCATGAAGCAACTGAAAAGCTTCAACATAAATTTTGGGACCCAGGGATATTGAAGATTGAATATTATGACCAAGATGTCATATTTCTTTCTTCCTAGGGAGTCTGATGCAGGAGCATCCTGCTCTCCATCCAAGTCCAATGTTTGGTCAGACCTTAGGGTCTTGAAATTTTCATAAGCAGAGGTCTTTGATAAATTTCATTGTAAATATGTTGAATTCCTTAGATTTCTAGATAGATTATGAGTCATTAGGTGAATGATGGCTCATTGAGTCAAAGTATGAGTCATGAAACCAAGTACTCGAATAGTGGGAGCATTCGATGGTTGTTTTGGCGAGTCATGAGAATGAATAAGTTAGAAGTATTATATTTAGAATTAGTTAGCAGGATGATAGGGGTGTGTTGGGAGTTTATTGGATTTGAACCATAAGTGGTTTCAGAATCCTGTAGTATATATTGTGTAAGCCTACAAGGCATAGAGGGGGGCCAAACAATGTAAATCAGGCTAGAGGTGTGGCCAAATAATGTAAATCAGGCCAAGGGAGGTGATCATGATAGTATCTAGTTTCTTATGATTAAATAAAGTAAAGATAGTTATGCATGTCTATGTATCAATGGATGAATTCATGTCTGAATTATTATAAGAGAATAATTCTCTGTATGCCTAAACTGTGATAGGGAAGCAATTTCCTGTCTGTGACTTATGAGATGTTGACAGTCGGAATACTTGTTAAATGCTTGATTACTCTATGTGTATGCAGTGGCCTGAAATTGGGGTTTTAGATAATTGAATGTTGCAGAGGATGTTTAATTGATCTTTGTGTGTGAGTGCTTGAGTAAATGTTGTAATTTGAAATGTAAACTCTGTGTCATTGATCACCGAAAGTATCGATTCTCCTTTGTATACAAAGGTGTAGCTGAATCTCAGGGTTGGATTGGAATGAGCCCGTGAAGTCGAATTGGATGAATTTAATTGAAGTTCTATTCTGTCTAAGAGGTGATGTGCAGGTTTATCAAGGAAGGTCAAGTCCAGTGAAGATCGATTGAGTTTGATTGATCGATTCTCTGATCAATCAACGCACAGTCACAAAGATTGCATTCAGTTTATTCCACATAGTTTGGACAACCCAGATTGAGAGAAGACACATCAACGGTGGGGAAAGGATTTCGCGAGGTGAACTTGCGTGGGAGATAGAGCTCTGAAATTCGAAATTGAAGGTCTCGCATTGATAATAGATCAATGGACGAGGGAATCCGCTAAATGATCAATTTTTCGTACAACATTCCGCAGGAGAAAGATTTTGGGGGTTAATGGCCAGAACGTATGCAAAACTCCTTTATGGAATTGGCACATAAGATTTGGAATCCACCGTTGATTTGGATCCAACAGTCCAAAGCAATTGACGAAGGAAATTGTGGAAGGCAATTGCAGAAGGAAATTGTGAAAGGGAATTGTGGAAAGGAATTGCAGAAGGCAATTGTAGAAGGTGAGAACCGAAAGTTTTATGAAACCCATCTCACCACCAGTTTGAAATCCGCCCTTCAACGACCGCTTGGAGAAATACTTAGTTGGGTCTGCTAAGTTTGGAGGTTCTACTAAATTTGGAACCAGACTAATCCTACGAAAGCGGGTTGGATTGGTTTTGTTGATCCCTCCTGCATCAGGTTTGTAGACTCTGATTGGGAAGGTATTGCAATGGATAGGAAAAGCACATCAGGATTTTGCTTCATCTTGGGATCAGTCATGATCTAATGGTTCAGCAAGAAACAGACATCCAATGCACTCAGTACTGCAAAGGCAGAGTACATAGAAGCTAGTGTTGCCAATTGTGAAGCAGTGTGGCTTCGAAAGTTACGTGCAGGGTTATTCGATCAAGAGCTAGAGGCGACTTGGATCTACTGTGATGACCAAAGTTGTGTGAAGTTTTCATATAATCCAATATTTCATGACAAGTCAAAGCATATAGATATCAAAAACCATTATATTTGAGACATGGTACAAAGAGGAACAATGAAGATTAAGTACATATCCACGTATGAGAAGATTGTCAATATACTTACTAAGCCTGTGTCGAAAGTAAAGTTTGAGTACTTATGGGACAAGCTTGGTGTAGTACAGAATGACTCCTCTCATTGAGAGGGAGTGTTGATGGTTCTTCATGGGAAGCAGCGGGTAGTATTCCCCCCAACCAGTTAGTCATGTGGGACATGACTCAGTTATCTTCCCCATTGGTAATCCATGCAGAGTTACATGCTCAGACACTGATTATTGATGCAGAGGTACATGGCTCATACTCAAATTATTCTTGTAGTGATACATGATTTACATTAGTCATGCAGTGATACATGGATCAGATTAGCCATACAGTGGTACATGGATTGGATACCGGTTAGTCATGGTACACGACTCAAACAACCGGGGGATTTAGTATCTCATGTGGAGTGCACCCACATGAGCAGAGATATAGTCAATACCTCATATGACTATCAGATAATAGTCAAGGTATCCAAGACTATCAATGACTATCAGATACTCGAGTGAGTTATAGTTAGGACTATTTGGGGATAGCCAAATCTATTAGAGAGGTCATATAGCCATATACTTGGCTAGTGGAGTATAGTGGGACAGTGAAGAAGAAAGAAGCCACTTTGGAAGTGGTCAGGCCTTGGATAACATCACAAAAGATGGCAGGCTCACATATAACTTCTCTAGACCGTAGAAGAATCCATAAGTCAACAAGCAGAAATTCAATGTTGAAGATCGTGACCAGAAGAATACTTTCCTCTCTAAGAGGGAGTGTTGATGTTTCTAGTAGCATCAAAAGTATTCTTATGACAAGAAAGAATAATAACAAGCCCTAGAACAAGTCGGCCCAATAAAATAACCCAGTCTAAAGGTCAAGTCATCCCAGTTAAATTTGCATATAATTGTGGAGATTTGTGACCCTTGGCTATAAGACATTCAACGTTGGTACTTCTTCTAACTTCTCCATGATATATGCATGAGGCATAAGACAGATAAAAATAGATGGAGATGGTGTTTTGTTTTCTTACTACATATTTAAAAGTAATGGGGTTGGATGATGAAGGTTTGCCTCTACCCACCACTCCTCCATGCAGGCATAAGATCATAAATAAAGTTGAATCCTTACAAATGTTGTAGTCTAATACCAGAGGTTGATCATTGATTTGCTTCCCTATAAACATAAATGTCGTCACTAGGTTCCACTGTGTGTGCTCCAGATGTATGTTGGAAATTCAATCCTCCTCTATAAGCAAATTGTCATCATCAAAAATATTTTCCATGTCATCTTCCAAGCAGACATTCAACCCTTCATCATCAATAACCCAAGGCCGTCAATGCTACCATCAATACCTTCTGAAACTACAACTCCTCTCAACAATAGAAGGTGTTCTTAACATCATGATTTACAGAGTTATGGTTTTGTATAATAATAGTCTAAGAACTCTAACGATCTCCATCAACCATTTTTGCATGCCAAATTCAACATACCGAGGCGACCACATATAGAGATTTACCCTCCTAGTAAGCAATCTGCCTGTGTAATAACATGCATATCTTTGGCTTTATGTTGACAATTTTGAAGAATCCAGTGAAAACTGGTTGCATGGAGGGGAACAAAATTGATGATATGTAAAAGTGGGGACTGCGAATCCATTTTATGTGATCGTGGTTGCCTCCCTTTCTTGCCAGTGTATTCCAAAAACTCTTTTTTTCTTGTTGGTGTATATAAAACACAATCAATAATAAAAAGTCTAGGTAGAGTATTATGCAAAAATTAATTAGCATAGTCACTTAACTTGTGGTCAACTCCTTTTCTTGTTAATATATATAGAAATCAATCAACACTCAATCTAGGGTATTTATAAAACATTTAATTAGTAGGGTCACTAAAATATAAACAACGATGTATGTATCTACAAGATATGTAAGAAAATATATAAGAAAATTTCCATGTTTCTTCCATAATTTTTTCATATTTTCTAGGAAGTTTAATATTAATAAATTTTTATTATTATGTTGAATGTATGAGATAATAAACATTGTAAATATTGAAACTAGGAATGGTTTATACAATTCAAAATTCATCTAATGGAAATCTCAACAAAAATAATACTTTTCTTATTAGTACAACGATTAACTTACTCCTCTAATGTATTTGCTAAAACCTCATTAAAAACTTTATATGAAGGTGATATAAGACTTGTTTTATAAGAGTATGATGAATGATAATAAATGCCATCTCCAATAGTTATCCGTTTCACTTGCATGTTTGTTAAATCAAGCATATTATGGATTTGCAATAACAAATAAAAGATGATGGTGTGATGTAAAATGGTTGTAAGTGCAGAAAAAAAATAACGAAGTACATACCGAGGCAATAATTAACAACGCTGCAACTGGAAACCTCTTCATCCTAAATGGAGGCACAGAATAGATTGTTCCCAGAAAAAGCCCAAGACAGAAAAGCATTGTAAGGAAAGGGCCAGAATTTATTCCAACAAGTGCAACACCCACGACTGCAAGAAGCGATACTAGAAACCAAGCTTCTGGAACAGAAATATCCCCCGCAGCCACAGGTAGATCAGGCTTGTTCATCCTGAAATGACTCCATTGAATAAGATAAGGAGAAGAAAAATGAAACAAGGTTAAACAGGCAAGCCATTGTGGATAACTATTAACAGGTAAATCATTTTGGATGCCTAATGTGCCGAAGAGAAATTTCATTTTCTCCAGTTTAATTACTTCAGCCCTCAGTCATGTGCTATTCAAGCATGAATATAACAGTCCCACGTGAGAGTAAATGTATCACAATCATACCCAAACAGCAATAAGACTGCATTAATCAAGCAATTCTTCAAAAAAATGTATGCTGCGAGTAGTTCAAATGAGAATCTAAGGTGTAAGGTCAATGTCACACATACTTGTCAATTTCAACATCATAAATCTGATTGATGCCAACAATGTAGCCATTTGCACAAATTAATGCGATAAGTGCACACAAGGCCTTTGGAAATAGCCACCAATGTATAAGATGAGAATTCTCTATTAGACCGCGTGAAAATAAAGTTCTGCAACGGTGAGAGTCAAATACAGCCATTAGAAGCATAAATCCTATGAAGCAACATTAGAAGCATAAATCCTATGAAGCAACGTAGAAAATAGAAATCTACGTGGTTAATATATTCTGGAGAACAAACATGAAACCAGGATAGTTATGGGAACAAACATTGCGCAAATTATAGTTCCACGAATAGTGTGAGGCCTCAGAAACCTCCAGAAAGCATTTAACTTGTATAATCTCTTTGATATTGGATCCGAGTTAGCAGTGCGAATTGTTGCATCAGCCTGTAAAATGACAAACACTGAGGATTATTTTCCACCTTAGGAATCATATAACCCTCCAATTTGAAGAGATTTATAATGATCATTGATGTGTTCAGCACACATAAACATGGTAAGGCACTGCAAAGAAATAATGGTGAGTAATCTTATACTATCCATAGCAAAATAACTGTCTGAAAAAATCTACTTTCAGTATCTGATGTATGTCATTACAATGGCCAGAGTTGCTATTGTCTAGCTTGACACCCAAAGAGGCTATAAATAGATCTTAGGCACCTCAATATAGGAGATTGTCAACCAAAAATTACTATACCTCAACGAAGCACTTACTTATGCTATTGTTTTAAGAAAAAATGTTGAAAATAGACCTTAGGCACCTCAATATAGGAGATTGTCAACCAAAAATTACTATACCTCAACGAATCACTTACTTATGCTATTGTTTTAAGAAAAAATGTTGAAAATCAGACTTAAAGTGTATAGAAGAATTTGAATATGAATGTTTTCACAGTGTTGAAACATTGTGTTATAATTTTTGGAGTATTACTGTGTATAAGTTTAGAACAAATGGACGTATGTTTAGAGTGGACACTCCACCTAGTTACAGTTTCAAAATAATTCTGAAAATGAGTGAAGTATCCACTAGGTCCATCTATTCTAAACTTATACACAGTAATATTCCAAAAACCATAACAGTTTATAGAAGTTGTTAAAAATAATATAATTGTTAAATTTTTTTAAAACAAAAAATTAGTTTTTACCCAACAAAGAAGACAATGATAACATGAAATTTGTTAATTTTATAACCTTAACTTTAAGAAGAAACAGATTTAAGTATCAGTTAAGAAGAAAACAGATTTAAGTATCATAAGTTAGCATCATTTACATTTTAAAATGGTATAAATGTTTATTTTATAAAACAAAATTTTAATTTTTACTAAATAAGGAAGGTAATAATAATATCAAATTTGTTAATTTTATATTTATGTTTAAGAAGAAACTAATCTTTAGTTTCATAAGTTAACATCTTTACATATTAAAATGATATCTTTTTTTTGTAAGTTAAGGTAGAATCTTATATTGCCATCAGAAAAGGATAGAGAGTGCGGGGCCCTCCCAAGACTGGAAACAGACTCGAGATAAAAAATTAAGTAGTCTTCCCTGAAAGGGAAACAAGACTGTACCACAAAGATTGAGAATTACGAACCAGTCTACAAAGATAGTTTGCCATAAGACTAAAAACAACGACAGTGACTGTAGCGACATACTGAAACCAGAAGACAAAGACAGAGTCTAAACATTAAAACACCGAGCTAAGGGTTCAGGTCAGCTTGGCCATCGTGAAAACATGGTTCCTTCCTAAGTTCTATGTCGAGACGGAGGGCGATTTCTCGTTGATTGTGGATGATTTGTTTGAGATAACTGACCATCTCATCTTGTTGCAGGAGAATTTCCGCATGTGCTTCTCCCTTTTCCACCAAGGTTCTGCCCATAACCAATTTCTGCGTCTAGTGATAGTCCAGGGTCTTTTGGTATAGAGTGGTGCATTTCCTGGTGTTTCTCGGGTCCGGCACCAGAACCTCGAACTCTTTCCTAATTTCTGTGTCCAAGAGACAACCACAATCCACTTGAGCTTCCTCCTCAGCTTCCTAGATACACATAGAGAACATTTTGCTCTCCAATGTTGGATACACTTAGAGAACATTTTGATGGTAATATGGAATGAAATTTGGATGTCGTTTTCCATGAGTTGTGAATTTTTGTTATATATATGTTGGATACACTTAGAGAACATTTTGATGGTAATATGAAATGAAATTTGGATGTCGTTTTCCATGAGTTGTGAAGTTTTGTTATATATATATTGTATATAACAAAACTTCACAACTCATGGAAAATGAAATCCAAATTTCATTCCATATTACCATCAAAATGTTCTCTAAGTGTATCCAACATTGGGAAGCATAATTCGGTGGAGATTGATGTATTTAGTTCATGCTTTGTTCAGAATTTAAAAAAATGTAGGGTCATTTATAATTTTAGGTTATGATATATGAATTAATTTGTGTGTTGGAATAAATGGTAATTTTATTCTTTTAAATTTACTTAAATAAATATAGAATATGTTGTAAAATTTGACACATAATGAAGGTTAACATGTAATTGTGATTTTGCGAGTATGGATGAGAAAATGGAAGGATTGTATGATAAACAAGAAAATGAGTATTTAAAGATTAGGCCTCCTTATACCACTTCCTCATTTTCCATATTGGCATCTCTCATTTCCAATTACCAACTGGCTTGGGATGTGGGTGCACAATAGTTGGAGGTTGTTGGAAAACCAATAGAATTTCTATTTTTGGGAATGTTTCTTGTATGGTTCCGTTTGGGTATGTTCTTTGTTCCCAAAATATGATTATACATTGTGCTAGAAATAAAATTATTACAAAAATGTTAGAAGAAACCAATTCATTATATTTCTTAGTAACCAACATCTCCAATTTCCTTCGATAAGCTAGAAGGAATAACAAATTATACGTTGTTGGCATAGACAATATTCCTTAAGCTTGGGATTCTTGAGTAGGTTTCTTGGTATTAATATCTAAGAGGTAGGTTTAGATGAATAGATCAATTAGCTACCTTGCAAATTAATATTGATATGAATGTTTTTAAGTTCTATGCATTTTGATTTTCTATATGCAAATGGAATTTTTTTCTATTTATTACACTATTTAATTCAACTAAAACCATAGATACCATATATGAGCATACAGATTTGTTAAACTATTTGTAGGTTCCATTGTTAAACATAAATCTCATTAATATGACACAATCATTACTATGTTAGAAGATTGAAAAATTGGCATGTAGACACTTGAACCATTTAAAGATAAATGGTCATATGAGAGGGTTTGTACAGGATGATGAAGAGATAAAATTGGAAATGTCATTTGGAATTCACAATAAAAATTTAATAGATGCAACTAGTAGTCATTTACCTAATTTGGATGGAAAAGATAGTGTTGATCAAGGCCTCAATAATGAGAGTATACTTAACAAGGATATGGAAAATGGTAATTGCAATGATGACCATGCGTTACAAGAAGAAACAAATATCAAACCCAATGCAAGAGAGATTCTAAATTTAACTAATATAGACATTGATAGGAAACCTTGTGATACCAATATTTTCCATATGGAAAGGACATTATTTTACCTAGATGCATGATACTCCATAATGCATGTTGTATTATCTCATATTAACTTAAATTAGTTGTTCATGGATGGAGAAGCAATAAATATTTCATTGATATTCTAAACCAAGTGTCTTTTTATTAAATATAAATTCCATGTTAATTTGTAATAGGTGTTTCCAAAAATATAATGTCAATTTAATATCTATGTTGCCATTGTTAATGATTTTACTATAGGTGATTGTTAGGTCTACTCCTTCTGATCAATAACAAGTTGCCTAAATCAAAATATGAGATTATGTCATTAACAAAGAATTTAGGTGTGGATTTGGAAAAGTCATATGATGTGTATCCAAATGATTGCATCCTCTATCATAGGGATAGTAAATCATCCTGGAATGAGTGTTGAGAGTGTGGTGAGGGGAGGTACCATACAAGTACATCATCCAGAAAGGTAAGACAAAAAGGTATTTTCTATATATCTCCAATACTAGTATGGTTTGGGAGGTTATCTAAATTTAAGGAATGGAAAATCTCATGGATTATCACATGAGGGTAAGCAACACAATGGTGTTCTAAGTATGTATTTAGGATTTTGTTGAGATGGAAACAACTTCCATAAATATTGCTTGTGGTTACAACACTTAAGCAGAACTTGGGGACCCCTCCATAAATTCACAATGCTCAAGATCTAACCTTGAGTGCATGCTTGACTTTTATTGGAGAAGTGTAAGTTTGACCTTTCAGCTTTTTCTTGTTGAATCCTACTACATTTTGAATTTACTTCATCTTTTTTCAAGTCTCATACTTCACCTCAAACTTTTGGCTTGAATGGTTTGATAAATTACCTTACTATTAAGACCATGATTTTAAAACTCTTGAGAATGTATGCGTTCAAAGAAAATTTCACCTCTTTCTTAAAGTTCGCTTTCCTATAACATAACAGTCCATTCTCAATCTTTTATTGTGATAATTGGAATTTTGCATGAAATTTTTTGTCACATCTCTTCCAAAGTTGGTATTAGGTGTGACACATTGCAAAGGGTCTAAGCTTCAAAGTTTGTGACAATTGGGATGCGTCACGAGCTCGCTGAAATTTAAAGTCAATTGGGATGCGTCACGAGCTCGCTGAAATGTATTGCAACGATCCAAAAGATTAGAAAATAAAACCCTCTTGAATGCAATATCACAAGGAAAAGAAACTTAGAACAATGGAGTAGGATGGTAAACAAAAGCTTCCGTGAAAATGAAAAGCTAGTCATAAAGGATGAAAGTCTAAAATATTGTCACAAAGGAATTGTGGTGTTCACAGTGTATTGCATAGGATTGAAACTTCTAAGGTTGATGTTTGTGCGATACGTCACACCAAACAAGATATCAAAAGTTGTTAAAGTTGCGACATAGAAATTGAAAGTCATAGAATATAAAAAGTTTCTTAAAATGTTTCGCGAAGAGGGAATAAACAAATTAAAAAAGCACCACCCCCACATGAGTGAGAGTTTCATTCAAAAAACAGTATAAAAGGGAAATGAAACTCATTCTTGTTGTTCATTTAACTTACCAAGGTGAAAACGAAGGAATAGGAATTCACTTTCACTAAAATATCCCTATGGTAGTAACCTCCTTTCACCTATTGAAGTGTAATTTTGAAAAATATTGGGATCCATGATATTGAATGCTCCAACCACTCACCACTTATCACCTCTTTTTTCCAAGGTAAATTCACCAATTATTATGAACCAAAGTCTTAGAATAGCATAATAAATCAAAGTACATGCCATGTATAGAAAATGTTGTTAGCCTTATGGCTTACATTAGCAATTACATAAGTTAAATGTTACATTATTGTGTTCATTATTTGGGATAATAGTCATTTATCCTAGATAAATCTCTAAAAGATATGGAGAATATTTGGTAGCCTAGTCACCATGCAAGGTGTTAAGATCTAGAGAATATCTCTCACTGAAGTGGCATTCTTCTTTGTACTATATAATGGTACTATTTGTGTGAATATAATTAATTAAGGCTTTTGCCTTTACTGTCATATTTTTGTCATACTTTCTTCATTTGATATCAGAGCTCCTTTGATCTGAAGGGCCTGATTTCTCCATGGTAGTCATCCATGGATGATGAGTTATTGATTTGCTATGATAGTTGTCATCCATGGATGATGAGTTATTGATTTGCTATGATAGTTGTTCATAGCTCCCTGGTTTAACACCATGCCATGCGAGTGTGTGAGTTTGCTGCAAACTGTATCAAAAGTTGGCCACACAAAGGATAATTAGGCCAGGCAAAGAAAGCTTTGGCCACAGGAGTTCAGGCCAAATAAGTGCAGATCCAGCCTCGATCTCTATCAGCGGTTGCAATCAAACAGTTAAGTCTGAAATCGCCCTGTGCATGCAATCTTCTTCATGATCACTGGTGCAATCTGCATGCAACATCTCGTCAGCGAAATGGTGTGAACCCGACGTGAACAACCCCACCGCCACTACTGGTGAAGGATCGCTGGCAGATGGCATCACAGAGGAGAGCTCGACAGTCAGATCACACGCATTCAAGAGTTTTAGAACACTGAAATCGTGCCAGAAGGCTGCACGTGAAAGAGAGAGCACCTGAGATCGTGACTTTGACAAGGGACGCTGAGATCCGGTCCTTAGTCACCCAATTGCGCTGAGTCTGAAGCCGCCGATTGTGAAACGTTGATTGTCATCTAGGTAAAGTTTAAACATATGCTATATCTGCTATTTGAAACTTCTGGCTCATTAAAAATCTTGGTTTTGAAATTTCTCAGAGATTGGAATTAGATCTAAATCGTTTTATCATGGCTATTGGCACACACCCATAGATCTGTGATCTTGCACATAAATTAGTGAATTTCTTTTACAATCCAGAGTGGTCACACAATTCATAAAAATTTCAATGGCGAGCTAGATCGAGCCATTCTGTCTAAAAAGCTTGTAAGCTGTGAAATGTCTTGATCAAGGTAGTGGATAAGATAGGAAGTATAACAGAATTCCCATTTATCTAAGCAATCAAAACAGACTGGCGATCTGGTCTAGCAAGCAGCGACCTGATCATTTGGTCAGCTAAATCCTCTACGCAGCAATCTCTCTTAGCAGGCGTTCTGTTATTCAACGTTCAAACATGACAGTGATCAATTGCTACTCCTTAAAACGTGGCAGCTATCTCCTTAAAGGCAGCCCATGATCAAGAGAAGATGAAGGATGTGAAGCCCACGGGTAAAGAGGAGGCATCCAGATGTTAAGAGAAGCGACCCACAGAAACCAGCACAATAGTTGTGTAATGCAACGATCTATCATAGCGATTCATTGTGACTTTTATTCCATTAAGAAAAGGCACCTGAATCAGATCTTCAATCCAGCGATTCAGAGATCTCCAAGCAGCGATCCATCAAATCCAACGACCAACAATCACCAGATCCATCAAATCCAACGACCAACAATCACCAATTATCAGCAATCTGCCAATTCTCAGCGAATTGCAAATCCCCCACGGATCTACAATCATTAAAAGTTTATAAATTTATGAATTTCAATCTTTTTATTAAAAAAACAAAAAAGCTTTTTTCGTTATGGTAAAAGTGAACTTTTAGTTCATTTCAAAAGGGAGTTATAAGGGGGTTTACTTTTGTAAGTTAAATCATATACTTCAAAAGGGATAATTGAATAATGGTTCCAACAAAAACAATTGAAAGATAACTTCGTGCTCATTGTTGAAGGCTTGCAAGCTTAGGTGAACACTTATTTTTTCAAAGGAGGAGTCTTTGAGCTTGTAAAAAGAAAGTGAAAATTTAAGTCTTTTTGTTTTTGAAAGGATATGTGGAGGAGATCTTGATAATAAAAAAAAAATTAGTTTTTGTCTTAGACCACCCCAAAATTGAATAAGGGGGTTTAAGGACAATTTGTGCTTGTGTGATAGTGAATTTTTCATGCAGGCTTATATTGTTTATTGTCTAGTTTTGACATAAACACAATTGCAATTTTAGCTTTTAAGGCAATCAAGCAATGTTGGAGAATCCAGTGGACAAATCAAGCTCATAATTAAAAGGGAATCAAAGCAAAAGATGAATGCAAGTAATGGATGATTCAAGCTCATGATCAAAGGAGGAATTCTTTCAAGGAGTCAAAACATCAACACTGAATTCAAATTTGAATATCAAGTTCAACTTTAAAAACACAATCAAATGTGACTTACAAATAGTCCTTTTGTAAGTTTACTTGTCATTTTGAAATCAAGCAAAGTTGAATTTGTAATTGAGTGCATTTTCGGTTGAAACCGACACTCTTCAAATCTTTAAACATTGTTGGAAGAAAACTCTTCATTGAGTCAAATCATTGTCAAAATCATATTTTGGGTACATTTTCGGTTGAACCTGACACCCTAAAATTGTCATAAAATTTGAAGAGAATGTGACATATATGCAAGTGTGAAAGTGTCAAGTACAAGCGAGCGTGAAAACAAATCAATTCAAGCGAACGAGTTCATGCGAGCGTGAAGCTCAAGTGTTTTTCAAATGGAGCGAAGTCGAGAATTGTTAGAGTTATTGAATACTCTAATAATCACTGCTGAAGACAATACAGTGATACTCAACAAATCAATTCTTCAATCAGTGGTAACTTGTTTGCAAGTGTCGCAAGCAAAAGTTCAACTTCTTCAAGCACAATCACAACTACTCAATGATAAAATATGCAATCTCAAAAATGAGGAATCGGTAAAGCAATCAGAACAAGTCCTTCTTCATCACAACCCTCTATTTGATGATGAAGATGATGATTATAATCAACATTCAGTGAAGAATCAATTCAGTGAGTCAACATCAGAGAAAAATGAAAATGAAGATGAAGGTATTCATGAACCTACAGTTCATGCGTTTTCTTTTGAGTTCAATGAAGAAAACATTTCAAAGATTCAACAACATGCAGAAAATCAACCTCAAATGATATCAAAGCAACAAATTCTAAATGATCTTTCCAAGTCCATCATCAGACCTTGGGAAGAAATTAGATACAACAGGCAAAGAAAAGGATTTGGATATGAAAAAGATGTGACTTTTCATATACCAGACTACTCCAAACCAATTTAGTTTGTGAGTGCAGGATTCATAAATGAAGAATCCAATCAAAAAGTCCATGAAGAAACTAATAAAAAAGTTGATGAAAATCACATGGAAGAAATTCCTGAATGCCAACATTGTCATCGAGTTGGTCATTTTGAAACAAATTGTTTTGATCTCCATCCTTGTCAACATTGTGGCACGAAGAATCATTCATCAGAAAAATGTTCTAAGAGAAACAAGTCTACAAGATTAAAAATTCACTATGGGTGGATCAATCCTTGGGAATGGACATCAACAACAAAGAAATTGTATAAGTCTTACCGAAGAGTGCAATCTCGAGTAAATACTCATCTTGTAGCACAAAGTATTTTTTGTACCTGATAGAGTATAACTCCAGTGGTTCCCTTATGGCGTAGCTTTTGAGCATGGCCCTCACGGGTTGAGATAACATCTGGATGTTTCCACATGCCCACTTTGAGTTGAAATCTAAATGGTACTCTCTTGCATCTTAAGGCGGGGGGGTACATTTACAAAATACTCTTTCTTTTTAAAGGGGGAATACATATGGTACAATGATAAAATGGTTAAGGGTAAACCACATGAAAACCCATATCTTCTCACCTTTCAGCTGACAAAGGGGGGAATATTGATAATGGTTGTCATTCTTCAAGTTTCAACAAAAATAGTCTGTAGATGGCAGACTCCAAATAACAAAATGGGAAACAACAATAGTTTGTAGATGGAAGACTCCAAATGTCGAAAAGGAAACAATAGTTTGCAGGTGGCAAACTCCAAAATTGCAGATGAAGAACTATAGTTTGTAGATGGCAAACTCAAAATAGTATGTAGACGGAAGACTAATGAAAAACAATAGTCTATGGATGGTAGACTCAAATACATGATGCATTTAGATGTTAATCGATGCATAACAATGTTGATGGCTCATTTCAGAGAGCACTTCATTGATTGTAGCATGGTGATCTTCACCAATTAGCAGAAGACGCCAGCCTCTTCTAGCTAAATCACTTGGCAAATGATGAAATTGTCAAGCAGACAGGGATTCTTCAGACATGGCAGCTGTTCACTCCAGGATTTCATTTCATTTCAGATGAAACAATCAGATTGACGGTTTTACAAGTAGATTTTTCAATGAAGCACAAATGAAGGCTTCTGAAAGATTCATCATATCAGCTTCAACATTAGTGTTTATTTGTTAGTTGATACAAATACATAAACTTGTGATTGAGAGGGGGATTGTTAGCCTTATGGCTTACATTAGCAATCACATAAGTTAAATGTCACATTATTGTATTCATTATTTGGGATAAAAGTCATTTATCCTAGATAAGTCTCTAAAAGATATGGAGAATATTTCCTAGCCTAGTCACCATGCAAAGTGTTAGGATCCAGAGAATATTTCTCACTGAGGTGGCATTCTTCTTTGTACTATATAATGGTACTATTTGTGTGGATATAATTAATTAAGGCTTTTTCCTTTACTGTCATATTTTTGTCATACTTTCTTCAAATGTAGCATAGATAATAGCTCCAATATAGATAAGAGAGATTATTTATATGTATAGAAAATGTAGCATAGAGAATATGTAAGAGATCTTATTTATACAATAACTGAACATTAAAGAATGGGAGAACCTCCTCCAAATACCCCAATACATTCATATATCAAATTCACGTTTTCCCCTCAATAATGAATACATGATCACTATATATACGTATTCACTCATTGCACATGTGTTCCCTTCGTTAGGTTGTCCCTATTACAAATGCATTTGACCTCATCCATGCCCCACCAAGTCATAACACAATGTTATGAAACAAATGCTTAAGATAGCATAATATATTAGAGTACACACAATGTACAACAATTGTAAATGTGGATAAAATTTCCAAAATGGATAAGAGAGATGAATTATACAATAATTCATTAAAGAATAGAAGAACCTCTTCCAAATACCTCAATACATTCATATATCAAATTTACTTGTTCCCTCAATAATGACTAAATTACTTCTATATTACCTATTCACTAATTGCACATGTGGGACCTTCATTAGGATGACCCTATTACATATGCATTTAATCCCATGTATTCCCCCCTTGGGTTCATATCATATACAGTTAACCTGATATATGCCCCCACTCGGGTTATAACATAGTACCCTCCTTCAAAAAGATGTCCCCGAAGCTTTGCAGTTAAGGGATTTACATGATGTGATGAAATCAAGTAATAGGATTTCCTTATATTCCTACTTTATTTTTCCACTGATGATGATAAATCCATCTAAATTCAATTATTTTTAGTCTTATTCCTTGATAGCTAGTTTTCATTTAGTTTTCTTTCCTTTGATTCCATGTGTTGTTATGGCTTCTCCACTTTGTTGTAATTTCTAGTCTATGTTAATATATTGTCAAATAATGGTCTTGTGGTGCCTTTTTCCTTGAATACGGTTGATTATTACCTCTTATTCCTTGGTAGTGTCGATGTATATCTTCTTGTTTATGTTGGTAATGAGGGTGTTCATATGGACTCCCTTCATTCTACACACCCATATCATCGATCTTCTTTTTAGAGATAATGGCATCCTCTATCCTTTGTGCTTGGTATTTGATTACTCTCGACTTTGATACAATACCATCATATTTGACATGTACAACCTCGAGTTAAAGATCAAATTCTTGATGTATTTTATGGTGACCTTTTAAGATCTTTTCTTCTTTCCCCTTTTGAAGCTGCAATGTGATTCCATCCATCAAATTCTTACATCCTTATTTAATTCTAGATCGCATTTCAGATTTTGGCTCATTCATATTCAAAGCTTCTTCTACCTCCTCGCATATTTCCTCTTCAATTATTTTGGGCAGTCTCTTTGTCAAAGATCCTTGTTTTTTCTTGATTTTGGCAATGCTTATTTTCTTCTTTCAATCTCTTGACCTTAACAAGTAATTTTTTATTGTAGTTTCCTAAGCTACATATTTTTTCATTCTTCTTTTTCAATTCTTCCCTTGACTCATCATTTTCCCAGCTTCCTTTTCTATTCATTTCTTGCTTCAATTTATGAACCTTCTTAATGTGTGCTTCAATTAGGGCCTATATCCTGGACAATTCATCACCCCTATACTTGAATTCTTATTTCTCTTCTTTCAATTCATTTTGAGTTTTATTCAACTCTTCCATTTTTGAGTTCTTGATCCATATGTTTTAGAAGAATTCTTCAAATACTTCCCATGTGGTGTATAATTGAGTATTTATATCATGATTTCTCCACCACTTTCAAATTTCACCATAAAAATAAATATGTTTTAAATTAGTTTTTTCAAAAATTCTTTCACAATCCTTAACCATTCATTAGGATCAATTACATCTTCCTCTCTAAATATAGGTATTTTCATTGATTATTAATTGAGGTTTAATCAAAACCCTCAACTTCCAACCTAAATATATTAATAATAATGATCCAATATGGATAATATGATTTTTACAACATGTTATCTTGTGTTTCATCTTTCCAATGGATTTTGACTTACCCGAATCAAATTTTCTAGTCAAACATTATGATAATTTCAAGGTAACATGCCAAAAGAAAGTTATGGTAGCCTTCCCAAAACTTGTTGATTTTGGTGCTTTCAAGAGACCTAACTTGTACATAATTTAGTGTGTCCAATTTTTCAGATATACTTTTGAAAATTTTATCCTACACATTAGATTATGTATTCCTTCTTATGCAACTAGTGGCACTCAATTTGGATATATCAATATTCATATATAATAATTTTGCATAGAACACCTATTTAAGAGTCGTTTTTGGACTAGTAAAAACCACTAACTTTCACAAACTATAAATATGAATTAATATCAGAGTAGAACCAAAACATTTTGGTGGTGGGATAGGGTTTCGGTTTTGTTCATGTGTGGTAAGGAAGCATGGATCTGATCTTAGACCTAGATCTCTAGTTCGTTGATTATTCAGAAGACTCCCTTTCTCATGAAGACATATTTTGCAGTAATGAGGAGGTTCATATTTTAGGGGTTTCGCATGCAGAGTAAGTGGGAATGTGATCGTGTGGAAGGAGGTTATTCTTCATACTTCACCCTCCATATGATATGTTTTCATGACAAATCAAGGTCTCAAGCAACAAGTACAGGAGGCTTCACAAGGTAATGATTCTGATTTTTCTAAATCGGCGGTTCCTCAGGATGTGTCAGATTGGAGAAGATCTGCTTCATATTTGGCTTATGTATGGCTAAATCTGGCCACAAGCTATCATCATTCCTTGGACCCAACAATTATTTCAAATTTTTTAAGATCGACGGTGGAGGTTGGTGAGGGCGGTTTTATTGGGAGTGGGTTTGACCTTGAAACCCTCGCAGTTGGTTGTAGATTGTTGAAACCACAAAAGAAACGTAAGGTGGTGCATTCGAAGGGTGTGGGTGCTTCACTTAAAGTGGTAAAAGACATCCCTATCCTTGACATAGTCAAAATGGTGGAGTGTACCCTGATCAATAAGATATGTGGGTGTAGGAATGGGGACCGAGAGCTGCATCTCTGGATCCAATTGAATTGGTTCCCGCTTCTGGAAGCCAAACCTGAGGTTCATAGGCTTGCTCAAGGATGGATAGGGTTTAAATTTTCATCGGAGAAGTATGATCAATCTATTCTAAGAAGATTGTAGGGTATTTGGAATAACATGTTTGTTCTGAAGAAATGGCACCTAATGTTTGATCTATGGAAGGGCTTCCTGGCTTCAATTCTTGTTTGGTTAAATTGATGTGCTTACCTATTGAATTTTGGTAGATGGATGGACTAAAGGCTATTGGAGATGTGATTAGAAAATTCGTTGTTGTGGACACTGGTCTATTCGAATGTTCTTCAAGACCAGTTGCTCTTATGTTGGTGGAAGTAGACCTAAGAGATGGTATGTTTGAATCTATTAACTTGGTATCAGTTGATGTTATTTTTTCTCAACCTCTAGATTGTTATGTCCCCTTTTGTTGCGTCCACTACCATAAATATGGACATGTTGTGGAGGATTGTAATCATTCTTTTTCATTGAAAATCCGACTGAGTAAATTCCCCAAGGCGGGGTCTAAGGGTGAGGTTGAACCCTTATGTGAGAAGCTTCCAGGACTTTCTTCGTTGGATCCTATAAACGTTGATCCTCAATTGGAAGATGAGTAGGAAACAATGTTAGTGGATTCTGGAGGAGAATAAATGGTGCAAGACCTCATATTTCCTAGTGTGGAAGAATTGAAGGGCGATTTGGGGGTTTTGATTATGGTTCAATATCTATTTTTGGGGCTATATTTATCCTCGAGTCAGTTAGACAAGGTGGTCCATATTTGGAATAAGTTGAAAGTTGACTTTTGTAGAATGGTGAAGATTTCCTCAACTTCACCACCTTCTTCCATGTGTGATTTGGAGCAAGATCATGGCTTGCATGCAGAAAAAGACAAAGGTGAATTGGGGGTTCCATAAAAAAAGGTGGCGAGTGATCTAGTTATTAACTTGTCAGAGGGTAATAAAGATGTAGAGAGTAGGCATCATGAGAAGTCTGGTGCAAGCCAGATGTCAAAAGGAATCTCATGAGTTCCTTACATGTTGGCCCTTCTCTTTCGTAGGGTCGCAAAGCAAGTCAAAAATCAAAGATTTGTTTGGCTAAGGAACGAGATGAGAAGGAGATTAGCCAAGAAAGGAAATTAAGCATCATTGGGGCGCTTAGAGTAATAGAAGCCCAAGATCAAGTTCCTAAATGAAGGTGATTTTGCTCAACGTCCGTGGCTTGAGAGGGAAAGCCAAAATTCTATCCCTAAAGCGACTGATTAGTTTAGAATCTCTTGATATTATGTTGTTACAAGAGACCATGGTTTCATGTGAGGTAGTTGTCCCTATGCTAGAGAAAGCTTTCAAGGGTTAGTCTTTTTTTGCTATTTATGAAGTGGGTCTCTCCTGTGGTTCTATTTCAGAGGCCCTATGAGAACATAAGGGTCTTTTGGGAAAATATTTTTAGACATAGGATATTTCAAGTGCCAAATCTTATTGTAGGTGGGGATTTCAATTTTTTGTTATCGGGTGAGGAGGTCTAGGGTCATTGTGCGCATGAAGATCGATTACCCCCTTTTTTGCAGGACTTACTTGATTTTAATGGTTGGGTGGACATCAAGCCAGAGGTTTTAAGTCCTACATGGAGTGATAAGCATTTCGGGGATGTGGGGATCTCTGAGAGGCTAGACCATTTTTTTATGAAGGATTCCTTCTATGATGAAGCAAGTATTTTTAGGTCCTGGGTACATAAGATTATTTTTCAAACCATTTTCCAGTTCTGTTGGAAATTGGTTTGGCTCAAGAAAAGCATGAAGCATCGTTTAAATATAATTCGACCTGAGTTGAGGATGAGGATTTCAAGAAGCTAGTTCATGAATCTTGGATTCATATTAGGCCTGACAGCCAAAAATCAATGGGAGTTCAATTTGCGGATGAGCTTCTTTCACTAAAAATTAAATTCGTGCATTGGAGTATAGATAATAAACGGACCAGGGAATCTAGGATTCTAGAGTTAGAAGATCTGTTAAGGGATCTCTATGATAGTTACAACCCATATATTTTTCCAATGGAGGATCGGTAGAGGATTGTGTCCCTTTCTAAGGAGAAGGAGAATCTCCTTCGTGATAAAGAAGTGGAGTGGAGGTTGAAGAGTTGAACTCTATGGTTGGAAGCAGTGGATCATAATACTAAGTATTTTTAGAACTTTGCAAAGCATCGTCGCAACATCAATTCTATATGGGAGCTTCAAGATGTTGATGGTCGAAATTTCATGGCTTCGGACCTATTACAAACCTAGCTTCAAGTTATTTCTCTTCCTTATATGTTGATGGGGGGAAAACCCACATGGACAGTATGCTCAAGGTTATTTTTCTCTTTCCAAGGATGGTTGAGGCAGAAGATAACGAGGTATATGTTGGACTATATATAAGGATGAAATTATATCTACACTGCATCTTTTTAAAAAGGATAAAATCCCTAGTCCAAATGGTTGGGCCACTGACTTCTTTTTGGATTTATTTGATCTACTTGGTGAGGACATTCTTCCAATACTAAAGGAGATTCGTTCTTCTGGATCTATTCCAGGAGCGTTAAATGCACCTTTCTTGGATTTAATTCCTAGGAAGGACAATATAGTGGTTTGTGAATACTTTAGATCCATTTCATTATGTAATGGAATTTATAAAATTGTTGCCAAAATTATAGCTAATTGTGTCAAAGAAGTGCTTTCCTGAACCATCTCCAAAGAGAAATTTGGGTTTTTACAGGGAAGTTCTATTCATGAGGCTGTTGGGACCACTCATGAGGGATTGGACTCAATTAAGATGCAGAATAAGTGACTTGGGGTTATTAAACTAGATCTAGCTAAGACGTATGGCAAATCATCTTGGATTTTCATCTGTCTTATTCTGTTGCAAATTGGGTTTATCTTGGAACTAACAAATTGGATCATGGGGTGTATCGAATTGGCTTTTTTCGCAGTCCTGATCAATGGAACTGTGTCTCCCTTCTTTAAAGCTTCTCGAGGTCTTAGGAAAGGATGTCCTCTCTCTCCTTATATTTCTTTATTGATTGCGAAGGGTTGAGTAGGCTAGTTCAGGAGGAATGTTGCAACAGAAGAATATATGGGGTCTCTTTTTAGGGAAGAGTATTTCTCACTCATTTGTTGTTTGTTGATGGCATAGTCATTTTTTGTGCTCAATCCAAGAGGGAATGTGTTATATTTAGAGAGATCCTAGAAATATTATGTCAAGCTTCGGGAATGGAAATAAGCCAAAATAAGTCGTTAATTTTTCTCTTGCAGAGTTAGATGGACCAAAATAATTTTTGACAAAGACATTTTCCTTATGAGGTGGAGTGTGCGGATTTAGGGATCAAAGTATGGTAAACAAGATATGCGATGGATGATAGGAAAATTTGAAAGTTGAATAAATTTTTGGTGTAATAAATGGATCTCCAAGGGTTGAAGACTTATTCCGGTCAAGTTAGTGTTGGAGGAAATCCCAATCTATTGGCATCTTTTGGCGCTTATTCCTAAGGGGTTTCTTTTGTGCTTCAAAAACCTTTGTTTTAACTTCTTGTGGCGAGGTCAACATGAATATATGTGGTTTCATCTTGTTAAATGGTCTTGACTAGCAGCGCCGAAATCCTAGGGAGATTGGGGTCTCGAGAAAATCTTCCATTTTGACAAAGTGCTAGTAGCTAAATCTTTATGGAATTTCATCTCCAAAGAAATCTTATGGAAGTCAATTTTAGTTGCTAAATACATAGCTTCGGAATTGATCTTGTATTGGATTAGGTAGATGAGTAAACATGTTCTTCAAGCTTCTAATCATTGGAAAGCTTTGGCAAGAGAATTTCTGATCTTAGGAAGTCATTTGGCTTGGAAAGTCAGGAATGGTATGTCAATTCAAGTGGGATCTAATGCCATCATGGGCAGGAAGGATCAATTCAGGTTTTCCAATGGACCTCATATATTTCTTACAAGATTTGGGAAGAGCTATATTGGACAAGTGTGAAGATCCTGGAAGCACTAATATATGGCCTAAGGGTTGGTTATCTACTCAGAATCTGGGGCTTATAGGGGAATGGGGTCATGTATGGGAAGTCTACATTTAGTCCCTCTCATAAGCCCATATCAAATTGAAGGACGAGGCAGAATCTTTGCCTTGATTTTTCAAAGGTTTAGGTGGAAAGTATTCGTCCAAGGGGGGTTATGAACCTCTGTTTGACAAGGAGGAGGATCAGTTGAAAGAATGGTGGTCAAAAATTTTGAAAGTAAAGTTTCCCCCTAAAACCACTTTATTGATGTGATTGATTTTAGGTAATAAAATTCTCACATGGGATCACTTGCAAAGAGGAATTGGTTAGGACCTGGTTATTGTTCATTGTGCAAGAGGGCAGAGGAATTTGCTATTCACTTATTCCTGGGATGTTCCTTCGCATGGGAGCTATGGAAAGACGCTGAAGTTGTGTTCTAGAAGAAAGATTTATGGTCAGGTTCATCCTTGCGTTCTAATTTTCTATGCTTTTTTGAGAAGGCGGATCTTAAAAAAAAATTATCCCTGTCATTCCTTATTTGTTGGGGGATTTGGTTGGCTTGAAATAATGCCCTTTTCTCGTATAAGATTTCTCATATTGAACCATTAATAGACCAGATGAAGGCTCTCTTTTCCTTTTATAAGAAACTTGCTAAATCTAGAGGGAGGAGACAAGTGCGTCTTTTTGTCCTGGCCGCTTCTTTCCCTTGGGCTTGTTTTGACGGTGCATCTCAGGAAAATGGAGAAATAAGTGGCATTGGGTTCGTGATCCATTTTCCATATCAATCAGTGTTGCAGGAAAAATGAGGTGTTAGTCCAGGTTCAAATAATTGAGTTGTACTCCTTGCTCTCTTTCATCTCCTAAAGCTAACATATAGTTGAGGATTGATATAATTTGAAGTGTGGGGTGACTCACAGTTTGCCATTAATTGTATGAACAAGGTCTTGGTTTTTCAAGACTATGTTGCTCATTCCATTGGTGGATCATCTCAAACTTGTTGTTGGTTCTTTTCATAATATCTATTTTCAGCATTTCTACAAGGAATTCAACATTTTTTTCGATGCGCTTTCAAAGCAAAGGCTCAATCTGCCTCCCAAAGATTTGATCTTAGAGGAATTCAAAGGTGAAAGAATTATTAGTAGGTCTTTACTAAAAATGTAAAAGTATCATCCTTAATGATATTCTGAAAAAGAACCTTGAACTCTTATGAGTCTTTTTGGAGGAATCTTAGCTCAGTTTGATGATAGACCTCTCTCATACCACGATGAAGAATGTATCTCTATTTATTTTGAATAGAAATAAGATTTTTTTTCTTGGAAAAAAAAAGAATCTAAAACTTGTACCATAGGTGCTTCACTGTTTTTGAAAGACCCCACCCAAGGACCTTGTGTTTTGATACCAAATGTTATAAAAAAAATACTTGAGATGGTATAATATACCAAAGTACACACCATGTACAAAAATTGTAAATATAGAGAATAACCCCAAAATAACTAAAAATAATGAGTTATAAAATAACTCTTTAACTAATAAGAGAACTTCCTCCACATACCCAACACATTTATATATCCAATTCACATGTTCTACTCAATGTACATAAAATATGCACTAAGGTGCTATATACTATATGCAAGCCTTTTATTGATAGAAGACGTTGATAAAATATTTGGAAAAAAACCAGCACTATCATACCTAAAAAATAATTCAAAATAATGTCAAGACATGAAGGAGTTGGGAACTATTTATAATTGGAAAACCAATCAAATGCCGGGACGAACCTACATTTAATTCTCCATCTAAAAGCCACTAGTCGTGGTAGTGAGTATAAAGTAGCCTAAAATGGGCCAACACAAGAAGACAAATCGTTCTGCGAGGAAGAAGGAGCTCCTATGCATGAATACGCCTAGACAATTGGCTAAAATTTAAACTATTTCCCTTTGCGTGTGCATACTAAACTAGAACGCAACATTGGTTGAACACATCATAAATTGTAAATTATAAAGATTGAGAAAATCATTCATCCATGTTTAATGAGCTACTATGCCTGAAGACAACTAGACATTTGGATAAAGTTTAGACTATTTCCCAAGTTTGTGTGTTATGCATGAAGACACCTAGACATGTGGCTAAAATTTGGACTATTTCTCTTAGCATGTGGATACCAAACTAGTACAAAACAATGGTTGAGAACATCATATATTGTAAAGTAAGAAGCTTGAGGAATTCATTCATCCGAGTTGGATAAACGATATCCTATGCATGAAGACACCTACACATTTGGCTAAACTTTAAACTATTTCCCTCGGCGTCTGCATATCGAACTAGCACAAAAAAATAGTTGAGCACATCATATATTGTAAATTAGGAAGCTTGAGGAACTCATTGATCCGAGCTTACTGAGCTCAGAAATATAAAGATTTATCCATGCATCACTATAGAACATGCACCATGAAATGTTCATAACAAGGCATATATTTTTATATCGTAAAGCGGGGTGAAGAGACATTTCCTTTCCCAAGTTAAGTGGTCAACTCAAGCAAGGATAATTAAGACTTAAACTGCAGCAAAAAGGCATTTCCTTTCCAAGTTAAATGGTCGACTCAAGCATGGATAATTTTCACTTAAACTATAACACTTTTTAGCAATGTTTTGATAGGCTCTACAAAGGATAGTGAAATAAAACGAAAGGTGGATTAAAAATTATAGCTCAAGCTAGTTATCTGTTTATTTTTGAAGCCTTTCCCATGTAGAATTTTTTTTTATAAATTAATTGTTGGGTTTAAACCTTGAGATTGATAAGAAGATGAGCTACACTGGGTAGGTAAGCAAATGAATGAAAATTGCTTAAGTTTGGCTAATAACAACAAAGGATTTAGGGATTTGACTGTGGAGGTGATAGCTTTTAATGTTTGGGACCCTGTTGTGTTTAATTTGATAGAATGAAAGCATCCACACCAGTAGCATCTAAAGCAAGATAATTGGTGGATGTAGGGAAAACCTTATGTGCCAAGCACAATTCTTGTGTACCCTAGGGTGCATAAGGGTGCCCCATTAGTTGAGAGATCCAACATCCCACCCTCACATACCTCAGAGTGTGCAAGAACTCCATCAAGTCATGTGCAAGAACTCTATTGGGTGTATAAGTATCGCCACAAGTGAAGTGCTTGATAGGTACAAAATAACATGTGACAAGAACTTTAAGATTTTCATGCATGCATTTTGGGTTTACTTTTGTTAAACTTACTAAAAAGCTATGAGGTGGTTTCCTTTTGAAGCAACTTTGATGACTATCCCATCTAGCATACAAAGGATGACCAGTTCATAGGTGAAAAGATAAGGGAAATATGAAAACGAGGCAAAACCAGTTGCCACAATCAACAATGAGCAGACTTGTAAGATTTTGAGCCAATGTAAATGATCTGAATTGAAATCTTGTCTCCTTTATATAGAAAGAGGGCACAATAAAGCACATCTACGTTACTTTCGGACATCGCATCGTAAATATTAGAATTTGTTTAAAATGAGATAAGGAAATAGATTATTCTAAAATAAATAATGTTGAATCATTACTACTAAGTCTCATAAGTCGATTGTAGGTAGAAAATTACTAAGTTGAAAGAGTTTGCACCTTGAATATGATCTCTAAAATTAAAGCAATCGATATATATATACATATGACCAAAGAAAAAGAGGGAGAAGTGTTCTCCTCTTAGTTCTTCTACTTTATTCATCTTCTCTCTTCTTTGACCTCATGTTTCAAAGCCAAGATTACATTATGTGAAGCGCTAGTTGAGTCTTGAGTAATTACATCATAGCTCAATTTCAGTTGCTCTCTTGGGTGTGTTCCTAGATTATGAGCTTGCCTACGGGACAAAGGTTCTCACTTCTACTTGCATTTAGACTCATCCTCATCCTCTCAATCAAATTTGGAATTTGTGGAAAACTGGAATTTTATTATGGAGTGAAAAACTTGAGTCAGCACACTTGGAAGCAGTGATGTAGTGGAGAAAGGTTGTCCAATTGCAATAAGTCACCGACTGTCAAGGAAATGAAGGAAATATGGAATTGTAACATATCTTAAATGTAAGAGTTTGAAAAATAATAATTAGGCAGAAAAATAATTAGGTAGAAAATTATGGAAATCAATTCATCTAACTCATGTTCAGAATAGTTATGTGATATGTCGTAACAATTGAATGTACTCTAGTACTTGGAGATTAAGGAGAAGAGCATATCATTTATTTATTATGATATTTTCATATGAAGTAATATTAAAAAGAATAGTGGTGTGATATGTCATAACAATTGAATGTATTCATTTTAATACTTAGAGATTAAGGAGAAGAGCATATCATGTATTTATTATAATATTTTCATATAAAATAATATTAAAAATGGATAATATTGTCTTAATAAAGCTTATCAATTCACATACAAAAAAATTATCAAATTTTAAATTCAACTTAAAAAATGTTCATATGAACAAAATAAAAGTTTTTTTAAATGTAATGATCTTTATTGATCACATACCACACAAAAATATTTCTCCCAATATGGACATGGACTATAAAGATTAATGTTGAGGACTAGTGTCCAAGGCACATACATTTACTTGAAACTATTACTAAGAGTCCTATAAATAGGGACTATATGTGCTTAAGAGATTTTATGAGCATTACTGCATTTGTCAATCTTAGTGAGAATGTTTGTCAATATTAGTGAGAATGTTTGTCAATTACTATTTTTATGTTATGTATTAGATAAATTCTACAGGATAACATGTGTTGAATGCAACCTCGGATGCGAGTGTCCTTGGGACTCAAATACCGCGTGTCTGATAACACGGCCCTTCGAGCAATCTTCCAGGTGGAGAGCGTCTGGCTCAATTGTTATGACCATTAATTACCCTCATTTCTCAAGGCGTAAGGCTTTAATGCATCTCATCGTCGTTGTTCTGCGGAGCTTGGGTGAAGGTACAGCTCGAATCATGTCTCCCTGCAGCTATTCTACGGCTTCCAAGGAGGCTTTTTTCAGGAACTCTGGTAAGGAATGTTTCCATTTTGGGGTGTTTTATAGTTGGCATCCAGACTGTGTTTCCTTCCTATGCATTGCAGAGAATTCTACCTTGGGTGGAGTCAAATTCAAGAACGTTTTTAGGTTCCATTCTTCAGTTTTTTGTGAGGTTTGGTTCTCGTTGGCCCTCGCTTTCTTGTGCATTTCGTAGAAGGTTGGGTTTATTTTCCATTATCTGGTTGCAATTATGACTAAGAGGTTTTGTGCCACCCCTTGACATGCAAGTAGAGGCAGAGGGCGTGTTGGCTACAGAGGGAACTCAGACTCTTCTGAGAATGGTTTTGAAATTTTTGTGCCTGCCCATTTACATAATATTTTGGACGATTGGGAGGAGGAAGCTGGTTGTGCAACAATTGGTAGGCCAGTGGGATAGAACGTGGCGTAGGAATTACTGGCGGGTTAAGAATATTTTGGCTAGGGTTCTTATGTTGCATCAAGGTTCTTATGGAGAAAAAAATTCCACGTCTTCTCCTTCTCCAGCTCCGACTCACCATTATTCTTCCTCTCCAATACCCTCTCTGGTTTCCAAGCCAATGGAGGCTCAAGAGGCTCAAGTTGGCATGAACCCCCAAGGACCAGGATAAAGCCAATGTGGCTTCTACCAGTGGAAGAAAAAGGAAAAGGGTGGAGCGAAGTAGGCGATTGGACCTCTCCTTCTTCAGGAAAACTGAGGTGCTCCCAGTAAAAAATCCTATGGACAACATCCCTGGTTGGGATGGTTACCGATGCCCCATCTTGGAAGAAAATCCTAAAGTTGATGAAGCTGCTTGCAACTCCGAGTAACCTCTGCGTTTTTCATTATCTGTTTTTCTGTTGCTGTCAAATGTCGAGAATTTCTAGTTTCTATTTTTGTCAGACTACTATGTTTAGGTTTTATGCCCATAGAGGATATTTTGATAATCTCTTCATTTTAAAAATGTATTCGGGCATAAGCTTTCTCAGTAGTTTTTTGGTCACCCATGCATGGAAGATGAACATTGATAAACTTAGATTGATGCTCCATGCAAGGGCCAGGTGTCTATGTTTTATTCTTAGCAGTCATGGGTCTATGAGAAGCCACAGTAGGCTAATAAAATTCCTGCTACATTTGTGCATCTAGCCATGTGTCATGAATGCTAATATATTAGCTCCATTTTAATTTAAGATCATTAAGACTTGATTAATATGAATCTATGTTAGTATACTAGAATTCATTCATTAATTTATTTCTTAACTTATTTCATTAATTAATTTCTTTCTTTCTTGGATTTTAACCGTCTTTTGAAATTTCATTAGTGTACTACTTGAACAACCTTTTTTTTAACCATGGGAATAGCAACCTCTATTCTAGGGGTCACCTACCCTTCGAGCCTTGTCACAATGGGCCAATGCGAAACCCTACCCCCCGTCAGTTTTGAACCTATGACCTCCACGCAAGGATGGAATTTGACGGAAAAATTTCCTGTCACGAGGTAATTTTCCCATCAAATAAGGTCAAAATTTTACCATACCCGTCAAAATCCTTCGTTGAAATGCCAAAACGTCTAAAAATTTGGATGTAGCCGTCAATTTTGATGGGCTAGTTAGATCTGAAATTCCAACCCTGCCTCCACAGAGATAACACATGTTCTTAACCATTAGGCCCACTCAGGTGCTCTAGTACTACTTGAACAACCTTGCCACTAAGCTCTTAGATCTCAACGTCATTTGAAGTATCCTTACTACCTACTAGAGCAACCTTACCACAAACATCTTTGATCTCAAGGTTTTTGAAGTATTCTTACTATCTGTCAACTATGTGCACTACATTATATAGAGACAAGTTACAAGCTTAGGGGCTATTTAAAGATATGAAAGTGATAAGCAAACAAATTCAATTTTGGGGGTTTATTTTTTTCTTGGTAATAAAGTAGAGTTTTGATTGGTTCATTTTTTGGAAATTTTGACAATCTAGTTTATTTTAAAAGCAAAGTTCCACCATTGAAATTTATATAAATGAATGAGGGGATCTATGACTTCTAATCAAATTCTTGTTGGATTTAGAAAAAAATGAAAAAGAGATGCATTTTACATCTTATTCTTATTATGTTACTTCCTTTTTTTCTTCATAGTTTTAAAAGAAAAAAAATGAAAATGAGATGTGTTTTGTCCACTTATTATGTTACTTGGTTTCACTTATTATGTTACTTCGTTTTAAAGTCTTTTTTTTCATTGGTACATCCAAAAATAATTATTTAATTTTTTATTTTTTAAATGTATATTTTATTTAAATGATTATTCCAAAATTAGATAATAAACTAAAATGTAAATTTAAATTATTAAAAAAATATCTATTTCAATATTTAAGAAAATATATAATCTAAATCTCAATACAAATTTTATTATTTTTCAACTTTAAATAAATACACTAAATTTAAAAGGAAAAGCAAAAATATATAGTCTAAATATTCTTAGTTTTCAATATTCAATTTTGTCCAAACATATTTTCCAACTTATTTTGTTGGGTTTTCAATATTTTCTTAACCTAAAAGCCAAAACTTAAAATAAATATAATACCAACAAAACCCTAAATTTTGTTTAACCTATAACTACTTATAAAGTTTGACATAGTTTCAGTTTTATTTATTAAATTTAATTTTATGAAAATTTATTTATTTGAAATACAATTAGCTGTTGATTAATGACGTTATTCTCAAATTTTCTACTCCAGAGCGGGGCACGATATCGTCAGCGTCCTGTACACTGGTTTTATACATATTTTAATGCATCAACTGGCTGGCTGCGTTCGTTGACGCTCACTGGGAAAGCATATTAATATCTAATATATGTGATGCTAAAAACGAAATCACATATATCTAATATATGTGATGCTAAAAACGAAAACCTATGTGATATCACATATATCTAATATATGTGATGCTAAAAACGAAAACCTATCTAATATCTAATATAGGTTAAAAACGAAAACCTATGTGATGCTAAAAACGAAAACCAATAACCAATAAAGACACCCAATTTTTCAGGGGAATACTGAAATCTTCAAATCTGGTCTCCACAACATTATAATAATATTTATTGAAATATAAAAGTATTTATTTAAATTAAATATTAAAAAAATTGTACTTTACACATTTTAAATTATTAACGTTGACGTAAACTTAAAAATATATTTTATTTTTATATTATATTTATTTAAAAATATAAATATTTATAATGAGTTCATAAGTATCCTATGAAAAAAGTGATGATATCATCGTATCTAATTAAAGTAATATTTTACAAATTTCGAAACAAGTAATTAAACATTGCCACCTTTTTACTCTGGTTGAATATATGTCACCGACTTCCATTTTATTATATCAAATCAAGTAAAATCATTTCATTGTAAAAATTGAGCTACTCGAGGATTATACACAGCATATCTAAAGCAGCTGAAACGAAATCTATAGTCAAAGGAAATATCGTTAAACAGAGTATTTACATTGACAAGAAAACTCTTCCCGCTCTACTCTTCCATAAAAAAGAAGCAGCAGCTTTTTGGGGAGTTATTTCTTTTTTTGGAAATTAGAAAAGATGATCTTTGTTTTGGTAAAGCCGATTTCTTCATTATTTTTCATTCTTTAGGTTTTGATCATGGGTTGTATTAAGCCTATTATGTGGCTGAAAATAATAATAATAATTTAAATATGATCCTTGCGTTTAGACGCACATTCAGCAACTCAATGGAAAGATATGGTAAGGTCGATATATATATATATATATGAAGAGAGAGAAACTCTTTAGATTCAAAACTCAAATGTTTTGAGTTGTTAAAGATTTGGAGGGAGAGATAGAATCTCTTTAGATTCAAACCTCAAATTTGCAGTTCAACTTCAAAAGGATTTCATCTCTTTAGATTAAGATAAATGTAATTCATGTAACAAAAACTGACTAACCGTACTTTTGGACAAAGTATATATGACAAAATACAGCTTTGCAATTGTTCTTCAGTGAGTGTAATCAAGAACAGAATATACGTACAGATTATGCTTAAAAAAATGAGTAGAAAAGGAAGAGTCGGCATACCCGAATTGTGCCACGAGGTTTGCTTGGCTCCTTGCAACTTAGATTTGCAGATGTGCTCTTCTGTCGTAGATTCATCTTGTACTGATCATATAACGCATGCATTACACCCGATTTTGCTAACGCTAAGAGTTAGTGAACATATATATATATATATATACTGTGTCATAACTAGTGATATATATACTGTGTGAACGCATGCATTACACCCGATTTTGAATCGGTCGTTCTGATATTTAGATTAATATTTTTCTTCGTTTGAAAAACTTCGGGCTTGTAACCATTTAATTTTATATTAATATTTTTCTTCGTTTTGTCGACTTGTTTGGAAAAAGGTTCTGTCATCTTATTTGGAAAAACGTAAATTAATATTTTTCTTGTCATGAAAATCATGTAAATCTTTATGGATGGATGTGTTGTCTTATTTTAGGATAACATTCAATTAAAATATATACACTGGTACGCTTTACATCAAGTGTCATACCTGTCTATATATATAGAGGTGCACTTTACATCAAGTGTCAATCTTTTAATCTTTTAAATTATAAAGTGTCATTCAATTAAGATATATATAGAGAGAGAGGTGCACTTTACATCTGTATATATATAAAGGTGCTTGTAACCATTTAATTTTATATTAATATTTATCTTCGTTTTGTCGACTTGTTTGGAAAAAGGTTCTTTCGTCTTATTTGGAAAAACGTAAATTAATATTTTTCTTCTCATGAAAATCATGTAAATCTTTATGGATGGATGTGTTGTCTTATTTTAGGATAACATTCAATTAAGATATATATAGAGGTGCGCTTTACATCAAGTGTCATTCAATTAAGATATATATATAGAGAGAGGTGCACTTTACATCAAGTGTCATTCAATTAAGATATATATATAGAGAGAGGTGCACTTTACATCTGTATAACTGTGTATATATATAGAGGTGCATTTTACATCAAGTGTCTATTTTTTAATCTTTTACATTATAAAAAAGAGGTTTTCTTTGCAAATAGATTTACATTATAAAAAAGAGGTTTGCTTCTAAAAGAGGTTTGCTTTATAAAAATAGGTTTGAAAAGTTTGTTTTGAAAAGAGGTTTACATTATAAAAAAGAAGTTTGCTTTATAAAAAAGAGGTTTGCTTTATGAAAAAGGTTTGCTTTATGAAAAAGAGGTTTGCTTCTAAAAGAGGTTTGCATTATAAAAAAGAGGTTTGCTTTATGAAAAAGGTTTGCTTTATAAAAAAGAGGTTTGCTTCTAAAAGAGGTTTGCATTATGAAAAAGAGGTTTGCATTATAAGAAAGAGGTTTGTTTTTTGAAGAGATTTGCATTTTTAAAAAATAGGTTTGAAAGGTTTACATTATAAAAATAGGTTTGAAAGGTTTGCTTTGAAAAGAGGTTTACATTATAAAAAAGAAGTTTGCTTTATAAAAAAGAGGTTTGCTTTATGAAAAAGGTTTGCTTTATGAAAAAGAGGTTTGCTTATAAAAGAGGTTTGCATTATAAAAAAGAGGTTTGCTTTATGAAAAAGGTTTGCTTTATGAAAAAGAGGTTTGCTTCTAAAAGAGGTTTGCATTATAAAAAAGAGGTTTGCATTATAAGAAAGAGGTTTGTTTTTTGAAGAGATTTGCATTTTTAAAAAATAGGTTTGAAAGGTTTACATTATAAAAATAGGTTTGAAAGGTTTGCTTTGAAAAGAGGTTTACATTATAAAAAAGAAGTTTGCTTTATAAAAAAGAGGTTTGCTTTATGAAAAATGTTTGCTTTATGAAAAAGAGGTTTGCTTCTAAAAGAGGTTTGCATTATGAAAAAGAGGTTTGCTTTATAAAAAAGAGGTTTGCTTTATGAAAAAGAGGTTTGCTTCTAAAAGAGGTTTGCATTATGAAAAAGAGGTTTGCATTATAAGAAAGAGGTTTGTTTTTTTGAAGAGATTTGCATTTTTAGATTTGATTTTTTGGATTAAAAGTGAATTAAGATATCAATCTTTTGTACTTTGTATTTTGCATTATAAAAAGAATTTTGTTTTTAGAAGAGATTTGCATTATAAAAGAGGTTTGATTTTGGAAGAGATTTATAGTTTTAGATTTGATTATTTTAATCAATTGAGATGTTATTATTTTCCATTATAAAAGAGGGTTTGCATTCAAAAGAGATTTGCATTTTTAAATTTAATTCTTTAATCACTTAAGCATGTCAAACCAATCTTGAAATCAGCCTCGTTTGTTTGGCTAACCAATAAGCCCTTTATGGGAAAAGACAACAATCACAAAATATGTCAATGTCAAAGAATAAGAAGATTTATAAGGGATAATATCTTTATTATCAAGGTCATACCTTCGAGATATGCGAACAATAATGTAACATTACTCTACAATAATCATTTCTCATTTAGTCATATACACCAAATAAAAGATTCGGCTCATTGGACACCTACCAACTTGGACACCTACCGTATAATTATTCATCATCATTCTATCCAACCTATGACAATCATCCTATTGAGTGATTGTATATCAACGTAGTAACATCAAGTAAACATATAAGGTAACAATTCTCCTAAATAATCTTAGTCCATAAGAGGGTAAACACTTAAGTCATCCAATTATAATTTTCATTGCATTAACCTAACAATCATTCATTATGCCACATTTTCATTGGTTTGCATCCATCAAAGAAATCCAATGGCATTTTTATAATATGCAACTGAGGTATGCATCCTCATCATCATCAACATAATCAATTAATCAAAAGTACAATGTACACATAATACTTAACCCAAAATATGACCTGACTGACGTGTAAAAGCGACTGAAGACATGACTCAAACTTTCCTCCCAACCATGGCTCTCTGTTCGGTGTATATTACTGCCACCAAGAGGCCACCCCCGAGATGGAAGTGAATCCACTAGGGTAAGAGAGTATAACAAGGAAACTCTTCACAAAAATCCTTCAACATGATTTAAGGGTATACCTCCTTTCGTTACTCTCAACAATTAACTAATTAAATATTGATTAATAGATTCTTAATAATGTTAGTATAGGAATGGTCGATCTCCCTCGAGATCACCTTACTTTCTTAATTTAAGTAAAATATAGTAGTTTACTAGATACACACTAAATGATAGTATTGGCATGTGTCGATTTTTCAAGTAAAAGATAAATAGGTACATAAGATATTACCACCCCCAAAATGTATCATAAATAAGAAATTGATTAAAAATTAATTAAAAGTTAATTAACACCACTAATTAAGTATTTAGTCAAACCCTTATTTCCCCTGAAATTTTTTCCAGTTGCACAAGAAACAATGTGGAGTTTGGCACACGTTACGATGTGGGGTTAATTCATATTTTTTGAAACAGGTTATCAATGGAAAAATCTCTCCAGTTTCATATGTTTTTATTTGCCCCAAAATATCCGGTTTACCCAGACCCAAAATATGTTTTGAAACCAAATCTGCGTCTGTATTGAATCTACCCTGCTTGAACAAAATCCATGCGCCTGTCAACTATCATACATAAATCTTCCACCCTGTGAGCATCAGCATTCTTTGGCCTGTAGGATCCATTTCAGTGACTCAGATCCATTTTCATCCTTCAGTGATAAAAACCACTATTTTATTACTTTTTACTCCCAAAAAGCGGTCATCGCATGACCTTTGGCTCTCCATCTGCCTAAGCAACGTCTCGATGAGTCATTTCACCTACCTTTGAGAGGACTATATATTGAGCACATATGGCTTATGGACGGGGAGGAGGAAGAGAATAGTAAAGGCACTCTAGTGGATTTTTTCCCTATCTTGAGTCTGCACTCTTGATCCTTGTAGTTGTGAACCAGTTATGTTCACCTTCCAAACTCCTTTCTAGTTTGAGTTTGCCGTTCATGGAGGATTGAAGTGGTGGAGGCACAAGTGGATTGATCTAGATCTTGGTTCAGATTGGTTGCCGGCAAGAGGTAGTATCACTTTGTACTTATTCTTGTTCATTAATAGAAATACTCATGTTCTTGTCCATTCATGGTGTGAATGTCATTTATTATACATTGGGTTGCATTTGCTTATGATATTATGGACCATTGTTATTGATGATGTTAATGTTATTTATATATCACATGTACTTGTTAGATATTTGTTGTCAAGACTAATTTGCAGATTACAAGTGCTTGGACGTGTGTGGATTGAAAGCTCCAACGGGGATCTACATCAAACGTTGGATGGAGGTTGGTTACATTTCTTCATTGTTTTAACATTGTCGTTTATAATAGCATTGTTTTGAGAATTGAGTAGATTTCTGGTAGTCATCTGTATGTTGTGGTATTCCCAAGCCATAGTGAGTTTTCTCCAATAGAGAAATGGCGACTCCACTGGGGAGAACATCCATGTTTGGGAAAAATTTTGAGCATTAGTCCATATTTAGAGTTGCTGTTTATCGAAGCTCTGTGTCACTGATTGGCCGTTAAGATACACTGTAGAAAACCTGCTTTTTCTGAGCCTCTGGACTCTCTGTTTGACCATTTGTTGTTTCTCACCCGTGGGCTAGCTTAGTTCTGCCCGCGTACACCTGCCCCTGTTTACTCTACTACTCGCGGGTACCCGCAGGTATTCCTTCGACAGTAGCGTGTAACTCCGGCTTTTGTTGGTTTATGGCTATTGGTTGTTGCTGGGTGAGTTTGTTTGATTCTTGAGTCTTTGTTGGCCTCTTTCTTGACTATTTCATGCCTTGGTTGTGACCAGATCTCTTTGTTTCTCTTGGTTGAGCCTTCTTGGTTTTTCACCATCTTTGGTTTTAACCTCTTGGTTTCTTCCTTGTGAGCTCTTCCTTTTGGGTGAGTCTTTCTATTTAGGATCTGCTGGGTTGTCTTAGTGATCTTCTCGGCACTTCAGTGACTGAATAGTAGGAATTGCCTTGCATTTTTTCATTCCATATATATTGAAAAAATACAAAAACATTCATTTAGTTTTTGCATTTTCCTTTTTGTTTATAAGAGAAAATACAAAAATATTTTATTTCCATGTATTGCATTGAGTGCTTGTTGCCTTCATTTTAGGTTCTGCTTGTGCATTGAAAAGATAAAAGTTTGCATATTTATTTCGGAATTGTTGGTTGATTTTGCATATTAGTGACATTGTTTTATTGGATAGTTGAGTCTAGGATTGGACGATGGTGCATATTGTTAAGTCTACACATCACTAGTTTCACGACCATATCCCTTGAGTAATCACAACCACTAAAATTAATGCTTAATCATAAAATTGATTAGACTTATTTTATTTATAGGGTACACCAACTAGCATAGGTTTAGAGTCTTGGAATAGATCATTGTGAGTTAACAATCCAAGACTACTGAACGAAACATTAAGTGTTTGACCAGGGAGTGGAGGAATCCATGGTATAGATCGGTGTTCTTAGGAAAGTTCTACTCAAACCAGAGTTAAGCATGAGGTCATGGGAGTTTGGTTGAGGAGATATCCCTCTGATACCGGCTGAACGTGGGAGATATATCTAGGATTTGTTCGTATCTGGGGGTACCGGAGGTTCGTCCTCTTGTGCTTCGGGCTTAGCTACCCTACCCATACGACGGGTCCCACCTGCGATTGTTCCCCTGAACATTGGTTATATTGCGGTAGACATAGTTGCCTTACCTAGGTACCGCACAGGGTACTTGCAGTGGTTATGTTGTTTGTGTCCCGAGTCAGATAGGGATTGGACAACACAGTTGTGTTCATGTAGTGGACTTGACCTTGTCGACATAGTGAATCCTGGGTGTCTCCATAACTGATTCTGTTATCTCCGGTTATAGTTTGGGAGTCTCAAGCATCTCCTAGGCGAGACATATCGGCTCTAGTGTCGGGAGCTCATTTAGCCACTCTGTTTGTCTGCTTTTGGCTGTAGATTATCTAGGTGTGTGCTTTTGATTTACTATTTTTTGATCGATAGTTGGCCTTTAGGAGACGTTGTGTCTCTCTCCGGAGAGAACGTGGCGCGGAGCCCTACACTCCGTCGGTCCTGTCGTTTGGCTGGTTTAAAGCCAGCTTTGGTTACACAACGCATTACTAGAGGACGTCGGAGGGCTCCCTCTGAGTCTTTAGATTCTTACATGATGTTGAGGATTACATGGCTACACATCCCGATATCGAGCAAGACCTTTCTACTCCTTCGGGTAGAGTTGAACACATTTCCGATCCCCAGACTCCTCATGAGGATTGGGGAGGTGATCCACCTGCGACTCAACCTGGTTCTATTTGGCCTAATCCACTTGACCGGGATCCGTTTGATCCTTCAAATAAGGATAATTATCTTTACGGGATGCCCGACTTACCCGAGGAGGAAGAACAGGATGAGCCTTTCGTTCCTTCTTTTCCATGCGATTCTGGCCCTATGGTCAACCCCAATGCACTCTCTTTTGGTATGCCTAGTCACAATACTGTCGAACCTTCCACTATGGTTGGTACTCATGCTGGCACTAGTCAAAGTGTTAGCCATACTATACCCACTCGGGGCACTACCCTAGCTGGGGGCACTACGTTATCCACCCACTCACATAGTATGGGGACTGGTCCGATTCCTAACCATGCTAATGTTGGAACGCGACCACCTCCTAGGAATACTCAACCTAGTCGGAATGCTATCCGAAACACAACTCGCCATCTACCACCTAGTACACATGTCGCTACTCATCAACCTAGGACCACTTTTGCACATGATACCGTTCCTCCCAACCACGGGGGTGGACACTTACCGCATAATTTTGCGTCCACTACTGCCGCTAGTAATAGTAATGTAGGGGGTGGGAATATTTCCTATCCACATGGACATCACACCACCAACCCTGCTACTAGTCACACCCATATTGGACCTAGGAATACTTCTCATGCTTATGGTCATCACACGACTGCTCAAGCTAATCCTAATATTGGGGGTGGGAACATACCATACCATTACGGTCAATACAACACGGTTCCCACTATGAATAGTACATACATGCCCCATACCCATGGTGGCAACCCTTACTACAACACAGTCGGTGCTGGCCACCAGTATCACCCACCACACCAATATGGTGCTCAAAACACACATATACCTACTTACTCTCAAATGGGTCGGGCAGGGAGAGGTTATCCATCTTATGGCCATGGGCAAGCTTATGGGTCGTCAGGTCCTCAGTATCAGCAGTTTAACCCTCATTATCAAGCTTTTGGTCCATCGTACAACATAGTTCCATTCAATCAACCTTTTATGGGAGCTTATAATCAAGCTTTCCAGCCGCAGCTCCCGTTCCTTTCACACTTGAATCTCCCGGATCTTTCGAAGCTCACGAATGATCTGGTGTGTCACGACCCTACTTGGCCCCCGGTCCCTACCACGCTCCCTTCGGACATTCCAAAGTTTGAGGGGAAAGGTGGTGAGGACTCGGGAGATCATGTCACGACGTTTCACCTTTGGTGCTCCTCCAACTCTTTGAATCATGATTCCATTCGATTACACCTATTTCAATGCACCCTCATGGGGGTAGCTGCGAAATGGTATGTGGAGTTGCCCGAAAACACCTATAGGGGTTTCAACGAGATTGCTTTGGTTTTATTAGACCATTTCTAGTTGCTGGTTCGTTATGATATTGGTACTGAGTTGTTGTCCACCTTTCGTCAGAATAAGGCCACACATATTTCTTACCACGTTCAAGAGTGGCGTTGACGGAAGAGATTAGTGAAAGCCAACATTCCTCCAGAGTTCCTGTTGGAATGGTTCCTCAAGTCCTTACTTCCATATATTGCTAAGGATTTTTTGATGTCTGGCATTATGATTGAGGAGCAAGTTATCTTGAAAGTCCAACAGTTAGATCTTCTTTATTCTTAGTCTGGCATTTCGTATGACATCATTCCTGATGCACCGAGAACAAGACATGAGCCCATGTTAGTTCCTGGACCACATGCCGATGGCATCGTGGGGTCCGCATGCACTCGCCCTATAGACTTGGTAGCTAATCAAATGCAAAATTTATCGCTAAACCAGTATGCACCCGGACAGGTTCACACCTTGTCCACTTCCACTCCGTCGTCTGATGTACATAATGTGCAATCAACGAAACCGTCGGGTAACCAGCAACCTAGTGGTAAGAAAAAGGGGTGAAATAATCGTAGGGGTGGAAACAATCAAAGTAACAATAATAGAAATCATAATACTCCTCGTAAAGAGAATGCCAACCCTCCTCGGGAAGGCGGTAATGCTGGCGAGGATCGTAAACCTAGGCGTAAGGTGAAATTCCCTTGCAAGCTTTGTGGGGAGGATCATCTTACTCACTTATGTCCTTGTATTGAAGAAGCATCAAAGCATTTGGAACAGAGTATAGCTGTGTTGAAGGATCCCCTACCTCATCACCAAAACATGGCTTCACATGCTCTCACCACTGGTTATGGTACTAATGAAACGACAACGTCTTCTTCCAATACCAGTGGTTACGGATGCGTGAATATGGTTCAGTCGGAGGTTTATGTTGCTACTTGTCAACGTGATTATGGTGCACCACAACTGAATTTGGGGAATGAGCCTCCTGTTCCTCCTGATAATTCCTTGCATATCGAGAAGCCTTCTATTATGCCGCAGATACCGAAAGGTGTTCTCAAGCGCTCTACGCATAATCCTAATGCTCGAGCCACCCAGAACTACTCCATCGTAGAAGATTTGGGCCAAAGTCCATGTGCCATGTTGGCTCTTGAAGTTTTGCAAGCCTGTCCTTCTCAGAAGCATGCCCTTTTGAGTGCGTTAGGAGTTCAGGATGGGGGAAGTCCTAGTGTTATCAAGTTCGATACTACTAATGTCCAACCTCATTTGCCTTACGACGTGGCTTTTCAAGTCTAGGTGGTTTGCCTTAAGAGCTTCGTCAAACGTACTATGGTTGATGAAGGTGCTTCCGTGTCAATAATGTCATTGACTTGTTGGAAAGCTCTTGGCTCTCCTCCCCTACTCGTGTCTAGAACTACACTCACTACATTCGACGGTAGATCTTTTACGCCGCATGGAATTATCCCTTCCCTTATTGTCTCCTTGGGAGGTAAGTCTGTGCCTATTGAAGTCGAAGTGGTTGATGCGCCCATCGACTACAACCTTTTACTGGGTTGGAACTGGATGTACACTATGAAGGCTGTCGCGTCTACTGTATTTCGAGTTATTTGCTTTCCCCATGAAGGCAAGATTGTGATGATCGATCAGCTGGATTATGTTGGCACTCCTTCCACAGCATCTATGGGATCAGTAGTCCCGCAAGTTTCTGATTCTTAGTCGACAACTGGGAACATAGGTGTTGGAATGTACCCCTCGTTGATGGGAACTTTTAACCATTCTGCACCTGTGAATTTTATTGGAACCATTTCCGATAGTGTGCCTCCTCCTTCGAATAGTATGCCATTCCGGACTTCCTATTGTGGTGATCCATGGATTTTGCCATCTACGGATTCTATGTCTGGAGACATTGCGCACATTGGGATGTCTATGCCTTTATCTGTAGCGGAGCTCACTTACAATCACATCCAACAAACCATTGCGGATCCGGATCTCTCTTCTCCCCAGACAGTTGAAGAAGATCCCGTTACGATTCCAGTTTGGGCAGCTAACTCATCTTGCTTTCACGATTGCCTCGATGATACTTTGCCATCTGATGAAGTTATCCTCGAAGCCATGTGTGGTAGTGAGAGGCCTTGGGAAGATATGCACCATCAATCTTATTTCCTTCCCAACCTTGAGCTCATTGAGCAGGAGGAGTTTAGGATGACTCTAGCTGAGATGGCTGGTCACCCTGTGGCTCTTTTGTAGTCGCATGATGTTTTCTTGGAGGGGAATATGGCCAGTATTTCTCCAACCACTTCGATCAACATCTCTCGCACTCCCGAAAATATTGACAATGTTTACGTCGGCGACGATTGCACTCCCGAGGAGATTTCTATTTACACTGATTTGTTTACTGAACTCCGGGAAGCTTTCGCCTGGTCATATGAGGAGATGCCAGGAATAGATCCCTGCATTGTTGAACAGGATATTAAAAGGTATCTTGATGCTAAACCAGTTCGACAACGCTTACGTGCTGTGAACCCTAGGAAGGTAGCTGCTATTAAGGAAGAGGTGGAGAAACTGCTCAAAGATGGTTTCATCTACCCCGTTCCTCTTACCGAATGGGTGTCAAACCCCGTTCCTGTGGATAAGAAGCAGGAAACGATCCGTGTATGCACTGATTTAAGAGATTTGAACCGTGCATGTATGAAAGACAACTTCCCCACGCCATTCATTGATCAAATATTGGATGCTTGTGCGGGAAGTAAGATTTTTTCATTCATGGATGGATTCTTGGGTTATAATCAAATTCAAATCAAACCCGCAGACCAACATAAAATGGCATTTATTTGTCCATTGGGAACTTTTGCGTATCGAAAAATGCCCTTCGGCCTCAAGAATGCCGGAGATACTTTTCAGCGAACCATGACCTATGCCTTTCACGATCTTAAGAAGATTATGGAAGTTTTCTTGGATGACCTTGCTGGCCATTCTCGCAGGAGAGTGGACCACCCCAAGCACCTCCGTATGATTCTTGAACGATGTATCCACTACAAAATTCGATTGAATCCGAACAAATGCATCTTCGTTGTTAGGACTGGTCGCCTTGTAGGATTCATAGTTTTGAAAGAGGGTATTAGAGTCGATCCTCTCAAAGTTGAGGCAATACTTCAGTTGCCTCCTCCGCGTAATCTCTTTCAACTTCAGAGCCTCCAAGGGAGAACTACTTTTCTGCGTCAGTTCATAGTTAACTATGCCAGTCTTACTAAAGGTTTCGCACACCTATTGAAGAAAGACACACCTTTTATCTAGGATGAGAGAGCCCAGTAGTCTTTCGATGCCCTTAAAAAAGCTTTGGTATCGGCCCCCATGCTTAGTCCACCGGACCTTACACGAGATTTCATTCTTTATGTGGCTGCATCTCAAGAGACTATTGGCATGGTCTTGGTTCAGGTAGATGATGCGCTCATCGAGCATGTTATCTATTATCTTAGTCAAAATTTAGTAGACGCTGAACTAAGGTACACCCACATAGAAACGCTGGCACTTGTGACTGTTCACGTAGTCCAGCAGTTACAGCATTACATTTTACTTCGAACAACCACTGTTGTAGCTCATATCAATCCATTTCAGTTCATGCTATCATGACGCCTTATCGGGGGTAAGTATAATAAATGGATTGTGATCCTTCAGGAATTTGATCTCGAGTTTGCTTCTGCAAAGTCGGTGAAATCATTGGTGTTCGCTGAGCTTATGTCGGACCTTCCACGTATTGATGAGGATGTCATTCATGAAGATTCCTTTGTGGATGAACACCTATTTCTTATCTCGACCAAGGACCCTTGGTATGGGGATGTCATTAGGTATCTCCAAACTTTGAAGTTTCCTCCGTATTATTCACGAGACGAGCGACGGTGTGTGAGACATCACGCTAAATATTATACTATCGTCGATGACACTTTGTATCGCCGAGGAAAGGATTCCATTCTCCGTCGTTGTTTGACTCACGAAGAAGCGGAACGGGTACTTAATGATTGCCATGCGGGGGCGTGTGGCGGTCACTTATCCGAGCTTGCTACAGCCCAGCGTATGATGCGAGCAGGTTATTTTTGGTCTACTATCTTTAAAGATTGTATTAACACTGTGAAGAGATGTCACCCTTGTCAGGTGTTTTCTCGGAACATACATTTGCATCTAGTGCCCCTCCATCCGGTCGTCACCGTCGGTCCCTCCACTAAGTGGGGGGTAGATTTCATGGATTGCAAACCAGCTTCGGTTGGGGGGCATCATCATATTATTGTGGCCATGGATTATTTTTCCAAATGGGCTGAGGCCATGCCTACCGTTAAAGCCAATGGTGCTATTGCAGCCCATTTCATGTTCAACCAGATTATCACTCGATTCGGTATCCCAAAAGAGATTTTCACTGACCATGGTAGTCACTTTCAAAATAAGATGATGGAGGATTTGTCTCTCAAGCTTGGGTTTCGTAAGAAACACTCGTCTTCCTAATATCCTCAAGCGAATGGTCAGATTGAAGCAGTCAATAAGTCTTTGAAGACCATTCTCCAATGTACCATCCAACAAAGCAAGACCAACTGGCATATCATGTTATATCCTGCTTTGTGGGATTATCGAACTGTAGTTAAGACTGCCACTGGGTTCTCACCGTTCCAGTTAGTTCATGGTGTGGAGTCACTTTTACCGGTTGAATGCGAGATTCCTTCGCTCAAGCTAGCCATAGAGCTCCTCCCTAATATGACGGAGATTGAGCAATGTTTAGTACACCTCGAGCAACTTGACGATCACCGTCGAGATGCGGCTATGGCCATTGATGTTAACAAGCGTCGTGTCAAGGTTCAATATGATAGGTCTATCCATCCCCGGCAATATGCTGAAGGTGACTTGGTACTCTTGTATGACCAAGCTAAATAACCCCTGGGGGAAGGCAAGTTCAATCCCATGTGGCACGATCCTTACATTGTGAGACGTGTCCTGGAAAAAGGAGCTTATGAGTTAGAAGATTACGAGGGAGTTGTCTTGAAGGAGCCTAGAAATGGGCTCTACCTCAAGCGGTATTACGCTTGAACCTTTGGTTCGAGCTGATACTTTTGTACACTATTGTATAGTTTTTTCTATACATAGTCTAGGTTACATTTTTGGTTGTCGGGTTTGCTGATTAGCCTCTGTTTGATTTAAAGATGTCAGCAAGATGTCCTACGTTCTTAGGTTTCGCGGATGGTGCTAGCCAACATACGCAGCAGGTTGCTTCTGCTGCCTGGGTTATCTTTTCACCTAACCATCTAGTTGTGTCCTCAGGAGGTGCTTGTCTCGGTCCTACATAGAACAATGTGGCTGAGTATAGTGCCATTGTTGAGCTACTTCGGGATGCCATTTCACATGACATCCAGTCTTTAGAAGTCCGCCTGGATTCACAACTAGTTGTGTCTCAGCTGAATGGGAAGTACCGTGTACGAGACCCTACATTACTACGGATATTCCTTAAGGTACAACTCTTGGAGAGACATTTTGTTTCCATTACATATATTCACATTGCAAGAAGTCATAATTATATATCTGATGCATATGCTAACTATGTATTAGATTGGAATTTGTCACATTCATCATGAAGCACATAAATACAAAGACATTCATACATTTGAACCATACACACATATAGTAGAACCGAGAACCAAAGTTGTATATATATATATAAATATGTCCAAAAATGGTAGTGTCATACAAGACTGGAGCCCGTAGCCCTCAAAAATATACATATCGATACAAAAAATGATGAGACCCTGGGATATCTACTCACTTCGAGGAGGTATAGCTGCCGACTCGACGGGATGTGTCTCATAATAGTACTGTACTATGTTGGCCATCCGCTGCAGTAGCCGCACCCACTCACCAGGAACACCCACTACCTAGCGCTGCATAGCCTTCGGTAGTCGGGCTACCTCTATCAGTGGTACTTGGGCAACCATTCGTGATATGTTGCACCGCAATGTCTGTAGTGTGCGCCGTACTGCAGCATCTGCTGCCACCTCATCTCTCCCCCGACGACCATGTCTTAGGAAGTCCTCGGGTCTCATTGGGCCTTTGTCTGTGAGCAAACAGTCACCCATTAACACATGACATTACCACCAAAAAGATTTTTTGCATTCTAACTATCATAAAAAAATCCATAAAAATTTAAAAACACAAAACCAAAAGAGTACTCACCGATGTCTCCAAAGGCTGCACCTGGAGGGAGCGGCATGTCATAGTCCTGTCTAAAGTCTATCCCCAAATAGGGGTATTCCTCGATAGCAATCACCTGCCGGTTCTACCAGCGAAATAACTCCTTAGTATATGGCGATGCCAGACGGCCACCACCCTGTCGTGTCAGTATCTCAGCCCACCGGGTCAAGGCTGGATCTCGGAGACTGTGAGGAGAGACATCCACCCTCAGGCTAAGTCTCGGCACCCTCTCAAAGAAGAAACTGCAGAGGATGCTACCATACCCAAAGTTTTTGGCCTTCCCCTCTTTGCATTCCGTCAGTTGTGTCTTCATAGACACCAACAGAGTAGTACACCAGTCAAATATAGTAGGTTGCAAGCATTGTGATGCATAGAACATCACCGGTATGGATTCCTGATATAGTGCTTTGGATCCCATGATCTGCACCAGAGTTGCCACTATGATCTTTGAGCTCAAGTCCGTTATGAGATTGACCGGCACCTGACTTCCCACTGGTTGTGTGTTGGCGGGATAGTACCGTACTATGTAGTCTTACACAGTGATCCCACCACCCACGGTCTGTGACCGAAGACTAGCCACTTCCCCTCTACGGGACAAACCGGTAATGAAATAGATATATTCTACTTCCAGTGTCAGTGTTTGCCTGTTGAGGATGAAGTGTTGAGCATCCACATCCCAGTAGTTGATCAAATGACGGAGTAGTAGGTTTTGGGCCCTTAAGCCCCCGAGACTCCAGTATTTATATAAGCCACATGCTGCAGTGCTTGTTGTGCATGCAAATCATTGCGCACGGCTTCATCTACCTGGTCATGCTCTCTCTCCCTCCACTCTAGAACCATCCTGGAGTGCAAAGCAAGAGATTTTTAGTCAGTTTCATGCTTAATAACTTCTTCACAGCCTTACCCATGAGTTATATTGTAGACAGGTGTGGGTAGACATGGGTAGTCAGTTTTTTGACTACGCGTTTTATGCCCTACTCGCGACCTGCATACTTACAGCTCGTGGGTAGCGCCAAAGCCATTTAGGGCTTGGCCAAACAAAATAACTCACCGACCAAAATTGAAATAAAAGCACTTAAATGAAAGGTATGGCAGTGACCACTAACCTGCTCCAGACAGTTCGCTGAACAGTTGCTCGTAGCTCCCACGATCGACGCTTGAAATTTCAGGTGCAAACTTACTACTCAACTCCAAAATGGTGAATAGTGCAAATGAATTGAAAATTATTAAATTTTGTTAGTATTTATAATTTTCTGGACCCACTTTTCTATAGTTTTGTCCATTTTGGGCCATTATGAACTAATATCGTGTCATGGAGTAATGTTTTTTCAATAGATTTCCTCAGCGAGAGTTGTTTCGATTCATTTCACACCTACGGCAGGTATGTTTCACACCTGGCATATAGGTTAGATGCCATTTCCACATGCATTATGCATTTGACTTGTTGACCCTTTTCATAAACCCTAGGTGCGACCCCGCTTCGTGACTTAGACGGAACCTTCACATTGTTATAGAAGTGTCGTCATGTGGTGGTAGGGCTTTCTTGAACATGGGTACCCTAGTTAGAACCCCCTTATGTGTTTTGGTGCCCATGCTATTGTTTGTCCTCAAGATTGGGAGTCCTTTATAGTCACACCATGACGTTGCGATAAAGACTCATACTCTACTTTGTCTTATGCTGGCCATCTCCATTAAGGACTCCCCTCAGTTATATCATGTTGTGATTGCATTGCATCATCCTGCTTGCTGCTTGAGCCTTGTGCTGGCTCCCACTTTCTCAATTGTTAGCCTGGTGCCTGAGCACTTTCCCTGTCGAGCCCTGCAGAGCTTATATATTTTCCCTTCACAATTTGATGACCCTTTGACCCTGAGGGAACACACCCCCGAGTGTCCACATCCTGCATGCACTTCCTTGCATTGAGCATAGGTATGTTCCACTGATTGGGACTAGTCTACTAGCTATTTGACACTCGTTCCCTCACTTGTTGTACTATAAGCAATTTTATTCTTTTTCAAGCTTTTCCCAAATATGAAAAAAACAAAAAAAATCAAATATTCCAAAAAGTTGGATGGGATTATGGTCATTATTTCTTGTTGGCAGCTGTTGTGTCGCCTTTGAACAGAGCATTCATTCCACTCCGTACATTATGAGTCGGGACTATAGTTGGGCCTTAGGAGCTGTACTTGTTTCTCAGTTTTCTCCACCGATTGGTTAAGCTTCTAGTCATTATGGAGCCCTTTGTAATGCCTCCTGCATTGCATAGTTTATGTCAAGTCTATGTTGCCTGAGTCTATCCATCTGCTCATGCTCTTGTTCAAAGGAAGTCCTGAAACCAGTGTCGGCCACTCCTCAGATATCTTGACTATTACATGTCGGCCATCCTTATTGAGTCAATCCGTTTCACTTGATATCTTCCAAATCTTTCAGCATTGTTGGTACCTCTGAGCCGGTTGATATCACTATGTATTGTCAGATGATTGGGTCCTTGATGTACCTGACGAACACGAGACCAAATATTTGCTTTGCAGTGAACACATTGAGCCAGTTCTTGATGGATCCGAGGAGTGTTCACCTGGTTTTTGTAAAGCATATTCTGAGGTACCTAAAGGGTACAGTTGATAATGGACTCAAGTATGATGTGAATCAAAAGTTTAACCTACAGGGTTATGTTGATTCAGATTGGGCAGGCAGTGCTGCAGATAGGAAGAGCACTTCTGGGTGCTGCTTCAGTATGGGATCAGGTGTGATCTCTTGGTTAGCAGGAAGCAGTCCTGTGTAGCACTGAGTACAACCAAAGCAGAGAATGTTGCAGCCTGTTTGGCTAGTTGTGATGCAGTATGGCTTTGGAAGCTGCTGTTTGAGTTATTTGATCTACCGTTGGAGGCTACTGGTATATTTTGTGACAACCAGAGTTGTGTGAAGCTGTCCGAGAACCCGGTGTTCCACAACAGGTCGAAACACATAAAGATCAAATATCACTATATCAGGGATATGGTGCAGAGAGGAGTAGTGAAGCTCCTGTATGTTGCGACGGATGAGCAGATTGCAGATGTATTGACGAAGCCACTAGCCAGAGTGAAGTTTGAGTACTTTAGAGAGAGGCTTGGTGTTCTTCAGATCGATGACACTTCAAGGAAGAAGTGATGGAGACATTTGCTGTAGCCATTCCTAGCATGGTGAAAGGGGGATCTTTCACATGGCTGTGGATGTAAGCGCTGGATGATGAGCATCAGGACGATACTCCAGTTACTGCTCTGTATATGCATAAGGATGATGCTGGATATGATCAGTTGGATCATTTATATGTATATGTATGTACGCATCATGTTGGATGCTGGATATGATCAATTGGATCATTTATATGTATTTGTATATGCATCGTGTTGGATGCTTGGATCATGTATGTTGATATATATCAGGTGGATCATGTATGGTGATATGTATCCGTTAGATACTTGGTATGCATCAGGTAGAGGCATTGTATGATCAGGATGATCATGGATGACGATCTTCAGGATGTTTCTCTAGATGACTTGCATTAGGACGATGCAGTGATGATGATCAGGAAGATCATGTGTACATCAGGATGATGTATGGTGAGTATCGGGTTGATACTCTGTGGCCGTGGATAGGTTGTGCAAAGGAAATCCTAGATTTGTTCTAGGTCACATCCAGTATGAAAAAGGACTGGCACTGTGTATCACATGTAAGACCTGGGAGATCCGATAGGTTGGGTTGTGTGCCCGTAATAAGTCCTGGGATGCTCTTTCGAGGGTTTGTGATAGAGGGCCACATGTAAGACCTGGGAGATCCGATAGGTTGGGTTGTGTGCCCGTAATAAGTCCTGGGATGCTCTTTCGAGGGTTTGTGGTGGGCTGCTACATGTAAGACCTAGGAGATCCAATAGGTTGGGCTATGTGCCCATAATAAGTCTTGGGATGCTCTTTCGAGGGTTTGTAGCAGCAGTCACATGTAATAAGTCCTAGAGATCTTGCCGGTCGTGCTTAGGCACATAAATGTTCCTGGGATGCTCTTTAGAGTTCTTTCCGGTCGTGCTATGCACATAAAAATTCCTGGTACACTCTTTTAAGGTTTTGTGACAGTCACATGTAATAAGTCCTAGAGATCTGGACATGATGAAAAAGGCCTCAGATGCTCTTTAGGGTTCTTGCTAGTCAAGAGACTCTTTTAAGGTTTTGTGACGCACGTAATAAGTCCTGAGGATTCCACAGTATGGCCAGTGATGATGAAGACCTGGAGGTGGTGGGGCCTACATCCAGTATGAAAAAGGACTGGCTCTGTAGAACTTCCTATGACGAGTAGATTCAGAGATTGATTGAGATAGCAGCAGCAATGACGATGATGATGACTTGATGACGATGATTCGTTGATGATGATCCAGAGAAGAAGACTTGTGATAGAAGACCTGTGTCGAGAAATACCTTCCTAGTTAAGAGGGAGTGTTGATGTATATGTAACTTCAGAATGTATTTCACATATATGTATATTGTACTCCTATAGAGATGGTATTATTCCTCTATACGGAAGTGTTTGTATTCCTATAGAGATGTTATTATTCCTCTATACGGAAGTGTCGTCATTTATATTGTAAGTGTCGTAACTTATACTTTATGGGTTATTAGACCACCTTGTTGGGGTCGGCCCTGTATAAGTCATGTGGGTCAAAGGGTTATTAGACCACCCTATTGGGGGTTGGCCATGTGGGTCAAAGGGTTATTAGACCACCCTATTGAGTGTCGACCGAGTCAGCATTATGTTATGTGGTTAAGTTAAGGCCGACCTAGTAAATGTTATTAGGCAAGTCAAGTCAAGTATAACTAGAGTGCGGGAGGCACTCTATTTCATCATTCTATTCTCTCTCACACTCTCGGGAGAGTGGCGCACTTGTGGAGGAGGAGAAGCTACTGCTAGGAGATGTCTATCTCTTATGCTTGGGTTGTATCATTGCTCTATCTATCTCTGAGGAAGTTATTGGGGTTTTTCACCTTTATGGTTTTCCCCAAGTAAACTCTGTGTCTCTTGTGTGCTTGCATTATTGTGTTCATGGTTGATATGTTGTAGATATGCTGTACATGTTGTTCTCTCAGTTAAGATCCTAGATTAGATTGAAGTAAATTCTGAAAAATTAACATCGGTTGGATGGATGCTCGTGCTTGGTATCAGTTGACTAATTTTCTTAGTCGATCATATTATATGTCTTCCTCTCATGTTTCTAGGACAAAATATTTTTAAGGGGGGTGTAATATTATATACTTGGGGGGGAATAATATGGGGTACCTAGGGAGGTACCTACGAGGAATAAATGATGTAATGGTTACCAAAAATGAAATAAACTATGTAATGTGTACCCATGGGGGTAATTAATGTAATGTGGCCATTAATAATGGAATATGGTCCACCTGGTGGTTGGAGGTTAGTTAGAAGAAATAATATAATAATAAGGCATCTACCCCTAAGTATACTCATGAGAAAGTATAAATAGAAATGAGTATCATTGTATTAGTGATGTTGGAGATTATTGCTGTACAAGCATGGCTTGTGGAGTGATTCCTTCCTTGAGGAGTATTTGATGGTGTTACCCTACCTTAAGGGTTTCTCTATATCTTGTTGTTATTCTTATGGTGAATGTCTTTTGGTTATTTATGAAGTTTAAGTGTTATATATCTTTGTTGTGATTCAATTTCCAGGTTAAGGATCACTACATAATCCAAAATCACATTACCCAATGAAAGACATTATTATAAGGATTTGGAGTTGATGACCCTATGGACTCTAAGTTGTTCATAATTTATGTGGAAAACATAGAACCATTTTTCCATATTCTATTGCTTTTCAAATTTTGATCAATTCTAGGAAATTCAGGATCTACTTTTGCATTATGGAATAGGGAGATTCCTCATGCATCATGTCCTTTGCAGTTTGAAAGACATTAGGCTCTCTTGATCGCAGTTCATCTATGATAAGGTTATAGGCCTGATGGTAGGATGTTCAAACCATAAGTACATTTTCCTAATTTGCCTATAGAAATAACTAGTAAAACTATATTGATTGATGTAGAAGTTGTGGATGCCCCAATTGATTATACCATGTTACTTTAGAGAAATTTTATGTATGCAATAAAGTGGTCACATATTTTTTCTTTCCTCTCTAAAATTCCCTATGAAGGAAGAGTTGTCACAATTGATCAACCTACATTCTATAATTACTACCCATGATCTAGACAATGTTTTGACCTTTATAGTTGGTGCCCACTCAATCCCTATCTTTTTGGATGTTGTCCTTAATCACTTTAAAAACTCAAGTTTTCTTGGTACATGCCACTTACCCCCTTTGCAAGTCTAATATGTGGCCATGTCCCCAATTTTCATAATCTCCACACCCATTGAGAAAAATCCTTTGCACCAAGAACCACCTTATTTAAACTTAGGAAAAAATCTTCCCAATTGGAGTCAACAAATCCATCTAATCTCTTGTTATCTTAGTTTCATCACCCGATCGACATCCCTCGTTCGACATGGATTTCCACATTGATGAAGAATTCCTAGAGGCGATGATCACCCTAGATGTCCCATGGGATAGCCTCCATCATAAGTCTAAACACTCTTCCCTTTAAATACAGTATTTAGGTCACAATACAGTATAATATTACCACAATATAATTATATCATACAAATTTCTATGATTAGAAATACAATATAATTATATCATACAAATATTATATAATTAAAAATACAATAATTTCATTATTCCCATAATTTCACTATTTCCATAATTTTTATGATTAAAAATACAATATAATTATATCGTACTAATTTCTTTTCTAATTTAAATTTTGAATATTATCACATAATCTATTATAACAATTAAATTTCATTTATTTTAAATATTATAAAATAGTTTATTATAAAAGTATGCACAAAATTACAATACACTAGTATGTATCACTGAAGTCTCCAACTTATATAAAAACATTAAAAAAACTATTTCAATTTCCCACATTTATTAATTTCCTTTTTTTTTTTAAACGTGAAACAAGAATCATAAATTTGAACAGCAACCAAGTAGTTTATGAATTTGACATTATCCAATTATTATTATTATATGGTCATTATTATTATAAAGTAAGTAATTATTTAATGTAATAAGTTGTTTTAAAGAGGTATCTAGAATAATAACTTTATAAAACAAATTATTGAATGATGAATCATAAATAAGTTAATTATTTACAAGAAAATATATAATGATATTTCATAGAATCAAGGTATAGTAAAAAATACATACATTCAAGTAATATAAAGTGATATTCGACAAAACCAATCAATGTATGGTAAAAAATACATCCATCTAAGCAATATATATTGATATTGGCCATAATCAAGGTATGGTTAGAAATACATAGAATCAAAGTATGGTAAAAAATACATCCATTCAAGTAATACATAGTGATATTCAGTAGAATCAATCAAGGTCATTCAAGCAATATATAGTGATATTCCGTATAATCAAGGTATGGTAAAAAATACATAATTAAAGTCAGAATCAAGGTATATGCTCAAAAATATATCCATTCAAACAATATATAGTAATATTTGGCAGAATCAATGTATGGTTAAAAATACATAGTTAAAGTATAGATTCAAGGTATTGTAAAAAATAGATCCATAGCAAGATTTGAACTCATATAGTGAGGATAAAAACATTCCTCCCAATAACAACTCAATTAACTTTTACATATTGTTTATATTTGAATTTAACTATATAAAAATAATTAAATAAATAGAAACAACAAGTATTCTGAAAAAAAATGTTTCGAAATAAATTGATAATATTTTGTATTACCTTCCTGCACATCAATACAATAAAATCATGTCAATATAAAACTAAACAATTTTAATGTAAAGACCATCTCACTTAGAAAAATAAAATTACTTTATGCATTTAATAAAATTAACAAAAATACCCACCCAAATGCTAGAGAAAGATGTTTGTACTCAAACCCGATAATTTCAAATAACATTTTTTTAATGTATAAATTATTTAAACTAAAAATAAGTAAAACTAATTTATGCATCCAATAGAAATAACAAAAATACAAAACGTGGCATTTTCAATGCTTCTAATTAAACTTTGGCCGGATTCTTTCATCATAAATATGATTTACTTATTAAATACATATTTTTTTTTACTAAAAATAAATAATATTTTTTTTTCATTTTATTTCTACAATGTAATGATATTTAAATTTTGTTTTATTTTTTAAATAAATTTGATAAATTATATTATATATTTACAAATTTTTAATATAAATTTTCAAAACAAATATTAAAATATAATTATAAATACAATGTTGATATATTTTAAAATAAAATATGTATTTATTATTATTTATATATTTATAAATAATATTAATAAAATATTCAAAATAAAAATTATAATTATTATATAATTTAAAAAATATATAAATTTTTATTTATGTATTTAATTTAAAATAAATAAAATACTATAGTTCTATATTAACCTTATAAATGTATTTATAATGCTTTATCTTGAAGAAAAATGTGAAGGGTATACAAAATTGTTAACCCCACTATTTTTAAAAAAATAAAGGTTATTTTGAAATTTTACTTTATTTTTAAAATGTTTCAGATACTAAAAATTATGAACGAGAATTTTCCATCTCATTTAAATTAAGGGAGATTTCATCTTTAATTTATGAAATGTAAAGAGAAATCCACTTTATTTTATAAGGTTTTTGAAAAAAGAATATGATAATTCATTTCTAAAACTTCAAGAGATTTGAGATTCTGCTCAATTCTACATAGTTTAAAAGAAGATTTGCTCGTTAGATTTTAAAAAAATGGATGGTATTCACATGATTGTGAAAGCCCAACCTTAAAAAAAAGGGGGGTTAAAGTTGCCTTAAACTCTCCTTTGAGCAGTCACTAATTTCATTGAAAATTGAAAAAAAATCCTAAATATTTTCCCACAATTTTTATAAAAATTGTTAAAATCTCACAATCCATCTATGTATAATGTTTTTTTTCTTTTTTTCTTTTTTCCAGTGATATCAACTACATATTTGACTTAACTCTCATGCAAACAAAGGACTCCATTACCTAAGACATGTTTGTAATTCCCATTGATATCAAATAAAGAGTCAATTCCCCTTTTCTATATCGATATGCCTTACCTAAGACAATCCCTTAGGGGAAATATTTGTTTCCTAAGAGCATATTCTTCTTGGATGGGCATTTAATTCATAACATCTCTTTCAAGATTTGGCCCAAAGGAAATCAAATAATTAGGTATTGCACCCTTATTTCCAATTTACATGAGTACATTTTGCCAATTGTATGAAGAAATGTTGACTCAAAAAATGTTTGTAGACTAGCATTTTTGTTAGTTCAAACACATTGATGTATTGGTACAAACACCTCTATAATTGAAATATTAGTAGGAATTTTTCAAGTTGTTATTGCTAAGACAAAGAATGAGGGTTTTTGTTCCAAGGATAGTTTCCAAGTGTTCGATGAAATATCTAACTACAAAGTGTTTGATGAAATTCTTGCCTATCAAGTGTTTGAAGGAAGGCCCTTTTCACAATTTTTTGATGCAAACCATTATTTCAAGGCAATGTTTCAAGTGGTAGAAAATACAAAGGACAAATTTGAGATAATGGTAAAGACTCTTTATGGTAAGTCCTTCATTATGTGGGTGAATTACACCACTTATGTAGTGGATATCAAGTAGAAATTACAACTATCTCAAGAGGTTCTTCTTCATCAATATCATTTAATTTTTGGGAGTAAACAACTTGAGGATGTAACTCCTTACCACAATATTGTTAAATATTCAACCCTTATTTTGTTGTTGTGATTGAGGGGAGTGGTGGGAACTAGGATGTCTTCAACTTCAAACCTTGTGTCTTTTTGGGATGCAATAAAAAGTATCTACCATGCCAAATCCTTTGAAGCCTTATACTCTTCCTAGTGCATATATAATGGAGCATGTTGATGAAGTGTCAATGGTAGAGATCATAGCACTAGAGGTAATCCATCTACATTTTCTAAACAAAAATGATGCAATCATTTGTAGATTCAATGGATATTGGATTCCTACATCAACTTTGTACTAGTGAAACCATTCAAATTGGACAAAGGACTGTGAGATCTCCTTGCGCTCCACAAGTTTTTTATCGTTCAGTTTTATAATCATGTTGATTTTTAGAAAGTGTTTGAGGAGGGTCCCTAGTTTGGGGAAGTACGAGTCTTTTTATAACCTCTTGGTCCCTATATTTTGATCATAACTCTATGTCAGTTACTAGAATGTTAGTTTGAGTTTACTTTCCTAATTTGACTTTACATTTCTAGTATTTATTAGTTTTGAGGATAATAGGAATTCTCTGAGCACCTATACCAAATTAGATCTAGAGAGAGTTATAGTAGGATGGTATACACACACTCACATATGTGTGCAGATAGATCTTAGTAAGGGTATTCCGAACAAAATGATACTCAAATGAAAAAAATCAATATACTCAAGCCTTGGATCATGTGAAAAAAACATTTTGAGGCCAGATATATCAACTTTCGAGACATCTACAAGGTACTTTTCCTCATGCTCAAGCTAATACTCTTGGGAAAAATGGACCAAATCAAAATAAAAACCTAAATTTTTATGAATAATGAGGGTGATCAAAATGAGGTAAATCAACAACCATGAGTGTCAAATAATGGTTATGATATAAATGAAATAAATCAACAACCACAATTTCCGATTAGGGAATCTAATCCTTCCTTGGGGGATAGAGTAGAATACATAGATATAGGTATTTCCTCCTAGAGGGAGATAGTTGTACCTAAAATATCTTTAGGTGGAACAAGGACACTACACAAAACCAATACCTTTGATTCAAATAAGGAATTGGTTCCCTTCATGAATATTGATCTCCCATGTTTTGACTTGCAATCAATTACTATGGCTCCTTCTTTGTAAGTTTTAAATCTATGCAAGTGAAGTAATGCATACAAATTCTTAGGAAAAGTAGACACAACAATAATGGTACATATTCAATACACACATAATTACCCTGAAAACACCTAACCAAGAAAAATAACCTAACTTAGAGCCACACCTTTATCTTCTTCATTGTATTAACTTGGTTAATCACAATACAATATTTAGGTATTTGCAACATATAAAACCCTTATCTGTTAACTTGAATTAGATTACAACCTTAATATTTACAACTATTCAATGCTTCTTCCCTGGTTTTGAGATACATGTACTCAAAGCTCCCACTACATGTGTAATGCATGATCTAGTACAAATCATAACATGCATCAAACTACCAATAACAAAAGCATGTGTAGCATCAAACATGTCCTCTACCTCTTCATGTGTCTTGGGACATTGTTCTTCATATAAATTTGCACCTATACGAATAGGAACATTGATCGGTTTACATTCCCACATATTAAATCTCTGCAAGATTTCCTCAATATGCTTCCTCTAGTTTAATCAAAGTTTCATATCCACATGGTATCTTTTAATCTCCATGTCAAAAATAAGGTTTGTAGCACCAATGCCATTCATGTCAAACTTAGAGGATATATGATACGTAGCCTCCTTAATGATATCTTTGTTTTCTATGATTAGCAACATATCATTAACATATAATACTATATAAATAAAGTGATTACTAACTTTATACAGTGATTGACCTTGCTTCTCACAAATCATACTCCAAGTATGTAAGTATCAAAATTTTGATATCACATCCTTGGGGATTTCTTTAAGCCATATAAGGACATTTTTAGCTTGCAAACCAACTCCTTCTTACCCTTCAGTTTGAACACTTTAGGTTGTTTCATATATATTTATCCATCCAAGTTGCCATGTTGGAACACTATATTTACATCCATTTGTTCTGCTTCAATATTAAATGCTATAGCAAGAGTTAATACAAATCTAGTGTAAGTCAACTTTGTAAAATGAGGGAAAATATCAAGAAAGTCAATTCCCTCCATCTGGGAATATCCTTTTGTTACTCAATGAGACTTGCACTTCTCGTCTCTGCCTTTTGCATTGAGATTCTTCTTGAACACCCATTTTCTACCAACATATTTTCTTCAATCAAGAAAATTTAGCAAGCTCCATGCCTCATTTTTTTCCAAAGAATTCATTTCTTATACCATGGTCTTCTTCCAAAGTTTACCTTCTTTAGAATCAACCCCCTCACTAATAATTCTAGGATCATCTTCAATAGAAGATAAAACAAAAGCATAACAAAAATCAAGTGGACTATACCTTTCTACTTTCCTTCTTACTAGATAAGATCTCCTCAAACTAGAATATGCAGTTCCTTCTCATCATCTAATGCAATATGACTTGCCTTCATCCATTGAGTCAAATTCTCCATTCGACTCTAGATCAAACTCCATTTTCTTATGTTCTCGTTGTCTTGGTTCATCTTCATTCTTGGGAGTAATTTTAACTTCTATGAAGATCACATCATGACTATAAATTGTCTTACTTATTTATGTATTCCAAAGTTTGTAGCCTTTTATTCCAAGGTTTGTAACAATGGTAATTTCTAGGGATGGATTTTTTCCTATTAGTTATTTTTTAGCCTTTTTAAAAAAATTACATTCACCAATTGACCATTTTCATTTTAAATGTTTTCCTATTTTTTGCTTAAACTGTGCATATATTGATATTATTCACCAAAAATTAGAAGTTGTAATAGTAAATAGTATGTTTCTTATTGAATACTTGCCTATGTATCTATATGTATGATTTTTTTAATCCAAAATAATCACCTAAAATACTATACTTAGGATGTATAATATTTGAATCCTTAAAAAATACCTTGCATATACCTAGTGAAGATTAATTTCTTTTCTTGATTGTCTAACTTGCTCATTTTCTCATTTGCAACATGCATATAAGAATCACAACCAAAAAATATAAGATGTACAAGAGAGGGTTTCTTACTAGCCCATGCCTCATGAGGAGTCTTATCGACCAATTGATGTAGGTGATTGGTTGATCATATAACATACAATATCTACTACCTTCACCCATAATTTATGTTATATGTTTGCACCATTGAAGATACTCCTTGCCTTTTCCATCAATGACATATTCATCCTTTTTGTGTCTCTATTATTTTGAGGTGTGAGTGGAGTTTTATTTTGTAGTAATATTTCGAACTGTTTACAAAACTTCCTAAAATATTTCCCATAGAACTCTCCTTAATTATCAGTCCTCAACATTTTTATTTTCTTCTCTATTTGGTTTTCTACAAGAGATTTAAGCTCTTTGAATTTTTTAAAAACCTCAAATTTCTTCTTCAAGAAATACAACCCTGTTTTCCTAGAAACAATATTTATGAATGAGACATAGTACATAAATCCTTCTAGAGATGAAATAGGTATAAGCACAAACAAATCAATATGTATAAGCTCCAAGATCCCTTTTACCCTTGTAGCACCTTATGTGAATCTCACTCAATTATGTTTACCATATACACAGTGTTCACAAAAATCAAAATCTAAAGAACATTTTGGGATACCTTCAACCATACCTTTATTATGCAAAGCAAGAAGGCCCTTTTCTCAATTTTTTCCTTATTTGATGTAAGAGCATTTTCTTCTCTTCAGAAGGAGGAGGAGTTCCATCATTATCATTCTCAGAAAAAAATGGTATTATTACACCCATTACTGATACTACTTCCTAATAGATTGTATAGAGTTCCAGTCCAAAATATCCTCAACAACACTTTTTCTCCTTGGACCATCTTTCATGTATCCTTTTAAAATATAGTTTGGACACACACAACACCCATTTTAATCACATATATCAAGATTTTGGCCAAACCTAGAATATGCATAGCACCTGGAAGAGTTATAACCCACCCATATTTAATAAAAAACTATCCCCTTGAATGTCCTATGATATTGGTTGTTGATTCATCTCCCAAGAAGAGCTCACCTCCCTTATACTTTCCATATTCACACAAACACTCTCTATGAGGAGTCATATGAAAATATGCACCTGATTCGATGAACCATGCGTCATGATATGAATGTGTACTTGTGGCTACCAAATACACATCTCCTCCTTAGTCTAAGGAGGATTTTTTTTTTCTACAAAAGGAGCACCATCAAATCCCTTTCTCTTATCAACATTTATTGATATATAGTATTTCTGATAATGCCCAAATTTATTGTATTTCCAACATTTCCTTTAGATTGTCTTGGAGATTTAGATTTACCTCTAGATTTAAATCTATCCTTTGCGGACTCACTTTTATCCTTTCTATCTATATGGCGTCCTGTCACAAATAAGGGACCCCTGGTATGCCATTATATGGTTTTCCATGTCATCCCTTCCAATAATAGGGATGCAACCAAATCATCAAGCTTTAATTTGGCTGTATTATTCTCAATAGCTACATCTAGGATATCCCATGAATCTAGGAAAGAGCACAATAGGATAATGCACTTTTCTTGATTGAAAATTTTCATATCAACAAAAAATAATTGACTTGCCACAACATTAAAGGAATTGAGATGCTCTGTCATGTTGTCACCATCATTCATCCTTATAAAGTACTTCTTTCGAAGGAAAAGTTTTTTTACTAGGGACTTTGACTGATAAAAACTCCCTAATTTATCCTACAAATTCTTTGTGTTGTATTCTCCAGATACATTTAATAATGAATTTTGAGAAGTAGAGTGAGATCATACTTCTTTCCTTTCTCTCCTTTCTCAAATCATTTTCTTCAGTGTTATAGTTGTATTTGGTCACCCTTGTTTAGATGCAACTCTTGGGCCAGTCACTGACCACTTAGCAAACTTATGTACATCTAGAGTTAATTTTCTCCAAGGTTTATGACTTTATCATGAGTTTCCTTAGAAAAACTCATGGGAATCTCATGGGATTCCTTAAATAAACTCACAAGGGCATTTGTAAAAGTAAAAAATAAATTAAATGTGCATTAAATGCATGGTCTTAGGTGGAAAACATGATAAATGTACACCTATACACACCGTAAATTCTACCCCCACCACCTGAACTTATTCTCATGAGTAGAAATAAGGGTTTTGGATTGGGAAAAGGGATAAGTGTTTGTTGGCAAGGGCATACTAGAGAGTTGAAAAAAGGAGGAATCTTGGATTTATATTGCTATTCACTTGTTTGAAGTTTCCTAATTCTTAACACTAGTTTGAATTTGAGTTGGGATTCAGCTAGCCAAAATAAAGTCAAAGAATATAACATGAGTTGAAGCAGGCTTATGGTCCGGGAAGTTTGAAATTGAGTTGGGGTTCACCTAGCCATAATAAGGTCAAATGATATAATAGGATTTTAGGTGGGCTTATGGTCCAAGAAAGAGGAACCTAGGTTCTAGTGGTGAAGGTGTTGGTAGCAGAGATCATGTATACTCTTTTTACATTTAGTTTATTCGATAATAAAGATATCGCTTCTTTCTCTTCTCAAATCATATTGCATTGTTTCATTGTTATTAATTATATTTGATTTGAGGATTGAATTAACTTCTTGAAAGTTATTTGGGAACGATTGTCATAATTTCTAGTTATCTTTTGGTAATTTGGTTATGATTTATGCTTATTTCCCCATAATTGTTTGAGGAAGGTTTGTTGTCTCTCATGTACGAGGTTTTGGAAAACTAATTAGGAATATGAAATGTATTCCATATTGCATTCAAGGATAGGAAAAATTATATCTATATAAATATATGTTTTTTCCTCTTTCCTCTCTATCTTGATAATTATTATCATAACTATCACTTTTTTAGTAAGTAACCCTAAATTACTAAATATTTTTCATAACAATAATTTAGTAGCCTACCATTTCATATGACAAGCCATACCATTCAAAAATGCAACAAATGTCAAAACCAAAGTTGAGAGGATCACATTCACATGCCTCCTCATCAATCATTGAATAACAAATTCTCTTGATTAGGCTTGAACCATCTTGTTGGTGCTCTGTAAATTTACAGATATATTTATTGTTACCAACCATCCACTATACTTATATTTATTTCTTTAACTTGTCATGCTTAAACTTTCTATTTCTTAATAAACCTTTTAGAAACTTTTATTTACTTTGACAATGAAGTGAATTAGCTATTTTAATAACAATTAAAAAATATTTTATTCAAAGAATAATTTTACTTCTTAAAATTACATACCTGTGTGTAATTTGAGTGATCCAAAATCCACGTCTGGTCAACAAAAAAACAAAAAAAAAACAATGGTTAGTAAAACAAGTGAAATTCCTATAATAATGCATGCCATTGTCTATGGCGTTTAAAACAAAAGAAAAAAGTAATATGACTTTTTAACATTAAAAATAATTAGATAGATCTTAACGTCAAGAAAATAAAAAGTAATATCATTTTTCAATATTTAAAAAAAATCAATCTTAACGCCCTTCATTACACATCATTACAAAGTACACTATAGGTATAAAAATAACTTTTTATTTAGAAAAACTTTCTAAATGGATCTTAACACCCCCATCGTTACTACCTACTATGTAGGTATAAAAATAATTTTGTATTTACAAAATATTGTGAAGATAAGAGAATAAGTATAAAATAAAAATATGGATTTTTTATTTTAAAAAAATTGTAAAGATGAGAGATTAAGAAGATAAGAGTTTTATGAAGTAAAGTGTTAATGATTTTATATATGATTTATTTTAATTATGAAGTTAATATGTAAATTTCTTACAAAGATATAGTGTAATCCAATAATAATCAAGTATTAGGTATATGCACTTAAATTGGAGTATTACATGAAAATAGAAGAGGATGTGATTCTAGAGAAGATTTGTATTAGGTTAATTTAACTTTGATTTGATGTATGTATGTTAGTGGCATGTCTTGACTACATTGGTCATGCCAAATATAGTGGTTAAGGATAATATATTTTGTTGGTATTCTTGTAAAGGGTTTTGAAGGTAAAAATGTAAAAATAGTATTTATCGTGTGTGTTTGCATCTTATGTTTTATATTAATTTTAACATGTGGTATCAGAGTTGGGTAGACCTAGACTTTGTGTAAATAGTGGTTTGATGTTTGGAACCATGGAAAGAGCATTTGTGATGAACTCTCCAGATAGGAAAGGACATATAGTCATAATGATGCATGAAAACAATGCATGGCATGGATCTATGTGAAGCATAAGAAAAAGAAGTACATAGATGGATGTAAGATTGTTTAGACATACTTAACCTTGACTTGGTGGGTAAACTATTTAAAGTCTAGATGTATATTTAGATAGACTAGAGAGGGGGGGGGGGTGTTGTATTCCTAAAAAGTTTGAGAGAGGTTGGTGCTTACCCCAAGTCGAGTTTAAAGGAGGGAATGTTAGGTTAATCTTGATTTGGTCCTATTCAAAGGGTTGAGTAACTCCATTATAAGATGCATGTGAGTGGCTCGTGTTAGGATTGGCCACGCCTTGGCCACAATGGTGAATGATAATAAGATAATAGATCTATTATTATTAGTTTGGAAAACATAATTCCCACTTGAGATAATGGACAAAAGAGAAGTTGGATATGACTACGTAGATGTATTTTATTCAAATCTAATGAGGAGTATGTGGATCACTTGTATGTGCATTTTCCATATACAATATTTGTTTAGAAAGAAGTCATAGAAGTCACATGTGGTAAGAACAATTGGGATATACAAGATTTGTTTGTAAATAAGTTATACAAGTCACATGTGGTAAGAACAATTGGGATAAGCAGACGTTGGTTCTTATAAAGCTCTTTCCTACTATGTCATATATGAAATTTGTTAACTTGAAATAGAATGATATTCCAATACTTAGTTCTCACACAAATATGTAGATGAGAAAGGAACTAATACATAGTGTAAGTGTTGGTGAACACAACACACACACAAAAATATTTAAAGTATTTCTAGGTTTTTTGATTCTCACAAGTCTTGATGGAATGGACTAATCAACAATGCCAAATTAAATTTTTTGGCTTTTACCTATCATAAAGAGTACAAGAAATAAAAACTACTTTTGAATTTATTCAATTCACATATTTATAGAAAATTTAATACAAAAGTATATCAACTTAAAAAAAAAAACTATTATATATAAGCTTTTAATATCTTTTTTACCAAAAACTTAGAGGAAAAACTCTACTAGCCTAAATTTAAAAACTTTATATTAAATATAATTAATAATAATTGAAAGACGATTGTAGCATTGGAAACAACAAATCTATCTCTATTTTGAGTCATGCGAATTGAAATAACTTTTTAATTCTTTAAATCTTAATAAAAAAGTAGATATATATTTAATTCGAACTCTAAAATATTAATATAATAAAAAAAATGATTTTGCATATACGATTTATTTCGACATGTTTGATTTATCTTAGTTAATACATTTTATTTATTTGTCTTTTAGTTATTTACACATTTTTTTAAAATGATAATTATTATTAAATAATCATGTATACTTTATTGTTTTAGGAAAGGCAATGAGTCGAGTTAAAAAGGATTTTTAGTTAAATTAGTTGATAAATTTCCTTTTCTTCCAACTATAATATAAATAATTTATTTTGAATTTTGTTATTATTATGAGCAACTATTAATAAATGATATAATGGAAATTGCATAAGTTGAGTGTCATGGGTATTTGAGGATGGGAACTCTATTTATGAATTTAAAAATACAATTTAAAACCAAAACTTAGAATATTATAATAAATAGACTATGAGTTTAATATTTTTTAATTAGATGTTCATGAGCGTAGAATAGATTATGAATAGGTAAACTACTAAGGCACTCCTTCAGTAAAGTGATTGGTTCAAACTTGTGAAGATATATATATATATATATATATATATATATATGATAAAATTTAAAAGTCAAAATTAATGTAGATTTAAATATTTGAAAATATAGTTTTGATTATTATGTATATATATAAATGATGATGATTGTCCATTGGTTGTAGCTTGGGTGGTTGGGAGGAATGTTTGTTACCCTCCCCACCCAGGTTCAATTCTTGTAAGTGACATATTGCTCTTGTTGAGCTCATATTGTAATGATTGTAATTCGTGCCACCTTGATTCTCTAGAATAGCAGGTGGTGACCATTTCCCCAGGTGGACTAGCCCTCTAACAAACGGCGAACCACCCTTTTAATAAAAAAAAAAAATGATGATGATAATGGTTTATATTTATAGTGTTTATATATATATATATATATATATATATATGTATTTGGTTAACATATAATATTATTAATATTAAATAAATTAAGATAAATTTATTTATTTTTAAATGTAAAAAGATAATGATGACGATTTCTAGTTACTATTGGATCTTATTATTTTCAAATCGCGAACATTTGTTTTGAAAAGAACTGGAGACATGTTGTATTATTTGCATAGATTAATAGATCAATAGCTAGCATGGTAGTAAATGATTCAAGTGGATCGAACACCATTTCATAGAATGCCAAGGAGGATTCTTATCATTCCATGTTCTCGGGTGTAGGGTTTCGATATATTAGAGAAGCATGTGAAAATCACTAGCACTACAAGACTGGATGGGATAATGTGGATATAAATTGCATTAAACTGGTTGAAGATTATGATAGGCCTGATCAAAGACATGTCAGAGTCCTAATTGGGAAAAAACATTAATACTTTTTGGTCATGCAAAGTAAGGAATTAGATCTCCCTAATATATATGGGTCTATATTGGACTGAGGTTAGTGTTAAAATGATTAGTATATTAGGGTTTTATCTATGAAAAACTCTATGGCACTTGTAAATGGTTGGGACATGAGGGCATACCCTAGGGGGTGACTAGGACTTAATACCATTGATCAATATCTCGACCTCGTGGATGGGATATGCATACTCCATGTGCAGTCTTGAAGAAACATCAAGAATTAATGGATATATGGAAGTGTAGTAAGTAATTGAATGTGGATTTGACCCTAGAAACTATGCAAGATTTATAGTCATTAGCTCATCTAGGTGGTGAACAAGTAGAGGGGTTAGTAGTTTTAGACAAGACACATTTCATTAAGGTAAGGATCAACATATAGGATACTCCAAGTACAACAATGAAATTTATGGAAGGAAAAACTCGTTGAGATAAGGATCTAGTTAATTCCTACATATAAGCTACTCATCCTAGTCATCAGGTGGAGATTCATCATCTTGATGGAATCTGCACTATGGAGGATCTTAATTAATTATAGAGACTATAAGGGATAGTCCTTATTATCCTTCTAGAAGAAAACTTGACAATAGAGCTGCTATCCATTTCAATTTATACAGAAGAGGGTGTGAATTTTAGCTCTCGGGAGACTTTGGAAGGGAGACAAACATTCTAAACGGATAAATGTATCAGGGTTAAAATTGATTGGGTGAAAATGCTAGTGGGTCATGATATAAATTTGACAGAGATGAAAGGTTTGATGGCCAAAACCCTGGTTAGAATATTTATGAGAAAATCAAAGAGAGGCGATTCACTGAAAATTTGAATGATAGAGCATTGGAAGTGTGTGTTGGGTTATTTGTTCACCTTTCAGCTTCTTGTTCGTGGTTGGATTTTTTCATTGTAAATTCATATGTAGATGTAGGATTATTGTTAGTAAAACACTGGCATTGAGACCCATAAGGACTATGCTTGAAGAGGTGGTTGCTAGGATTTGGTCTTCAAAGGGAACCGAGTTATACAAAAATTTTGGTCACTATCACTATGATTACCCATTGAAATTGGAACGTCAAGATCTATGAAGGTAAAGGAAATAACAATGGCTAATTTGTTGCTTTTGGAGGACGAGTGTATGGAGAAGGAATACTGTAGATTTGGTAGAGTCCTAATTGAATTGGACCATAGATAAGAGATGCTGGAATATATGGATATATAATGGGGAAGCATGAATGGAATGTACCATAGAAAAGGACACTTGAAGTTTGATTGTAAATTTTGCAGGAAAGATTCATCCAATCACAAGAATGGCTAGGTTAAAAAACAAAAAAAATGAGGAGGTCTCATTGCTTACATTAGAGATAATAGAGTAAGATGGATCAAAACAATTATAGGTCAACAATATTCATATCTCCTCGGACAGGCTACTTAATTTTGTCCTTTATAAGACAACTCAGTGCGGCACATTGGCACAATCGATGTCTCTAGTTCCAAAAGGTATGCAAATTTCAGATCCAATTTATCCTTCATGATGGTTCTAGTGGCTTAGATAATACAATTGGTTCAGAGTCTACTATTAAACATATGAAGCTACAAAGGGATAGCCCTAATTTTCATCAAAATTTATTATTAGTTGTGAACGAGTTAAAGGAAAGTATGACTTGGGAAAGACTATACTAGATTTGGGAGGGGGTAGTGTGCATGTGATTAAATCTATTGAATGTGATAAACCATTTGAGGTTACGACCTCCCTAACTCCCATCCAAGAGCCGATGTCTATGGCTCTTACTACCATTTTAGTTGAATATATTGATCCCCATCCCCCCATCGCCCTAAATCCTCAAATCTTTCTAAGAAGAACCATTGTAAAGAAGCCATTAAAATCAAACATTAAGTCTTCATATTCATTGAGATATTTAAAAGTTTTCTAGGATAAGTCAAGAGGGATACAAGGATAACTAGCTATGGACAAGGATATACCTTCCACTGTTGGGAGGAAATTAGATATGTTGGTAGCAAAATCACTAGCAAAGAAAGAAGTAAGAGAAGGTAAACATGTCACAATCAATGGCGCGGTCCTTAAAGTGAGCAAGACTGAGAAGTTGGTTACTAATTGCTCATTCTCTCCCTAAATTCTAGAGGGGTAGGGGGTTCCCACAAACAATTAGATATCAAATGAATTTTTATAGTATAACAACTTGATGTTGTGATGTTACAAGAAACTATGTGTGCTAGGTAAAAAGATTTGGATTTTTGTCATCTATTTTAAGAGATTTGAACTTTTGTGCTATAGATGCTATAGGTTTGTCGAGGGGTCTGATAACTATTTAGAACTCCAGTTTTGACACTATTTTGACTTGAGTTTTGATTGCAAGCATAGTGGTGGATCTCAAGGATAAGGAACTTGGAAAGGATATGAGATTGGTAAATATTTATGGGCCTTATGGGTAAAGGTAGACTTTCTAGGAAGGAACGAATTAGTCCAGATGATTATCTAGGGATAATATTGTCATGGGTGGTGATCTTAATATAACACTTGATGCAAGGGATATCGGGGGGAGGTTGCAAGAATGGATCCACCAGGTATTTATTCACAAATATTTTTGAAACACATCATTTGGTTGATATTGAACTAGTAAAGGTTGTCCCCACTTGGCTAAATGCAAGAAGAGGAAGGGAGGGGATATCCAAAATACTTGACATGTATTTAGTGGAAACATATTTACTTACTAATGATGTTAGGGTAAAATATTGGGTGGGTATTGGTGGACTGTTAGACCATCTTCTAGTCTTGTTTTTTTTTTGTAAATAAAAAAGGACTTCATATCATATTACTTGCAGAAAACAGAAATACATATCCGCTTGAAGCGTGACCGAGTTTCAGAACTAAATCCCCATACCCAGAGTCTAAATCCCCTTACCAAAAGTCTAGACATAAAAAGTTACAGATTACGTAGCATGCATTCCATGGCTGGGCCTTCCAGTGGAGATTTCAAAAATTACAGACTCATTCTTACAGCTAGACTGACACCTATCACCAAAAAACCTTTTAACTACTATGAGTTGAATTACAGATATTAACAACAAGGAACCTGAACCTTTAAACAGGCTATCAGACCGCAGCCCCATCAGAGACAATGGTCGAAGAGCCAGTCACGTCCTTATCCTTGGCCTGGGTAACCACGTCCAACCGCTGGGAAGAAATCATGGCAGTGAAGCCAGCAACAGTAGGCTGGGGCGGATCCTTCCTGGGAGTCTTGTTGGTAGGAATATAGTTACCCTTGTTGTCCAAACCCGGATCGTGAAAGGAAAGACCAATCTTTTTAGCTATTGCATCAATCTTGTAGTGCATGAGCCAGTTGTCCGCATTGTGGGCTTTCCAGGCCTTAATTGGATCCTCATCCCCTTGTTTCTTCATAGCTCCCTCCATCAGCACATTAGCCAAGAGATTCTTGGTGACCCAATAGGTCATCACCATCCGATCATACGCCAAGGCTCGACCCACAGTATTGCCTGTATCAGTAACCCATTCTTCAATTGTACCCCTAACCTCCTCAATAGGCATAGCCTTTACATCCTTCCAGAGATTTTTCTCCATAATTTCAATATCCTCCCTTGTAGAATCTGGAATGCGGTCCCGAAAGAAAGCAACGGCCGTTTGAGCCCAAACTTGAGCTCTCGTGACCCTTCCCACACCCACACGTTTCACAGAAACCTTCTCTTTCCCTTTCAGAGTCGAACCCGCAGAGGACGACCCAGAAGGAACAACAAACATCTCGCTTCGAGGCCATGGTAGCAGGAGAAAAAACAATAAAAGGCACTCGAGAGGCCACAGTTGGACAAAACCAAAAGAAAACAATGTACTCAGAGCATAGGTAGCAAAAAAACACAAAATTCCCACTAACTGTCTCAGAACGGGAATGCAGCCAGAGCCGAAGGGAGGTCGAATAAAAAGACCACATGCTAATGATGAGGCCTCCCATGCCATAAATGGCCAAGCTGTACGAAAAAATACCCAGGCCTGGAGATGTTCCATCGCCATAAACCATACTGATTACGGCCATCGTGCGAGCAGGCGTAAATATCAGCAAATCTTCCATTAGGATCACAAAAAACTGGAAAATGTACATCCAGCATATTCCCATAATAACTAACTTGTAGGAGATGTCCTCTCTCGAAATTATCCACCCCATCATCCAGGCGTCATGGGTGTACTCTCTGAGTAATAACTCTGTCATATCCTTGGGGAACGGGTTTTCCTTCTATCGCCATCTGGCTCCAACTCATGTCCTCAACTGCCAACTGTAGGAACCTCGGGGCCCAGGCTTCACTGCGAAAACCCCTCCATGTGTCCCATCACGTGGCCTCCTCTCCTGTCAACCCCAAGGTTGGCCAAATAGTCTGCCACCTTATTTTCCTCCTGTCTGACATGGAGAAAGGACATCTGACTATGATATTGGAGATTGTGGCGCAGAACTTCCAAGCGATGGGAATGCCGCCAGTTGGACATCACATGTTCCGAGGATTTTCCATGTGCAAGACCCTTAGGCATTTGGATGATGATATTTGAGTCGCCCTCGATAATGGCAGGGAAAACATTTTCCTGAATTATGATCTGCAAGTCGAAGATAATCCTGTCCAGCTCAGCTGAGTTATTCGTGTCTTGGCCTATGTTTCCAAAAAACACCTGCAGAACCTTTCCCTGCGCATTTCTACAGACTCCTCCAAAACCTGCACACCCGGGGTTGCCTCGCGAGGCCCCCATCAAAGTTTAGCTTGAAAAACGCTAGTGCTAGAGGGGACCAGGATTTACGACTGGAGGGGTTTACATAGTTTGTCTCGCTTGTGGAGCCCAATTAAATCCTCTTTACCTAGATCCTAGCCATTAGCAATGAGCAACTCCCGCCTCCGTGAGATTTTTGTCTTCGTCAGTCCATTGGCGACTTCGAACATTTTCTTGGATGTTGCGGACCAGTGTAGCCTAAACCACCTCCTTATTTTGACTTCTGTCCCGGAAAATCCTTCCATTTCTCGCTTTCCATAAATTCCAACACAACATGCCTGGGAACATTTTCCGGATGAAAGCAATAATGGGATTATTGAATGCTTTGGCATCCCAATTGCTTAGAGACAACCCTGGTTAACCATGAGCCCTATCGCTCCTTCGAAAGATCATTGCCCCCCTTGTCCCATAGAAAAGAGGAAAAATCACACTTGTCGAGCAGGTGGCTTAGAGTTTCCTCCCTGTTCTTACAAAGCGGGCAACATGATGGTCCTTGAATTCCCCCTTTTTTGAGGTTCTCTCTTGTCAAGACCCTTTTCCAAATAACCAACCAACAGAAAATGGTTGTTTTTGGCCATCGATTCATTTTCCAAATATTATCCCAAGGGATATTGCCATCATCGGCTCGATTTGTATGAATATCATAAGCTTCCCGAATGTTAAAAACCCCTTTTTGATGGTAGCCCCACTGAAGCTTGTCAGGGCCAGTCCTGATACGAATATATCTTTCTTGAAGGATTTCTCCAAAAGCTTAACCATCCTCGTTATTAGTTAGAGCATTCCACCATTGGTTGGTCCAGCCAAGTCCTGCTAAAATCTCCCGGGGTATTAGACCAATAATGACAAACCTTCGATTTTCCTTCCATTAAACCTCGGTTTCTGATATCCTGCCATTGTTGATCATTCCCAAGTTTCGTTAATTGGTTACACGAGTCATACCAAAAGTTTGCTAGCTCCCCATCTCCAATCTCCCAGAAACTATGATCCTGAACCATTTTCCTTCCTAACAGAGCTTTCCTCCAAATGTGGGAGCCTTCCACATCTGTATTGAAACGAATTAATTGGTTGGAGGGTTGGGTCCTAACATACCTTGACTTGCCATAATTTTTCCCATGGCTCATTATTGTGGTTACACCAACGCCACCATAACTTTACACCATGGATATCACTGACAACTTCAGGATCGCGAAGTCCCAATCCTCTCTTTGCCTTATGCTGACATAAGACATCCCATCTAATCAGGGCGAATTTGGATTTGGATGCCTGACCACCCCCATAAGAAATTACGTTGGATGCCTCTGATTTCTTTGAGAATAGACTTAGGGGCTGAAAGAAGAGAAAAAAGGTAAATAGGAATGGCCTGAAGGACAGACTTAACCAGAATGAGCTTTCTAGGAAGGTTTAGAGGTCTGTTTATCCCAATTATGCAGTTTATTTTTTATTCAGTCCAGAAGATCTTGCCAAGAAATCCCCCTTAGGGTGCCCTCAGAGAGAGGCGCACCCCAAAATTTTGTGGGTAGGGAGCCTTTGGAAAAATTGAGGATACGAAGGATATTATGCTGAGAAACACTGGGGGTGTTAAAAAAGAAAACCTGGTATTTTTCTGGATTGACTTCAAGCCCCGATGCCTTGGCAAAAATATTGAGGCTTTTTTTAAAGGCATGAGCTTCTTGGACTGAAGGGTACCCCATGAGCATAGTGTCATCAACGAATTGTTGGTGGGTTTGTTTTTCCAAGCACTCATGGAGGTCTAGACCATGGATTTCACCTTCGACCATACGAGCCTGACTAAGGCGACCTAGCCCTTCCGGCATTAGGATGAATAGGAAAGGGGATAGTGGATCACCTTGCCTGATGCCACGTGAGGATTGAATAAGCCTGGTCGGGGAGCCATTGAGCAAGATGGAAAAAAAAGGGGTAGTGACGAGATTCATAACCCCAACTCACCCATTCAACACCAACGCCATAAGCTTCCAACACTCCATGCATATATTGCCAATTTAAATTTATCAGATGCTTTGGCGATATCCAGTTTGATTAGCATAGTCGGTTTTCTATTAGATTTCAAGGAATGAATTGTTTCATGGGCTAGAATAATACCATCCAGGATCTGCCTACCCTCCACAAAACTCGACTGTTCAGGGCTAATCAAGAGAGGGAGAAGGGGTTTCAAGCGACTAGCAACTACCTTGGTGGTGACCTTATAAATAACATTGCATAAAGCTATCAGACGAAACTTGTTAGGCACCTCCGCCCCATCTTCCTTGGGGATTAAGGAAAGAAAGGTGGCATTGAAAGCCTTCAGGACCCCCCCACTTCTGCGAGATTCTTCAACTATGTCTGCCACCTCTTGCTTAATAAGATCCCAGAAGAAATGGAAAAAATTGGTGGTGAAACCATCGGGGCCAGGGGCTTTCCCAAGAGCCATCTGTTGCATGGCTTCCTCGACCTCCTGCATGGAAACTGGTTTTTTCAGGAGCTCATTGTTGTCATTCGTGACCAGTCTAGGGTTGTGCCTGGTAATCCTAGCAATAGAAGGGCTGCGATCCATCTAATCCTCACTTAGAATGTCAGAAAAATGGAGGACCAGTTCATCTTCAATCTCCTGTCTAGACTCAGCATGGGTCCCATTATATTTTCGCAACTTATAAATTTTTGACTTATGGCGATTGTAGGCCACTGTGTTGTGGAAGAATTTAGTGTTCCTCTCTCCCTCTTGTAGCCATTGGTTCCGATATTTTTGCTTCCAAAATATCTCTTCTTGTTTTTCTCCAGCTTCAAGTTGAGTTAATAGATTAAACTCTTGTTCTTTTAGCTCATCAGTCCACACTGCTTCCATGCCACGAAGTTGCACCATTTCCAAGTCCACCACCACCCGCGCCTTATCCTGGAAGATATTCCCAAAGTCTGACTTGTTCCATTCCTTGATTTTGACTTTTAAGGCTTTTAATTTCTGTTGGAACTGATACATCCCTGTCCCCCTTGGAGGAACAATCTCCTGCCACCACTGTCCCACCAAATCCTTGAAGTCTTTGTGTTCCAGCCAAAATTGTTTAAACCTGAAAGGTTTGAAACGGGAGGCATTGGATCTATCCCATTGGAGGCAAATGGGCCAATGATCCGAGCCAGTCGCCGGAAGGACAACAACATGGGCCTCTCCATCATTTCTGACCAAATCTTCTGTGGTTGGAAATCTGTCAATTCGTGAGGCCACCAAGTGGTTTCCCCCTCTCTTATTATTCCAAGTATACAATCCGTTGCTCGTCTCAATATCAATGAAAGGACCCTGGGTAATGAATTCCCCAAAGGCCTCCTCGTATTTATCTAGATTTCTTCTCCCCCCTTTTTTCTACTCCAGAGACGCTATCAGATTAAAATCCCCCCCAATGATCCAGGAGCCATAGGATGCTTGGTCTCGCAACCATGCTAACTGTTGGAGGAACACAATTTTTTGAGGGAAAGCGCTAGGTCCATAAACATTTACAAGCCTACCAAAAGATCCAGACACTCGATATTTAAACAGGGCACTCAGGGAGAATCGGTTAACCCACCAATATGATAAACCCACTGCATCAGGCTGCCAAAAAATCGCCATACCCCCGCAAAGCCAGTGGCATCAATGGCCATGGATTCACTTCCTTTCCAAATTTTCTGCTTTACTTTCTCCAAAAAAGAAGAACTACACTTCGTTTCTTGGAGAAAAAGTATATCCGATTTTTCCTTCTTAATCTTTCTGGCCAAATATTTGACCTTCCTCGGGTGATTGCACCCTCTAATATTCCAGGATATCAGCTTCATTGAGTAACCTTATTGACTTCAGAAAAGGCTTCCAGTATCATGGGGTACTGTCCTGACTCAATTAGCTTTACTCCTATCTCAGCAATCCTCTGCTTGTTTGTTTTTCTACCTATTTTTAGGTCTTCCTCCGGAGGTTTCCTCTTATTTCCTTTTTGAGGATCAGAGGATATACCTAACTATCTAGGGTCTTTGGCACTAATGATAGCTGCCTTGAGAAGCTCTAGTTGTTGTCTGGTGACATAACCTTTCCCTTTTTTGTCCCATTCCCTCTCAATCTCATCAAGATTTAATTCCCCAAGCTCCATATCATCCTCGTCATCCTCCGCCATTGGTTTTGCAGGATCTACCCCATCTTGAACTTGCTCGCCCTCCTCCATTACTCCTTCCATGGGATCAACTTTTGCTTTGCCTTTATTCTGAACGCTTGATCCATCTTCTTGATGATTCTCCAGAATTTGAAACGGATTAGATGACTCAATCCCCTTCCCTGGGATCTCCTTCACAGCTTTGTTTTGTCCTGCCGGTTTGTTCCTTCTCCTATTACGAACCTGAGAAAAATTGTCCTTATCCAGGTCACCTTCCAGGCCACTTTTCGGGGGGGAGTAGATCTTACCTGAGGGAAGTTCCTTCCCAAATGGCCATATGCCTGACATTGGCGGCATCGAAAGGGTAGTTTCTCGTAATCCAAAGGTTGGATGCATTCCTCATCCTCCCAGTTTAAGCTGATGGCTTCAGGAAGCTCCTTTGATAGATCCATATAAACACATATCCGTGCATATGTTGTGTAGCACTGCTTTTTAGTCTGGTCCGCACTTTTGACAAATTCACCCAAAGTGTTGCTAATATCTTGAAGAATCTCCAAATCCCAGTATTCGCAGGGTAGGGAAAACAATCTGATCCATACCGGGGCAACTGTCACATCCTCAGTTTCAGGGTTACACCTCTCCTTCCAGGATCTAAGATATAACCCAGCTGAGAAGAAGAAATATGGACCCCCTTCCATAATTCGATCTCGATCTTCTACATTGAAGAAATAATGGTGAAAAACCCTTTGGCACCCAATTGGAGATCATAATGGCCCGTAGGTTTCCATGTGGAATGGATCCAATTCACCAGATCTCTCTCTTTAGGGCCAATTCCCACAAACTTCCCTATTAGGGATTTTTTGTGCCATTCTTCTATTCTCTCTCTGATCTTATCTGATTTGATTTGCATAGCTGGTATCTTCAAGGATCTGGGAAGGCAACCGCCTGGTCCCATTCGTTGTTTGGCTCCATTCCTAGTCATGACCCGAGGCTCCACCGAACAGTCCGTCGGTAGACCTGTCGGCAGCGGCCGCGGGGGGGAGCTTGACCCCATATGAACACCTAGGGAGAGGGCCTGGAGCCCGATTCACATAGTCTGTCAGGGATGGGCTCTCGTGCAAGCCGAAACCAGACCCTTAACCCAAGAGCCGAGAGGCTCCGAGATCTCCGTCCGCAGCGCTAGGGTTTCGTTGCCTCTTCACCACAAACTCCCCGATCCCTCCTTCACCTCTACTTTCACATGTTCTTTTCAAAAGATTCAAGCTTAACCATCTTCTAGTCTTGTTAAAACTAGCTTCAAATCATAATAAGCCATGTATTCCACTAATAGGTTGATTTTTTTAGATGGATGTTGGAAGAATATTTTGGAGATATAATATCTAATCATTGGAATCCATTTGACATACAAGAGGGGTTGGCAACAATAAGCCATATTCTGTAGAATTTGAAAAGAGTTAAAGAAGCTATGAAAGGATGGGATAAAATACTTTCCATAAAGTCACAAAAATTGTTAAAAGAAGTGGAATAAGAGATCATGACACTCTTTGAACACAATGAGGCTGGTGTATTTACTGAGGAAGAAGTTTTGGCCTTGAAAGAACTCGAAAGAATCCATAAGTATTTACTGGAAAAGGAGGAGGATGAATGGAGACTCAACAGTAGACCCATTTGGTTAAATGAAGGAGACTATAGTGACCAAATACTTTCATAAGTTTTCTAGTCATAGAAAACACATAAATACAATTTGAGACATTACTCAGACAAACGAGATAAAAGTTAATACTTTCAAGGAAATTGTTGAGGCAGGAAAATAACATTTTAATTTTGTGTTTATAGGTCCAGAATCTACCAATATTGGAGAAATAATGAAAGTATTAAGTTTCTTCCTTGGACCGATAAATGAAGTTATGAACATGGATTTAGAAGTAGAATTCAGTAGAGAGTAACTTAAGTATGCCTTAGCCTGTTTTTAAAAAGGAAAGGGGAAAGCCTCAGTCTTGATAGACTAACTATTGAATTCTACCTTGGTTTTTATGATTTGTTGGAGAATGGTTTGTTAAGAGCTATTTAGAAATCTAGGCTTATTGGGAAAGTACTTGGGGCTATAAATATCACCTTCATAGCACTGATTCCCCAAAAAAAGATTGTACTTCCTTTCATGAATACAAACCCATATCCTTATGCAATATAAAACACATTTATATAAATATATATCAAATTTGAATTTCAAATTTCATTCACATACTGTGAAGCTCTTTAGGCAAATTATATATTAAATAAATATTTTCATAAATAGTTACATTCTCTTTTTTATTTATTACAACTCTAGCCCTCATAGTTATGGACAACGATGTTTCTTGTGTCTTTCATGAAATTTTGTATATATGGATAATGCCTTAGTACAACTTCAGTATGGATTGATAAGATATACAACTACATGATGGCCTTTGCATTCTACATGAATGCCTTGTGTATTTTAAAGTCCTTATAGCATGTACTAAATGTAGTTTTGTTCATCTCGAATTATAAGTTATAATTTTCTTTAAAAACAAATATTTATATAAAATAATATTATTTAGGAAAATTGACACATATAACGTCAGGTTAATTATAAAAGACATTCGAGTTATACTTTAAAGTCCTTATAGCATATACTAAATGTAGTTTTGTTCATCTCAACTTATCATATAGGAGAAAGGAGTCAATAATAGAGCAGGGACCAATAGTGGAGATAGGAAGTGGTGAGGGTGTACGTCAATTTTGGATGAATTTAAGCCCGTGTCTTGAAAAACTAGCTCCCATAAATGGTTCATAAACATGTTTTTATGTGTAAGTCATTGCCAATATTTACATGTTTTAGCTATTTATTTATTTTAAATATTTATCACAAAGACTTATTTTTACATTTGAAATAAATTAATATTTTCAATTTTTAATCCCATTTTAAGTCATATCCACCTCATCATTACAAGTTCAAATTAATATTTTCAAATTTCCCTCCCATTCAATGTTCTTGCATTGATTCCAAGCTAAAAATGAGCTATTTTGGACGACTTGGAAGTTCATGGTTGACATGGCACCTTTTTTGGAGTCTTCACACCTCGAGAGAAAGTGGACATCTAGGGAACACTCCAATAAAAATTTGGAGTTCTAGGGAACATTGAATGTAAATGTGATAAAGAGAGGGTGCATCGCTCCCCTATATGTTTCTATTTGTATTCATTCTCTTCATATCAATAAATATTGTTTTTTTCTACTTGAACTATATAAATTTATGCCTTTATTTATGACTGCTCATGGCCTCCCATGAATATCACAAGGTACTTGAAAGGTGGTATCATAGTAGTTTTTTCTGCTGGCCTTAAAATTAATTTCTATTAGTGGTAGTAAAGGATATTGTACCTATGTCCCACCCTTAAAGAATTTGACTAATATAGCATTAGAAACATAAAAATATGTATACATAATTATCAATCAAGGAGCATCCACAGATAAACAAAATTAGTTAAACTACAAAAAACTAGGTCTTGAAAAATGACTAGAGTGCAACCTAGCTATTATGCACATGCCATCATTTTGCATTAAGGCTATGAGCATCTCTTTCCTTTGTATTAGTGGATTATTCTATATTACCAGCATAGTGTCGTGCATTTCAAAATTCCATCCATTCTCTTGGGTGTAAACCATTGCAACTCACCTATCTAAAAAAGGAACAATAGAAACAAGACAATTGATTTTATTGTTTCCACCACAAGAGTCACTTTTGCATCAAGGGTTGTATATTTCAAAAGAAACATGAAATGCATAAATGCATTGGTGGACATGACCCTTCAATCTAGAATATGGGGGGGGATAATAACAATCTAACATAGGCTTACAAGGAAGTCTTATCCTAAAATAATTAGAAATGTGGGAATATGATCAGGGGCGAATAGGAAGGGATTCAACATTGTTATGAAAAAAATTGACTTTTATTTGAGCAAAAAATGCCAATTCTTTCTTAAAGAGCCCCAATTCTCCTAGACTAAGAGGGTTGTGTTCGTCATAAAGAGGTTTTCGATCCATGTATGTCATGTTGTTGTTCCTAGATGCACTTTCTAAATCCCAATATGAAGGATGTGTGTGTGTGTGTGTGTGTGTGTGTGTGTGCGAGAGAGAGAGAGAGAGAGAGAGAGAGAAAGAATTCAAAACAAATTTAGTAAATCTTTTGAATGCATATATTGAATAGTTTCTAGGTGGACAATCTTTGTCTACACACAATGATGACGTTACTCATCAGTTTCTTAAGATTATATGAATAGAGGTTAGGTTGGTATCCCTGGTGATTATGCTTCTTAGAAAAAATATTAAACTATAATAAATCCCTAATAACTTAGTTTATGATCCCATTAAAAATATATGATAATAAGTTAAAGCTACATAAAGGAAAATTTAATTTTTTCCTATGTAAAAAAAGCTACGCTAAGTAACTTGTAAAAGTATTTTATATTTATAAAAATAAGCGTATTTTATATTTTGTACCAAGAAAAAAATTGATGTGCAACCAATCCTATTACCAAATATTTTTATAAGTCCAAACAATTAAAAATCTTATACATGAAGTGTCTCAAGTTAGAAGAGAGCAAAAGTTGAGGGATAAAAAATGAGAAAGATTTTCACTTGGAGGGATTAGATCCCTCTCGACACTTTATAGATATTGAGTTGAGATGGATCTACAATGGTCAATATATTAGTTGGATCCAAGTATGTGTTTCAACTTTGTTATTTGAGTCAATAATGAGATGATCATGTGTGTTTAAGGCCATTGAAGACTCTATACATTGATGTATTAGTGTTGAACAATTTGAGCCATGTGTGATAATGAAATAATACACTAGTTTCTCTCCATTCAATGATGATTATTTTTATTTCATTATTCAATTTGGTATCAGATCCATAAAATCATTTCGCTAAAATATAGTGTATGATTTTGTGTCTTTCAGCCAAAGGTGCAGGGTCATTTTTTCAAGAATATGGTGAATTTATTTTGTAGGGATTGTTTGAGTGGTGTTGAAGATAAGAGAAGATTGATCTCTAATTCAGATTGTTGTTTTGTAAATAAATAGTGCTTTGGAGTTATTAAACCCTAAATATGCACATACAAACATAGGACAAATCAATCTTTCCTATTAGATTTGAAGTCTTGTACCATCCCAAAAGAGGGATGTATACATGAGATTATATTGGGCAATATTCCTAAAGAATATACTTATCTATTGTTCATCATTGTAAGATCATATCCTTCATTTTTTAAGCTTGTGGCAACTATTGTTTGTGCATTTAGATATACTTGATGGCATCCCCTTGTGATTTTCTTGAGAGCTTGAATCAATGTGGAAAAATAACGGAGGAGAGTACATTTATGATAAGGATAAAATAGGCAAGAATAAGGAACACTTCCTAATATTTTGGTGGTATCAAGGTAGAGGAATAAGGTTGTTTTAAGTATTTTTTCAACAAAATATATGAAAAATCTAAGAGAGGTTCACTTCCTGGGGAATGAGGCTACATAAGAGTGTTTCCTTAATTTCTATTCCTAAACTGGTTGCAAACTTTCCCACATTTATTGTAGCATAAATTGTGGTGACATACTCCGTAGTAAGCCAACAATCACATACTCCAATATGTGCAAGGGTGGGGCACCTTTCTTATGACAAATGATAATAACCCCTTGTAGTTTACACTCTTCCAAAAGTACTTGACTGGCACTATCAAATGACACTGTGTTACCTCATTTGATGACACAACCTTAAGCACCTCATGATGAGTGCAAACTCCCATGGGTGCTTAGTGCTCACCTTGCTCTTACACCTCTATGTCATTTCTAAGAAGGTTAGTGTGGTGGATAGGGTTGGTTGGTTTTAGGAGGTGAACTCAATATCTAGGGTTTGCATATTAATCTCACGTTCTATTGTTTTAATATTTTGTTAACATATGGTATCCATGGGGGGTTCACTTCGTAGGTAATATTATAGCACGTGAGTTCATATTACGAGATTTGATACTCTAAAATATGGAAGCAATAAATTTCCTAGTATATACTAAAGTTAAGGGGTATTTTTAATATATTAAAAACATGTAGATATCAAGGGGGTTTATAATTATGTATCTAGGGGGTTGAATATGATATTGGGGGGTTTGAATAGGTACTCTATGTCTAAATTTGTGTAAGTTTGATGTGTGTGAAGTCACATTAGTGTTTGGAGTTAGAGTAAGTTTCATGATAGGTGTAAGTAGAATAAGGAGAGGCTATTCGAATAGTTAAATGAATGTACCCGCTTATGCGCTCTACTAAAAGTTTCCACCAAAATGTTGGCCTTGAATTGCAACGAATGAGGAATAAATCCATGCCCAAGAAATTCCTCTGGTTGTCAACATTAACCACAGTCATGTAATACCCCCATTTTGACCCTTAGGATATATTGGATTTATTGTAAATATTGTATGCATGCAATGTATGTTTCCCTAGCGTGGAGCTCAAGGCCAAGGCCCCACTAGTGTATGCTCGGATTTCATTAAAAATGCAAGTATTTGATATTACACTATCTATGTGATATTAAGCCATGGGACATTGTAAAATGATGTAAATATTAATATTGCAATAAAATACCAAAAACTAGCTATGAAAGCAACTAATGAGAAGGGGCCATGTGTATTCCACTAGGGAGTGGTGAGGGGGTTGTGCGATTGAACCATATGTTTCCAAATGTCATCTTGAGAACCCATTTGAATCTCCTTGCTGACATTTATTTCTGTTGTAAGGAAGTGGTTGAAGAAATTAGTCCATGGCTTCAATGGAGCATGGGCAGCCCATAAATTCGTATGGCAGGTATGGGCTTTATTTTCTTGACCCACAAGTCACTCTATATCATGGGAATTCGTTCTTCCTCATTACCATTCCATGGTTGAACATCTAAGCATCAGTTCTCATCCATTACACAGACCCAGCAGTGAGAAAAACCAGAAATCGTAACTCCGCATTAACCCACATTTTGAAGTGCCATAAATGCCCATAATTTCATGTAAACATTGAAATCCAATGGGAGATCCATAGACCTGAACCTTGAGGCAAATTTGAGAGTGTTAGATCCCCAAAACTCCATAGGAAAACTTGGTTTTGATAGCCCAAAAATCCAATTACAGGATTGAGTCATTTGGTCACCGAATTGTGAGAATCCAAGCGTGAGTGACAGAACAAATGATAGAACAGAGGTTGGGATTGCTTGATAAACCCAGTGAATGATAGAATCTCAAGGATTTAGCAGCTTGGACCTTTCTATGCCCACCCTGAAGAGCACTGGAGGGAAGGAACGCCTGAGGGACTATGCAATAGAGAAGGGGACCTTCCTTGTGTTTGGTGTGGTAGGTATTGTGGGTGCCAAGGTTGTTTGAGTTTAGCTTGAGATTCCTGTAGCTCTGTGGTTGAGTTCATTGGATTAGCATTTTCCTCCTTTGTCTCTTGCATGCTTGATAAACCCAACTGTGTGTCGGCTTAGCATGACTGTTTGTGTGCGTGAAACCATGGATGTGAGTGAGCCTGTTTAGTTCCTCCTTAGTGGATACACAGCCCAGCTCGGGGGTGGTTTCTCAGCTGAAATAATATAGGCTGGACAAAGACCTATGGTTGGGAATGTTGTTCTCACATAGCCAGTTGCTGGGACATTTTCATCTTAAAGATAAGTATGCTCTGTGGTTTGAATTATGTTCATTCTATGTTTTGCAATGTTTAATTTGATCACTGTTATTGGTATGCTGGATGCATGATGTAGTTGTGTGTGGATAATGTTCATTACTACTATGTTTATTTGAGTATAAATAGGCACGCATGAGTTTTTATTTCTTATGAATTCTCTTATTCATGAACGGGATGAGTTTCCCAAATAAGCCCCACAATGTTAGTCATGTTTCCTCCCTTGCATCAGATCGATGGGAGGAGACGTGACATAGTGGTATCAGAGCCCATGTTGCAGCACTAGGACTTCTAGGGACAAACTGTGAGTTTACAGGCAGATATCATAATGTTTAAATGTGGTATTGATGAAGTTTGGGCGACATTTTGATTAGAAAAATGACAGAATCAGAGTTCTCATGTGTGGAAGATGATCACATTGTTACATATATCTCTCCAAGATCTTTCCAATGGTACTAGAATCACCTTATTTGGTTAAAGGATGAGGGAGATATAAGCTCCGAAAGTTTGCGGGAGCAGAGGAGGTGTTTCCGCAATTCCACAGTGCAAATTGTGGATTGCGAAAACATAAAATTTTCAAATTTATGTTTTTGGACTTCCGCATTTCCGAACACGCATTGCGGATTGCGGAAGTGACATTTTTCGAAGTTGAAAATTTGGTGTTTTGCAGTACGGATTGCGGATTGCAGAAGTCACATTTTCTGAAGTTGAAAATTTGGCGTTCTGCATTCCCGAGTTCTACAGTACGGATTGCAGATTGTGGATTGCAGAAGTGACATTTTTCGGAGATGGAAAATTGACATTCCATCTTCGCATTGCGGATTGCGGATTGCGGAAATGGGTAAAGAAAAAAAAACGAGTATAGAGCTCGAAACTCGATTTTTGGATAGTAGGAGCATGCAGAAACAGAATTGGATGAGTCCTATGGTGTTCTGAGGTCATTAAAGAAGACCATGAAAGAAATAGTGAGGGTCCCAGGCCCATTATGCTCCAATTTGGCATAAAATTGGAATTAACGGCTTTTGCAAATCGGTGTCCCGAAGCTTGGAAGAAGGTCGAATTGAGCTGAAATCGATATGGAACGGCCATGGAGCAGGAATAGTGTTGAGTTTTGAAGCTTGGAGCCAAAATCCAAAGTATGTGGAGTCGGGGTGAGAGAGAAGACCACAAAGCACTATTCCGGGCTACTTTTTGAGGATTTTGAAAAGCTTGTAGTGGATGAAAGTGACCCTATATGTAGGATTCAAGAAATCCACTGAACTCAATATTTCATATTCTCATTAATACAGACATTTTCAGTTAGACAGAGATTTTCCAGAAACGCTCAGTTTGGAAGATAGCCATTTTTGGCCCAAAATTTTGAAATTTTGGAAAAGTGGAAAGTTAAAAGTAGTCAAACCTAGAATTTTATAGAAGTTGACTAGTGCATCAGAACGAGGATCTAAAAGTTTATGAGTGTTCCTTGTTATATGGAATAACTTTTCCTGGTATAAACGTTTTCATGATTCTTTCTAGATTTGCTTCTACAGGTGGCTGAAGTTGGCTTTTTAGGATAAAATGTAGTTGTGTAAAAGTGCAGAATGAAGCACGTGGAGTAATGTAATTTCCACACCCGAAGTCTGAATGAAGCACGTGGATAGGAATTGGAAAGATTATCCATCATGGAGCAATGGTGCATAACCATAATTTGAATGAGGTTATCATACATCATAGCTATGTAGAGAAGCAAAGTGCCAGTGACTGTTTTGACAAATTGTTGTTAATATGGGCAATTTCCAGAATTGCATGACCGGGAAAAATGAAAGAAGGCATAATAGCTCTGAGAATCATTCTATGAGTTTAATTCTATTAAATATTGGTGTTTTGTGTTTCTCTATGCATTCCTAAGATGTTTAATAAATAGTTTTATAATGCACAGTGTCTACAACTGATAAGATTTGAATAGTTGTAGCAAAGGGAAACATATAGGGAAAAAGGGTCTCCAAAGGAAAATGGTGACCATAAATGATGGTCAAGATCCTTATGAGCATGATGAGGATGTGCTAGGAGAAAATGTGCAAGGAGCGAATGCTAAAACCAAATCCAATGGGAGAAGGGAACAAATAACTCCTTAGAATTTGGTTGAGACCATGGTAAGCTTTAATGAAAGCTTGATGAAGGCTCAGAAGGAACAAAAAAAAACTCAATGATGCTGGGTGAAAACATGAAGTTGGGAAACAATTTTGGCTTGTTTTTGACAAACAAAACTGCTAAATTTTATGTTTTTCAACGTCAACCTTTTCAAACCCATATCTCCCTTAGGAATTTCAACTTGAAGTAAACACAAAGGTTTTAGATAATTGAATTGGCTTTCTACTCATATTTTTTTTAATTTTTTTAATGGACATATCGTGGGACAAATTTGTTGTCAACCAACGACATATATTTACAATTTTAGGTATGGATATTGAGTGACCTGTGTTGACGTCAGTTGTTTGATAGATGGTTACTCATTTTAGGGAAAAAAATTGTAGGCTCATAACCTAAACACACTACACTTGATTCTAGACTATATTTTGAGTTTTTTAAGACTTGGAAATTATTTTTTATTATTTATCGAAACAACATATGTTCAGAACATGGTGCATTATCGACACATGTTTTTGTCTTCACATTTCCTTTCAAATGTGACTCTTATTGAAAAAACTAAAAGTACCCTTTTGAAGAGGATGAGCCAATTATGATCTCTGTGAAATTTCAAATTTTTTGGTGTTGTCTTTGTTATGATATTGAATTTTCATTTCGGGTGATTTTCAGAGTAATAAAATTCTTAAGGTATAAAGTTTAGAAAAAATTTATTAATAAATAGTAATTCAAATCGAACTGAAACAATTATTATATCATTGGAAACTAGATTCCGAGATGAATCCATTGCTACCATGTTCGACAAATAATACTTAAAATTTGCAGGGGTTCAGGCTTGCTAAAGTTGTAGGTTCCAAATAGATGCCTGATATTTTCACAGGTTTTGTTGACCATAAACTCTCGGCTGAAAAATACCTTCCAAACTCTCGGCTGAGAGTTTAGTTCAAACTCTCGTCCGAGCGTTTTTTTTTAAAGTACAGCATGGCGATTGGTTCAAACTCTCGGCCTAGAGTTTGAACTCTCAAAACTTTTGACCTAGAGTTTTTTAAACTCTTGGCCGAGAGTTTGAGGTTGACTTTTTTCCCCTGTTCATTCGTGCGCCCTCTTTTTTTTTCACTCTGTTGTTACGGAATTGTTTCCTAGCTTCGCGTTTTCACCCTGCTATTTTGCAGAGCCTCATTGATATGCAGCAGAGGATAAACCTTGGGTCCAACCCAAGCAATGTAGGTGAAGAAGGAAGAGATGTAGGTAGTCACTGTAGAGTTCGTTCTAGGAGGAGGACTCCAAGCCCAAGAAAGAGTTCTGTGAGCAAAAAGCATAGAACACCCTCCTCAAGATCTTCTTCCACCAAGTCATGTGACTCCAAAGCTTATAGGAGAAGTACAAGACATACTTCTAGCAGACTTGAAGGAAGAAGGAAATTCAAAGTAATTCCACAAGGAGAATTCAGGAAGGCAAGGCCTCCCACATTTGATGGAAAAGACAAGATTGGCCAAGAGGTAGAGGCATGGCTTCTTGGGATGAAGAAATATTTCAGGATTCATGATTACTCTAGGAATGAAAAGGCCAGAATTTTCATTTACAATATAAATGGAAGAGCTTCAATTTGATGGTATGACCTCTTGGATGTAAAAGGGATCAGTGAAAGGAGGATTAGCTGGGAGCAATTTAAGAAGTATTTCAATGAAATATATCTTTATGCTAGGTATTATGACAGTAAGAGGAAAGAATTCAATGAACTCAAGTTGGGACAAAAAACTATGGAAGAACATGTCCATAAATTCTTGGAATTGTTGAGGTATGTGGACTATATCAAAGATGAGAGGGTAAAGATCCAATGCTTCCTTGGGAGTCTACCTCAAAGTTTCAGAGATAAGATTGAGTTTGTTAATCCACCAAGTCTTGATGAAGCCATTATGATGGCAATGCATTGCTATGCGCAGAGTAAAGGAAAATCAGAGGTTCACCCAGCATGGAAAGGAAATCCAAGAGGGAGGTTTGATCAAAGGAAAAGAGGATTCAAACCACCATTAAAAAATCAGGCAAGGAATTTTCCATAGGGTTAGCAAGCACGAAGTGGAAACAAGCCAGGAGTCCCAGCATAAAAGGCATCAAAAGGGCCACTTCAGTGTTGGGGATGTGGAGAAAACCACATGCTAAAGGATTGTCCACATCGGAGGGAGAATCCTCAGAGCTTGCACAAGTTAAAGGGAGCAGCTACAGTGGAGGATATGGCAAGGGAAACACCTCGAATTTATGCAGCATTGGATAATCATCATGAAGGCCATTAATCGACAGTGGTGGAAGTTGAAGGTAAGATTGCTAAGCAATCTATTTCTGTTTTGATTGATCCAGGATCTACTCATAATTATGTTTCTCCAAAAGTGGTTGAAGGTTGTTCTCTTAGAAAAGTGAAGCATAATAAGTCTTGGCTAGTTCAATTAGCCACATGGACCAAGAGAAAAGTGAGTGATGGAGTGCCCCATGGAATTGAGCGGATTCCTTACAAAAGTAAATTTGAATGTCCTACCATTAGGATCTTGTGATGCTCTACTTGGTATGGATTGGTTGGAAAGACATAGAGCCAAGGTAGATTGCTATGAAAAGGTACTTGAATGCATTGGTGAAGAGGGAAGACCAAGATTGGTAAGAGGAATTCCTAAGCAAGTTTCAGTAAGGAAGATTTCAGCCTTACAATTGGAAAAGTGGTATAAAAAGGGTTGTTAATTATATGCGGCTCATATATCAGATTCATCGGAGGACAAAGGACCAAGGATAGAATACTTCCAATTGTTACAAGAGTTCAAAGATGTGTTTCTGGATGAAGTGTCGGGACTGCCACCAAAGAGAGATATTAATTTTACCATCGATCTTGTCCCAGGGGCAGCACCAAATTCCAAAGCTCCTTATAGAATGAGCATGATACGAACCATTACACCAAAACCTCGAGATGTTAGTGAAGGCCACCCACTAGGATCTTAACATCCCACCACGCTCCGCAGTCCAGACTCTGGCCTGGATGTGCGCCCGTACGATGGTGTCCCCTCTGCGCCGTACGAGCCCCGGGCGAACACTGCAATGCCGACATTTCCACCTGCTCTGTGACTTGAACCTTGGTGGAGGCTCTGATACCAAATGATACAAACCGTTACACCAAAACCCCGAGGTGTTAGTGAAGTCCATCCACTAGGATCTTAACATCCCACCACGCTCCACAGTCCAGACTTTGGGCTGGATTTGCGCCCGTACCGTGGTGTCCCCTTTGCGCCATACGAGCCTCGGGCGAACACTGCAATGCCGACGTTGCCACCCGCTCTGTGACTTGAACCTGGGTGGAGGCTCTGATACCAAATGATACGAACCGTTACACCAAAACCTCGAAATGTTAGTGAAGGCCGCCCACTTGGATCTTAACAGAGCACACCAGAATTGATCGAGTTAAAGATACAGCTACAAGAATTAATGAACAAGGGGTATGTTAGACCGAGTGTATCTCCTTGAGGTGCACCTGTTCTATTTGTCAAGAAGAAGGATGAGACTTTAAGGCTAAGTATTGATTACATGAAGCTAAATAAAGAATAAGTACCCATTGCCAAGAATTGATGATCTGTTTGATCAAATGAAGGAAGCTAAATTGTTTTGAAAGATTGACTTGAGGTCTGGCTATCATCAAGTGATGATAAAATAAGAAGACTTTGACGAGATGGCTTTCAGAACTAGATATGGTCATTATGAGTTCACTGTGGTGCCATTTGGTCTTACCAATGCACCTACTACATTCATGTGTCTCATGAATAGTGTCTTCAACAAATATTTGGATAAGTTCGTAATTATATTCTTGGATGACATTCTTGTCTATTCAAGGAATGGAGAAGAGCATGAGAAACATCTAAGGATGGTGTTACAAGTCCTTAGAGAACACCAGATGTATGCAAAGTTAAGAAAGTGTGAATTCTATCAAAAGAAGGTGCAATATTTGGGTCATGTTATTTCCGAAGAAGGTATTGCAGTTGATCCAGAGAAGATTAATGCCATCATGGATTGGACTACTCCAAGGAATGTTTCAGATGTTAGATCTTTCATGGGTCTTGCAGGATACTACAGAAGATTCATTGAAGGATTCTCCAAGATAGCGCATCCAATCACTTCATTGCAGAGGAAGAATGTCAGGTTTGTATGGTATGAAAAATGTGAGAAAAGATTTCAGCAACTAAAGGAGTTACTTACCAGTGCTCCTGTTTTGAAGATAGCAGATCCAAGGAAGGATTTTGTAGTGTGCACAGATGCTTGCATTGAATGGCTAGGTGGAGTGTTCATGCAAGAAGGAATTGTGATTTGCTATGAGTCAAGGAAATTAAAAGAGCATGAAAAGAATTATGCCACACATGATTTAGAATTAGCAACCATAGTGTATGCTCTCAAAATGTGGAGACATTATTTGTTGGGAAGAAGATTCGAGCTTAGCACATACCACATGAGCTTGAAGTATTTGTTTGATCAACCAAACTTGAATGCTAGGCAAGCTAGGTGGATGGAATTTCTCTGTGAATTTGATTTTGAAATTAAGCATGTAAAAGGGAAAGAGAATAAGGTTGCAGATGCTCTCAGTAGAAAATTCCATATTGCAGCAGTAAGTGTGTGTAAATTAGATTTGAAGGCAAGGATTCTAGAAGCTCAAACCAGTGATGAAGTTTACCTTCAAGTCAAGGAGAAGTTGCAGTAGGGTAATGTGGATGAAGCATGTGCAAGATATCAGCGGGGTGATGATGATGTTCTCATTTATCATGGTACCAGACTGTACATTCCAAATAGTGCAGATCTGAAGAAGCTAGTGATGGATGAAATATATCAAATGTCATATTATGGACACCCAGGATATCATAAAACTATAACACCCATAAGAAGGCAATATTTTTGGCATGGTATGAAGAAAGACATATTTGAGTACATTGCTAGGTGTCAAAAGTGCCAACAGGTCAAGGCAGCGCATCAACATCCAGCAGGATTGTTGCAACCCTTACCCATTCCAGAGTGGAAGTGGGAAGTGATCTCTATGGATTTTATAACAGGTCTTCCCATGACAATGAAGAAGCATGATTCAATCATGGTTGTGGTGGACAAGCTATCAAAGGTAGCTCATTTCATTCCAGTCAAGTCCACTCACAAGGCTAATGACATTGCAAATATATTCATGAGCGAGATATTCAGATTGCATGGATTTCCCAAGGAAATAATTTCTGATCATGATACAAAGTTCAATTCTAATTTCTGGAAAGGATTGTTTCAGTAATTGGGAACTAGATTAAATTTCAGTACGGCATATCATCCTCAAACAGATGGCCAAACTGAGAGGGTGAATCAGGTTCTTGAAAACATGCTGAGAATGTATGTGATGGATAAACTATCCAAGTGGGAAGATTAGCTACACCTAGTAGAATTTGCATACAATAATGGACATCATGCATCATTGGGAATGATTCCATTTGAAACATTGTATGGCAAGGGATGCAAGACTCCAATGAATTGAGATAGTCCGGTGAACAGGGTAGTGCTTGGACCAAATATGATCAAGGAAATGGAACAAGAATTTGTTAAGATCAGGCAGAATTTAAAGGCAGTTCAGGACAAGCAAAAGAGTTATGCAGATTTGAAAAGAGTGCATAAGGAATTTAAGATTGGGGATCATGTTTATTTGAGAGTGAAACCAAGGAAAATTTCCCTAATGTTGGGGAGTTGTGCCAAGATGGCACCAAGATATTGTGAGCCATTTGAAGCCCTTGATAGGATAGGACCAGTTGCATATAGAATTGCATTTTCTGCTAACACAATAGGTCATAATGTTTTCCATGTATCTTTGCTTAAGAAGTATGTACATGATCCTAATCATATGATTGATTGGAATGTGATACAGGTGGAACCTGAGGGAGAGTTCCAAGTGGAGCCTATGAAAATCATCGACAAGAAGGTCACATTGCTCCCAAATCGAGCCATCAGACAGGTAAAGGTGCAATGGGAGAACCTTAGTCCCGATGAGGCTACATGGGAGTTGGAGGATGCCATGAGAGAGGCATTCCCATTTTTGTTCAGTTTTGAGAACACCGAGGACGGTGTTGTTCTAACGAGGAGGGGAATGTAATACCCCCATTTTGAACCTTAGGATATATTGGCTTTATTGTAAATATTGTATACATGCGATGTATGTTTCCCTAGCATGGAACTCAAGGCCAAGGCCTTGCTAGTGTATGATTGGATTTTATTAAAAATACAAGTATTTGATATTACACTATCCATGTGCTATTAAGCCATGAGACATTATAAAATGATGTAAATATTAATATTGCAATAAAATACCAAAAACTGGCTATGGAATCAACTAATGAGAAGGGGCCATGTGTATTCCACTAGGGAGTGGTGAGGGGGTTGTGGGGTTGAACCATATGTTTCCAAATGTCTTCTTCAGAACCCATTTGACTTTCCTTGCTGACATTTATTTCTGTTGTAAGGAAGTGGTTGAAGAAATTAGTCCATGGCTACAATTGAGCATGGTCAACCCATAAATTCGTATGGCAGGTATGGGCTCTATTTTCTTGACCCACAAGTCACTCTACCTCATGTGAATTCGTTCTTCCTCATTCCCATTCCATGGTTGAACATCTAAGCATCAGTTCTCATCCATTACATAGACCCAACAGTGAGAAAAACAAAAAATCGCAACTCTGCATTAACCCACGTTTTGAAGTGCCATAAATGCCCAGAATTTCATGTAAACAGTGAAATCCAATGGGGGATCCATATACCTGAACCTTGGGGAGAATTTGAGAGTGTTAGATCCCCAGAAATCCATAAGAAAACCCAGTTTTGATAGCCCGAAAATCCAATTACGGGATTGAGTCATTTGGTCACCAAATTGTGAGAATCCAAGCGTGAATGATAGAACAGAGGATAGAACGTAGGTTGGGATTGCTTGATAAACCCAGTGAATGATAGAATCTCAAGGATTTAGCAGCTTGGACCTTTCTATGCCCACCTTGAAGAGCATTGGAGGGAAGGGACGCCTGAAGGATTGTGCAACAGAGAAGGGGACCTTCCTTGTGTTGGGTGTGGTAGGTATTGTGGGTGCCAAGGTTGTTTGAGTTTATCTTGAGATGCTTGTAGCTCTATGGTTGAGCTCACTAGCTTATCATTTCCCCCATTTTTCTCTTGCATGCTTGATAAACCCAACTATGTGTTGGATTAGCATGACTGTTTGTGTGCGTGAAACTATGGCTGTGAGTGAGCCTGTTTAGTTCCTCCTTAGTGGATACACAACCCAACTCGGGGGTGGTCTCTCAACTGAAAGAATATAGGTTGGACAAAGACCTATGGTTGGGTGGAACGTTGCTCTCACATAACCAGTTGTTGGGACAGTTTCATCTTAAAGATAAGTATTCTCTGTGGTTTGAATTATGTTCATTCTATGTTCTACAATGTTTAATTGGATGACTGTTATTGGTATGTTGAATGCATGATGTAGTTGTGTGTGGATAATGTTCATTACCGCTGTGTTTATTTGAGTATAAATCTGCACGCATGAGTTTTTATTTCTTATGAATTCTCTTATTCATGAACGGGGCTGAGTTTTCCAAATAAGCCCCAGAATGTTAGCCATGTTTCCTCCCTTGCATCGGATCGACAGGAGGGGATGTGACAAGTCAGCACAAACATTCACACTATAATAGTTGATTGGGAATAATTCCAACAATGTTTGGTCATTTTTTCCCTTGCAATCGTAGAAACATGCATCGAAGGCACTCCACCATGAACAACATCTAATTCAAAGCAACCGTAACTTATGAAATTTTCTAATTTCACATGTCCTTGTTCTCTTTGGGACAAAGAAGATATTTTGGGTGTGGGAGATGTTGGAGAAGCCTAGTCAAAGAGTCAACTAGGTCCTCCTGATCAACCACCCACTTGGTCAGCCTTGTCTAGTCGAGTTGGTTGGGTCGACTGCAAAGCAGTTACACAGTTGTTGAGCCATTAAGAGAGTATTCCAATGTATAGTAGGGTTCTATGATATAATATAAGATGCGTGTTGCTAGCATGACCATTACTTTATTCCTTACTCTCCTTATGTGTGTGTGTTCTTATGTATGATTATATCATTGTTGTACACTACTAGTAACCGCATGTAGTCCCACAAATTACAACAAAATTCCTATTGGTTTTTTCGCTACCATTGGTGTCTACCAGTCAATTTTATTCCTCATTAACACTTATGTTATTGTAAGAGTGTGGTTTGAATTCTCCTGTATATTTTCTTGATTTTTGTAAGATCCATAACAACCAATTTCACAGCACCAACTACTTGAACTATGAATGGAAGAATATTATTACTAGAAATTCAACCCATGATCCACTATAACAACATTATTTACATTAAAAAAATCAAAAGAAATGAATCTAGACTTTATATAAATAATAATTCTATAGTTCTGAAACAAACATTATGGAGTAACTAAGTAGGGCTTATGAATGGAAATTTAAAAAGACTTTCCAATAAGTTAATGTATCTCATGTATAGTTCTCTTCTACAAAATATAAGATTAATATTTCTGAAGGAATTATCATCATACTTGCGATCACCTTCGACATCAGGAAGATCTTTGGTTATGGCAATGACCAGTGCAGACATTGTTACAAACACTGTGATAAAAACCATTGGAGGGCTACAAACAAAACACAATCACATAATTGACAAAGTTCAGTACTTGATGGCAAATAAAAATTGCATCCATTATAAGAAAGTGGATTTGAAGAATATAGTGACAATAATGATGTCAGGCCTCTATATATAACAGAGTTGAATTCTCACCTCCATTGGAATTTAATCCCAAGGGAACCCATAGTCGCATAATATACCCCATAATTGAGCATGGTGCCTCGAACCTATACAAAACCATATTTAAAGACTTGAGTATCCAAATGTTTCATTTTCCAGCAAATAATTATCATCTCTCATGCCTCAAGAAGAATCACTTTAAGGTAAAAAGGCACAAAAGAAACATAACAATGTTCATAAAATCCAAAAAGAATTGTTAAACAAAGGGAAAAAATGCAGCTACAAAGACAAAAAAATCATCCCACTAAATACAAACCAGCACATCTATTACTTAAATAGAAATCATAATGAATTTCAATTTGTTGGTTTGATGTCCAACCTTAATATTTTTTAACACTTCCTCTTCAACTAGTTATAATATTGTGTAATAGTCTCTATGTATATGTCCAACTAGAGAGATCTCCCTCACAATAAGAAAACTATCGATGTATCCAATCACGTTTACAATTAAAAAATATCAATCATTTGGTTAAAACCTTAACACTAGTAACATGATTCAACCACATGAACATCCTTGTTGTCCAACAAGTAATGTAATAGGCTAGCCAACTCTTTCATAGGTGGTACAAAATATTTACATTTTGGCCAAAACTGCAAAATTAACTAAAGCAAAACCTTCAAGCCCGCCAAAATGGTTCTCAATGTTTATATGTAGATTATATTCACCTTTCAAAATGTACATCACTGATTCCTCTCTCTCATATCTTCATTATTTGCTTCCTCTCATTTCAAAAGCAATTAATCATTTCCATGTATGACATATAAATTTGTTTTATAACAAATTAATATGGAATAACCAAAAAAATGCATAACCCTGCATAATCCTTCATGTTTCCAGCTTATATGCACATCAATAATACTTAACCAACACATGTGGCATACCCCATATAGGTTAAATCACTAAACAAATAAAACTAATGAACAAATATCTAACAAAAGAGAAATATATTCTCATATGTGAAGTATTATTCTCACATAAACTCCCATGATCATGGAACCCTCTTGTGAGAGAGTTTTCATGCCCCTACTACCATGCCATGTTAGAAAATAAGAAAAATACAATTACAAGCACAAAAGGACAAAAGGAAATACATATAATTAAAGTTGCATCTTGGGCCCAAGGGGTAAGCTCAATTGATTGTCACTATGTAGTCAATGTTGTTGGAAATTTAGCTAAAGTTTGAATCCCCTTGTTGGTTGAGGTGTTGTAGTTTATGTTAACATGTTTACTAAGGATGCTATCCACAAATGTTGTGGATCATCCCTTAAGTTTACTGGCAAAGTTTTCATTGGAAAAAAAATTGTAGTTCATTATTATCTTTATTATGCATCATGCTCACACATATATACAATGAAGGGACAATTTAAATGTAATTCTTCATGTGGAATACAAACAATCACATTTATTATGTACAAATAAATCAAAATAAAATTATAACCAATAAGTGGATGTTCAACTATAATATTTTTATATGGGAATAAAGATTATAGCCTATAATTTCCAAAGTTTTGGACAGATGAATCCAACAAAAAGATAATAAAAATATAACTTTGAAGATCCAAAAAGGAATTATCCTCATCCAAAAACCCATGTAAGGAACTAAGCTTGTGTAAAGAGAATTTATGTCAAAAGTGTTTGCCATGGAAATTAACCTCTAGTCATTGTATTCAAATTCTATAATAGAATTACAAAAGGCCACACCTATCATGTTAAACTTGGGATTTGGTGCAATAATTGAAAGGTTCTAGTTTTATTTCAGTGTTTGTGTTGAAATAAAGCAATAGTCAACATAGTTCAATTCATGATAGCTCCTAAACCTGAGACCGTGGACTCTCTAAAAGAGCATATTATTTAGGAGATTGTGGGATTTCAAATGAAATATCAGTCTTAGAAAGAGAAATATAGAGTAAGAGAAACATATTTGAATCAATGTACTTGGAGGAATTAACTTAATTAAAATTAAAGTGAATGGGGTAGCTAGTGAAGACAAGAAAGCAAGTTGAATGGAAATGTATAACAACCATAATCTAGTTAGAAATCTAGAAATTCCCACACAACATATGATTAGTGTTACACCGTATTTTTCCACCTTGTGAGCATTATAACTCCTTGGCCTCCCTCACCCATTTATAGACTCAAAACCATATTGTTGGTTCTCCTTGACCCATTTTTTCCCCTATTTTTTCTCCTACACGCGAGTTGCTTCACTACAACTCGCGTATACGCAGGTTGCATCATTTAGAATAGCCTGTGTACATCGACCTTTTTGGTAAATGAGAGTAAAATCTCTATTTTTCACTCCAAAAAAGCGGCCATTGTGATCTTTGGCCTTCCATGTATCTTGAAACGACTCGATCCGACCTTTCACTTTCCTTTGGAGGGTTATATATTGAGCTCTTGTGATGCATGGAGGGAGGAGAAAGAGAAGAGCATTGAAACTCTATTGAAATTTTTCCATTGCTTGAGTCTACATCCATTGATCCTAGTTGTTGTGAACCATTTATGTTCACCTACCAAACTCTTCCATATCTTGTGAAAGATTTACTCTTTTACTCGTGCGTTTGCCATTGCATGGGGGATTGAAGTGGTGGAAGCACAAGTGGAGATACCTAGTTCTTGGTTCAGATGAGTTGCCGACAGGAGGTTGTATCTTGTACTTCTTGTTGATATTAATAGAAATACTCATTTTCTCATCCATTTATATTGTGAATGATTATTTATTATCATTGGGTACATTTGCTTATATATATCATGGATTATGTTATTATATATGCTAACCTCTTTTATATATCATATGCACTTGCTTGTGTTTATTGTTGAGACTAAACTACAGGTTCAAGTGTTGTGATTCAAAAGCTCAATGGAATTCTTCATCAGACGTCCAGTTGAGGTAGGTCCTTTTATCTTGATTATCAGCATTTACATTTATATGGCATATGTTGGGAAATGAGTTGATTTCTGAAGTCCATCTGTCTGTTGTGGTATACCCCAAGCCATAGGAAGTTTTTCTCTGTAACAATTGGCTTGTGATCCATTGGGTCAAACAAAGTAGAATACAAAAATAATTGTACACAATCACATGATGTATCTTTTCTACTCTGTAACATCCTTGGGTATGCTAATGGATAGTTAATCACAACAAAACACTTTTGGTGAGATTATACTTTATTGTGTAGTGATTACTTATAATTAAGGTGTAATATTAGAAGCACACCATAGTCACCATGAAAAATGACTTAGTATATAAGAAGGAACTATAATAATGAAAATAATGCACCATTAATACTATGATTTACCCAAAAGAATTTAAGCATAGTTGTCTTAAAAGAACATCAAAGGGTTTAAGCTCTGCAACATCACACAATACCTTATCTTTGAAGGGTTTAGTGTTGATTTTGTAGGTGAAACTACTAATAGTTGTAGAAATATCATCTTTGGCTCAACCAACTAGTGTATGCTTCTTTGGAGGAAATGAAGCATAGAATGGATGCTTTAGAAGAGAAGGAGAAACTCAGAGAAACTGTTAGGCCATTGACAGAAGAAGGAATTCAGTATTGCGAACCAGAACATGGAAACATCCTTGAAGGGGATGATGATGAAGGAAAAGAGAGACTAATTGAAAGTCTCATGTGTTCTTTAAGAAGTGCAGATCAAATTATGGAGGAGATGACAATGAGGCCAAATGAGACCAAGAGGTCTTATGTTTTTTAAACTGATGATTTGGTTATGATTACATGTTTTGTTGCAGATGATAGGCAGTCTTTTGAAACCGTCTCAAAAATGGATGAAGCCAAATATGATGAAGAAGGTCTCTCAAGTGAGAAAAAATTTAAAGTGTTGCAACAAAAGGAACTCATTGATGAGTTGCTTAATGGAGGAAAGCATTCAATTGAAGTTGTTATGAAGATGAAGGAAGAAAAAGAAATGTACAAAGACATTTCAATAGGACAGGATCAGAATTGCATTCAGATGAAGGAAGAAACTGAACAAGCACCTTGGACTGTCAGATAAATTGAAGGAGGAGGAGAAATGATTTTCAAAAGCATAGGAATAGAATATAATCCTGTTGTAAAGGAAGATGAAATGGTAATGCAACCTGCAACTCAGACTATAAGATAAATAGATGTTGGTGAGGAGAAAAGGAGGATGCTAGGAAGAATATCAAAAGAGACTTCAGAGTCTCGTGTTTTTTAAACTGATTTTTGGTGTGTGTTTGTAGGTATTGAAGAAAGTGAAGGAAGACAGAAAAAGAAATCTGTCATAACAAAGGAAGAGACAATATTGTCTCAAAAGGATGATCAATACCTAGAAGAACTTGTTGTTGCAGAGTTGGCTAATGAAGACAGAGAGAAAATTTATGATCTCAGAAAGTATGATGAAGAGTTGGAAATGCTAGAATATTGGTTGATCAATCCAAGGATTGATAAAAATGATTGCTTAATGGGTGCAATAATAGAGATGCTTAATTACAACATTAGACAGAAGAAGATAGAAGGTCAAGGCATTGAATTGTCTTGTAATGATATGATTTTGTTACAACAATCAAATATAATTTTATGCAATGGAATGGCCGACTCAACTAATTCTAAGGAACAACTTGGAATAATTTATAGCAGAAATATGATTGCAGATGAGAGTAAAAATCATGAAGATATAAGAAAAGAGAGGATGCAACAACTAGTGGATAGCAGGAGAGAGCCAAAAGACAAGCAGAACAACCAGGTGTACCAACCAGTGAATATACTGGACAATGAAATGAAGATGATAAGGATGGTGATGGTGAAGGTGTCTCAGAGAAGACATGAAGAGAAAATGAATATTTACATCAGCAAAGCAAGAAATCAAAGCAATAGTAGGAGACAAGTGACAAGGGAAGATTGCCAAATGAAGGCTAGTGGAGCATTGCAGCAAAAAGTATGCAACCCGGGAGACTTGCAGTCAGCAACAAGACAACAAGACAACCATGAAGCAACTGAAAAGCTTCAACATAAATTTTGTGACCCAGGGATATTGAAGATTGAATATTATGACCAAGATGTCATATTTCTTTCTTCCTAGGGAGTCTGATGCAGGAGCATCCTGCTCTCCATCCAAGTCCAATGTTTGGTCAGACCTTAGGGTCTTGAAATTTTCATAAGCAGAGGTCTTTGATAAATTTCATTGTAAATATGTTGAATTCCTTAGATTTCTAGATAGATTATGAGTCATTAGGTGAATGATGGCTCATTGAGTAAAAGTATGAGTCATGAAACCAAGTACTCAAATAGTGGGAGCATTCGATGGTTGTTTTGGCGAGTCATGAGAATGAATAAGTTAGAAGTATTATATTTAGAATTAGTTAGCAGGATGATAGGGGTGTGTTGGGAGTTTATTGGATTTGAACCATAAGTGGTTTCAGAATCCTGTAGTATATATTTTGTAAACCTACAAGGCATAGAGGGGGGCCAAACAATGTAAATCAGGCTAGAGGTGTGGCCAAATAATGTAAATCAGGCCAAGGGAGGTGATCATGATAGTATCTGGTTTCTTATGATTAAATAAAGTAAAGATAGTTATGCATGTCTATGTATCAATGGATGAATTCATGTCTGAATTATTATAAGAGAATAATTCTCTGTATGCCTAAACTGTGATAGGGAAGCAATTTCCTGTGTGTGACTTATGAGATGTTGACAGTCGGAATACTTGTTAAATGCTTGATTACTCTATGTGTATGCAGTGGCCTGAAATTGGGGTTTTAGATAATTGAATGTTGCAGAGGATGTTTAATTGATCTTTGTGTGTGAGTGCTTGAGTAAATGTTGTAATTTGAAATGTAAACTCTGTGTCATTGATCACCGAAAGGATCGATTCTCCTTTGTATACAAAGGTGTAGCTGAATCTCAGGGTTGGATTGGAATGAGCCTGTGAAGTCGAATTGGATGAATTTAATTGAAGTTCTATTCTGTCTAAGAGGTGATGTGCAGGTTTATCAAGGAAGGTCAAGTCCAGTGAAGATCGATTGAGTTTGATTGATCGATTCTCTGATCAATCAACGCACAGTCACAAAGCTTGCATTCAGTTTATTCCACATAGTTTGGACAACCCAGATTGAGAGAAGACACATCAACGGTGGGGAAAGGATTTTGCGAGGTGAACTTGTGTGGGAGATAGAGCTCTGAAATTCCAAATTGAAGGTCCTGCATTGATAATAGATCAATGGACGAGGGAATCCGCTAAATGATCAATTGTTCGTACAACATTCCGTAGGAGAAAGATTTTGGGGGTTAATGGCCAGAACGTATGCAAAACTCCTTTATGGAATTGGCACATAAGATTTGGAATCCACCGTTGATTTGGATCCAACGGTCCAAAGCAATTGACGAAGGAAATTGTGGAAGGCAATTGCGGAAGGCAATTGTAGAAGGAAATTGTGAAAGGGAATTGTTGAAGGGAATTGCAGAAGGCAATTGTAGAAGGTGAGACCCGAAAGTTTTATGAAACCTATCTCACCACCAGTTTGAAATCCGCCCTTCAACGACCGCTTGGAGAAATACTTAGTTGGGTCTGCTAAGTTTGGAGGTTCTACTAAATTTGGAACCAGACTAATCCTACGAAAGCGAGTTGGATTGGTTTTGTTGATCCCTCCTGCATCAGGTTTGTAGACTCTGATTGGGAAGGTATTGCAATGGATAGGAAAATCACATCATGATTTTGCTTCATCTTGGGATCAGTCATGATCTAATGGTTCAGCAAGAAACAGACATCCAATGCACTCAGTACTGCAAAGGCAGAGTACATAGAAGCTAGTGTTGCCAGTTGCGAAGTAGTGTGGCTTCGAAAGTTACGTGTAGGGTTATTCGATCAAGAGCTAGAGGCGACCTGGATCTACTGTGATGACCAAAGTTGTGTGAAGTTTTCATATAATCCAATATTTCATGACAAGTCAAAGCATATAGATATCAAAAACCATTATATCAGAGACATGGTACAAAGAGGAACAATGAAGATTAAGTACATATCCACGTATGAGCAGATTGTCAATATACTTACTAAGCCTGTGTCTAAAGTAAAGTTTGAGTACTTATGGGACAAGCTTGGTGTAGTACAGAATGACTCCTCTCATTGAGAGGGAGTGTTGATGGTTCTTCATGGGAAGCAGTGGGTAGTCTTCCCCCCAACCAGTTAGTCATGTGGGACATGACTCAGTTATCTTCCCCATTGGTAATCCATGTAGAGTTACATGCTCAGACACTGATTATCGATGCAGAGGTACATGGCTCATACTCAAATTATTCTTGTAGTGATACATGATTTACATTAGTCATGCAGTGATACATGGATCAGATTAGCCATACAGCGGTACATGGCTCGGATACCGGTTAGTCATGGTACACGACTCAAACAACCGGGGGATTTAGTATCTCATGTGGAGTGCACCCACATGAGCAGAGATATAGTCAATACCTCATATGAATATCAGATAATAGTCAAGGTATCCAAGACTATCAATGACTATCAGATACTCGAGTGAGTTATAGTCAGGACTATTGGGGGATAGCCAAATCTATTAGACAGGTCATATAGCCATATACTTGGCTAATGGAGTATAGTGGGACAGTGAAGAAGAAAGAAGCCACTTTGGAAGTGGTCAGGCCTTGGAAACATCACAAAAGATGGCAGGCTCACATATAACTTCTCTAGACCGTAGAAGAATCCATAAGTCAATAAGCAGAAATTCAATGTTGAAGATCATGACCAGAAGAATACTTTCCTCTCTAAGAGGGAGTGTTGATGTTTCTAGTAGCATCAAAAGTATTCTTATGACAAGAAAGAATAATAACAATCCCTAGAACAAGTCGGCCCAATAAAATAACACAGTCTAAAGGTCAAGTCATCCCAGTTAAATTTGCATATAATTGTGGAGGTTTGTGACCCTTGGCTATAAGACATTCAACGTTGGTACTTCTTCTAACTTCTCCATGATATATGCATGAGGCATAAGACAGATAAAAATAGATGGAGATGGTGTTTTGCTTTCTTACTACATATTTAAAAGTAATGGGGTTGGATGATGAAGGTGTGCCTCTACCCACCACTCCTCCATGCAGGCATAAGATCATAAATAAAGTTGAATCCTTACAAATGTTGTAGTCTAATACCAGAGGCTGATCATTGATTTGTCTCCCTACAAACATAAATGTCGTCACTAGGTTCCACTGTGTGTGCTCCAGATGTGTGTTGGAAATTCAATCCTCCTCTATAAGCAAATTGTCATCATCAAAAATATTTTCCATGTCATCTTCCAAGCAGACATTCAACCCTTCATCATCAATAACCCAAGGCCGTCAATGCTACCATCAATACCTTCTGAAACTACAACTCCTCTCAACAATCGAAGGTGTTCTTAACATCATGATTTACAGAGTTATGGTTTTGTATAATAATAGTCTAAGAACTCTAACGATCTCCATCAACCATTTTTGCATGCCAAATTCCACATACCGAGGCGACCATATATAGAGATTTACCCTCCTAGTAAGCAATCTGCCTGTGTAATAACATGCATATCTTTGGCTTTATCTTGACAATTCTGAAGAATCCAGTGAAAAATGGTTGCATGGAGGGGAACAAAATTGATGATATGTAAAAGTGGGGGTTGCGAATCCATTTTATGTGATCATGGTTGCCTCCCTTTCTTGCCAGTGTATTCCAAAAACTCTTTTTTTCTTGTTGGTGTATATAAAACGCAATCAATAATAAAAAGTCAAGGTAGAGTATTATGCAAAATTTAATTAGCATAGTCACTTAACTTATGGTCAACTCCTTTTCTTGTTAATATATATAGAAATCAATCAACACTCAATGTAGGGTATTTATAAAACATTTAATTAGTACATTCACGGTCACTAAAATATAAACAACGATGTATGTATCTACAAGATATGTAACAAAATATATAAGAAAATTTCCATGTTTCTTCCATAATTTTTTCATATTTTCTAGGAAGTCTAATATTAATAAATGTTTATTATTATGTTGAATGTATGAGATAATAAACATTGTAAATATTGAAACTAGGAATGGTTTATACAATTCAAAATTCATCTAATGGAAATCTCAACAAAAATAATACTTTTCTTATTAGTACAACGATTAACTTACTCCTCTAATGTATTTGCTAAAAACTCATTAAAAACTTTATATGAAGGTGATATAAGACTTGTTTTATAAGAGTATGATGAATGATAATAAATGCCATCTCCAATAGTTATCCGTTTCACTTGCATGCTTGTTAAATCAAGCATATTATGGATTTGCAATAACAAATAAAAGATAATGGTGTGATGTAAAATGGTTGTAAGTGCAGAAAAAAAATAACGAAGTACATACCGTGGCAATAATTAAAAACGCTGCAACTGGAAACCTCTTCATCCTAAATGGAGGCACAGAATAGATTGTTCCCAGAAAAAGCCCAAGACAGGAAAGCATTGTAAGGAAAGGGCCAGAAAAAGCCCAAGACAGAAAAGCATTGTAAGGAAAGGGCCAGAATTTATTCCAACAAGTGCAACACCCACGACTGCAAGAAGCGATACTAGAAACCAAGCTTCTGGAACAGAAATATCCCCCGCAGCCACAGGTAGATAAGGCTTGTTTATCCTGAAATGACTCCATTGAATAAGATAAGGAGAAGAAAAATGAAACAAGGTTAAACAGGCAAGCCATTGTGGATAACTATTAACAGGTAAATCATTTTGGATGCCTAATGTGCCGAAGAGAAATTTCATTTTCTCCAGTTTAATTACTTCAGCCTTCAAATTTTGTGAAAGAGGGAATCAGTCATTTGCTATTCAAGCATGAATATAACAGTCCCACGTGAGAGTAAATGTATCACAATCATACCCAAACAGCAATAAGACTGCATTAATCAAGCAATTCTTCAAAAAAATGTATGCTGCAAGTAGTTCAAATGAGAATCAATGTCACACATACTTGTCAATTTCAATATCATAAATCTGATTGATGCCAACAATGTAGCCATTTGCACAAATTAATGCGATAAGTGCACACAAGGCCTTTGGAAATAGCCACCAATGTATAAGATGAGAATTCTCTATTAGACCGCGTGAAAATAAAGTTCTGCAACGGTGAGAGTCAAATACAGCCATTAGAAGCATAAATCCTATGAAGCAACGTAGAAAATAGAAATCTACGTGGTTAATATATTCTGGAGAACAAACATGAAACCAGGATAGTTATGGGAACAAACATTGCGCAAATTATAGTTCCACGAATAGTGTGAGGCCTCAGAAACCTCCAGAAAGCATGTAACTTGTATAATCTCTTTGATATTGGATCCGAGTTAGCAGTGCGAATTGTTGCATCAGCCTGTAAAATGACAAACACTGAGGATTATTTTCCACCTTAGGAATCATATAACCCTCCAATTTGAAGAGATTTATAATGATCATTGATGTGTTCAGCACACATAAACATGGTAAGGCACTGCAAAGAAATAATGGTGAGTAATCTTATACTATTCATAGCAAAATAACTGTCTGAAAAAATCTACTTTCAGTATCTGATGCATGTCATTACAATGGCCAGAGTTGCTATTGTCTAGCTTGACACCCAAAGAGGCTATAAATAGATCTTAGGCACCTCAATATAGGAGATTGTCAACCAAAAATTACTCTACCTCAACGAAGCACTTACTTATGCTATTGTTTTAAGAAAAAATGTTGAAAATAGACCTTAGGCACCTCAATATAGGAGATTGTCAACCAAAAATTACTATACCTCAACGAATCACTTACTTATACTACTGTTTTAAGAAAAAATGTTGAAAATCAGACTTAAAGTGTATAGAAGAATTTGAATATGAATGTTTTCACAGTGTTGAAACATTGTGTTATAATTTTTGGAGTATTACTGTGTATAAGTTTAGAACAAATGGACGTATGTTTAGAGTGGACACTCCACCTAGTTACACTTTCAAAATAATTCTGAAAATGAGTGAAGTATCCAATAGGTCCATCTATTCTAAACTTATACACAGTAATATTCCAAAAACCATAACAGTTTATAGAAGTTGTTAAAAATAATATAATTGTTAAATTTTTTTAAAACAAAAAATTAGTTTTTACCCAACAAAGAAGACAATGATAACATGAAATTTGTTAATTTTATAACCTTAACTTTAAGAAGAAACAGATTTAAGTATAAGTTAAGAAGAAAACATATTTAAGTATCATAAGTTCATAGCATCATTTACATTTTAAAATGGTATAAATGTTTATTTTATAAAACAAAATTTTAATTTTTACTAAATAAGGAAGGTAATAATAATATCAAATTTGTTAATTTTATATTTATTTTTAAGAAGAAACTAATCTTTAGTTTCATAAGTTAACATCTTTACATATTAAAATGATATCTTTTTTTTTTGTAAGTTAAGGTAGAATCTTATATTGTCATCAGAAAAGGATAGAGAATGCGGGGCCCTCCCAAGACTGGAAACAGACTCGAGATAAAAAATTAAGTAGTCTTCCCTGAAAGGGAAACAAGACTGTACCACAAAGATTGAGAATTACGAACCAGTCTACAAATATAGTTTGCCATAAGACTAAAAACAACGACAGTGACTGTAGCGACATACTGAAACCAAAAGACAAAGACAGAGTCTAAACATTAAAACAACGAGCTAAGGGTTCAGGTCAGCTTGGCCATCGTGAAAACATGGTTCCTTCCTAAGTTCTATGTCAAGACGGAGGGCGATTTCTCGTTGATTGTGGATGATTTGTTTGAGATAACTGACCATCTCGTCTTGTTGCAGGAGAATTTCCGCATGTGCTTCTCCCTTTTCCACCAAGGTTCTGCCCATAACCAATTTCTGCGTCTAGTGATAGTCCAGGGTCTTTTGGTATAGAGTGGTGCATTTCCTGGTGTTTCTCGGGTCCAGCACCAGAACCTCGAACTCTTTCCTAATTTCTGTGTCCAAGAGACAACCACGATCCACTTGAGCTTCCTCCTCAGCTTCCTAGATACACTTAGAGAACATTTTGCTCTCCAATGTTGGATACACTTAGAGAACATTTTGATGGTAATATGGAATGAAATTTGGATGTCATTTTCCATGAGTTGTGAATTTTTGTTATATATATGTTGGATACACTTAGAGAACATTTTGATGGTAATATGAAATGAAATTTGGATGTCGTTTTCCATGAGTTGTGAAGTTTTGTTATATATATATTGTATATAACAAAACTTCACAACTCATGGAAAACGAAATCCAAATTTCATTCCATATTACCATCAAAATGTTCTCTAAGTGTATCCAACACTGGAAAGCATAATTCGGTGGAGATTGATGTATTTAGTTCATGCTTTGTTCAGAATTTAAAAAAATGTAGGGTCATTTATAATTTTAGGTTATGATATATGAATTGATTTGTGTGTTGGAATAAATGGTAATTTTATTCTTTTAAATTTACTTAAATAAATATAGAATACGTTGTAAAATTTGACACATAATGAAGGTTAACATGTAATTGTGATTTTGCGCGTATGGATGAGAAAATGGAAGGATTGTATGATAAACAAGAAAATGAGTGTTTAAAGATTAGGCCTCCTTATACCACTTCCTCATTTTCCATATTGGCATCTCTCATTTCCAATTACCAACTGGCTTGGGATGTGGGTGCACAATAGTTGGAGGTTGTTGGAAAACCAATAGAATTTCTATTTTTGGGAATGTTTCTTGCATGGTTCCGTTTGGGTATGTTCTTTGTTCCAAAAATATGATTATACATTGTGCTAGAAATAAAATTATTACAAAAATGTTAGAAGAAACCAATTCATTATATTTCTTAGTAACCAACATCTCCAATTTCCTTCGATAAGCTAGAAGGAATAACAAATTATACGTTGTTGGCATAGACAATATTCCTTAAGCTTGGGATTCTTGAGTAGGTTTCTTGGTATTAATATCTAAGAGGTAGGTTTAGATGAATAGATCAATTAGCTACCTTGCAAATTAAGATTGATATGAATGTTTTTAACTTCTATGCATTTTGATTTTCTATATGCAAATGGAATTTTTTTCTATTTATTACACTATTTAATTCAACTAAAACCATAGATACCATATATGAGCATACAGATTTGTTAAACTATTTGTAGGTTCCATTGTTAAACATAAATCTCATTAATATGACACAATAATTACTATGTTAGAAGATTGAAAAATTGGCATGTAGACACTTGAACCATTTAAAGATAAATGGTCATATGAGAGCGTTTGTACAGGATGATGAAGAGATAAAATTGAAAATGTCATTTGGAATTCACAATAAAAATTTAATAGATGCAACTAGTAGTCATTTACCTAATTTGGATGGAAAAGATAGTGTTGATCAAGGCCTCAATAATGAGAGTATACTTAACAAGGATATGGAAAATGGTAATTGCAATGATGACCATGCGTTACAAGAAGAAACAAATATCAAACCCAATGCAAGAGAGATTCTAAATTTAACTAATATAGACATTGATAGGAAACCTTGTGATACCAATATTTTCCATATGGAAAGGACATTATTTTACCTAGATGCATGATACTCCATAATGCATGTTGTATTATCTCATATGAACTTAAATTAGTTGTTCGTGGATGGAGAAGCAATAAATATTTCATTGATATTCTAAACCAAGTGTCTTTTTATTAAATATAAATTCCATGTTAATTTGTAATAGGTGTTTCCAAAAATATAATGTCAATTTAATATCTATGTTGACATTGTTAATGATTTTACTATAGGTGATTGTTAGGTCTACTCCTTCTGATCAATAACAAGTTGCCTAAATCAAAATATGAGATTATGTCATTAACAAAGAATTTAGGTGTGGATTTGGAAAAGTCATATGATGTGTATCCAAATGATTGCATCCTCTATCATAGGGATAGTAAATCATCCTAGAATGAGTGTTGAGAGTGTGGTGAGGGGAGGTACCATACAAGTACATCATCCAGAAAGGTAAGACAAAAAGGTATTTTCTATATATCTCCAACACTAGTATGGTTTGGGAGGTTATCTAAATTTAAGGAATGGAAAATCTCATGGATTATCACATGAGGGTAAGCAACACAATGATGTTCTAAGTATGTATTTAGGATTTTGTTGAGATGGAAACAACTTCCATAAATATTGCTTGTGGTTACAACACTTAAGCAGAACTTGGGGACCCCTCCATAAATTCACAATGCTCAAGATCTAACCTTGAATGCATGCTTGACTTTTATTGGAGAAGTATAAGTTTGACCTTTCAGCTTTTTCTTGTTGAAACCTACTACATTTTGAATTTACTTCATCTTTTTTCAAGTCTCATACTTCACCTCAAACTTTTGGCTTGAATGGTTTGATAAATTACCTTACTATTAAGACCATGATTTTAAAACTCTTGAAAATGTATGCGTTCAAAGAAAATTTCACCTCTTTCTTAAAGTTCGCTTTCCTATAACATAACAGTCCATTCTCAATCTTTTATTGTGATAATTGGAATTTTGCATGAAATTTTTTGTCACATCTCTTCCAAAGTTGGTATTAGGTGTGACACATTGCAAAGGGTCTAAGCTTCAAAGTTTGTGACAATTGGGATGTGTCACGAGCTCACTGAAATTTAAAGTCAATGGCAATTGCGATGTGTCAATGATTCATTAAAATTCAAATTCCATGACAAATGAGATGTGTCAATGACTCACCAATATTTAAAGTTTGTGACATATGCGATGTATTGCAACGATCCAAAAGATTAGAAAATAAAACCCTCTTGAATGCAATATCACAAGGAAAAGAAACTTAGAACAATGGAGTAGGATGGTAAACAAAAGCTTCCGTGAAAATGAAAAGCTAGTCATAAAGGATGAAAGTCTAAAATATTGTCACAAAGGAATAAACAAATTAAAAAAGCACCACCCCCACATGAGTGACAGTTTCATTCAAAAAACAGTATAAAAGGGAAATGAAACTCATTCTTGTTGTTCATTTAACTTACCAAGGTGAAAACGAAGGAATAGGAATTCACTTTCACTAAAATATCCCTATGGTAGTAACCTCCTTCCACCTATTGAAGTGTAATTTTGAAAAATATTGGGATCCATGATATTGAATGCTCCAACCACTCACCACTTATCACCTCTTTTTTCCAGGTAAATTCACCAATTATTATGAACCAAAGTCTTAGAATAGCATAATAAATCAAAGTACATGCAATGTATAGAAAATGTTGTTAGCCTTATGGCTTACATTAGCAATTACATAAGTGAAATGTCACATTATTGTATTCATTATTTGGGATAATAGTCATTTATCCTAGATAAATCTCTAAAAGATATGGAGAATATTTCCCAGCCTAGTCACCATGCAAGATGTTAAGATCTAGAGAATATCTCTCACTGAAGTGGCATTCTTCTTTGTACTATATAATGGTACTATTTATGTGAATATAATTAATTAAGGCTTTTGCCTTTACTGTCATATTTTTGTCATACTTTCTTCATTTGGTATCAGAGCTCCTTTGATCTTAAGGGCCTGATTTCTCCACAGTAGTCATCCATGGATGATGAGTTATTGATTTGCTATGATAGTTGTCATCGATGGATGATGAGTTATTGATTTGCTATGATAGTTGTTCACAGCTCCCTGGTTTAACACCATGCCATGCGAGTGTGTGAGTTTGCTGCAAACCGTATCAAAAGTTGGCCACACAAAGGATAATTAGGCCAGGCAAAGAAAGATTTGGCCACAGGAGTTCAGGCCAAATAAGTGCAGATCCAGCCTCGATCGCCCTGTGCATGCAATCTTCTTCATGATCACTGGTGCAATCTGCATGCAACATCTCCTCAGCGAAATGGTGTGAACCCGACGTGAACAACCCCACCGCCACTACTGGTGAAGGATCGCTGGCAGATGGCATCACAGAGGAGGAGCTCGACAGTCAGATCACACGCATTCAAGAGTTTTAGAACACTGAAATCGTGCCAGAAGGCTGCACGTGAAAGAGAGAGCACCTGAGATCGTGACTTTGACAAGGGACGCTGAGATCCGGTCCTTAGTCACCCAATTGCGCTGAGTCTGAAGCCGCCGATTGTGAAACGTTGATTGTCATCTAGGTAAAGTTTAAACATATGCTATATCTGCTATTTGAAACTTCTGGCTCATTAAAAATCTTGGTTTTGAAACTTCTCAGAGGTTGGAATTAGATCTAAATCGTTTTATCATGGCTATTGGCACACACCCATAGATCTGTGATCTTGCACATAAATTAGTGAATTTCTTTTACAATCCAGAGTGGTCACACAATTCATAAAAATTTCAATGGCGAGCTAGATCGAGCCATTCTGTCTAAAAAGCTTGTAAGCTGTGAAATGTCTTGATCAAGGTAGTGGATAAGATAGGAAGTATAACAGAATTCCCATTTATCTAAGCAATCAAAACAGACTGGCGATCTGGTCTAGCAAGCAGCGACCTGATCATTTGGTCAGCTAAATCCTCTACGCAGCAATCTCTCTTAGCAGGCGTTCTGTTATTCAACGTTCAAACATGACAGTGATCAATTGCTACTCCTTAAAACGTGGCAGCTATCTCCTTAAAGGCAGCCCATGATCAAGAGAAGATGAAGGATGTGAAGCCCACGGGTAAAGAGGAGGCATCCAGATGTTAAGAGAAGCGACCCACAGAAACCAGCACAATAGTTGTGTAATGCAACGATCTATCATAGCGATCCGGTCAAATTGCGTGTCATCTACACTATACCATCAACACCTATGATCTAGCAGCCATCGATACAGCGATCTAACAATGCAACATAGCCATTGTTCATTGGCTGTGTTGTCATTGTGACTTTTATTCCATTAAGAAAAGGCGCCTGAATCACTCTTTTTTGGTACATCACCGACTATATATCGTGCACCAGATCTTCAATCCAGCGATTCAGAGATCTCCAAGCAGCGATCCATCAAATCCAACGACCAACAATCACCAGATCCATCAAATCCAACGACCAACAATCACCAATTATCAGCAATCTGCCAATTCTCAGCGAATTGCAAATCCCCCACGGATCTACAATCATTAAAAGTTTATAAATTTATGAATTTCATCTTTTTATTAAAAAAACAAAAAAGCTTTTTTTTGTTATGGTAAAAGTGAACTTTTAGTTCATTTCAAAAGGGAGTTATAAGGGGGTTTACTTTTGTAAGTTAAATCATATACTTCAAAAGGGATTATTGAATAATGGTTCCAACAAAAACAATTGAAAGATATTGCAAGGTTAGGTGAACACTTATTTTTTCAAAGGAGTCCTTGAGCTTGTAAAAAGAAAGTGAAAATTTAAGTCTTTTTGTTTTTGAAAGGATATGTGGCGGAGATCTTGATAATAAAAAAAAAAATTAGTTTTGGTGTTAGACCACCCCAAAATTGAATAAGGGGGTTTAAGGACAATTTGTGCTTGTGTGATGGTGAATTTTTCATGCAGGCTTATATTGTTTATTGTCTAGTTTTGACATAAACACAATTGCAATTTTAGCTTTTAAGGCAATCAAGCAATGTTGGAGAATCCAGTGGACAAATCAAACTCATAATTAAAAGGGAATCAAAGCAAAAGATGAATGCAAGTAATGGATGATTCAAGCTCATGATCAAAGGAGGAATTCTTTCAAGGAGTCAAAACATCAACACCGAATTCAAATTTGAAGATCAAGTTCAACTTTAAAAACACAATCAAATGTGACTTACAAATAGTCCTTTTGTAAGTTTACTTGTCATTTTGAAATCAAGCAAAGTTGAATTTGTAATTGAGTGCATTTTCGGTTGAAACCGACACTCTTCAAATCTTTAAACATTGTTGGAAGAAAACTCTTCATTGAGTCAAATCATTGTCAAAATCATATTTTGGGTGCATTTTCGGTTGAACCTGACACCCTAAAATTGTCATAAAATATGAAGAGAATGTGACATATATGCAAGTGTGAAAGTGTCAAGTACAAGCGAGCGTGAAAACAAATCAATTCACGCGAACGAGTTCAAGCGAGCGTGAAGCTCAAGTGTTTTTCAAATGGAGCAAAGTCGAGAATTGTTAGAGTTATTGAATACTCTAATAATCACTGCTGAAGACAATACAGTGATACTCAACAAATCAATTCTTCAATCAGTGGTAACTTGTTTGCAAGTGTCGCAAGCAAAAGTTCAACTTCTTCAAGCACAATCACAACTACTCAATGATAAAATATGCAATCTCAAAAATGAGGAATTGGTAAAGCAATCAGAACAAGTCCTTCTTCATCACAACCCTCTATTTGATGATGAAGATGATGATTATAATCAACATTTAGTGAAGAATCAATTCAGTGAGTCAACATCAGAGAAAAATGAAAATGAAGATGAAGGTATTCATGAACCTACAGTTCATGTGTTTTCTTTTGAATTCAATGAAGAAAACATTTCAAAGATTCAACAACATGCAGAAAATCAACCTCAAATGATATCAAAGCAACAAATTCTAAATGATCTTTCCAAGCCCATCATCAGACCTTGGGAAGAAATTAGATACAACAGGCAAAGAAAAGGATTTGGATATGAAAAAGATGTGACTTTTCATATACCAGACTACTTCAAACCAATTTAGTTTGTGAGTGCAGGATTCATAAATGAAGAATCCAATCAAAAAGTCCATGAAGAAGCTAATAAAAAAGTTGATGAAAATCACATGGAAGAAATTCCTGAATGCCAACATTGTCATCGAGTTGGTCATTTGGAGACAAATTGTTTTGATCTCCATCCTTGTCAACATTGTGGCACGAAGAATCATTCATCAGAAAAATGTTCTAAGAGAAACAAGTCTACAAGATTAAAAATTCACTATGGGTGGATCAATCCTTGGGAATGGACATCAACAACAAAGAAATTGTATAAGTCTTACCGAAGAGTGCAATCTCGAGTAAATACTCATCTTGTAGCACAAAGTCTTTTTTGTACTTGATAGAGTATAACTCCAGTGGTTCCCTTATAGCGTAGCTTTTGAGCATGGCCCTCACGGGTTGAGATAACATGTGGATGTTTCCACATGCCCACTTTGAGTTGAAATCTAAATGGTACTCTCTTGCATCTTAAGGCGGGGGGGTACATTTACAAAATACTCTTTCTTTTTAAAGGGGGAATACATATGGTACAATGATAAAATGGTTAAGGGTAAACCACATGAAAACCCATATCTTCTAACCTTTCAGCTGACAAAGGGGGGAATATTGATAATGGTTGTCATTCTTCAAGTTTCAACAAAAATAGTCTGTAGATGGCAGACTCCAAATAACAAAATGGGAAACAACAATAGTATGTAGATGGAAGACTCCAAATGTCGAAAAGGAAACAATAGTTTGTAGGTGGCAAACTCCAAAATTGCAGATGAAGAACTATAGTTTGTAGATGGCAAACTCAAAATAGTATGTAGACGGCAGACTAATGAAAAACAATAGTCTATGGATGGTAGACTCAAATACATGATGCATTTAGATGTTAATCGATGCATAACAATGTTGATGGCTCATTTCAAAGAGCACTTCATTGATTGTAGCATGGTGATCTTCACCAATTAGCAGAAGACGCCAGCCTCTTCTAGCTAAATCACTTGGAAAATGATGAAATTGTCAAGCAGACAGGGATTCTTCAGACATGGCAGCTATTCACTCCAGGATTTCATTTCATTTCAGATGAAACAATCAGATTGACGGTTTTACAAGCAGATTTTTCAATGAAGCACAAATGAAGGCTTCTGAAAGATCCATCATATCAGCTTCAACATTAGTGTTTATTTCTTAGTTGATACAAATACATAAACTTGTGATTGAGAGGGGGATTGTTATCCTTATGGCTTACATTAGCAATCACATAAGTTAAATGTCACATTATTGTATTCATTATTTGGGATAATAGTCATTTATCCTAGATAGGTCTCTAAAAGATATGAAGAATATTTCCTAGCCTAGTCACCATGCAAAGTGTTAGGATCTAGAGAATATTTCTCACTGAGGTGGCATTCTTCTTTGTACTATATAATGGTACTATTTGTGTGAATATAATTAATTAAGGCTTTTTCCTTTACTGTCATATTTTTGTCATACTTTCTTCAAATGTAGCATAGATAATAGCTCCAATATAGATAAGAGACATTATTAATATGTATAGAAAATGTAACATAGAGAATATGTAAGAGATCTTATTTATACAATAACTGAACATTAAAGAATGGGAGAACCTCCTCCAAATACCCCAATACATTCATATATCAAATTCACGTTTTCCCCTCAATAATGAATACATGATCACTATATATACGTATTCACTCACTGCACATGTGTTCCCTTCTTTAGGTTGTCCCTATTACAAATGCATTTGACCTCATCCATGCCCCACCAAGTCATAACACAATGTTATGAAACAAATACTTAAGATAGCATAATATATTAGAGTACACACAATGTACAACAATTGTAAATGTGGATAAAATTTCCAAAATGGATAAGAGAGATGAATTATGCAATAACTCATTAAAGAATAGAAGAACCTCTTCCAAATACCTCAATACATTCATATATCAAATTTACTTGTTCCCTCAATAATGACTAAATTACTTCTATATTACCTATTCACTCATTGCACATGTGGGACCTTCATTAGGATGACCCTATTACATATGCATTTAATCCCATGTATTCCCCCCTTGGGTCCATATCATATACAGTTAACCTGATATATGCCCCCACTCGGGTTATAACATAGTACCCTCCTTCAAAAAGATGTCCCCAAATCTTTGCAGTTAAGGGATTTACATGATGTGATGAAATCAAGTAATAGGATTTCCTTATATTCCTACTTTATTTTTCCACTGATGATGATAAATCCATCTAAATTCAATTATTTTTAGTCTTATTCCTTGATAGCTAGTTTTCATTTAGTTTTCTTTCCTTTGATTCCATGTGTTGTTATGGCTTCTCCACTTTGTTGTAATTTCTAGTCTATGTTAATATATTGTCAAATAATGGTCTTGTGGTGCCTTTTTCCTTGAATACGGTTGATTATTACCTCTTATTCCTTGGTAGTGTCGATGTATATCTTCTTGTTTATGTTGGTAATGAGGGTGTTCATATGGACTCCCTTCATTCTACACACCCATATCATCGATCTTCCTTTTAGAGATAATGGCATCCTCTATCCTTTGTGCTTGGTATTTGATTACTCTCGACTTTGATACAATACCATCATATTTGACATGTACAACCTCGAGTTAAAGATCAAATTCTTGATGTATTTTATGGTGACCTTTTAAGATCTTTTCTTCTTTCCCCTTTTGAAGTTGCAATGTGATTCCATCCATCAAATTCTTACATCCTTATTTAATTCTAGATCGCATTTCAGATTTTGGCTCATTCATATTCAAAGCTTCTTCTACCTCCTCGCATATTTCCTCTTCAATTATTTTGGGCAGTCTCTTTGTCAAAGATCCTTGTTTTTTCTTGATTTTGGCAATGCTTATTTTCTTCTTTCAATCTCTTGACCTTAACAAGTAATTTTTTATTATAGTTTCCTAAGCTACATATTTTTTCATTCTTCTTTTTCAATTCTTCCCTTGACTCATCATTTTCCCAGCTTCCTTTTCTATTCATTTCTTGCTTCAATTTATGAACCTTCTTAATGTGTGCTTCAATTAGGGCCTATATCTTGGACAATTCATCACCCCTATACTTGAATTCTTATTTCTCTTCTTTCAATTCATTTTGAGTTTTATTCAACTCTTCCATTTTTGAGTTCTTGATCCATATTTTTTAGAAGAATTCTTCAAATACTTCCCATGTGGTGTATAATTGAGTATTTATATCATGATTTCTCCACCACTTTCAAGCTTCACCATAAAAATAAATATGTTTTAAATTAGTTTTTTCAAAAATTCTTTCACAATCCTTAACCATTCATTAGGATCAATTACATCTTCCTCTCTAAATATAGGTATTTTCATTGATTATTAATTGAGGTTTAATCAAAACCCTCAACTTCCAACCTAAATATATTAATAATAATGATCCAATATGGATAATATGATTTTTACAACATATTATCTTGTGTTTCATCTTTCCAATGGATTTTGACTTACCCGAATCAAATTTTCTAGTCAAACATTATGATAATTTCAAGGTAACATGCCCTTTAAAACCCTAATTTGAAGACTATCTTTCTAGACAGCCTTCCACCTAAGGTAACTCTAAAAATTCAGCCCCTCTGAGTCTAAAATTCCATCCTGTAGTAGCATGATATTCATTTTCTACAATTTCATAAGTTTGACCAAATTTTGATGTGCCAAAAGAAAGTTATGGTAGCCTTCCCAAAACTTGTTGATTTTGGTGCTTTCAAGAGACCTAACTTGTACATAATTTAGTGTGTCCAATTTTTCAGATATACTTTTGAAAATTTTATCCTACACATTAGATTATGTATTCCTTCTTATGCAACTAGTGGCACTCAATTTGGATATATCAATATTCATATATAATAATTTTGCATAGAACACCTATTTAAGAGTCGTTTTTGGACTAGTAAAAATCACTAACTTTCACAAACTATAAATATGAATTAATATCAGAGTAGAACCAAAACATTTTGGTGGTGGGATAGGGTTTCGGTTCTGTTCATGTGTGGTAAGGAAGCATGGATCTGATCTTGGACCTAGATCTCTAGTTCGTTGATTATTCAGAAGACTCCCTTTCTCATGAAGACATATTTTGCAGTAATGAGGAGGTTCATATTTTAGGGGTTTCGCATGCAGAGTAAGGTGGGAATGTGATCGTGTGGCAGGAGGTTATTCTTCATACTTCACCCTCCATATGATATGTTTTCATGAAAAATCAAGGTCTCAAGCAGCAAGTACAGGAGGCTTCACAAGGTAATGATTCTGATTTTTCTAAATTGACGGTTCCTCAGGATGTGTCAGATTGGAGAAGATCTGCTTCATATTTGGCTTATGTATGGCTAGATCTGGCCACAAGCTATCATCATTCCTTGGACCCAACAATTATTTCATATTTTTTAAGATCAACGGTGGAGGTTGGTGAGGGTGGTTTTATTGGGAGTGGGTTTGACCTTGAAACCCTCGCAGTTGGTTGTAGATTGTTGAAACCACAAAAGAAACGTAAGGTGGTGCATTCGAAGGGTGTGGGTGCTTCACTTAAAGTGGTAAAAGACGTCCCTATCCTTGACATAGTCAAAATGGTGGAGTGTACCCTGATCAGTAAGATATGTGGGTGTAGGAATGGGGACCAAGAGCTGCATCTCTGGATCCAATCGAATTGGTTCCCGCTTCTGGAATCCAAACCTGAGGTTCATAGGCTTGCTCAGGGATGGATAGGGTTTAAATTTTCATCGGAGAAGTATGATCAATCTATTCTAAGAAGATTGTAGGGTATTTGGAATAACATGTTTGTTCTGAAGAAATGGCACCTAGTGTTTGATCTATGGAAGGACTTCCTGGCTTCAATTCCTGTTTGGTTAAATTGATGTGCTTACCTCTTGAATTTTGGTAGATGGATGGACTAAAGGCTATTGGAGATGTGATTAGAAAATTCGTTGTTGTGGACACTGGTCTATTTGAATGTTCTTCAAGACCAGTCACTCTTATGTTGGTGGAAGTAGACCTAAGAGACGGTATGTTTGAATCTATTGACTTGGTATTAGTTGATGTTATTTTTTCTCAACCTCTAGATTGTTATGTCCCCTTTTGTTGCGTCCACTACCATAAATATGGACATGTTGTGGAGGATTGTAAGCATTCTTTTTCATTGAAAATCTGGCGGAGGAAATTCCCCAAGGTGGGGTCTAAGGGTGAGGTTGAACCCTTATGTGAGAAGCTTCCAGGACTTTCTTCGTTGGATCCTATAAACGTTGATCCTCAATTGGAAGATGAGTAGGAAACAATGTTAGTGGATTCTGGAGGAGAATAAATGGTGCAAGACTTCATATTTCCTAGTGTGGAAGAATTGAAGGGCGATTTGGGGGTTTTGATTATGGTTCAATATCTATTTTTGGGGCTATATTTATCCTCGAGTCAGTTAGACAAGGTGGTCCATATTTGGAATAAGTTGAAAGTTGACTTTTGTAGAATGGTGAAGATTTCCTCAACTTCACCACCTTCTTCCATGTGTGATTTGGAGCAAGATCATGGCTTGCATGCAGAAAAAGACAAAGGTGAATTGGGGGTTCCATAAAAAAAGGTGGCGAGTGATCTAGTTATTAACTTGCCAGAGGGTAATAAAGATGTAGAGAGTAGGAATCATGAGAAGTCTGGTGCAAGCCAGATGTCAAAGGGAATCTCATGAGTTCCTTACATGTTGGGATCTTGGGACAAGTCTAGGGGTGGTATCGATTTCGATGACCCTTCTCTTTCACTGGGTGGCAAAGCAAGTCAAAAATCAAAGATTTGTTTGGCTAAGGAACAAGATGAGAAGGATATTAGCCAAGAAAGGAAATTAAGCATCATTGGGGCGCTTAGAGTAACAGAAGCCCAAGATCAAGTTCCTAAATGAAGGTGCTTTTGCTCAACATCCGTGGCTTGAGAGGGAAAGCCAAAATTCTATCCCTAAAGAGACTGATTAGTTTAGAATCTCCTGATATTATGTTGTTACAAGAGACCATGGTTTCATGTGAGGTAGTTGTCCCTATGCTGGAGAAAGCTTTCAAGGGTTAGTCTTTTTTTGCTATTTATGAAGTGGGTCTCTCCTGTGGTTCTATTTCAGAGGCCCTATGAGAACATAAGGGTCTTTTGGGAAAGTCTTTTTAGACATAGGATATTTCAAGTGCCAAATCTTATTGTAGGTGGGGATTTCAATTTTTTGTTATCGGGTAAGGAGGTCTAGGGTCATTGTGCGCATGAAGATCGATTACCCCCTTTTTTGCAGGACTTACTTGATTTTAATGGTTGGGTGGACATCAAGCCAGAGGTTTTAAGTCCTACATGGAGTGATAAGCATTTGGGGGATGTGGGGATCTCTGAGAGGCTAGACCATTTTTTTATGAAGGATTCCTTCTATGATGAAGCAAGTATTTTTAGGTCCTGGGTACATAAGATTATTTTTCAAACCATTTTCCAGTTTTGTTGGAAATTGGTTTGGCTCAAGAAAAGCATGAAGCATCGTTTAAATATAATTCGACCTGAGTTGAGGATGAGGATTTCAAGAAGATAGTTCATGAATCTTGGATTCATATTAGGCCTGACAGCCAAAAATCAATGGGAGTTCAATTTGCGGATGAGCTTCTTTCACTAAAAATTAAATTTGTGCATTGGAGTATAGACAATAAACGGACCAGGGAATCTAGGATTCTAGAGTTAGAAGATCTGTTAAGGGATCTCTATGATAGTTACAACCCATATATTTTTCCAATGGAGGATCGGTAGAGGATTGTGTCCCTTTCTAAGGAGAAGGAGAATCTCCTTCGTGATAAAGAAGTGGAGTGGAGGTTGAAGAGTTGAACTCTATGGTTGGAAGCAGTGGATCATAATACTAAGTATTTTTAGAACTTTGCAAAGCATCGTCGCAACATCAATTCTATATGGGAGCTTCAAGATGTTGATGGTCAAAATTTCATGGCTTCGGACCTATTACAAACCTAGCTTCAAGTTATTTCTCTTCCTTATATGTTGATGGGGGGAAAACCCACATGGACAGTATGCTCAAGGTTATTTTTCTCTTTCCAAGGATGGTTGAGGCAGAAGATAACGAGGTATATGTTGGACTGTATATAAGGATGAAATTATATCTACACTACATCTTTTTAAAAAGGATAAAATCCCTAGTCCAAATGGTTGGGCCACTGACTTCTTTTTGGATTTATTTGATCTACTTGGTGAGGACATTCTTCCAATACTAAAGGAGATTCGTTCTTCTGGATCTATTCCAGGAGCGTTAAATGCAACTTTCTTGGATTTAATTCCTAGGAAGGACAATATAGTGGTTTGTGAATACTTTAGACCCATTTCATTATGTAATGGAATTTATAAAAGTGTTGCCAAAATTATAGCTAATTGTGTCAAAGAAGTGCTTTCCTGAACCATCTCCAAAGAGAAATTTGGGTTTTTACAGGGACGTTCTATTCATGAGGCTGTTGGGACCACTCATGAGGGATTGGACTCAATTAAGATGCAGAATAAGTGAGTTGGGGTTATTAAACTAGATCTAGCTAAGACGTATGACAAATCATCTTGGATTTTCATCTGTCTTATTCTGTTGCAAATCGGGTTTATCTTGGAACTAACAAATTGGATCATGGGGTGTATCGAATTGGCTTTTTTCGCAGTCCTGATCAATGGAACTGTGTCTCCCTTCTTTAAAGCTTCTCGAGGTCTTAGGAAAGGATGTCCTCTCTCTCCTTATATTTCTTTATTGATTGCGAAGGGTTGAGTAGGCTAGTTCAGGAGGAATGTTGCAACAGAAGAATATATGGGGTCTCTTTTCAGGGAAGAGTATTTCTCACTCATTTGTTGTTTGTTGATGGCATAGTCATTTTTTATGCTCAATCCAAGAGGGAATGTGTTATATTTAGAGAGATCCTAGAAATATTATGTCAAGCTTCGGGAATGGAAATAAGCCAAAATAAGTCGTTAATTTTTCTCTTGCAGAGTTAGATGGACCAAAATAATTTTTGACAAAGACATTTTCCTTATGAGGTGGAGTGTGCGGATTTAGGGATCAAAGTATGGTAAACAAGATATGCGATGGATGATAGGAAAATTTGAAAGTTGAATAAATTTTTGGTGTAATAAATGGATCTCCAAGGGTTGAAGACTTATTCCGGTCAAGTTAGTGTTGGAGGAAATCCCAATCTATTGGCATCTTTTGGCGCTTATTCCTAAGGGGTTTCTTTTGTGCTTCAAAAACCTTTGTTTTAACTTCTTGTGGCGAGGTCATCATGAATATATGTGGTTTCTTCTTGTTAAATGGTCTTGACTAGCAGCGCCAAAATCCTAGGGAGATTGGGGTCTCGAGAAAATCTTCCATTTTGACAAAGTGCTAGTAGCTAAATCTTTATGGAATTTCATCTCCAAAGAAATCTTATGGAAGTCAATTTTAGTTGCTAAATACATAGCTTCGGAATTGATCTTGTATTGGATTAGGTAGATGAGTAAACATGTTCTTCAAGCTTCTAATCATTGGAAAGCTTTGGCAAGAGAATTTCTGATCTTAGGAAGTCATTTGGCTTGGAAAGTCAGGAATGGTATGTCAATTCAAGTGGGATCTAATGCCATCATGGGCAGGAAGGATCAATTCAGGTTTTCCAATGGACCTCATATATTTCTTACAAGATTTGGGAAGAGCTATATTGGACAAGTGTGAAGATCCTGGAAGCACTAATATATGGCCTAAGGGTTGGTTATCTACTCAGAATCTGGGGCTTATAGGGGAATGGGGTCATGTATGGGAAGTCTACATTTAGTCCCTCTCATAAGCCCATATCAAATTGAAGGACGAGGCATAATCTTTGCCTTGATTTTTCAAAGGTTTAGGTGGAAAGTATTCGTCCAAGGGGGGTTATGAACCTCTGTTTGACAAGGAGGAGGATCAGTTGAAAGAATGGTGGTCAAAATTTTTGAAAGTAAAGTTTCCCCCTAAAACCACTTTATTGATGTGATTGATTTTAGATAATAAAATTCTCACATGGGATCACTTGCAAAGAGGAATTGGTTAGGACCTGGTTATTGTTCATTGTGCAAGAGGGCAGAGGAATTTGCTATTCACTTATTCCTGGGATGTTCCTTCGCATGGGAGCTATGGAAAGACGCTGAAGTTGTGTTCTAGAAGAAAGATTTATGGTCAGGTTCATCCTTGCGTTCTAATTTTCTATGCTTTTTTGAGAAGGCGGATCTTAAAAAAAAATTATCCCTGTCATTCCTTATTTGTTGGGGGATTTGGTTGGCTTGAAATAATGCCCTTTTCTCATATAAGATTTCTCATATTGAACCATTAATAGACCAGATGAAGGCTCTCTTTTCCTTTTATAAGAAACTTGCTAAATCTAGAGGGAGGAGACAAGTGCGTCTTTTTGTCCTGGCCGCTTCTTTCCCTTGGGCTTGTTTTGACGGTGCATCTCAGGAAAATGGAGAAATAAGTGGCATTGGGTTCGTGATCCATTTTCCATATCAATCAGTGTTACAGGAAAAATGAGGTGTTAGTCCAGGTTCAAATAATTGAGTTGTACTCCTTGCTCTCTTTCATCTCCTAAAGCTAACATATAGTTGAGGATTGATATAATTTGAAGTGTGGGGTGACTCACAGTTTGCCATTAATTGTATGAACAAGGTCTTGGTTTTTCAAGACTATGTTGCTCATTCCATTGGTGGATCATCTCAAACTTGTTGTTGGTTCTTTTCATAATATCTATTTTCAGCATTTCTACAAGGAATTCAACATTTTTTTCGATGCGCTTTCAAAGCAAAGGCTCAATCTGCCTCCCAAAGATTTGATCTTAGAGGAATTCAAAGGTGAAAGAATTATTAGTAGGTCTTTACTAAAAATGTAAAAGTATCATCCTTAATGATATTCTGAAAAAGAACCTTGAACTCTTATGAGTCTTTTTGGAGGAATCTTAGCTCAGTTTGATGATAGACCTCTCTCATACCACGATGAAGAATGTATCTCTATTTATTTTGAATAGAAATAAGATTTTTTTTCTTGGAAAAAAAAAGAATCTAAAACTTGTACCATAGGTCCTTCACTGTTTTTGAAAGACCCCACCCAAGGACCTTGTGTTTTGATACCAAATGTTATAAAAAAAATACTTAAGATGGTATAATATACTAAAGTACACACCATGTACAAAAATTGTAAATATAGAGAATAACCCCAAAATAACTAAAAATAATGAGTTATAAAATAATTCTTTAACTAATAAGAGAACTTCCTCCACATACCCAACACATTTATATATTCAATTCACATGTTCTACTCAATGTACATAAAATATGCACTAAGGTGCTATATACTATATGCAAGCCTTTTATTGATAGAAGACGTTGATAAAATATTTGGAAAAAAACCAGCACTACAATACCTAAAAAATAATTCAAAATAATGTCAAGACATGAAGGAGTTGGGAACTATTTATAATTGGAAAACCAATCAAATGCCGGGACGAACCTACATTTAATTCTCCATCTAAAAGCCACTAGTCGTGGTAGTGAGTATAAAGTAGCCTAAAATGGGCCAACACAAGAAGACAAATCGTTCTGCGAGGAAGAAGGAGCTCCTATGCATGAATACGCCTAGACAATTGGCTAAAATTTAAACTATTTCCCTTTGCGTGTGCATACTAAACTAGAACGCAACATTGGTTGAACACATCATAAATTGTAAATTATAAAGATTGAGAAAATCATTCATGCATGTTTAATGAGCTACTATGCCTGAAGACAACTAGACATTTGGATAAAGTTTAGACTATTTCCCAAGTTTGTGTGTTATGCATGAAGACACCTAGATATGTGGCTAAAATTTGGACTATTTCTCTTAGCATGTGGATACCAAACTAGTACAAAACAATGGTTGAGAACATCATATATTGTAAAGTAAGAAGCTTGAGGAATTCATTCATCCGAGTTGGATAAACGATATCCTATGCATGAAGACACCTACACATTTGGCTAAACTTTAAACTATTTCCCTCGGCGTCTGCATATCGAACTAGCACAAAAAAATAGTTGACCACATCATATATTGTAAATTAGGAAGCTTGAGGAACTCATTGATCCGAGCTTACTGAGCTCAGAAATATAAAGATTTATCCATGCACCACTATAGAACATGCACCATGAAATGTTCATAACAAGGCATATATTTTTATATCGTAAGGCGGGGTGAAGAGACATTTCCTTTCCCAAGTTAAGTGGTCAACTCAAGCAAGGATAATTAAGACTTAAACTGCAGCAAAAAGGCATTTCCTTGCCAAGTTAAATGGTCGACTCAAGCATGGATAATTTTCACTTAAACTATAACACTTTTTAGCAATGTTTTGATAGGCTCTACAAAGGATAGTGAAATAAAACGAAAGGTGGATTAAAAATTATAGCTCAAGCTAGTTATCTGTTTATTTTTGAAGCCTTTCCCATGTAGAAATTTTTTTTATAAATTAATTGTTGGGTTTAAACCTTGAGATTGATAAGAAGATGAGCTACACTGGGTAGGTAAGCAAATGAATGAAAATTGCTTAAGTTTGGCTAATAACAACAAAGGATTTAGGGATTTGACTGTGGAGGTGATAGCTTTTAATGTTTGGGACCCTGTTGTGTTTAATTTGATAGAATGAAAGCATCCACACCAGTAGCATCTAAAGCAAGATAATTGGTGGATCTAGGGAAAACCTTATGTGCCAAGCACAATTCTTGTGTACCCTAGGGCGCATAAGGGTGCCCCATTAGTTGAGAGATCCAACATCCCACCCTCACATACCTCAGAGTGTGCAAGAACTCCATCAAGTCATGTGCAAGAACTCTATTGGGTGTATAAGTATCGCCACAAGTGAAGTGCTTGATAGGTACAAAATAACATGTGACAAGAACTTTAAGATTTTCATGCATGCATTTTGGGTTTACTTTTGTTAAACTTACTAAAAAGCTATGAGGTGGTTTCCTTTTGAAGCAACTTTGATGACTATCCCATCTAGCATACAAAGGATGACCAGTTCATAGGTGAAAAGATAAGGGAAATATGAAAACGAGGCAAAACCAGTTGCCACAAGCAACAATGAGCAGACTTGTAAGATTTTGAGCCAATGTAAATGATCTGAATTGAAATCTTGTCTCCTTTATATAGAAAGAGGGCACAATAAAGCACATCTACGTTACTTTCGGACATCGCATCGTAAATATTAGAATTTGTTTAAAATGAGATAAGGAAATAGATTATTCTAAAATAAATAATGTTGAATCATTACTACTAAGTCTCATAAGTCGATTGTAGGTAGAAAATTACTAAGTTGAAAGAGTTTGCACCTTGAATATGATCTCTAAAATTAAAGCAATCGATATATATATATATGACCAAAGAAAAAGAGGGAGAAGTGTTCTCCTCTTAGTTCTTCTACTTTATTCATCTTCTCTCTTCTTTGACCTCATGTTTCAAAGCCAAGATTACATTATGTGAAGCGCTAGTTGAGTCTTGAGTAATTACATCATAGCTCAATTTCAGTTGCTCTCTTGGGTGTGTTACTAGATTATGAGCTTGCCTACGGGACAAAGGTTCTCACTTCTACTTGCATTTAGACTCATCCTCATCCTCTCAATCAAATTTGGAATTTGTGGAAAACTGGAATTTTATTATGGAGTGAAAAACTTGAGTCAACACACTTGGCAGCAGTGATGTAGTGGAGAAAGGTTGTCCAATTGCAATAAGTCACCGACTGTCAAGGAAATGAAGGAAATATGGAATTGTAACATATCTTAAATGTAAGAGTTTGAAAAATAATAATTAGGCAGAAAAATAATAAGGTAGAAAATTATGGAAATCAATTCATCTAACTCATGTTCAGAATAGTTATGTGATATGTCGTAACAATTGAATGTACTCTAGTACTTGGAGATTAAGGAGAAGAGCATATCATTTATTTATTATGATATTTTCATATGAAGTAATATTAAAAAGAATAGTGGTGTGATATGTCATAACAATTGAATGTATTCATTTTAATACTTAGAGATTAAGGAGAAGAGCATATCATGTATTTATTATAATATTTTCATATAAAATAATATTAAAAATGGATAATATTGTCTTAATAAAGCTTATCAATTCACATACAAAAAAATTATCAAATTTTAAATTCAACTTAAAAAATGTTCATATGAACAAAATAAAAGTTTTTTTAAATGTAATGATATTTATTGATCACATACCACACAAAAATATTTCTCCCAATATGGACATGGACTATAAAGATTAATGTTGAGGACTAGTGTCCAAGGCACATACATTTACTTGAAACTATTACTAAGAGTCCTATAAATAGGGACTATATGTGCTTAAGAGATTTTATGAGCATTACTGCATTTGTCAATCTTAGTGAGAATGTTTGTCAATATTAGTGAGAATGTTTGTCAATTACTATTTTTATGTTATGTATTAGATAAATTCTACAGGATAACATGTGTTGAATGCAACCTCGGATGCGAGTGTCCTTGGGACTCAAATACCGCGTGTCTGATAACACGGCCCTTCGAGCAATCTTCCAGGTGGAGAGCGTTTGGCTCAATTGTTATGACCATTAATTACCCTCATTTCTCAAGGCGTAAGGCTTTAATGCATCTCGTCGTCGTTGTTCTGCGGAGCTTGGGTGAAGGTACAACTCGAATCATGTCTCCCTGCAGCTATTCTACGGCTTCCAAGGAGGCTTTTTTCAGGAACTCTGGTAAGGAATGTTTCCATTTTGCGGTGTTTTATAGTTGGCATCCAGACTGTGTTTCCTTCCTATGCATTTCAGAGAATTCTACCTTGGGTGCAGTCAAATTCAAGAACGTTTTTAGGTTCCATTCTTCAGTTTTTTGTGAGGTTTGGTTCTCGTTGGCCCTCGCTTTCTTGTGCATTTCGCAGAAGGTTGGGTTTATTTTCCATTATCTGGTTGCAATTATGACTAAGAGGTTTTGTGCCACCCCTTGACATGCAAGTAGAGGCAGAGGGCGCGTTGGCTACAGAGGGAACTCAGACTCTTCTGAGAATGGTTTTGAAATTTTTGTGCCTGCCCATTTACATAATATTTTGGACGATTGGGAGGAGGAAGCTGGTTGTGCAACAATTGGTAGGCCAGTGGGATAGAACGTGGCGTAGGAATTACTGGCGGGTTAAGAATATTTTGGCTAGGGTTCTTATGTTGCATCAAGGTTCTTATGGAGAAAAAAATTCCACGTCTTCTCCTTCTCCAGCTCCGGCTCACCATTATTCTTCCTCTCCAATACCCTCTCTGGTTTCCAAGCCAATGGAGGCTCAAGAGGCTCAAGTTGGCATGAACCCCCAAGGACCAGGATAAAGCCAATGTGGCTTCTACCAGTGGAAGAAAAAGGAAAAGGGTGGAGCGAAGTAGGCAATTGGACCTCTCCTTCTTCAGGAAAACTGAGGTGCTCCCAGTAAAAAATCCTATGGACAACATCCCTGGTTGGGATGGTTACCGATGCCACATCTTGGAAGAAAATCCTAAAGTTGATGAAGCTGCTTGCAACTCCGAGTAACCTCTGCGTTTTTCATTATCTGTTTTTCTGTTGCTGTCAAATGTCGAGAATTTCTAGTTTCTATTTTTGTCAGACTACTATGTTTAGGTTTTATGCCCATAGAGGATATTTTGATAATCTCTTCATTTTAAAAATGTATTCGGGCATAAGCTTTCTCAGTAGTTTTTGGGTCACCCATGCATGGAAGATGAACATTGATAAACTTAGATTGATGCTCCATGCAAGGGCCAGGTGTTTATGTTTTATTCTTAGCAGTCTTGGGTCTATGAGAAGCCACAGTAGGCTAATAAAATTCCTGCTTCATTTGTGCATCTAGCCATGTGTCATGAATGCTAATATATTAGCTCCATTCTAATTTAAGATCATTAAAATTTCCTGTCACGAGGTAATTTTCCCATCAAATAAGGTCAAAATTTTACCATACCCGTCAAAATCCTTCGTTGAAATGCCAAAACGTCTAAAAATTTGGATGTAGCCGTCAATTAGATCTGAAATTCCAACCCTGCCTCCACAGAGATAACACATGTTCTTAACCATTAGGCCCACTCAGGTGCTCTAGTACTACTTGAACAACCTTGCCACTAAGCTCTTAGATCTCAACGTCATTTGAAGTATCCTTACTACCTACTAGAGCAACCTTACCACAAACATCTTTGATCTCAAGGTTTTTGAAGTATTCTTACTATCTGTCAACTATGTGCACTACATTATATAGAGACAAGTTACAAGCTTAGGGGCTATTTAAAGATATGAAAGTGATAAGCAAACAAATTCAATTTTGGGGGTTTATTTTTTTCTTGGTAATAAAGTAGAGTTTTGATTGGTTCATTTTTTGGAAATTTTGACAATCTAGTTTATTTTAAAAGCAAAGTTCCACCATTGAAATTTATATAAATGAATGAGGGGATCTATGACTTCTAATCAAATTCTTGTTGGATTTAGAAAAAAATGAAAAAGAGATGCATTTTACATCTTATTCTTATTATGTTACTTCCTTTTTTTCTTCATAGTTTTAAAAGAAAAAAAATGAAAATGAGATGTGTTTTGTCCACTTATTATGTTACTTGGTTTCACTTATTATGTTACTTCGTTTTAAAGACTTTTTTTTCATTAGTACATCCAAAAATAATTATTTAATTTTTTATTTTTTAAATTTATATTTTATTTAAATGATTATTCCAAAATTAGATAATAAACTAAAATGTAAATTTAAATTATTAAAAAAATATCTATTTCAATATTTAAGAAAATATATAATCTAAATCTCAATACAAATTTTATTATTTTTCAACTTTAAATAAATACACTAAATTTAAAAGGAAAAGCAAAAATATATAGTCTAAATATTCTTAGTTTTCAATATTCAATTTTGTCCAAACATATTTTCCAACTTATTTTGTTGGGTTTTCAATATTTTCTTAACCTAAAGGCCAAAACTTAAAATAAATATAATACCAACAAAACCCTAAATTTTGTTTAACCTATAACTACTTATAAAGTTTGACATAGTTTCAGTTTTATTTATTAAATTTAATTTTATGAAAATTTATTTATTTGAAATACAATTAGCTGTTGATTAATGACGTTATTCTCAAATTTTCTACTCCAGAGCGGGGCACGATATCGTCAGCGGGTTTTATACATATTTTAATGCATCAACTGGCTGGCTGCGTTCGTTGACGCTCACTGGGAAAGCATATTAATATCTAATATATGTGATGCTAAAAACGAAAACCAATAACCAATAAAGACACCCAATTTTTCAAGGGAATACTAAAATCTTCAAATCTGGGCACCCGTCCAAGAAAAAGAAGCCCAGACCTGAAAACTTAGTGTTGAATGAATCCTGTGATTCTCCTTCACTGTAATTCAAACCAGTGGATCCAACCACAACTAAGGAGAGCAAAGTGAACTTAATATATATATACCATGTGTTTATTACATTTATAAGTGTTTAGATATTATATGAGATTTTGGACTTTGTTTGAATGGATCAACAAGATTAATTCTACTATAATAAGTGTATAGTGGGGATTCATTTCATGGTCGCCCTATCTTATTATGCTCAAATGCATCTTGATTTAAATTTAAATAAGATTTAGTTAAGTAGTTGTTAATAAAAGAGATGTTTATTAAATAATATTTCTTTTTATGTTTATATTAATTAATTTAATGTTTAGCCTATCACTGTTCACTTACCACTTTATTTGTGACTCCTAATTTTTTTTTACGTGAAAACCTCTCCAAACTACTCAATAAACAAAATATATATATATAATATATACACTGCAGGCGGCCCAAATAAGATCTCGCCACTAACTGAATTTTATCTTGGCAATGCCACGTCATATATTAAAAATCCTTTATTTTATTTTCTGACCATGTATCATCTAGGCTGTGGCTATAGTACGTCATATATTAAAAATCCTTTATTTTATTTTCTGACCATGTATCAAGTTGGATATAAGTAACTTTTTTCTGAAGCATGTGTAGGGAGTTATTTGTGCCACGCACGCACACATACGACAGCAATTAGCTGTTTTTTTTCTTTAACTAAATAAAATAAAATAAGATGCAAATAATATGAAACCGGCATTAAGTAGAAATCGGCCTATTAATATTTTTTTAAATAATCAGTAACCAGCTCGAAGAAAGATCCAGTCTCTCAGTTAAACGGTTAACTGCCAGAGAATAGGTCAATATGAATAGAAGGTCAATGATTGTTTATTTTAATGGGCATCTACGCATAAAATACTTTGGTTGAAGAAAGACCAGTCTCAGTCAAACGTCTAACCGCCAGAGAATAGGTCAATATGAATAGGAGGCCAATGTTTATTTTAACGGGTATCTACCGGCCTGGGATGACTAGCACTCAAAGGGCCTTTTTTTCAAAAATTGGCGAAATAGTAGTTTATTTTATTTACTGTTGAACTATGTTATTAAGGGTTTTGGCGTATTTTAAGACGAAAACCAAAATAGTCAAAATTACAAAAACATAATAAGAAAGAGTGGAACTATAACAAGTAATTTAAGTGCCACCCATACAGTCTTAATCAGAGTGGAACTGTGCCGGGCAATTTAAGTGCCACGCATACAGTCTTAATCAAACCGTTAACCGCCAGAAAATAGGTCAATATGAATAGGAGGCCGATGAGGTCAATAAACACACCCAATTTTTCAGGGGAATACTGAAATCTTCAAATCTGGCTATCCATACCAAGTCTCCATAACATTATAATATTATAATAATATTTATTGAAATATAAAAGTATTTATTTAAATTAAATATTAAAAAAATTGTACTTTACACATTTTAAATTATTAACGTTGACGTAAACTTAAAAATATATTTTATTTTTATATTATATTTATTTAAAAATATAAATATTTATAATGAGTTCATAAGTATCCTATGAAAAAAGTGATGATATCATCGTATCTAATTAAAGTAATATTTTACAAATTTCGAAACAAGTAATTAAACATTGCCACCTTTTTACTCTGGTTGAATATATGTCACCGACTTCCATTTTATTATATCAAATCAAGTAAAATCATTTCATTGTAAAAAATGAGCTACTCGAGGATTATACACAGCATATCTAAAGCAGCTGAAACGAAATCTATAGTCAAAGGAAATATCGTTAAACAGAGTATTTACATTGACAAGAAAACTCTTCCCGCTCTACTCTTCCATAAAAAAGAAGCAGCAGCTTTTTGGGGAGTTATTTCTTTTTTTGGAAATTAGAAAAGATGATCTTTGTTTTGGTAAAGCCGATTTCTTCATTATTTTTCATTCTTTAGGTTTTGATCATGGGTTGTATTAAGCCTATTATGTGGCTGAAAATAATAATAATAATTTAAATATGATCCTTGCGTTTAGACGCACATTCAGCAACTCAATGGAAAGATATGGTAAGGTCGATATATATATATATATATATATATATGAAGAGAGAGAAACTCTTTAGATTCAAAACTCAAATGTTTTGAGTTGTTAAAGATTTGGAGGGAGAGATAGAATCTCTTTAGATTCAAACCTCAAATTTGCAGTTCAACTTCAAAAGGATTTCATCTCTTTAGATTAAGATAAATGTAATTCATGTAACAAAAACTGACTAACCGTACTTTTGGACAAAGTATATATGACAAAATACAGCTTTGCAATTGTTCTTCAGTGAGTGTAATCAAGAACAGAATATACGTACAGATTATGCTTAAAAAAATGAGTAGAAAAGGAAGAGTCGGCATACCCGAATTGTGCCACGAGGTTTGCTTGGCTCCTTGCAACTTAGATTTGCAGATGTGCTCTTCTGTCGTAGATTCATCTTGTACTGATCATATAACGCATGCATTACACCCGATTTTGGTAACGCTAAGAGTTAGTGAACATATATATATATACTGTGTCATAACTAGTGATATATATACTGTGTGAACGCATGCATTACACCCGATTTTCAATCGGTCGTTCTGATATTTAGATTAATATTTTTCTTCGTTTGAAAAACTTCGGGCTTGTAACCATGTAATTTTATATTAATATTTATCTTCGTTTTAATATTTATCTTCGTTTTGTCGACTTGTTTGGAAAAAGATTCTGTCGTCTTATTTGGAAAAACGTAACTTAATATTTTTCTTGTCATGAAAATCATGTAAATCTTTATGGATGGATGTGTTGTCTTATTTTAGGATAACATTCAATTAAAATATATATACTGGTGCGCTTTACATCAAGTGTCATACCTGTTTATATATATATAGAGGTGCACTTTACATCAAGGGTCAATCTTTTAATTTTTTAAATTATAAAGTGTCATTTAATTAAGATATATATATAGAGAAAGGTGCACTTTACATCTGTATGTATAACTGTGTATATATATAAAGGTGCTTGTAACCATTTAATTTTATATTAATATTTATCTTCATTTTGTCGACTTGTTTGGAAAAATGTTCTGTCATCTTATTTGGAAAAACGTAAATTAATATTTTTCTTCTCATGAAAATCATGTAAATCTTTATGGATGGATGTGTTGTCCTATTTTAGGATAACATTCAATTAAGATATATATAGAGGTGCGCTTTACATCAAGTGTCATACCTGTCTATATATATATATAAAGGTGCACTTTACATCAAGTGTCAATCTTTTAATCTTTTACATTATAAAGTGTCATTCAATTAAAATATATATAGAGAGAGAGAGGTGCACTTTACATCTGTATAATTGTGTATATATATAGAGATGCATTTTACATCAAGTGTCTATCTTTTAATCTTTTACATTATAAAAAAGAGGTTTGTTTTTAAAAGAGGTTTGCTTTATAAAATAAGGGTTTGCTTTATAAAAATAGGTTTGAAAGGTTTGTTTTGAAAAGAGGTTTACATTATAAAAAAGAAGTTTGCTTTATAAAAAAGAGGTTTGCTTTATGAAAAAGGTTTGCTTTATGAAAAAGAGGTTTGCTTCTAAAAGAGGTTTGCATTATAAAAAAGAGGTTTGCTTTATGAAAAAGGTTTGCTTTATGAAAAAGAGGTTTGCTTCTAAAAGAGGTTTGCATTATGAAAAAGAGGTTTGCATTATAAGAAAGAGGTTTGTTTTTTGAAGAGATTTGCATTTTTAAAAAATAGGTTTGAAAGGTTTACATTATAAAAATAGGTTTGAAAGGTTTGCTTTGAAAAGAGGTTCACATTATAAAAAATAAGTTTGCTTTATAAAAAAGAGGTTTGCTTTATGAAAAATGTTTGCTTTATGAAAAAGAGGTTTGTTTCTAAAAGAGATTTGCATTATAAAAAAGAGGTTTGCTTTATGAAAAAGGTTTGCTCTATGAAAAAGAGGTTTGCTTCTAAAAGAGGTTTGCATTATGAAAAAGAGGTTTGCATTATAAGAAAGAGGTTTGTTTTTTGAAGAGATTTGCATTTTTAAAAAATAGGTTTGAAAGGTTTGCTTTGAAAAGAGGTTTACATTATAAAAAAGAAGTTTGCTTTATAAAAAAGAGGTTTGCTTTATGAAAAAGGTTTGCTTTATGAAAAAGAGGTTTGCTTTATGAAAAAGGTTTGCTTTATGAAAAAGAGGTTTGCTTCTAAAAGAGGTTTGCTTTATGAAAAAGCGGTTTGCTTTATAAAAAAGAGGTTTGCTTTATGAAAAAGGTTTGCTTTAGGAAAAAGAGGTTTGCTTCTAAAAGAGGTTTGCATTATAAAAAAGAGGTTTGCTTTATGAAAAAGGTTTGCTTTATGAAAAAGAGGTTTGCTTCTAAAAGAGGTTTGCATTATGAAAAAGAGGTTTGCATTATAAGAAAGAGGTTTGTTTTTTGAAGAGATTTGCATTTTTAAAAAATAGGTTTGAAAGGTTTACATTATAAAAATAGGTTTGAAAGGTTTGCTTTGAAAAGAGGTTTACATTATAAAAAAGAAGTTTGCTTTATAAAAAAGAGGTTTGCTTTATGAAAAAGGTTTGCTTTATGAAAAAGAGGTTTTCTTCTAAAAGAGGTTTGCTTTATGAAAAAGAGGTTTGCTTTATGAAAAATGTTTGCTTTATGAAAAAGAGGTTTGCTTCTAAAAGAGGTTTGCTTTATGAAAAAACGGTTTGCTTTATAAAAAAGAGGTTTGCTTTATGAAAAATGTTTGCATTAGGAAAAAGAGGTTTGCTTCTAAAAGAGGTTTGCATTATGAAAAAGAGGTTTGCATTATAAGAAAGAGGTTTGTTTTTTGAAGAGATTTGCATTTTTAAAAAATAGGTTTGAAAGGTTTACATTATAAAAATAGGTTTGAAAGGTTTGCTTTGAAAAGAGGTTTACATTATAAAAAATAAGTTTGCTTTATAAAAAAGAGGTTTGCTTTATGAAAAATGTTTGCTTTATGAAAAAGAGGTTTGCTTCTAAAAGAGGTTTGCATTATAAAAAAGAGGTTTGCTTTATGAAAAAGGTTTTCTTTGTGAAAAAGAGGTTTGCTTCTAAAAGAGGTTTGCATTATGAAAAAGAGGTTTGCATTATAAGAAAGAGGTTTGTTTTTTGAAGAGATTTGCATTTTTAAAAAATAGGTTTGAAAGGTTTACATTATAAAAACAGGTTTGAAAGGTTTGCTTTGAAAAGAGGTTTACATTATAAAAAAGAAGTTTGCTTTATAAAAACGAGATTTGCTTTATGAAAAAGGTTTGCTTTATGAAAAAGAGGTTTGCTTCTAAAAGATGTTTGCTTCTAAAAGAGGTTTTCATTATGAAAAAGCGGTTTGCTTTATAAAAAAGAGGTTTGCTTTATGAAAAAGGTTTGATTTATGAAAAAGAGGTTTGCTTCTAAAAGAGGTTTGCGTTATGAAAAAGAGGTTTGCATTATAAGAAAGAGGTTTGTTTTTGAAGAGATTTGCATTTTTAGATTTGATTTTTTGGATTAAAAGTGAATTAAGATATCAATCTTTTGTACTTTGTATTTTGCATTATAAAAAGAATTTTGTTTTTAGAAGAGATTTGCATTATAAAAGAGGTTTGATTTTGGATAAGATTTATAGTTTTAGATTTGATTATTTTAATCAATTGAGATGCTATTATTTTCCACTATAAAAGAGGGTTTGCATTCAAAAGAGATTTTCATTTTTAAATTTAATTCTTTAATCACTTAAGCATGTCAAACCAATCTTGAAATCAGCCTCACTTCATAGTTGTTTCTTTGGCTAACCAATAAGCCCTTTATGGGAAAAGACAACAATCACAAAATATGTCAATGTCAAAGAATAACAAGATTTATAAGGGATAATATCTTTATTATCAAGGTCATACCTTCGAGATATGCGAACAATAATGTAACATTATTCTACAATAATCATTTCTCATTTAGTCATATACACCGAATAAAAGATTCGGCTCATTGGACACCTACCGTATAATTACTCATCATCATTCTATCCATCCTATGGAAATCATCCTATTGAGTGATTGTATATCAACGTAGTAACATCAAGTAAACATATAAGGTAACAATTCTCCTAAATAATCTTAGTCCATAAGAGGGTAAACACTTAAGTCATCCAATTATAATTTTCATTGCATTAACCTAACAATCATTCATTATGCCACATTTTCATTGGTTTGCATCCATCAAAGAAATCTAATGGCATTTTTATAATATGCAATTGAGGTATGCATCCTCATCATCATCAACATAATCAATTAATCAAAAGTACAATGTACACATAATACTTAACCCAAAATATGACCCGACTGACGTGTAAAAGCGACTGAAGACATGACTCCAACTTTCCTCCCAACCATGGCTCTCTGTTCGGTGTATATTACTGCCACCAAGAGGCCACCCCCGAGATGGAAATGAATCCACTAGGGTAAGAGAGTATAACAAGGAAACTCTTCACAAAAATCCTTCAACATGATTTAAGGGTATACCTCCTTTCGTTACTCTCAACAATTAACTAATTAAATATTGATTAATAGCTTCTTAATAATGTTAGTATAGGAATGGTCGATCTCCCTCGAGATCACCTTACTTTCTTAATTTAAGTAAAATATAGTAGTTTACTAGACACACACTAAATGATAGTATTGGCATGTGTCGATTTTTCAAGTAAAAGATAAATAGGTACATAAGATATTACCACACCCCAAATGTATCGTAAATAAGAAATTGATTAAAAATTAATTAAAAGTTAATTAACACCACTAATTAAGTATTTAGTCAAACCCTTATTTCCCTTGAAATTTTATCCAGTTGCACAATAAACAATGTGGAGTTTGGCACACATTACGATGTGGGGTTAATTCAAATTTTTTGAAACAAGGTATCAATGGAAAAATCTCTCCAATTTCATATGTTTTTATTTGCCCCAAAATATCCGGTTTACCTAGACCCAAAATATGTTTTGAAACCAAATCTGCGTCTGTATTGAATCTACCTTGCTTGAACAAAATCCATGCGCCTGTCAACTGTTATACAGAAATCTTCCACCCTCTGAGCATCAACATTCTTTGGCCTGTAGGATCCATTTCAGTGACTCAGATCCATTTTCATCCTTCAGTGATAGAAACCACTATTTTATTACTTTTTACTCCCAAAAAGCGGTCATCGGGTGACCTTTGGCTCTCCATCTGCCTAAGCAACGTCTCGATGAGTCCTTTCACCTACCTTTGAGAGGACTATATATTGAGCACATATGGCTTATGGACGAGGAGGAGGAAGAGAATAGTAAAGGCACTCTAGTGGATTTTTTCCCTATCTTGAGTCTGCACTCTTGATCCTTGTAGTTGTGAACTAGTTATGTTCACCTTCCAAACTCCTTTCTAGTTTGAGTTTGTTGTTCATGGAGGATTGAAGTGGTGGAGGCACAAGTGGATTGATCTAGATCTTGGTTCATATTGGTTTCCAGCAAGAGGTAGTATCAATTTGTACTTCTTCTTGTTCATTAATAGAAATACTCATGTTCTTGTCCATTCATGGTGTGAATGTCATTTATTATACATTGGGTTGCATTTGCTTATGATATTATGGACCATTGTTATTGATGATGTTAATGTTATTTATATATCACATGTACTTGTTAGATATTTGTTGTCAAGACTAATTTGCAGATTACAAGTGCTTGGACGTGCGTGGATTGAAAGCTCCAACGGGGATCTACATCAAACATTGGATCGAGGTTGGTTACATTTCTCCATTGTTTTAACATTGTCGTTTATAATAGCATTGTTTTGAGAATTGAGTATATTTCTGGTAGTCATCTGTATGTTGTGGTATTCCCAAGCCATAGTGAGTTTTCTCCAATAGAGAAATGGCGACTCCACTGGGGAGAACATCCATGTTTGGGAAAAATTTTGAGCATTAGTCCATATTTAGAGTTGCTGTTTATCGAAGCTCTGTGTCACTGATTGGCCGTTAAGATACATTGTAGAAAACCTGCTTTTTCTGAGCCTCTGGACTCTCTGTTTGACCATTTGTTGTTTCTCACCCGTGGGCTAGCTTAGTTCTGCCCGCGTACACCCGCCCCTGTTTACTCTACTACTCGCGGGTACCCGCAGGTATTCCTTCGACAGTAGCGTGTAACTCCGACTTTTGTTGGTTTATGGCTATTGGTTGTTGCTAGGTGAGTTTGTTTGATTCTTGAGTCTTTGTTGGCCTCTTTCTTGACTATTTCATGCCTTGGTTGTGACCAGATCTCTTTGTTTCTCTTGGTTGAGCCTTCTTTGTTTTTCACCATCTTTGGTTTTAACCTCTTGGTTTCTTCCTTGTGAGCTCTTCCTTTTGGGTGAGTCTTGCTATTTAGGATCTGCTGGGTTGTCTTAGTGATCTTCTCGGCACTTCAGTGACTGAATAGTAGGAATTGCCTTGCATTTTTTCATTCCATATATATTGAAAAAATACAAAAACATTCATTTAGTTTTTGCATTTTCCTTTTTGTTTATAAGAGAAAATACAAAAATATTTTATTTCCATGTATTGCATTGAGTGCTTGTTGCCTTCATTTTAGGTTCTGCTTGTGCATTGAAAAGATAAAAGTTTGCATATTTATTTCGGAATTGTTGGTTGATTTTGCATATTAGTGACATTGTTTTATTGGATAGTTGAGTCTAGGATTGGACGATGGTGCATATTGTTAAGTCTACACATCACTAGTTTCACGACCATATCCCTTGAGTAATCACAACCACTAAAATTAATGCTTAATCATAAAATTGATTAGACTTATTTTATTTATAGGGTACACCAACTAGCATAGGTTTAGAGTCTTGGAATAGATCATTGTGAGTTAACAATCCAAGACTACTGAACGAAACATTAGGTGTTTGACTAGGGAGTGGAGGAATCCATGGTATAGATCGGTGTTCTTAGGAAAGTTCTACTCAAACCAGAGTTAAGCATGAGGTCATGGGAGGTTGGTTGAGGAGATATCCCTCTGATACCGGCTGAACGTGGGAGATATATCCAGGATTTGTTTGTCAACGAAACTGTCGGGTAACCAGCAATCTGGTGGTAAGAAAAAGGGTTGAAATAATCGTAGGGGTGGAAACAATCGAAGTAACAATAATAGAAATCGTAATACTCCTCGTAAAGAGAATGCCAACCCTCCTTGGGAAGGCGGTAATGCTTGCGAGGATCGTAAACCTAGGCGTAAGGTGAAATTCCCTTGCAAGCTTTGTGGGGAGGATCATCTTACTCACTTATGTCCTTGTATTGAAGAAGCATCAAAGCATTTGGCACAGAGCCTAGCTGTGTTGAAGGATCCCCTACCTCATCACCAAAACATGGCTTCACATGCTCCCACCACTGGTTATGGTACTAATGAAACGACAACGTCTTCTTCCAATACCAGTGGTTACGGATGCGTGAATATGGTTCAGTCGGAGGTTTGTGTTGCTACTCATCAACGTGATTATGGTGCACCACAACTGAATTTGGGGAATGAGCCTCCCGCTCCTCCTGATAATTCCTTGCATATCGAGAAGCCTTCTATTATGCCGCAGATACCGAAAGGTGTTCTCAAGCGCTCTACACATAATCCTAATGCTCGCGCCACCCAGAACTACTCCATCGTAGAAGATTTGGGCCAAACTCTATGTGCCATGTTGGCTCTTGAAGTTTTGCAAGCCTATCCTTCTCAGAAGCATGCCCTTTTGAGTGTGTTAGGAGTTTAGGATGGGGGAAGTCCTAGTGTTATCAAGTTCGATACTACTGATGTCCAACCTCATTTGCCTTGCCACGTGGCTTTTCAAATCCAGGTGGTTTGCCTTAAGACCTTCGTCAAACGTACTATGGTTGATGAAGGTGCTTCCGCGTCAATAATGTCATTGACTTGTTGGAAAGCTCTTGGCTCTCCTTCCCTACTCGTGTCTAGAACTACACTCATTGCATTCGACGGTAGATCTTTTACGCCGCATGGAATTATCCCTTCCCTTGTTGTCTCCTTGGGAGGTAAGTCTGTGCCTATTGAAGTCGAAGTGGTTGATGCGCCCATCGACTACAACCTTTTACTGGGTCGGAACTGGATGTACACTATGAAGGCTGTCGCGTCTACTGTGAACCCTAGGAAGGTAGCTGCTATTAAGGAAGAGGTGGAGAAACTGCTCAAAGCTGGTTTCATCTACCCCGTTCCTCTTACCGAATGGGTGTCAAACCCCGTTCCTGTGGATAGGAAGCAGGAAACGATCCGTGTATGCACTGATTTCAGATATTTGAACCGTGCATGTCTAAAAGACAACTTCCCCACGCCATTCATTGATCAAATATTGGATGCTTGTGCGGGAAGTGAGATTTTTTCATTCATGGACGGATTCTTGGGTTATAATCAAATTCAAATCAAACCCGCGGACCAACATAAAATGGCATTTATTTGTCCATGGGGAACTTTTGCGTACCGAAAAATGCGCTTCGGCCTCAAGAATGCCGAAGCTACTTTTCAGCGAACCATGACCTATGCCTTTCACGATCTTAAGAAGATTATGGAAGTTTTCCTGGATGATCTTGCTGGCCATTCTCGCAAGAGAGTGGACCACCCCAAGCACCTCGGTATGATTCTCGAATGATGTATCCACTACAAAATTCGATTGAATCCGAACAAATGCATCTTCATTGTTAGGACTGGTCGCCTTCTAGGATTCACAGTTTTGAAAGAGGGTATTAGAGTCGATCCTCTCAAAGTTGAGGCAATACTTCAGTTGCCTCCTCTGCATAATCTCTTTCAACTTCAGAGCCTCCAAGGGAGAGCTACTTTTTTGCGTCGGTTCATAGTTAACTATGCCAGTCGTACTAAATGTTTCGCACACCTATTGAAGAAAGACACACCTTTTATCTGGGATGAGAGAGCCCATCAGTCTTTCGATGCCCTTAAAAAAGCTTTGGTATCAGCCCCCATGCTTAGTCCACCGGACCTTACACAAGATTTCATTCTTTATGTGGCTGCATCTCAAGAGACTATTGGCATGGTCTTGGTTCAGGTAGATGATGCGCTCATCGAGCATGTTATCTATTATCTTAGTCAAAATTTAGTAGACGCTGAACTAAGGTACACCCACGTAGAAAAGCTGGCACTTGTGACTATTCACGTAGTCCAGCAGTTACAACATTACATTTTGCTTCGAACAACCACTGTTGTAGCTCATATCAATCCATTTCAGTTCATGCTATCACGACGCCTTATCGGGGGTAAGTATAATAAATCGATTGTGATCCTTCAGGAATTTGATCTCGAGTTTGCTTCTGCAAAGTCGGTGAAATCATTGGTGTTCGCTGAGCTTATGTCGGACCTTCCACGTATTGATGAGGATGTCATTCATGAAGATTCCTTTGTGGATGAACACCTATTTCTTATCTCGACCAAGGACCCTTGGTATGGGGATGTCATTAGGTATCTCCAAACTTTGAAGTTTCCTCCGTATTATTCACGAGACGAGAGACGGCGTGTGAGACATCACGCTAAATATTATACTATCGTCGGTGACACTTTGTATCGCCGAGGAAAGGATTCCATTCTCTGTCGTTGTTTGACTCACGAAGAAGCAGAATGGGTACTTAATGATTGCCATGCGGGGGCGTGTGGCGGTCACTTATCCGAGCTTGCTACAGCCCATCGTATTATGCGAGCAGGTTATTTTTGGCCTACTATCTTTAAAGATTGTATTAACACTGTGAAGAGATGTCACCCTTGTCAGGTGTTTTCTCGGAACATACATTTGCATCTAGCGCCCCTCCATCCGGTCGTCACCGTCGGTCCCTTCACTAAGTGGGGGGTAGATTTCATGGATTGCAAACCAGCTTCGGCTGGGGGGCATCATCATATTATTGTGGCCGTGGATTATTTTTCCAAATGGGCTGAGGCCATGCCTACCGTTAAATCCAATGGTGCTATTGCAGCCCATTTCGTGTTCAACCAGATTATCACTCGATTCGGTATCCCAAAAGAGATCTTCACTGACCATGGCAGTCACTTTCAAAATAAGATGATGGAGGATTTGTCTCTCAAGCTTGGGTTTCGTCAGGAACACTCATCTTCCTACTATCCTCAAGCGAATGGTCAGGTTGAAGTAGTCAATAAGTCTTTGAAGACCATTCTCCAACGTACCATCCAACAAAGCAAGACCAACTGGCATATCATGTTATATCCTGCTTTGTGGGCTTATCGAACTGTAGTTAAGACTGCCACCGAGTTCTCACCGTTCCAATTAGTTCATGGTGTGGAGTCACTTTTACCGGTTGAATGCGAGATTCCTTCACTCAAGCTAGCCATAGAGCTCCTCCCTAATACGACGGAGATTGAGCAACGTTTAGTACACCTCGAGCAACTTGACGAGCACCGTCGAGATGCCGCTGTGGCCATTGATGTTAACTAGCGTCGTGTCAAGGTTCAATATGATAGGTCTGTCCATCCCCGGCAATATGCTGAAGGTGACTTGGTACTCTTGTATGACCAAGCTAAATAACCCCTGGGGGAAGGCAAGTTCAATCCCAGGTGGCACGGTCCTTACATTGTGAGACGTGTCCTGGAAAAAGGAGCTTATGAGTTAGAAGATTACGAGGGAGTTGTCTTGAAGGAGCCTAGAAATGGGCTCTACCTCAAGCGGTATTACGCTTGAAACTTTGGTTCAAGCTGATACTTTTGTACACTATTGTATAGTTTTTTCTATACATAGTCTAGGTTACATTTTTGGTTGTCGGGTCTGCTGATTAGCTTCTGTTTGATTGAAAGATGTCAGCGGGATGTCCTACGTTCTTAGGTTTCGCGGATGGTGCTAGCCGACATACGCAGCAGGTTGCTTTTGCTGCCTGGGTTATCTTTTCACCTAACCATCTAGTTGTGTCCTCAGGAGGTGCTTGTCTCGGTCCTACATAAAACAATGTGGCTGAGTATAGTGCCGTTGTTGAGCTACTTCAGGATGCCATTTCACATGACATCTAGTCTTTAGAAGTCCGCCTGGATTCACAACTAGTTGTGTCTCAACTGAATGGGTAGTACCGTGTACGAGACCCTACATTACTATGGATATTCCTTAAGGTACGACTCTTGGAGAGACATTTTGTTTCCATTACATATATTCACATTGCAAGAAGTCATAATTATATATCTGATGCATATGCTAACTATGTATTAGATTGGCATTTGTCACATTTATCATGAAGCACATAAATACAAAGACATTCATACATTTGTACCATACACACATATAGTAGAACCGAGAACCAAAGTTGTATATATATATAAATATCTCCAAAAACGGTAGTGTCATACAAGACTGGAGCCCGTAGCCCTCAAAAATATACATATCAATACAAAAAATGATGAGACCCTGGGATATCTACTCACTTTGAGGAGGTCTAGCTGCCGACTCGACGGGATGTGTCTCATAATAGTACTATACTATGTTGGCCATCCGCTGCAGTAGCCGCACCCACTCACCAGGAACACCCACTACCTAGCGCTGCATAGCCTTCGGTAGTCGGGCTACCTCTATCAGTGGTACTCGGGAAACCATTCGTGATATGTTGCACCGCAATGTCTGTAGTGTGTGCCCTACTGCAGCATCTTCTGCCACCTCATCTCTACCCCGATGACCATGTCTCAGGAAGCCCTCAGGTCTCATTGGGCCTTTGTCTGCGAGCAAATAGTCACCCATTAACACATGACATTACCACCAAAAAGATCTTTTGCATTCTAACTATCAGAAAAAAATCCATAAAATTTAAAAACACAAAACCAAAAGAGTACTCACCGATGTCTCCAAAGGCTGCACCTGGAGGGAGCGGCATGTCACAGTCCTGTCTAAAGTCTATCCCCAAATAGGGGTAGTCCTCGATAGCAATCACTTGCCGGTTCCACCAGCGAAAGAACTCCTCAGTATATGGCGATGCCAGATGGCCACCACCTTGTCGTGTCAGTATCTCATCCCACTAGGTCAGGGCTGGATCTCAGAGACTGTGAGGAGAGACATCCACCCTCAGGCTAAGTCTCGGCACCCTCTCAAAGAAGAAACTGCAGAGGATGCTACCATACCCAAAGTTTTTGGCCTTCCCCTCTTTGCATTCCGTCAGTTGTGTCTTCATAGACACCAGTAGAGTAGTACACCAGTCAAATATAGTAGGTTGCAAGCATTGTGATGCATAGAACATCACCGGTATGGATTCCTAATATAGTGCTTTGGATCCCGTGATCTGCACCAGAGTTGCCACTATGATCTTTGTGCTCAAGTCCATTATGAGATTGACTGGCACCTGACTTCCCACTGGTCGTGTGTTGGCGGGACAGTACCGTACTATGTAGTCTTGCATAGTGATCCCACCACCCACGGTCTGTGACCGAAGACTAGCCACTTCCCCTCTACGGGACAAACCGGTAATGAAATAGATATCTTCTACTTCCAGTGTCAGTTTTTGCCCGTTGAGGATGAAGTGTTGAGCATCCACATCCCAGTAGTTGATCAAATGACGGAGTAGTAGGTTTTGGGGCCTTAAGCCCCCAAGACTCCAGTATTTATATAAGCCACATGCTGCAGTGCTTGTTGTGCTTGCAAATCATTGCGCACGGCCTCATCTACCTGGTCATGCTCTCTCTCCCTCCACTCTAGAACCATCCTGGAGTGCAAAGCAAGAGATTTTTAGTCACTTTCATGCTTAATAACTTCTTCACAGCCTTACCCACGAGTTATATTGTAGACAGGTGTGGGTAGACATGGGTAGTCAGTTTTTTGACTACGCGTTTTATGCCCTACCCGCGACCTGCATACTTACAGCCCGCGGGTAGCGCCGAAGCCATTTAGGGCTTGGCCAAACAAAATAAATCACCGACCAAAATTGAAATAAAAGCACTTAAATGAAAGGTATGGCAGTGACCACTAACCTGCTCCAGACAGTTCGCTGAACGGTTGCTCGTAGCTCCCATGATCGGCGCTTGAAATTTCAGGTGCAAACTTACCACTCAACTCCAAAATGGTGAATAGTGCAAATGAATTGAAAATTATTAAATTTTGTTACTATTTATAATTTTCTGGACCCACTTTTCTATAGTTTTGTCCATTTTGGGCCGTTATGAACTAATATCGTGTCATGGAGTAATATTTTTTCAATAGATTTCCTCAGTGAGAGTTGTTTCGATTCATTTCACACCTACGGCAGGTATGTTTCACACCTGGCATATAGGTTAGATGCCATTTCCACATGCATTATGCATTTGACCTGTTGACCATTTTCATAAACCCTAGGTGTGACCCCGCTTCGTGACTTACATGGAACCTTCACATTGTTATAGAAGTGTCGTCATGTGGTGGTAGGGCTTTCTCGAACATGGGTACCCTAGTTAGAACCCCCTTATGTGTTTTGGTGCCCATGCTGTTGTTTGTCCTCAGGATTGGGAGTCCTTTGTAGTCACGCCATGACATTGCGATAAAGACTCATACTCTACTTTGTCTTATGCTGGCCATCTCCATTAAGGACTCCCCTCAGTTATATCATGTTGTGATTGCATTGCATCATCCTGCTTGCTGCTTGAGCCTTGTGCCGGCTCCCACTTTCTCAATTGTTAGCCTGGTGCCTGAGCACTTTCCCTGTCGAGCCCTGCAGAGCTTATATATTTTCCCTTCACAATTTGATGACCCTTTGACCCTGAGGGAACACACCCACGAGTGTCCACATCCTGCATGCACTTCCTTGCATTGAGCATAGGTATGTTCCACTGATTGGGACTAGTCTACTAGCTATTTGACACTCGTTCCCTCACTTGTTGTACTATAAGCAATTTTATTCTTTTTAAAGCTTTTCCCAAATATGAAAAAAACAAAAAAAATCAAATATTCCAAAAAGTCGGATGGGATTATGGTCATTATTTCTTGTTGGCAGCTGTTATGTCGCCTTTGAAGAGAACATTCATTCCACTCCATACATTATGATTCGGGACTATAGTTGGGCCTTAGGAGCTGTACTTGTTTCTCAGTTTTCTCCACCGATTGGTTAAGCTTCCAGTCATTATGGAGCCCTTTGTAATGCCTCCTGCATTGCACAGTTTATGTCAAGTCTATGCTGCCTGAGTCTATCCATCTGCTCATGCTCTTGTTCAAAGAAAGTCCTGAAACCAGTGTCAGCCACTCCTCAGATATCTTGACTATTACATTTTGGCCATCCTTATTGAGTCAGTCCGTTTCACTTGATATCTTCCAAATCTTTCAGCATTGCTGGTACCTCGTGCTGGTTAAGGGGGGATGCCTTAATGCCCTCCTTCCAGCGAGTCTTGTTCCGTTGACCTCAACTCATTTATTTCGGGACTTGAGGCTTAGAGTTCAGTTGAGTACCTTGAGGCTTGAAGTCATTAGTGGCATTTTCTCTTGCCATCGACAGTTTTGGGAATACATCAATGTCCTCTGATCGATGGATTCATCCTAGTGTTCGACTTCAACCCATTTATTCACACTCTGATGATTGTGCTCCGTGCCTTGATGCCGATTTTCGTTATCGATGGGTTATCTCGCGTCTGTTAACGGTATACATCAACAACCGGTAATCAGACGATGTCTCATCAGGTTTGACCCCAACTCCTTTATTCACTTGATGGGACTTGCACCGTCGAAGACTTGTGTAGAAGACCCCAGGCGATTGTGGCATTCAGTCTAGTACATATGACTTTGACTTTACATCTGAGATATCACCTCTCAGATTTCATCAGTTTGTACCTCCAGTTTGCACCAGTTGTCTTCTTTTCAGTAGAAGACCATATCTTGTTGTAGAGGGATCATGGCTATGATCACTTATGACATGTATCTACTTATGTAATACCTATTCATGGCCATTGTATTAGATTGTTGTACTATACCGACATGTATTTAGAGATACTATTGTATTATGACGAGTGATCCGTTCTTTCCACTTGTGTCTCCATCACTCCACTTCTGAGTTTTATAATGTATTTTGTCCATTGTAGCACATTTCAGTCTCTGACCTCACACATTAGGGGGCATCTGTTATACAGAAATCTTCCACCCTGTGAGCATCAACATTCTTTGGCCTGTAGGATCCATTTTAGTGACTCAGATCCATTTTCATCCTTCAGTGATACTAATTTATCCTATTTTTGTTCCTACCCGCATGTTGCATCACTATAGCATGTGTACCCGCGAGTTGCATCCCTATAGCCCACGGGTATCAAGTAAAATAGTAAAAACCATTATTTTATTACTTTTTACTCCCAAAAAGCGGTCATTGGGTGACCTTTGGCTCTCCATCTGCCCAAGTAACGTGTCGATGAGTCCTTTCAACTACCTTTGAGAGGACTATATATTGAGCACATATGGCTTATGGACGGGGAGGAGGAAAAGAATAGTAAAGGCACTCTAGTGGATTTTTTCCCTATCTTGAGTCTACACTCATTGATCCTTGTAGTTGTGAACCAGTTATGTTCACCTTCCAAACTCCTTTCTAGTTTGAGTTTGTCATTCATGGAGGATTGAAGTGGTGGAGGCACAAGTGGATTGATCTAGATCTTGGTTCAGATTGGTTTACGGCAAGAGGTAGTATCACTTTGTACTTCTTCTTGTTCATTAATAGAAATACTCATGTTCTCGTCCATTCATGGTGTGAATGTCATTTATTATACATTGGGTTGCATTTGCTTATGATATTATGGACTATTGTTATTGATGATGTTAATGTTATTTATATATCACATGTACTTGTTAGATATTTGTTGTCAAGACTAATTGTTGGGCCCTGGAATTGTCCATTTTTCCATCATTTATCGACATACCTTTCATCCATTTTCTTACCATTATTTCTCATTTTTCATTCCATTTTTCATCCATTTGTTGTAGCTGCACGTTGAACAGCATGCTACTTCCATTGATCTTTTAAGTGGTGAATAGTGATTATTTTCTTTTATCTTTGATGAATTAAAAGACTATTATGCATAATTTTACTAATGATGGTTTGTGGAGTAAGTTGTCACGTACAGGACGCTCATAGCCAGCTGTTACAGTGTTAACAAAAAACGCATGCCACATAAGAACACCTTGATTCGCTTCTTGATTTGCGGGAAAATGGAAATGAATCTCAAAAATCCGAGACATGGGTTTTGTGCATAACATCCTCATTTACCTGACTCACGAGGAAATTGTCAAAAAAAGCTGCGGTTTGCAATATGCAGGTGGTTCTTCGAGAGGGTATTTTCCAGATTTGGTGTTGCGGCCGGTTCCAAAGTTGCCAATAGTTACGGCCGTGTTCTAGCTGTTGCAGATCACAAGTTGGGGGCTCAGTTCTTCATTTCCATGAGATAATTTTATGTATAAATATGTAATCAATCTCATTGAGAAAAGGGGGGATAGGGATTAAGCATGATAGATTAAGCAGGATAAGAGATGGATGATAGGAGATGTAAGATAGGAGAGAACACAATGTTATGATGTAGGATTTGATCCAGATCTATTGTAATTCTTCCATTATGATAATACATGCTGGCAGTTTCTTAATTCTGGAGTTGTAGACTTTCATGGTGGAGATCCAGATCTGCTCAGTGGAGGAAGGGCCCTCTTCCCTGAGCAGATGCTGCTAGTGTCGATTGTAAGTGTTTTATTTTGTAGATATGTTATTGTTAATTCATGCTTTCATTCAGTAGATTGATCATAGTTGTTTTATTATTCAATTTATGTTTTTATTCATTAGATTTATCATAACGTTCTCATGTTAATTCATTTTGATAGATCGTTGGACAACACAAGACTTATTTTAGATTTATGCAATTAGATCTTGTTTCATAGGAATAGATCTTGTTTAAAGTGTGTTCGATTTACAGTTTGATTTATGAATAGGTTTGAGGTTTGATTTACTTTCAAGAAGTTGTGACTTAGTTTACAAGTAGTTTCGATTGCATATCAATAGATCAACAATGGCAAGTAGAAATTGTGCTTGCATATATCTTGCACGATAACTTTGAAATAAAAGACTTCCTCGGGTTGGTAATTTATGTTTAGCACTCTGCATGTTAAGTTTTAATTAACTGGCATATAGTGGGCACGACACTAATTTGCAGATTACAAGTGCTTGGACGTGCATGGATTGAAAGCTCCAATAGGGATCTACATCAAACGTTGGATCGAGGTTGGTTACTTTTCTCCATTGTTTTAACATTGTCATTTATAATAGCATTGTTTTGAGAATTGAGTAGATTTCTGGTAGTCATTTGTCTGTTGTGGTATTCCCAAGCCATAGTGAGTTTTCTCCAATACATCAACACAATCGGTCTATGATCAAAGCAAACCGGATCGTGTTGAAACCATCTGAAGACAAGTTATGCTACCGTGATTGATTGGTAAGAGTATGTTTTTTCCAGTTTTTTGTGCCCTAGGTTGTATATTTTCGAAGATGTTTTTTTTCCAGCCTATTGTAAGTAAAGAGGAACATTCTAGTGCTTACATAATATGCATTGAAGAGGAACCCTCTATTGCTTACAAAAATTACTTGTTTTGTTTTATATCTTACCTTGATCTAAATATTTGAACTCGTGCCTTTTTTTAGATCTAACCCTGCTCGGACCGTCAATGCACCAGCTCTCTGATCAAACCAAATCATGCCACGTTGATATCCTCTGAGGAAAATAAATATTGTGGTGATACGACTGGTAAGTGTTTTTGTTTTTCAGTTTTTTTGTGCTTCAATTTTTTTACATTCTTACCCTACTTGAAAAAAATATACGAACCCATCAACAGGTCTGCGATCAAACCAAAATTGATTGCATCGAATTTGATGAAAAAACTTATGGTTTAGTGACCGACTGACAATACTTTTTTTTACTTTTTATGTTGATTGACTGGTGTAGTGATGGACTTATTATCGGCCAATTTATTAAACCCATCAGCTATCTGATCAAACCAAATTGGACCGCGTTGAAATACTTTGAGCAAAATCGATGGTGTCACGTGATACGACTAGTAAGAACATTTTTTTTAGTTTCTTGTGCTTAAAATAATTTACATTGTTACCCTGCAATTTTTGTATTTAAGCAGTCTATAAAATGATTTATCATATACTATATATGTAGAGTAATTAAATTCACCCTTTATTATTTGATGCAGATATCAGTTTGGACCATTTGGATGCAAATCTAAAATCTTGGTTGGAAGGGGAAAAGAAATTGAATATTTTTACCAAAGGTTAGAATTTATGTAGTATTAATATTATGCCTTTATAAATACTTTGTTTTTTCACTCTTGCTTTCCAATTAAGAGATCACGTGTAACCTGTGTAGGCCATTTTGGCTCCCTGTTGTGATTGCAGAATTTTACTTCTTATAAATTTGATCATGTTCAATATAGACCCTTATCCGTTGCCACATAAAGAACGAAATTCATTGCCTCCAGAGGTTGTGGAAGAGGCTTTTTGAATACTTGTTGAAGAGGACGCTAAACGAGAAAAGAGATGAAAAATGAAGCAACAATTGTCTATACAATGACAAAAGTCACGGAAATGATATAGACTTGCAAAAACAGATTGTTGGAGTGACGATGATGTATCCATCAGTAATGATGTTGAGAACCAACCTAATGATAGGGATATACCTTATCAACTTCGATGTCAGTCAACTCAGTAGTATGTTAAGGGAAAGGCTCCAAACTTTGATACAATTGATGTTCTTAAAGTAGAAAATGGTTTAGAAGAAATAATTATCTGCAAAGTTATAGATGAGTCACATACAAGAAATGTGGAGTTGACAATGTTGGATCCTTGTGGTGATGATCCAATTATTTACATTGATAGTACCAATGACACATGGAAACATGCTATGGATGATGTTATGCCTGTTAAAATGGTGTATGCAGATGAAAGGGGCAATCTTACGTTGCAACATCCTTCGATTTCTGAATTAAAATCACAATTATCTTCAAATGTGCTAGATGAAAATCATAAAAAACATTCCATTGCAGTCATCAAGCAAGGGTTTTATATGGGATCTTATTCATATGTGACTCCCATATTGACTCAAAATGGTCTTTTTGTGAATATTGGTAGATTGAAATTCATTCAAATGGATGGACTATTGGTGCGCAACACAAATCCATTTGATTTTACCATAAAGGAAGGCATGCATGTCCGTATTTATTATGAAAAATTTCCTGGTATGTCTAAAGATGAGTCTTTGAAAATTCCATATCATGTAGAAGTTCTGGATTGTCTAGTAGATGTTTCAATTGGTGGAACATTTTGTTGGGTAAGAATATTTGAAAATCATGTAGACGTTTTTGGTAGAGGCCACTATATTCCCGAAGGTGTGAATTTGCATCCACATGAGGTGTTTTACACAAAACAAGCTTTGTTGATACCAACTGAAATAATTGATGGTGAGTATACATGTGTATCTTTTAATATATATTCTTCAACTCATATATGAAAAATTTATTTATAGTATCTAATGTTATATTATGTTGTGTTGTAGGCATTGTTGATGTTTTATTTACTATGAGCTCTATTAAAAGGTGGGGCACTAGTAATCGAAAATGAGAATCTTTTTTTTTGTTGGTTTATTGCTACGAATGATGATAAGCACACCAGTTTTCAACTTCTTACAACAAAAGGTGACAATGAAGTTATGACTGATACATTAGCTGCATCTACAGAATATGGAACACACAATGCATTGCCATCATATATCAGAGTATTGTATCCCAATCAAGTACATCATCACACTATTCATCTTCTTTCCTACAAAGTTTTCAATCACATAAGGTCTCGACACATTATACGCAGTGAATCTTATGTGGAAATTCCTTGTTCAGATGAAAGTTTCATGGTTACTTTTGAACTAATTGCAATGCATTTTGTACCTCCTGGGATTGTAAAGAAGAATAATTCACTAGAGTTCAACATAGAAGGCTATGAGAATCTTAAGGAGGCAGTTTTCTATACATGGCCAACCTTTCCTGATAGATATCAGCCAACTTCAAGCTGAAGTGATGAGACTCGGCCTCTTGGTAAATGGAGAGTGGGACCAAAATTTAGATTTCGCTATTTGTATAACAGCCTACAACCTCGAGTACAAGTACACTTTTCATGGGATTCACACCAATGGGACCCTGTCCATCATTGTTATGGATTAGGGATGAGGACCGGTGTACCCCATTTAAATTTGTAAACATTTTTCCTTTCATTAATAAATTTGTATACTGTTTGGTGTAACATGTATGGTGAATTATATTATTTAGTATATATGAATTATTTATTTATTGCATTAATTTTTTTTATATGTACATGCACTCTGGTTCTATAGTAGTTGCTCCAGGATTGGATGTGTTGATCATTTTGGACTTTTAGTCTGCTGAAGAAGCTTGGGGTCTTTTGATATAACAATTTACAGATTGTTGAATAATGTACTATATTTCGGCTTGAAATATAATAGGCTTATTTCTGACGAAAAAATGAGTGGTGTTTTACCTTTTCTATCCAAGGACTAAATTCAGATTATTTAATGTAACGTAGAAATAAAAACATTCTTCATGTGCTAGTAAGAACGTTACATAGTCAAACTGAATGATACGAGTTGAACATGATGTGTATTAATAGTCACCACTACACTATTCAATATTTTCAATTTTATCCTAAAAAATTCTATTGTGTAAAAATACTGAAAATCAGCCTTGAAAATAGGGTTCAATTTTTGGCTTGTTTGAGTGATTCAAATTGGAAAATGTGAGTTTTATTATTCTCTGTTTTTTTACAGTTTCATATTTTCAAATACCAGGGAATTTTGCTGAGTTATTGTCATTGAGAAAAATGGCTACAACACCCTTAGTAGGCTGCAGCCTACCCTATCACCACCCTTCCACCCTATTTGTCTTTTTCAGATTTCCAGAACTTCTTTTCTTCAATTCTGTTTCTTCATTTTCATTGGTCTTTGTCTGATCTTTCTTCTTCTTTGATCTCGGCTGTTGAGACACTTCCCTTCCAACTCACATGCTTGTTTATATATTATGCATCTTACTCTTCAATCGTTGCATCTCTTTGAACTGAGCTCATGTCTTTTCATACTCACGCCTCTTCAAAAAGATTAACTATGTTTTTAATTAAATAACAAACCCTGGTTTTTAATTAAAGACCAACTCTAGTTTTCTTTAATAAACTCCGCATTATTGTATTTTATTAGTTTATTCTTGTAGCTTATCATCATGCCTTTTCAGCATCACACCCTTTCCATAATCGCATCCTTCAATCTGGAAATTTCCTTTTTATCAAACGCACCACTTCATAAGAAATACTTCTTGGTTTAATTCATTTGCTTTGATAAATAGATGGAAGTTAATTTCCTCTATTTCATAACATCTTAATTATTCCTTATTAAATTGACTTAGCTAGGAAATTTAAACAAAAACTTGTTAACATATATTATCAGGCTTATTGCTGGCATATTCACATACTGTGTAAGAATAGTTTTTCCTCAACTTGGAAAATCAATTTTTTCACATGTGTGACTACCAAAGAAGAGACTGACATCATGGCTAGATGGATAGTTCATCAAAGAACAAGCCCATGCCGACTGGTGAATTTATCACCACAAGGACAATTTTTGGCGGGCATTTCCAAATAGCCCCTTAACCTTGTGATTTTAACACTTAGCCAAATTTCATTTGTTCTCAATATGAAAAACAAGATTTTTCTCAGTTTGGCAGGTTGATTTCATGCACATGTGACCATCATAAAGAAAAATGAAAACATGATAGGATAACCACTTCAACAAAGAACAGATCCATGTCACCTTTTGAATTTGTTGATACACACATCATCTGGTGGGCATTTGAAACTAGCTTTTTAAACTACCAATTCAACACGAAGACAAAATTGTCAAACCCTAGGTCAATATGAGGAGATTTTTATTTTCATCAAATTGGAAGTATGAGACATCCAATGGATAAAGGCCAACAAGGTGATTCCATCCATACCAATTTCATCCTTTGAGACCTCTTTCTCTCTCCTCGGCGGGCATTTTTCTGGAGCAGTGCAAATCAAGCTAAGAGGCACATTTGGCAGATCAATATCTTCACCTACAAAGACTTTTTGGACAAACCAATGATATGGTTGGATGCACCAATCAACAGTCTAGAGACCCATATCCTCAAAATAATTTAAGACATCAACCACAAGAAATGGTGGGCATTTTACTGAGGTCACTTAGAAATTTTTACCAGTATTTTTATACTTGGACAATTTGTGCATTTTACTAGATTGGAGAAACCTGCCTGAAACACTCTTTTGACAGACCCATAACTTCCTCCTCAGACACTCTCAAGCCAAACTGAGACCATGGTCAAGTAGACAGATAAACAATCTCCAGCCTAGCAAGATGGGGTGGACATTTACCTTGACTTATGAGGTATGGCAGGCATTTTCTTAAGGCCACTTGGACCAATTTTCCAACAGTTAGTTAATTTCCAGAATTTCTCCAAACTGACATATCTCTATATAATTAGGTCAAATTGTAATAATGGCATCACGAAGGTACTAGAACATCATCAGGTAGTTTTGCATGTTCATCACCCATGCCACATCATCATATCTTCACTTCCTTTGTTATTCCTTTGTCTTTCACTCAGTTTTCCCTATCATCATGTCCTTGGTTATTCCTTTGTCATTATTGAACTTCCTTGACATCAATGACAACCACATTCAACAATAAGCTTTCAGGTGGAGGATTTACACACTTGACCATTGACTCATTTGTGATAAAAGGTCTATGGCCAAGAAGATAATGGCCTGCCAAAACAACCATTCAACCTTTTTTGCACCCTCCCATATTATGCGCGCATTGACAAAAATGGCTAAGTACTGAAAATATGGCTCAAGTGGCTTTGGGAAAATGACCGCCATTTACGTAGAGAGAGGGAGATAACTATTTGGAGGGCACCATCCTGTAGGTGGATCAGGATGACCAATGCACCTGAATATGGTCTCACTCTTGGAAAAAAGTGTCCGGGGAAGAAAATATTTGCCATCCAAAACAACCACTCAACCTTTTTTTCACTTATAACTGGCCTAAATTGCCTTAGGAAAATGCTCGCCAGTTCCCACCAGTGAGGGATTAAATTTATCTGACAACATAAGCTTTCAGGTGGAGGATTTACACACTTGAAAATTTACTCCTTCTCGATAAAAGGCCTATGGCGAAGAAGATAATGGCCTGCCAAAACATCCAATCAACCTCTTTTGCACCATTCCAGAAAATGCTCGCCATGGGAAAAAATGGCTAAGTACTGAAAATATGGCTCAAGTGGTTTTGGGAAAACGACCACCATTTCCTCATAGAGAGAGAGAGAGAGAGAGAGAGAGAGAGAGAGAGAGAAACTATTTGGAGGGCACCATTCTGTAGGTGGATGACCAATTCACCTGAATATAGTCCTAGTCTTGGAAACAAGTGTTTAGTGAAGAATATATTCGCCTGCGAAAACAACCACTCATCCTTTTTTGCACTTAAAACTGGACTAAATGGCCTTAGGAAAATGACTTCTAGTTCCCACCAGTGAGGGAGTAAATTTATCTGAAAAAATAAGATTTCAGGTGGAGGATTTACACACTTGAAAATTTACTCCTCCTCGATAAAAGTTCTATGTCCAAGAAGATAATGGCCTACCAAAAGATCTATTCAACACTAGCTTTTTAAACTACCAATTCAACAATAAGAGAAAATTGTCAAACCAAAAGTCAACATGAGTAGATTTTTATTTTCATCAACTGGGAAGTATGAAACACCCAATGGATAGAGACCAACAAGGTGATTCCATCCAGACCAATTTCATGCTTTGATACCTCTTTCTCTCTCCTCGGTGGGCATTTTTATGGAGCAGTGCAAATCAAGCTAAGAGGTACATTTGGCATATCAATATCTTCACCTACAGAGACATTTTGGACAAACCAATGATATGGTTGGATGCACCAATCAATAGTCTAGAGAGCCATATCCTAAAAATACTTTAAGAAATAAACCACAGGAAATGGCGGGAATTTTACTGAGATCACTTAAGAGTTTTTACCAGTATTTTTATACTTAGACAATTTGTGCATTTTACTGGACTAGAGCAACCTGCCTGAATTACTCTTTTGGTAGACCCATAACTTCCTCTTCAGACACTCTCAAGCCAAACTGATACCATGGTCAGGTAGACAGATAAACAATCTCCAGCCTGACAAGATAGGGTGGGAATTTACCTCGACCTATGAGGTACGACGACCATTTTATTAAGGCCACTTGGACCAATTTTCCAACACTTAGTTAATTTCCAGAATTTCTCCAAACTGACATATCTCTATATAATTAGGTCAAATTGAAATAATGACATCATGGAGGTACTAGAATATCATCAGGTGGATTTGCATGTTCATCACCCATGCCACATCATCATATCATCATATCTTCACTTCCTTTGTTATTTCTTTGTCTTTCACTGAGTTTGCCTTGTCATCATGTCCTTGGTTATTGCTTTGTCATTATTGAACTCCCTTGACATCAATGACAACCACATTCAACAATAAGCTTTTAGGTGGAGGATTTACACACTTGACCATTGACTCATTTGTGATAAAAGGTCTATGGCCAAGAAGATAAGCCTACCAAAACAGTCAATCAACCTTTTTTGCACCCTCCCATATTATGCCCCCTTTTGACACAAATGGCTAAGTACTTAAAATATGGCTCAAGTGGCTTTGGGAAAATGACCGCCATTTCCATAGAGAGAGAGAGAGATAACTATTTGGAGGGAACCATCATGTAGGTGGATGACCAATCCACCTGAATATAGTCTCAGTATTGGAAAAAAGTGTATGGGCAAGAAAATATTTTCCTGCCAAAACAACCACTCAGCCTTCTTTGCACTTAGAACTGGCCTAAATGGCCTTAGGAAAATGCCCGTCATCTCCCACCAGTGAGGGATTAAATTTATCTGACAACATAAGCTTTCAGGTGGAGGATTTACACACTTGACAATTTACTCCTTCTCGATGAAAGGTCTATGGTGAAAAAGATAATGGCCTACCAAAACATCCAATCAACCTCTTTTGCATCATTCCAGAAAATGCCCGCCATGGGAAAAAATGGCTAAGTACTGAAAATATGGCTAAAGTGGCTTTGGGAAAATGAGCGCCATTTCCTCAGAGAGAGAGAGAGAGAGAGAGAAGACTATTCGGAGGGCACCATCTTGTAGGTGGATGATCAATGCACCTGCATATAGTCCTAGTCTTGGAAACAAGTGTTTGGTGAAGGATATATTGGCCTTCCAAAACAACCACTTAGCCTTTTTTGCACTTAAAATTGGCCTAAATGGCCTTGGGAAAATGCCCTCCAGTTCCCACCAGTGAGAGATTAAATTTATCTGACAACATAAGCTTTCAGGTGGAGGATTGACACACTTGAAAATTTACTCCTTGTCGATAATGGTCTATTTCCAAGAAGATAATGGCCTGCCAAAACATCCAATCAACACTAGATTTTTAAACTACCAATTCAACACTAAGAAAAAATTGTCAAACCCTAGGTCAACATGAGGAGATTTTTATTTTCATCAACTTGGAAGTATGAGACACCCAATGGATAGAGGCCAACAAGGTGATTCCATCCAGATCAATTTCATCCTTTGAGATCTCTTTCTCTCTCCTTGGCTGGCATTTTTGTGAAGCAGTGCAAATCAAGCTAAGAGGTACGTTTGGCAGATCAATATCTTCACCTACAGAGACTTTTTGGACAAACCAATGATATGGTTGGATGCACCAATCAACAGTCTAGAGACCCATATCCTCAAAATACTTTAATACATCAACCAAAAGAAATGGTGGGCATTTTACTGAGGTCACTTAAGCATTTTTACTAGTATTTTTATACTTACACAATTTGTGCATTTTACTGGACTGGATAAACCTGCCTAAAACACTCTTTTGGAAGACCCATAACTTCCTCCTCAAACACTCTCAAGCCAAACTGAGACCATGGTTAGGTAGATAGATAAAAAATCTCCAGCCTGACAAGATGGGGCGGGAATTTACCTTGACCTATGAGGTACGACGGGCATTTTCTTAAGATCACTTGAACCAATTTTCCAACACTTAGTTAATTTCCAGAATTTCTCCAAACTAACATATCTCTATATAATTAGGGGAAATTGTAATAATGACATCATGAAGGTACTAGAACATCATCAGGTGGATTCGCATGTTCATCACCCATGCCATATCATCATATCTTCACTTCATTTGTTATTCCTTTGTCTTTCACTGAGTTTTCCCTGTCATCATGTCCTTGGTTATTCCTTTGTCATTACTGAACTCCCTTGACATCAATGACAACCACATTCAACAATAAGCTTTTAGTTGGAGGATTTACACACTTGACCATTGACTCATTTAAGATAAAAGGTCTATGGACAAGAAGATAATGGCCTACCAAAACAACCAATAAACATATTTTGCACCATCCCATATTATGCCCCCCTTTGACAAAAATGGCTAAGTACTGAAAATATGGCTCAAGCACGGGGATTTCACTCAATGACTGCCTACCATAGCACGTTCGTTTGTGGCATATGAAACAATACCCCTAATTTCAAAAAATATTGGAAAAAACTTCCCAAAACCATTTTTTTTAACCCCCTCCCAATATGCCTTCCCAATTTAAAAAAACCTTATTTTCCCTATATATTGTACGTATCCATTTTTTCATTTACATTTTTTATACCCCTTTATATATCTACCTAGTATATTGCCATGATACCGTGTGCTTGACTAAACCTCCCAAGGCCTGTAATAGGCATGAGTGGTTGGGTATTCAAGCCCCCAAGGCCTATCGAGGGCCTATAATAGGCCCTGGAGGATTAGAGCCTCCCAAGGAACCCTGGGGGCTTGGATACCTTCAGTATACAAACAAGTGAATATGGGATAAGTAAAACACAACAATTTAGATATGTCTCAGATGTGGACCTCTACAACTCCAAGACACTAAATACAACTAAAGACACTAATTATAATCTCAGAAATTTCTAAAGCTCTTAAATCCTTCATTGGAATCCAAGTAGGCAGGGAAGAGTAGGGACAATCGATCTAGCAGAGCCATATGATCTTTGGTGAGTGCACCCAATTAGTTAATATGCTTTCTACAAAATCACTAGAGTTCATGAGGATGCATCCCCTGCATATTGAGGACACAAGAATGGGGTGGGGATATCCTCTGCATTTGGCTATCGACTAAGAATGCCACGGGAATGTCCATTAGTTGTGGCAGGGGTTAGTCTGAGGATAAGATTGGTGTCAAATCCAAGTTCATTTTCTGGAAAATGAGGAAAAGGAGAGCCTTTTGACTACCAGTTTGTTGAGAGTGAAGAAACATTACTTGGAATTGAAAACAACTCACTAGTGAAAACAAAATAACAACTTAGATGCTTCAGACCATGGGGAGAGGAGAGATCCCATTTCCAAAACTGATGAAGGAGATAGTCTTCAAGATACGTTGAACCATTTAAAGCAAATTCAACACATTCATTAAGAGATGAAAATTATAAATTAGCTAAACTAGTAAGAACAGGTTCTGAAATTCTGAATGCTATGCAAGTAAGAATGAATTTGGGAGGTGATGTTTCAAAACTAGCAACTAGACTTGTGGCAAGTGTGGTTAATAGTAATACAACCAATATCACATCTTCTGTAAGTTGATGTTGACTCTCAAATCCCTCCAATTTCATTTCTTTTCAAAATAGAGAATAAAATAAAAATGCAACTATTCAATGGTATGCTTTAAATCTTGACAGAATAGATGATTATGCTATGGGCTCATTGTAAACAAGAGAGGAGATCAGAAGGCGAAAGAGAACTCTTTGTCACCAATATAATAATCAAAGGAAGATATAGTTAACTGTTATGACAATCTTTGAACCTTGCACCCAAAAAGGAGCTTGCTCTAACTGGAATTCAAACTCTTCATGAAGATTGAACAAAATCCATGTACCTGGAACTTCTGGAAGGATGGAAGCCATGTGTAAGTACATCAACCCTTACACCTATATTGTGGAAAGCTCAAATAAATCAGCTAAGTGTAATCCACAAAATAATGTGCTTGGAAAAGAGAAGCATAAACAAAATTTGACCAATATCATCCAGAAACTTGAATTTGTGTATGGAGGAAATCATCCTCACAGGGCTTGTGAACATTACAAGTATGGCCATACTAAGAATGAATGTTGTCATGTACCCCAATTACTCCAATATCATTGTTAACAAAATCCTCTTTTGAATAAGGTCTATTTAATGTTGAGGCTGGCTAGAAAAGCAACCCTTTCAACACAAGCCTGACAAATAGCTTTGGTGATTAGAAATTTACTTTTGATGCCAAGGGTAACCCACAAAAAGTCTCATTTACCCAATTAAAGATGACAAGCCATGCCCTATTGTGGTGGGAGATCTTTTGCCAGTGACACAGGCAACAAGAAAGATGTCTCATCCTCAACTGAGTAGAGTTTGAGCAAGTATTGCAAAAGACAATCTACTATATAGGGTATGAACATAAGTGGGAATCCAGTGGCAATACCTTAGGCAAATACTATGGCAGAAAGTTGATGATTATGCCCCTACACTCCTTAATTAAAGAGATTTTGTTGCATATTTCTATAGAGGAAAGAGATAGGGCTACATAGTTATATTTGAAAGGAGTTTTCTCTATTTGACATTCAAACTCTTCATGAAACTTGTACAAAAGCCATGTACCTATAACTTCTGGAAGCTAAGAAGAAGCATGACTTACACCTCTATTGCAAAAAGCTCATATGGATCGACTATATGTGCTCCACAAAATAAGGTCCTTAGCAAAGAGAAGCAGAAGAAACCATCCTCATAGGGCTTATGAACATTGTGTGAACATTACAAGAAGCATATGCATACTAAGGATGAATGTTGTCATGTACCTAAATACAAATTTATTATCCAAGTAAACTCTATGTAAATGAGCTAATTTGTTTGTAAGCTCATAATTTTCTAAGAATGTTTTACTCATTGGTTTTTATGTATATATTTCAATGATTGAAAATGTCACTTTCATGGAAGAATGGCCTGAGTACTACATAAAGGTAACCTGGGCTTTAAGTTATGGTTTCTCTCTCCTTTTGTGGAAAACATGGTTTCCAACTTTCCACCCTCTCATTTTCAACATTTTATTTCAGATAACTAATCAACAGACCTCTTTATAGATCTAAATATGGATTTGAACATGCAATCCAATCTCTGTCCTTTTGGCCAATCCAGTGGAGTCTTCTGTCGAGCCAAATTTTGTAACTATGATCATCACATATCCCAAAGGAGATTTAAGCAACTTCATGAATGAAATAACCAAAAGAGCCATTTGAATCTATAACAAACCCTACAAGTTCAGCTTATGTGCATACTATAGAAGGATATGTCCATTGAAGAATCCACTTAATGGTCAAGACTGCACAACCACCTAACCTAGTGCATATCATCTACATATCAAACCAAAGTTTAGAAATCAAAATGAAGGTGAGACTATTTGGAACTAATTCTTTACATAAAGCCATCGCTATAGCTAGGAGAGCATAAAAACATGTTGAATCTTTTAAAAATAATACCTTTTGTTTGAGTAGGAGAACTTTTGTACTTGATAAGAAGGCTAAGGAAGAGGGATTGAAACTTCAAAAATCCTTACTTGTGGCATAGGGATGTTGTCTACATACTGTAAACATAGGCTTAATTATACTATAAGCATAGACATCATAAGTACAAGCCAATAAAGGATTGAATGCTTTTTAATTCATTCCACTCTTCCATACAAAAGTGGTAATATACAATTTATGTAAACAACTCAAGCTAAGAGGCTTGTAATTGCCTCACAAAAGTTGTGTTAATTATGGTGACACATGGATGGATCAAGTGACAACTCTATATTTGGGTCATGTTATCACCATCCATAGTAGCTAGGATACAATGATGTTTTAGAGCAGTTTGTCCCAGACATGAGCTAGTCCTTAATTGAGATGAGCGTGAGATGAACCTACCTTTTTGTCAGTGATGATCAATGGTAGAGTATGTTTCGAGGCAGCAAGAGTTTTAAAGTAGTTTCATTAGCTTGCACTCTGTCACTTTTGAGCCTTCATGACCCCTGAGAGACACTTGTTATACCATGGTTTCACTTTAGTAGTGTAGCAGAGCAGGTCACTGATAGATCTTCCTATGCCCAGAATGAAGGATTGAGGCTGTTGGAGTGCCCAGGTTTGCTCTTCGTGTCCATATCCATGCCAAAAATTGTTTCTTAATGCCATTTCAACCCTCAAATTCAACCCAACATTCCTCCAAACCTGTTGTTAGTGGCTGTTAATCACTTTTCATCAAGCTGTTCATGCCCAGAATTGTCTTTTAACCCTCCAATAGATCAAGATATACTAGTCCTTCCCATGTGTATGGCACTCCATTCTGTCTACTAGTTGTGAGTAAGACAAACATAATAGGACATAATCTTCCTCAACCATTTATCTTTGGGATCACCAAACCAAATATGCAAGAAAACACCTACGTTAAACATATTTAGTATCAAGCAATTAAATTCCTAAAGAGGTCAAAAGACTGTTTCTCTTTTATGTAAAATATGGTATTCCATAATGTATGTGTAAAAACCAAATCAGTGAAAAAATTCTTATCCTTGCTTTGATTCAATGTCTCTGCTAAAGTCAATTTTGGGCTCACAATCCAGCACTAATGCTGGAACCTGAAGTTGACATGTTTGCATTAGAAGCAGTCAATTAGAATCATAAAGTATATAGCAATGTTAGAACCCAAAATGGTTATGAATATTACATAGATCAATATTTGGCCTACCTTCTGAATATTGGAATGTACATGTTCTCCTTGAAAAAGAAATGTGCAGTCCTTGATCTCAGGGTGCAGAGACCTATCAATATCAAGAGGTAATTGGCTCACATACAACAACCCACGATTCCCATATTGAGCAGGGAAGTGCTACAATATAGAAATGAAATACCAAAACAAAACAGATTGCAAGATGAAAGCAAAATCATTCGAGTTCTATAAAAGAAAAGGAAATGAAAGTAGGCAAGAAGCGACCCCAAGTAAGAATTCATTTTCAGGTATGCTTATCATCCTTTGGAGTACAAGAAAATTGCAGTTCACTTAATCCTATTTAATATATTGGTACAACCACTTAATACCTTCCCCTTATCCTATATTTTGGACAATATTGCACATAAACACCTTAATAGGTCGTACATTAGAATATGACAAATTGACCTTCCCTTTACCATTGGTGTAATTTTCAAGGCCTAGGTAATAACGAAGTTCATCTTCAGATGTTGTTGCATATGGTATGTCTATTTTGTTTCCTAAAATTAAAAAAAAGTACATTGGTCAACAAAGCATCTATAAGTAGTGCTTCTAGCTCCTTCCATGACTCTGCAAAGCGCTCTTTATCAGTGACATCTACAAGGGATACAACATTATCCACCTGTATTGATAAGAGAATCTTGTATCAACAAACCTACTCATGTCCCTATGTAGTCAAAGGAGTACATACTTCCCCCAGTGCTTTCTACACAATATTTAGCATATGACCAAGAAAATGAAGTGGGTTTGATATAAAATTATAAACTAAACAATCAATGCAGTTTAGCTTTGGTAAAATGCAAATATCTTAGGTACATCATATTCAATTACAATTACACTGATTAAAAAACTTAATGAATGGTTTCCATAGTTCAAATTCTACTAATGACAGTCCAGAAAGAACAACCCATCATTACAAGAACCATAAACACAAGTAACATATCAAATTAATTTAGCAGGCATTCAATTAATAAGAAAGACAATGATTCAAATATTAGGCAACCCTCCACAGATAGTGCGTATTAATTCACTTCTACTGAAAATCAATCATTAACAATAAACCATCTCTCTATCATCTCTAGTAATAAGCACATGGATTTCAATGTCCTTAAACCATTGCACAATTGATGAATTTAATAGAAAATTTTCATTTGCATGGAAAGTATTTAAGAATCACTTGGATCTAATGAAAGTTGTACTCACTAAAAAGAGGGATGGTTCTGGAGAATGAGCAATAAATAGAAGGGGGCCTTCAAATTGTGGAAAAAATTGTTTCTCGCCAATCTACAACTGCCATATCACAAGAATGTCTTGCTTTGCACTTAGAAACATGTAAACAACATCACTTAGTTAAACACAAATTAATGAGATCATAACCATATTGTAATTTGGGTTAGCACAAAAAAGTATAAGAACCCTTTGCGTTGAAAGACATTAGTGAACTAGGAAGGCTTCCTTATAATTCGGGTTTGGGAATCCTTTGGTTATCAGGCAGTAAAATATTTGAGGCCATTTTCAGGGTGTCAACAACATGATGAAGTTATGAGGCAGTTTTTCTAGGCACACTTTGAGTTCAAGTACAAATCAATAGTCTAGGCACTTTGAGCTGATCTAGGACTGCCATGGAGATTTCTGAATGGTTTATGGTATATTTCAAACCTGTGCATAACATGGTTGTGTAAGAAAACATTTCTAAATTTTTTCTTGAGGTCTGGGTATGTTGGGTCTTCAAAGAATATTTCTAGGCACATACGACATCTACAACATCATGGAATATACTGTTTTCAGGACATTTGTGCAACATGTGGACCATTTTCTAACTTATTGGAAACTAAAGAGCATATTGTGACAAAATATCATTTATCGAATTGCCAATTACCAGTCCATTATATACAAAGAAACATGAAAATTTTCCCCAAGTAGACAATGTGGCAGGGAAGATCCAGTTCTCATGCTTTTCATGCAAACCTCTCAAATAATCTAGTGACATGCTATTTTCTTCTCACTTTCTTCTACTCTTTTACGCAACTGCAAACGTCTATGGCATGTGTCTAGACTGGCCCTCAAGTAAATAAATCCATCAGGAACAAGCCCAGGTAAAACAAAAACAACTGGATCAAACCATGAATCATATATGCTAAGCTCCATTTCATTCATCCATTTTGCCTCATGTACAACTCTCACAAACACCTGGTATATTCAAGACCAGTAAATTTGTTTCTAATTTCTTTTTTCCAGTGCTAAAATGTCAGCAACTGCACTAAAAGGTGACTAAAAGCAGACACTAGAACAAAAAGTAGAGTGCAAAAACAAAGAATGCAATTAGACTGACTCTTAAAAAGGAAGATACTACAACATCAATTTGCTTTAACATTTCATCGTCCATATTGGACAGTAATAAAAATTAGACCTGAACAAAGTATACAATGAAAACAGGGAAAAATTTAAAAGAGTATGGACGGTAGATTTCCAATCCTCTCAGGCCAAAATGTAATAAACAAACATAATTTTCATCTCTTTCAACTTCACGCTCCATTATTCACTGCGTTAAAGTTGGTCCTCGAGAATCATCAAATGCCATGTACAGTAACAACATGATAAAATAATGTACAGTAGATATCAACAATAAATAATCATAACCAATATTTTAATCAACCATATACTCAGATTTTTTAGATTTGATCTTGTCACCGAAGTGACAAGTCAATCTGTTCGGGTACATAGGGTACTACCAAAGGACCGAACACCAAGAGAAACCACTTCAAACAAACAGATCACAGATCAACACACCGATGTTTTGACGTGGTTTAAACCCTCTTGAGGGAAACACTCCATGACCCCAGCCAAATAGCTTCTACGGTAAAATTTATTATGCAAAGAAAGAAAGTTACAAATGAGCTTCTCATAATTGATCAACTAAACAATGACCCTCCATGCTCTTTAAATAGAGATCATGGACCAATCGGGTGTTAAACCATGGATCAAGGTTAGGTTTGATCTAAGATAAATTGAGCTGTCGGATCACTCTATGTCGGGAACATATTGTGACCGTCGGATTAAGAATTTACAAATGCATACTAATGCATACTAAATAAACACACTATCCCTAACGGATATATTACACAAGTTGATCTTAACTAACTCCTAAGTGTCTAAATATCCTAACATCCCCCCTTAAGAACAACTTGGGATAGGATTGAAGGATTTACAAAAGTGACACTATTAGGAGAAGGAAGGAGGCATTAGAGCCTATCCCCCCTTAATGACAAGTTCCTGAACTCCTAACATAGATCTAAATTTAGAAAACTTCGCTTCTGTAAGAGACTTGGTGAAGATGTCAGCAACTTGATCATCTGTAGGGCAAAAGAGCACTTCAAGAACACGATCATGAACAAGAATTTTTATGAAGTGCATATGTAGCTCAATGTGTTTGCTGCGTTGATGTCGAACTGGATCTTTGGCAAGCTTGATGGCACTTTGATTGTCGCACCAAAGTGGAGTAGGCTGCTGCTACTCGAATCCAAACTCTGAAAGGATTTGTCGAAGCCATAAAGCTTCCTGACTGGCATTAACTGCTGCTCGATATTCTGCCTCTGCTGAAGAAAGAGCAAGAGCTTGTTGTTTCTTACAAGCCCAAGTAATAGGTCCAGATCCCAGACTAAAAACATAACCTGCAGTAGACTTTTGATCATCAGGATCACCGGCCCAATCTGAATCAGTGAAATCAACCAACAAAGGTTTCCCCCCTATACTGTAATGAATCCCAAACTGAACTGTACCTCGAATATATCGAAGTATTCTTTTAGCTGCTTTCCAGTGACTTTCATAAGGTGTCTACATATAATGGGAAACACTACCAACGACAAAGGAAGGGTTAGGACGGGAATGAGTCAAGTATAAGAGACTACCAACAAGCTGACGATATAAGGTGGCATCGACTTTAGGTGAATTACAAGTGGCAGAAAGTGTGACTCCAGACTGGAAGGGAGAAGGGGCTGGTGTACAATCTTCCATGTGAAAGCGACGAAGAAGGTCACAAGCATACTTAGACTGAGAAAGAAAGATTCCTTGTTTGGTTTGCAAGACTTGGAGACCAAGAAAATAATGCAAATGTCCTAAGTCTGACATTTCAAAATTTTGTTTAAGATTGGATTTCACATGGGTCATAAGCTTAGGGTCACTACCAGTAAGAATAAGGTCATCAACATATAGAACAAGTATGATGAGATGGTTTCCAACTTTCTTGGTATAGACATTGGGGTCAGAATGGCGTCTAGAAAAACTAGTGTCAAGGAGAAAGTTATCCATTTTGGCATACCAAGCTCTAGGAGCTTGTTTAAGGCCATATAAGGATTTCTTAAGGCGGCAGACAAGGCTAGAGTTATTCTGAACATAGCCAGGAGGTTGTTCCATGTAAATTTCCTCCTGTAAATCACCATGTAAGAAGGCAGACTTGACATCCATTTGATGGACTTCCCAGTTGTGTAAGGCTGCAAGGGAAAGAACAAGGCGGATTGAGTTCATTTTTTGCGACGGGAGCAAAGGTTTCATTGTAGTCAATCCCTTCAACTTGGAAAAAACCTTTGGCAACTAATATTCAACAAATATGCACTTTTACATCTTCAGAATATTCAACAAATATGCACTTTTCACTTTTAGGCTGCAATGCTTTCCATTTTTCATCCGGAATGTGAGCCCATGCTTCACTACCAAACACACGGAAGTGACTTACATTAGGTTTAGTTTTACCCCATGCTTCTTCCGGTGTTATACCTTGTAATGCTTTAGTGGGGGTGCGATTAACTATGTAATTTGCACAATTTATGGCTTCAACTCAAAATTGAAGACTTAGTCCCTTAGATTGGATCATACAATTAGCCATTTCTTTTAAGGTGCGGTTCTTCCGCTCAGCTACACCATTTTGTTGTGGTGTATATGGAACATTGTGCTGTTGTTGGATGCCTTGTTCAGTGCAGAAAGTAGTGAACTTTTTGTTAACATATTCTCCTCCATTGTCAGATCTTAACTTAATAATTTGATGACCAGATTGTTTTTCAACAAGGGCCTTGTAGACCAAGAACATGTTAAATACTTCGCTCTTAAGTTTGAGGAAATATACCCAAGTGCATCTAGTGTAATCATCAATGAAAGTTAAGAAATATTTGAAACCAGAAAATGAAGCAGATGGAAGAGGACCACACAAGTCACTATGCACAAGCTCCAAGGGAACCGAGGTGTGCCAAGAGGCACGTTTGTCAAAACTATCCCGATGATGTTTTCTGAGTACACAACTGGAACAAACACAATCCCTGCAACATACCATCGGAAGACCTGTCACCATATTGTCTTTACATAGTTGTTGCAATGAGCGGTAATTTAAGTGACCAAATCGCTTATGCCAAAGTTTGCTCAAGTTATCACTATGAGCAACAAAAACTGAAGGGAAAGGTGATGACACAAAGTTGTTAAACTTGTACAACCTGGTAATATCATCAACAATTTCGGTAGCTAGAACCTATTGAGGATCTTTAAAATCCTTGATTACAACTTGTTGAGGTGTAAAGGTCACAGTTTTACCTTCACCAGAATGAGTGATCTGATAGACTGATAACAAATTACAGGAAATTCTTGGAACACATAGTACATCACTAAAATGACCATTATCTACTGGAACTGTTCTAGCTCCTACAACACTTAGAGATCTATCATCACCAACAAATATTTGTTTGGTGTTACATTCATGCATAGTAGAAAACATGGCTTGATCCTTAGCCATATGATAAGATGCTCCAGAATCAATGATCCATTCATTTGAAATAGAAGAAGAAGATGCATTATAAGAATAATTAGAAGCACAAAGTGCATGTCCATGAGAGGCAGATTCTGAAGGCAAATCTAGGCTAATGTGGTGCTTCTTCATTGCTGCTTCCAAGGCTGCCATCTTCTTGAAACACTTAGATTCATCATGATTATCTTTCCCACAATAGTTGCAATGACACTCAGTCTTCTTGCCTTTTGGCTTGGATCCTTTGTCATTTTTTAAAGAAGGAGCTGACTGAGATGGTTTTGGACCCTTGTTTGACTTATTATTGCGAAAATTTTGTTTCTTGGGAGGCTTGGATTTTTCTTTCTGTTGGGACAATAAGGCTTTCCCCGATGTATCTGCATTGTTTATTATTCCAAGATGAATGAGTTTATCTTGCTCTCTAATCAAGGAATCACAAAAGGATTCAAGACTAAGCTCTTGATAGCTAGCTGCATTCAAGGATTCTTTCATGGATTAAAATGTAGATACAAAAACAGAATATGCAAGTCCAAGTTTGGAAAGAATATGATAAATGCATTGTTTGTCTTCTCTCTTAATCTTACATTCTGCACATAAGAGTTTAAGAGTTTTGTACTTAGATAAATAATCTTGAATGTATGAAAAGTCACTTGGATTTAAAGAAATCAACTCATTTTCGAGTTGGTGACCTCAAATTTCACTGTGTTTACCAAACACAGATTTCAACTTGTCCCAAGTAGCATCAGGTTCATCAATTCCAGATATGTGGAATCGCAAATCAGTAGATATTGACATCCCAATCAATCCACGAGCTTCGTCACATCTATTTGCCCATTTTATTTTCTTATCATCATCAGTGGGTTCGGTTTCTTTCCCTGAGGTAATTTTGAAAAGTTTCCTACTTCGTAGAACATCCTCCATACGAGATTTCCATGAGAAATAGTTGGAACTATTAAGTAGAATATCACAAGGGGCGGCCATATTTGTAAATTAATGGCTGTAAAAGCAAAAACCAATAGTCTGGATGTGAAGAGCTTGAAAAAATAGGCGGTTTAAGAAAAAATGGCATTGAAAACTGACTCTGTATGATGAAGTTATGCTTGAACAAAGAAACTGTTGAAGATGTCCCCAATAGTGACGTGGCAGCTAGAGAATGTCTAGCAAAAAAAAGAACCCCCCTCTTCCCAAGATGAACCTTTTGACAATCACTTTACAAGAAAGTTGCTTTAAGTGAACCACTTTTGTAAAATAAGTGATTTCACTTTTACAATGATATTACTTTTAAATAGTGCAACAATAATAAAAAAAACTTAAGCGACTCACTTGTATTTTTATTTTTTATTATTTAAGTGAGATGCACTTTTACAATAAAGTAACTTGAAAATAGAAATTGCATGCACTTTTTTTTTTAAAAGTGACTTCCTAAGACTTGAACTCAAGACTTATTAAGGAATAAAACAACTTTGAACCAAGTGAGCTAGATTAAAAGGTATGTAAAATATGGGAATGAGGAAGAGGTTTTTTTTTTTTAACTCTTCTTGCTCGGTTTGCGTGCTTGCCCTTTTTCCTGTAAAACACACCACAAATCGAAACAAAAAAAAAATTCCACACTTGTGGAGTTAGATCTTGTTAGCTTGCCCGAAAAGTCTACATTTTCTCTCTGTTTCTGATTTGCCGAGATCGCGCAAGGTGCACGGCAAAGAGCATACGCAGCCGAGAAAAACCCTTTCCCTTTCTGTTTCTGATTTGCTGAGATCGCTCAAGGTGCATGGCAAAGAGCATACGCAGCCGAGAAAAACCCTTTCCCTTTATGTTTCTGATTTGCCGAGATCGCTCAAGGTGCACAGAAAAGAGCATATGCAGACGGGAAAGCAACAATCCAAACCCAAAAAAATCTAACAGTAAAAAATGATAAAATATGAGATTTTTTCTTTTAAAAACAGAAAATACAAAAAATGCGTCACTGTAACATTATACCTTTAGATATGATGAAATATACGTTTCTGGAGCAACCGAGAACCGTTTTCGATCAAATGAAAACTATTTCCTGATGGAAACGACGCTTCGGATGCAATGGAACACCTCCCATAGCCCAGAAATGCATAGAAATACCAGAACCAGAAACCCTTCTGAGTTTCGGCAACAACAGTTCAAGATCTAGATCATAACCGGAAGCGGCTCTTCATAAAAGCTCAGATACCATGTTTGGGTACACAGGGTACTACCAAAGGACTGAACACCAAGAGAAACCACTTCACACAAATAGATCACAGATCAACACACCGATGTTTTGACGTGGTTTAAATCCTCTTGAGGGAAACACTCCACGGCCCCGACCAAATAGCTTCTACGGGACAATTTATTATGCAAAGAAAGAAAGTTACAAATGAGCTTCTCATAATCAATCAACTAAACAATGACCCTCCATGCTCTTTAAATAGAGATCATGGACCAATCGGGTGTTAAGCCACGGATCAAGGTTAGGTTTTATCTAAGAGAATTTGAGCTGTCGGATCACTCTATGTCGGGAACATATCGTGACCGTCGGATTAAGTATTTGCAAATGCATACTAATGCATACTAAAGAAAAACACTATCCCTAATGGATATATTACACAAGTTGATCTTAACTAACTCCTAAGTGTCTAAATATCCTAACACAATCTAGACAAACAATTTACGTACCTTGAGAGAGATCCAGTGAGGGTTAAAGCAGAAGCTGTTAGGATATTTCTATACTCCATCCTAGTCCTAGTAGCATTTTCATTATTTGCATTTTTAGTCATGCATGCACTTTTAGGGTTTGCATGCATTATTTAGGGTTTGCATGCATCCCAATCATCAGTCCCAACATCTATCCCTCAGTTAGCTAGCCTCTGGAGCTTCCTTCCACTCAGTTTCAGCCCTCCTAGAGCTTAGTGCGCCCTCCTTTCACCTACTGCATGAGAAAGGCGCCCTTCCTTACCTACCATTCAGTTATCTTCAGTTATCTTCAGTTCTCTTCTTGATTTATGGCTAGACTAACTCTCAACTGACTGTATCACTCCGATGGACCTCGAATGAGACTTGATTGCCCATTCTAACTTCAGTTAGCTCCTCATGTGCCTTCCAATGAGCCTCCTTCATTCAGCTAGTTCTAGTTACACTCAGCTACACCTACCACACTCAGTTAGACTCAGTTTGACTGATGGTTGATAGTTACTTTAGCATTGATGACTCCACTGATGATGAGATAGACTACTAGTTGTGCTCCGATGACACTCTAGTGATCTTTTGATTACTCCATGAAGGCTAATTCGAATTTCCACCTTGTCATTCGAATCCTCATGCATTGTACTACTTATTTGTCCATATTGTGATTAATTAATTAGTGTGTGTGAAGTATTTTTGCTTCTATCCGAGTTCTATTATATTATTATTCTGTTGCTCATCTTACTGCATTGACCACTCTTAATCTTATTCCTAAATTCTTTTTTGTGAGATATACATCAACTCTTAGATTTGCTATGAGGATTTTCACATGGTATCACAGCATGTTGAGAGTATTGTTTATCTCCATTCTTGAGAGTTTTTTGTAGGTTATTATCAAGATTTCGAGTGTAGCATTTGCAACAGTTTCTGCATTTTTGTAGCAGTAGCAGTTGCAGATATTATCTATTGTTTTTGCAGGTCTTCTATAGCTTCCATGTATTCAAAAGAAATCTATCCTCCTCCATTCAACTATGATCCTCTTTCTCCATTCAACTATGATGAATGGAAACCAAAGATGATAGCATATTTGAAGAGAAATGGTCTCTTTGATTATTGTTTTGAGAGAGAGTTCGAATCCTCTGAAGAAAAGATTGACTGGTTAAATAATGGTGACAAATCCATGGGAACCATGATGCTTGCTATGTCTCGATGCTTGGTACATCAATTCATTGATGATGTTGAATCTCCAAAAGAGCTATGGGCCTACCTGGATGAAATATTTGGCATACAGAATGAAGGAATTGGTCCAAACCCTTTCGAGAGCAAACAAAGTGATGCATTCGCCCTCCTTGATGATCTCATTGATCATGAACCAGTATCAAACATATCTCATATTGAAGTTGTCCACAAAGAAGAAGAACTTGCAGATTCTACACTCATGCTCCAAATTTCTTCTATTTCAAATTCTGTGCCAGCTCACACTCTAGAAATTGCAGAAGGTCCTAAATCCTCTCTTGCACCAGAGTCTATTGGTTTGCATCATGACCACATGAATGTTTCGAAGGTAAAATCGGTCATTGGAGGTAATGCATTCGCTCTCCTTGATCTATCACCTCTTATTTACTATTATATGATCATTATTCCATGCTTTCAGAAGGTTATTGAAGAATATGGCCATTGCCATTCACTTGGGATAATTTCTTCGTGCACATCATGGTTTTCATCTCACCTCTTATGGTTCAAAGGAGATATCAAGAAACCATTGCTATTTGATTGGGATAAATTCTCATGCATTTACCGGTTTTGATCTCACCTCTTATGGTTCAAAGGAGATCTCAAGAAACCATGTTTCAAGTCTTGGAGCTGATTTAAAATCCAAGCAATCACTACTTGGGATAATTTCTCATGCATATGATAGTTTTGATCTCACCCCTGCTGGTTCAAAGGAGATCTCAACAAACTATTCTTCAAGTCTTAAATCTAATTTGGATTTCAAGCAATCATGTGATGGTTCTTTTTTTCATAATCTCACCCATGATGGTTCGAAGGAGAAGACAAAAGACTATCTGCACATTCATAGATTTGATCCTACCTCAGCTGATTTGAATCATAGGTTCAATGATCATCCTCATACTTTTGGATTTGTTCTCATCACATTCGATCTGAAGAGAAAGTACAAACACATGCTTTATGAGCATGATCCACTTCTTCCCAAGAAGAAGATACCTCCAGACATATGACCAAGCATCACACCTGCTTGAGTTTGGAGCATTTATTTTTGTGTGTGCCTTACAGTCTATTTTGAAGGGGCGTATTTTTTCCATGAGGTTTTCCCCATTTCCTTGGTTTATTGACTGTTATTATTCATTGTATTGGGTGACCTTTGGTCTTAGTTACCAGGGCCCAGGATGGATTAAGGGGGGGTGTTAGGATATTCCTATACTCCATCCTAGTCCTAGCAGCATTTTCATTATTTGCATTTTCAGTCATGCATGCGCTTTTAGGGTTTGCATGCATTATTTAGGGTTTGCATGCATCCCAGTCATCAGTCCCAACACCTATCCCTCAGTTAGCTAGCCCCCAGAGCTTCCTTCCACTCAGTTTCATCCCTCCTAGAGCTTAGTGCGCCCTCCTTTCACCTACTGCATGAGAAAGGCACCCTTCCTTACCTACCATTTAGTTATCTTCAGTTCTCTCCTTGATTTAAGGCTAGACTAACTCTCAACTGACTGTATCACTCCGATGGACTTCTAGTGAGACTTGACTGCTCATTCTAATTTCAGTTAGATCCTCATGCGCCCTCCACTGAGTCTCCTTCATTCAGTTAGTTCCAGTTACACTCAGTTACACTTACCACACTCAGTTAGACTTAGTTTGACTGATGGTTGACAATTACTTGAGCATTGATGACTCCACTGATGATGAGATAGACTACTAGTTGTGCTCCGATGACACTCCAGTGATCTTTTGATCACTCCATGAAGGCTAATTCGAATTGCCACCTTGGCATTCGAATCCCCATGCATTGTACTACTTATTTGTCCATATTGTGATTAATTAATTAGTGTGTGGGAAGTATTTTTGCTTCTATCCGAGTTCACCTGTATTATTATTCTGTTGCTCATATTACTGCATTGAACACTCTTAATCTTATTCCTAAATTCTTTCTTGTGAGGTATACATCAACTCTTAGATCTACTGTGAGGATTTTCACAGAAGCATACTAACCCAGACTTCTTAGTCAACAGGCACATTCATACCCAGTACAATCATGCTGAAAAAGGACACACAGTCATGCTGGGTAAGGATGCAGTCACATACTGCAGAGACACACATGCATACTTTGCACAGTCATGCTTGAAAAAACACAGTCCACCCATAAAGTGAAACTCACTATCACACTGGGGAAGACCCCATAGTACACACAAGAAAACAGGCTCATGGTCACCTCATGGTCACGCTAGGGAAGGACCCACAGTCCACCCGAGAAAACAGATAGGGTATTAAAACATTAATAAACATAACCTATGGACCAAGTAAGATACACGTAAGATAAAGGATCATGATTCAACCAAGGGGGGCACAACAAAACAAACCACAAACCCACAAGGTCAAGGTGAACTATATAAGGTGGACAAGCAAATCCTTTATAGGACCAACACGACCAATAATCTTTTCTCTCTCTCAAGGTATACTGTTTTATATATTTTTTTCATCACTATATAAGATTCATTAGTTATAGAAAGTAGAACCCATGCAGAACCAAATAAACAACTTATACAAGGAAGAGAAGTGAAATCCATAAAAAGTAGTTAGCTTGGAAACTGCAACTGAAATACATAAATATGCATCAAAGCAACTGCAAACCATCTCAAATGGACATAAACCATGACAAACGATGACAAAATAGTACTAGAAACAAAATAATATCATTTTAACTAGACAAGATAAGTTTAAAGCATAATTTTCATCTCTTTCAACTTTAACACTCCCTAAGGTCCCTATGTTAAAGTTGAAAATCATACAAATACAATAAATAACAACAGTATTAGATCCAAGTAAATCTAACTCAAAGTACAAAGAAAACTAATACGATAACAGACTATGAGAGTTGAAACCTTCCTTATACTCAGCTTAGCACACCCAGACAATGCAGTAAAGATATCAGTCCACACAAGTCCGAATGCATAGTGTTCATCTCTTTCAACTTTCACACTCCCAAATGTCCACATTCAGGATTTTTAAAGTTGAAAAGATGAAAACTATGCTTTGAACTTATCTTTTCTCACTCTTGTCTAGTTACAGTTGAAAAGCATACAAAGACAATAAATAACATCAGTAGTAAATCTAACTCGTGTCTAACTCAAAGTACAAAGAAAAAAATTAATATAACCCACTAGGAGAGTTGAAATGTGGTTGAAACCTTCCTTCACTCAACAATATTTTTTTAGATCAGATCTTGTCTATTAAGAGACAAGTCAGTACAATATCAAAAGACCACCAAAGGACATACCCGAGAGAGAATAAATTCAGTTACCTAGTCGACAAGCATGGAATCCCTAATTACTGGAGCATCAGAGCAAGAAATCCTCATGGCTTAAGCAGGTTTAAGTGGACTAAGATCTCTGTTTCACTGTATGAGTGTCTAGGTCTGCTTAAAGTGAACTGTAAGGAAACCCCAATTACTAGAGCAGCGGACCCAGAAACAACAATCCGTAAAATATCAGGTAATGATGAAATTGCACACACAAAACGTGCACAAACCATATCTCCATTTGTAGCCCATACAAAGCCCATGGATTTCTTACAACTTAGCACACTCAAACAGTGCAATAGAGATATTAGACCACTCACGTATGAAAGCACGGGGGTGTCGCTGATGGACCAATACCATATCACATCCGTTCATATTGGGGGATTAATAATTATTAAAAAAAACATTATATTGGGAAAGTTATAAATCATTGTAATATTGTTATATGTTTGACAAATTCATATAATTTGGGGAAAATTCAAGCAGATAACAACATTACACTGATTTATAACTTTCATAAACAATTTGCATTCACATCAACATTTCGTCAAACACATTGGAAACATATGGGGGTTTTAAATAAGCATGAAAACCCAAAAATTATATTGCCTATATATTAAGGAGCTCAAACTGCGTTGTGGGTCAACATAAGATAAAGAGTCAACAAGAGGGGTCAAGAGTGGGTTAAGAAGACGAAGGTGTCAAACTTGTGGTCAAATTGTTATATTCTCTCTCAAGGTATCACCAAGGTATATAGTCCATAACTTATAAGTTTTCCAAACCACAGTAGTACATTTTATCATCATTGTATAAGGAAGGTCCATACCACGTCCATACCCACTCCATACCACAATAGGTGCACAGCAGTGAGTTTTATAACAAGATATTTCCACACACTAGCCATCCTTCGAATCAACAATAGTCACAATTTCCTAATGAGTTATACATTCCACACAAACATGACTAAATTAAAGAACACTTCCACTGGAAAATTTTAAGATCTGAAACCATAAACATCGAATGGACTATCAAGATTTAAACTTGAAGAATTCTCTGATTTCTCAACTTTGTTGTCAACTGTTGAACTATTACCATTAGCATTGTTGCCAATAATATCTAAAAATACATTTTTTCCAATTCCTGTACAACATGAGACTGAAAAAGAGAGTGAAAAGAGATACCTTTGCTTTTAGTAACCATACAAAACTTGGACTGTGCTATGCAGCTTCCATGAGCTAATAACACATAGTCAACTAATAAGCTTTAAAAGCATAGGCAAAAGTGAAGCAAAACTGTAAGGCATGCTAAATAACGTGTAAATAACAAGCACATCAAAATTAAGTGTGAATTAAGTCTCAGTATCCCACTGCTTGTTCTGTATTTTGGAAATGCATCTTCATACCTCAGGATTTACATGCATCTTCAACATAGAAACAAAATAGTATCGTTTTAACTAGAAAAGATAAGTTTAAAGCATAATTTTCATCTCTTTCAACTTTAACACTCCCTAAGGTCCCTGTGTTAAAGTTGAAAATCATACAAAGACAATAAATAACAGCAGTGGTAAAACTAACTAAAAGTAGTAAATCTAGCTGAAAAGCATACAAATACAATAAATAACATCAGTAGTAAATCTAACTCGTGTCTAACTCAAAGTACAAAGAAAACAAATAATATAACCCACTAGGAGAGTTGATACGTGGTTGAAACCTTCCTTATACTCAGAAATAGTTTTTTAGATAAGATCTTGTCTATTAAGAGACAAGTCACTATAGGAACAAAGGTCATACCCGAGAGAGAATAAATTTAGTTACCTAGTCGACACACAAAAAATCCCTAATGACTTGAGCAACAGAGCAAGGAATCCCCGTGGTTTAAGGTGGGTTTAAGCAGGTTTAATTGGACTAAGATCTCTGTTGCATTGTATGAGTGTTTGGGTCTACTTAAAGTGAACCGTAAGGAAATCCCAATCACTGGAGCAAAAGACCCAGAAACAACAATCCATAAAATATCAGGTAATGATGAAATTTCACACACAAAACGTGCATAAACCAGATCTCCGTTTGTAGTCCATACAAAGCCCATGGCTTTCTTAAGACTTAGCACACTCAAATAGTGCAACAAAGATATTAGACCACTCAAGTATGAAACCTTGTGGGTGTTGCTAACGGACCAATACCAATAACAATACACAAATACTTTGGGGTATTTTTTTATATGGGCAGGCTAACAAATATCCACAAAATGGCGATGGCAGGGATCACGGTCGGATGAGAAATCGAGTTGAGGGGCTTACCAGTACGTAGGGAAATCATGTCTTGAGGCGTGCTTGAGGCCAGGGTTTTGTGGTGAAGAGGCAAGGGTTGGCAGTGGGCTTGCAAGGGCCCAGTACGCAGATAAATCGCGCGTTGGAGGCATGTTGGAGGAAACAAGAGACTGCGCTATGGGTCAACATAAGATCAAGAGTCAACAAGAGGGGTCAAGAAGATGAAGGTGTCAAACTCATGGTCAAACTGTTATATTCTCTCTCAAGGTATCACCAAGGTATATAGTCCATAACTTATAAGTGTTCCAAACCACAACAATACGTTTTATCATCATTGCATAAGGAAGGTCCATACCCACTCCATACCACAACAGGTGCACAACAATGAGTTTTATAACAAGAGATTTCCACACCATAGCCATCTTTCGAATCAACAACAGTCAAAATTTCCTAATGAGTTAATATGCACTCCACACAAACATGATGAAATTAAAGAAAACTTCCACTAGAAAATTTTAAGATTTGAAACCATAAACATCGAATGGACTATCAAGATTTAAACTTGAAAATTTATCTGATTTCTCAACTTTGTTGTCAACTGCTGAAAGGCATGCTAAATAACGTGTAAATAATGAGCACATCAAAATTAAGTGTGAATTAAGTTTGAGTATCCCACTACTTGTTCAATATTTTGGAAATGCATCTTCATACCTCAGGATTTACATGCATCTTCATACCTCAGGCTTTACATGCATCTTCAACATAGAATTGATTGATAGGTCCAAAAATTTATAGTTAGGGATGTCATCTTTTCCAATAAATATGCATAAAGCTTGAGCAAATCCTTCGAGACCTAGTAGATCATAGCTGCAAAAACAGAAACAAGTATTCTTAGTTCAAACATTCTTTGGATTTGTGCTCAATTAAAAAGTCCAGATAAATATTTATAAACCTTAGGGAAAATCTCTGAAATATTCAAGATAATTAGATAACTGAATAAAATTACATTTCTTTTGGATAAGTTTGCATTTGATCATGAATATATAAGTTCAATATTAGCTTTTTCTTCAGTAAATGGATGAAAGAACAAGTGCACCTATTCCTCTCACAAAATGAGGAAATAGCTACTTGTGAGAGTAACTGTATGGAAAAACTCTACATCTGTGATAACTGTATGGAAAAACACAATTAGTAATTTTGCAATTTCAGTTCTTTCTGGTCTTAAAATTTCAATTTTTATTGTGATATCATCTCAATATAGCATTAATTTATGTCTACCAAATGATTTTAATGAAGTACTGTCATTAACTAGTTTGTACTATGTCAGTTAAAAGGATCAGCTAAGTTTGTGGCGAGTGTTGGAAACATTAGACTAAAAAACACGAGGAATGCCTGTGATTGTAGTCACAACCCCAATTCAAGCAAACTCAAGTGCACAAAGATTCGAGAATTTCTCTAGTCAAATGACCTCACTTATTTTAACATCCTTCGAAACTGCAAATTGTTTAGTGTTAGGTAGAGACATGGAACCGCCTTCTATTAGTCTAGTTTGAACAAAAATATCTTATCCGAGAGCACATATTTTGAAAAGGATTGTGCATGACTCTTCAACAATGGAAATAAGAAACCCAAGAACAAAGCAAAAAGATAATCTGAACCCTACAGGGAAACAATGCCCTCAATTTCAATCTTTGCATTTAAAGGTAATGCTGCAACTTGATAAGTCGATTGGGCTGGTGCAGGTGATGAAAAATATGTATGAAGAAAAGATGAACTAGGTTAGCTTTGTATAAAATCACCTCCACAAACATAAAAACACTCATAATTGTTTCATCAATCAATTGAAATAGGGTAATATTTGCATACAAGGAAAAACTCGATGAGGTAGATTGGACATTTAGAAATTGAGAATTCATATTTCAATATCAGGATAGACCAATCTGAAAAATTAGCATCACTACATCTTGACATGGATCAAACTGTTTCATATATTAAATATTTACATAGGGATGATAGAATCAAAGAACAATAGTAGAGTCCAGCTACATATATGATACCCCAGCATATAGATTGACCTCGAAATTGCAAAGAAATTTACTTTGCATGTGTTAGAACTAGTATTGGCATTAAAAAGCTCAATATATCTAATAATTATAACAATAATGAAATTTTATATGGAAAACAAGAATTGATCATTGATGGAATAGGTTCCAACAGAAACCTCCAAGCAATCCTTCTACAAATATGAGAATGCTAAGTAGCTGATAATCCAGAATGTTGAGTAGCTGATAATCTGAGAATCTCGAGTAGCTGATAATCCACTAAGCCTAAGCTGTGTGGGCCCACATGGAACAAAGTCTCTGTGTAGTATGACCTCAACAAGTCACCTTAAACCCAAAGATACACGGAGAACCTTATATATATAATGACTTGTATTATAGATCAATTATTTGACATAAGTCCATATTTTGTATTAAGTTGACAAAAAATACTTTTGGGAAAAAAAAGTCAGAATACAATATCAAATATCGATCTTATTGGAGCCAAATATTTAGAATTAAGAATTTGTTTATCTTCACTGATTTTTTTCCATAAGTGAGAAAATTTCTAAAATCAACTCCTAGCAACTACACGACTACAAGGTTCAAAATGAGTGAAGCATATGTAAGCTAGCAACCACACGAATGCAGCGTAGGATGGATGGATGGAAAGATTGTGCCACATTTTATAGTATAGAAAATAGATACCATAAATTAGAAAGCACACCTTTCTTGATTTCAAAAAATAACTCATTAAGAAAGCATCGAGTAAGTAGATTGAAAGCTATCTTTCGGTGTCTTTCAAATGAATCACAAGGAAAACTCTCAATATAACAAGAAGCAATGGATAAGAACTACGTTGCGTGGGACCCAATTCAAGCAAAATCCACATAGACCCATTTAATACCAATGCAAGCACACAACCCTAACCAATTTTAATACAAATGCAAATCTAGCACATAGACCCATAGACAATTCATATAATTATGGAAGTATTGCAACATGCTTTCTAACACTTTGACTTCCAAACATCCAACACTTATTAAGAGGTGGAAAAACATGTCACAGTTATGGAATGTGATCTTCCATGTGAACAATAAGATGTAACAGATATAATATGTAACTTGGAAAGCAATAACAATCACTTTCATTGAGAGGCCTGTAAAAGTTTTGAAATTACCTTTGCTATAACTCTTGCTAGAATGAGATCATGTATGCTTTAATTCTCTTGCAAGGAAAGTGCAACATGGACTTCCTACAAAAACAGGAAAAAGAGAGAATTAGTGACGGCCTTGCTTGTCGAATTTTTGGTAAAACGAAACATGCCATCAAGTGAATACTTGTTAAAACAGACCTGAGTAGTTTTTGGTAGTTGAGGAAAAGTAAAGTGGCCTTGAGGACGATCCATTTTGCAGGCCTGATGATTATCAATCCTGGCTGATATTTACTACTGCTGATATTTACTACTTCTCTTACTACTGTTGTTATTTATATGTACATATGTTATTTACTATTGCTGATATTACATTTAAGAATACATTTAGAAAACACATTTCAAGAAACACACATTAAGTAATATTCCATTTAAGTATTGAAGTAGCAAAAGAAAGTATATGAAAACTCTAACATGGGCATGGGCACCAAAATTTGACAAACAAAAACTTGTTTCATCCTTTTAAAAGTAATATTAAACATAATTGTTGAACTAGCCAATAGTTCAAGAACCCTCAAGAACCATGTCTCAAGAACGCATAAAGAAATATTTGATGATGGATAACTTCACATTGAGTTATCCCAACCGTTCGACATCTGAACCATTGACCGCACCTAAAGATAAGAGAAATTAAAATGAGTATAAAATGAGTATGAAATTGATAGAAACAAATCAGTGATAATACAAAAAATAATACTTTATAAATAAGTTATAAGATAGTAGTAGAAAAGATAAGAGAAATTAGAATGTTTTGAAAAATTCACCGTATTTAAGTTTTTGATGAAATCCACAAAAATTATGTGGTCGCTTTCTTCTAACTTGTATGTGGCATTCTTGATATTGTATGATAGGTTTGACATTGCTATAACAGATTCAAGTTGCATGAATAGATGATCTGTCGAATCATACTTGTACATGCATTTCCCCTTTATTTTATTGTACCAACAACATTGAAGCTCAACACCTTCAGGCCTATCCAAAAGATCAATGTCATTATGGTAATCAAACACCCTATTACCATCCTTCTTTCTTATTCTTTGCACTCTTCCAATGTACCAAGTCCCATAAGAAGCGTCATGCTTTGTACTTTGAGATACACCTTTTCTTGTAGTACGTTCAGCTATCGCTATAGACTTGCTCTCACAATCTGATCCAATTCCAAAACCAATTGCAACACCCTTTTTGGGGGCCCTCTCATCTCGCCTGAAGTATACTCCATTCCTCACTTTAGTCAATCTATCTTTCGATAATGTCGGATTTCCATTCAATTGACTAACCAAACAAGAATTGTACATGTCCTTGCCATCGAGTTCCACCATTGGTTTGGTATTTATGTTTACATTCTCATCAACGGAATCTAAAATTCCATCCAACTCGTGCCTCCACTCACTTTCCATCATTTGCAATTCACTATCATTGTGTGCCATAAAAGACGAAGATTGGAATATGGATGTGGAATGACCCGGTGAAGAATTATCAACTACTTCATCCACAACTTCGAATGTTGAATAATTGTGATCCTCTATCCATGTTTTAAACCACCAAGAATCTTCCGTGTGTCCTTTTGGTTGCATGCGAAGACCTAGTAAAATTCCCTATGCATCCTCCAATCCTATATTGGGAGCTTCTATAATTTTATCATCTGTGGATATTGAATCCTATTGTGACAAGACGTCACCTTCCTCTACTGTTTGTTGATGCAATTTATTCCAGATACTCATTTGTTTCTTATGAGATTTATTGAAACGAAGCCCTTGGGGATTTGATTCTTCTTCAGCAACTCTATTAAGGTTTCCAATAGCATGAAGTAAGTCATTGAAATCATATTCCCTCTCTACTCCGACCATGCCACCTAATTTCCTAAAGAAGTTCTCACATACATCTTACCTAGTCAGGTGCAATGCACATGGCAAGTTAGGGTATTGATCACAAAATAATCTCATCAACAAAACCGCAAAGTGGCAAGAAATTTTCACATCTTGACATGCCTCTCTACTAATGAAATTAATGTTGACATTAGTATTTTCTTGTTCTTTGACCCAACATAGCCATAACGTGAAGAAATGATGGACTCTTGAAGAATTTCGCACCCTTTCCCAAAGAGTCAAACTAGGAGACAACAATATCAATATAGTCAGCAACGATTGCTAGATAGGTCTTTGTACCTGATGTCCTCTTTGTCCCGCCACTTGTACTTCTCATTTCCTTCAAGCACCTCTGGACATGCCTTGAAGCAATGAGTTGTGCTAAACCCCAGTTTTGGCGATCAATCCTCTCTATATCCTCAATTTTAATCATGTGGTCATCCACTTTAAAATTGTTATAAACCATTCTTACATGGTTAAAACTAATCAACTCTTCTCCAACAATCAAATCTCATCGACCACTAAACAAAGGATTCACTAGCTTTTAATTCTATTGTGGATGTAATCCTATTACTTTAAAGCCATCATACAACCCAGTTAGCTCCCACCCTTCCCAGGGAATTTGATATCTCATGCCTATCGTTGACTAATAATCCTTCAACATAAGCATTCTTCTCCTACTATCCCCATCTGAGGAATGACCAATAATAGGTCTTAACAAATGTTCCACATGTTTCTTCCATAGGTCTTCTACTTTTTCCCATTGTCGATGGACAAAATTTGTATCAAACCTGTTGCACGTTGGATGAACAACCACAACCAAATGAGGAAGCTTCTCATGTAAAGTGTTTGCAATAATAACACGTGCATAATGGCAAATCACACAATTCTTGAAGGCATCTATAATAATCTCATAGCTTGCAGCGCCCTCACCAACTGTCACCAAGAAATGTGATTGACACTTATGTTCTTCTTTCTTACCACAAAAACCCACCAATGTATCGCTTTTGGCTACCTACCTGACATATTTTTTCACAACAGTTTCATCTTCAGCAAGGCATACTGGAATTGGGCCCTCTATACCATGTTTGGCTTTATAAGAAGCATACACTTTTTCGATTAACTAAAAAATGTACTCATGCTTCCCTGGGATATATGCCAATTATTTTCTAACTTGCCTTAAAGTCATAGATATCGAAGGGCCAACCAGATTCAAGCTAATAAAGCTATGTAATCTAGGACCTCCCCATAACTTAATCATCTCATAAATGGATTTAGTCGATGCACTATATCTTCTCCCTGACTTTGAACGAACTAGGTTGTGAAATATATCTTGAACAAATCCCCAAACTGCATCTTTACCTTGTAATTTTCCTTGCTTATGAGCCTCGCACACATCCTTGCAAAACCTAAACACATCGTTCCTTCCAGTAGATTCGAACAACTTTTCCCTTAGAGACCCCATTCTAATAGACAGTGTAGCAACCTTTGTCCTCTCCCACCAAAGAGATTGTATTGTTAATCTATGTGTAGCATTTGCATCTCTTGCAACAATTTTGAGTTCAGTTTGAGTCAAATGGTCCAACCTTCTCCCTTTCCCTGTATCTCTCCCATGTCTTTTGATGTTGCTCCTTGATTCGTGATATAAACACATCCGAAAGTCATCACAAATAGGTATCAACTTAAAAAGATTGCATGTCAATGAATCAAAAGGGATTCCTGTTTCAAAAACCCTCTTGCAATGGATATGTCTGTATGTACCATTAATACGATATTCAACACCATAATAACATATTGTTCTCTTGGTATGTTTCTCTATGGTCCACAATCTGCCACCATGTTGGTCATCCATTAGAACCTTTGTGTCCAATCTCTCCCCTCTTCTATCAAGATATGGATCCCAATACCCCCAACATAGTAATATCGGGGGAGGCAATTGTCCTAGAATAAGATGAAAAAACAAATTAGAAAATGATCTACGAACTGCTACTAACAAGTAATAACAAATAAAGTAATGTGAAAATTAAAATTAAAATTAAATTAAAACTTGGGTAATTAACACACTTGAAGTAGAAGCATGTGAACTTGTAGAAAACCCCATGTGATGGCTGATGAGCCCCAAATTAGGTACTCTATAGCCTTTTTATGCCACACAAGCACAAGAATGGATAAGGAAAATACCTCTGTTTGTGGGGAATAATGCATTTGTTTTGATTATTTAATAAAGTACTTTAGAGATTATTCCTTTATGCTTAAAGGCATTTTTATGTGCTAATTATATGGAAATAGGCATGTATGAGCAAGCGCAGGTGATCTAGAAGGAAACAAGCAAATCCAGCTCAAAGATTGAAAGATCACAAGTGGATCAGTGCTCCATTTTTCCTGATTTATAGAAAAATCTTGTTTAGCAGGGTCAACATTTACTATGTGAAGTTAGGTTAAGGATTAGATAGAAATATCAACCTCTGAATAGCAGAGGGGCCGGTTGACATTTTGAGAGAAACTATTTTCAGCATACTTTATTCAAGACAGTTCTGTTTTCAAGTTTTTCCTAAGACATGAAGTTACGATTTTGATAATGGAAGACTGGTGTTATTTCGAATCCCTGAGTTTATAAGTTTTCTTCACTCCTGAAATACAGGTTGGAGAGGGCCCCCTCAACGAGTGTATCAGGAGCCTCGTTTTACTTCAGGTATTTTTCATGCGTTTTGTTAATTGAATTAATCATGGTGATGTGTGAAAATACTTTGATAGTTATTTACATAGCAGATTTTGATTTTAGAAGCAATGATTTTCTCTGTAGTTTGATAGTACTGATTCCGTAGTTTTGTAACACGTTGTCAGTAGTCCTGTACATGCATTCTGCGCATGCATATTTTACATTTGTTTTCCAACAGTTTATATTAATTCTACACAATGATTCAGATCTGCAATACCACGCATATTTCCCTTATCTGAGTTCGATCACATGAAAGTTAAATTGTTTCAGCTTTTTTATTTGAATAGAGTAATGATCATCACCTTCAGTACTTGATTGGAATAGATAAAGTTTGATTGATTTCCAGTATTCAATTTCTAGATTACATTTCCAGCTTTCAGTATTTGATTTCTAGATTAGATTTCTAGCTTTTAGTATTTAATTTCTAGATCAAATTTGTCAAGCTTTCATCATTTCATTCCTAGACTAAACTTCCAGTTTTCAGCATGCAATTTCTAATTAAGTCTTCAGCAGAATTAGGTTACAGATTTGCATCCTTTCATATTTTCAGCTTCTTAGTTTTAGAGCAATACTTCTATTTCCATTTCCCTCAAGCAACCTTTAGGATACGTTCAACACCCTGAACGACAAAGATCATTCTATAGTGCACATACAGTGCTTAGCACCTCTTAAGTTTGTATGCTCCCTGGTTGATAATTAAAGTATACTTCTGGTTTAGCTACCCTAATTAGGTACCCATTCCTGGAGTCCACCACTTTTTGGCGCTGTTGCCGGGGAGGTGCTTAATCTATAGAAGACATCTTGAAAAAATTAAATTTTTTTTTACCATGAATGCCTCGACTGTAGAGAGATAGATTTGGACACTTTCTGCCTAACCGCCCTATGAGTAACAACAGTTCTAATCATTCTCAATTTGAATTCCGTAACTCAGAAGACGAAGCTAATTCTAGCTACGATCCAAACCGAGATAACTTCTTTTTTAGCTCTAGCTCAAACACTACTATGGTAGAAGAAGATGATGAACCTAGAAAACTGTTCACTTTTCCCAATAGTGTACCTCTTGGGGATGCCAAGATGAAGAATATCAACCCTAATAACCTGCCAAACTTCCATGGCTTGACCTCAGAAGATCTTGACACATTCTTATTTGAATTTGAGGTAGTTTGTAGGTCATTTGGTTACACTACTGATGCACAAAAACTGAGACTCTTTCCTTCTACATTGAAAGATCTATCACTTGGATGGTTCATGATCCTAGAAGGAAACAACATTTTCACTTGGGACCAAATGAAACAATCCTTCCTAGAAAAATACAGGGACTACTGTAAGGCAAAAGATACAAGAGATGAAATCTTCAGAATGCAACAAGGAGAAAGAGAATCCCTAGAAGACTATGCACAACACTTTCAACTCAGTTACAAACGAGCTAGTCACTGTACCTTAGATCAAGAATCACTAAAACTTGTCCTTCTTAGAGGAATCAAAGAAGAAAATCTAGAAGTCGTGAACCTTCTAGGAGATGGAGATATATTCTAGAAAAATTATGACCAAATCCTACAAATATTCAAGAACTATTCTAGATCCAGAAAAGGTAAAAGTGGGACAAGGGATTCACATCCATTTACTGGGGGATCAACATCTTCAGGACCAAACCTCACAAAGTCTGATTTAGGGAACCTTCTTGATGATACAAAAACTGATATCCTTCAATCCCTAGCAATGCAACTTGATGCACTCCAAATAAAGAAGAAACAGGATGAGATAAACCAAGCATTGGAATTATTTTGCCCACGTTGCAGGAAGAAACATGAAAAGGGGCAGTGCACATTAAACACCATAGAAATATGTGGCCTCTACACTGACAATCACTCCACTGATAAATTCCCTCTTTTTCCCTCATGTAAAGCTGCCATTCAAGATCCCACAACTGAAGGTACAATAGAACAACTTTGTTTTGTTAATCAAAGAAGAAATAATTTTGTTAGGCCTTTCCAACCCAACAACCAAGCCTACTTTAATCAGGGAAGTAATCAACAAAGTTTGAACCCCTCAGCACCAGCCCCATGGCCATCTCAGCCAACTCCAAACCAGTGGCAGCAAAGCCAGGCACCATATCAACAACCTTATTACACACAATCTTATTCTTCATATTCCCCACCTTTTGCTCAGCCAATAACGAATTATGGAAATCCATATCCTTATTCAGTAAACTGGAGGGCTCCATTGCAGCAACCACTCATCATGCCACCCCCATAGAACCAACCAACTCCCAGACCTCCCCCAATTCCTGCCCATCCAGTTCCAATCCCAAACAACAACAGAGCAGGACAACAACAAACATACAACACTAAAATAATGCAATTCCCTACTTATGTAGTGGATACCTTGGAAATAAATGAAATTAATCTAAGGTCTAGGAAAACATTACAAAACACACACACGTAGAATAATCAAGGAGATGTAGATCATGAACAAACAACACAACCCGAAATTCAGCAGCCAACTGAGACAAACCCTTAGGAAGAAGAAATCTGGCCACAGATGCCCAATAGAAACCCTCCATTCCCTGAAAAACTCATTCAAAACACCAAAGAGGAGGAGGAGAACGCTATCCTCAATGAATTGAAGCATTTGAACATACAATTACCCATCTTACAAGCCATAAGAGATGTGCCAATCTGCAATACGTTTATTAAAGAAAATTGCTTAAAAAGACCTGGCAGAAAAAGACGTGACCCACCAACTATAAACGTAGTAGGGCAATTAGCAGATTTAATGTTGGGTGTCATTGTCAACCCCAAATACCTTGATCCAGGCAGTCCAGTAGTCAACGTGACCATCAACAACATACATATTTCCAGCAACCTAATTGATTTGGGGGTTGCAATCAACGTTATGACAAAGGACACAATGATAGCCCTAGGACTCCAATCGATGGTCAGACCAACAACTACCGTACTAGAACTTGCTGACAGATCAACTGTAAAACCTAAAGGGATGATCGAAGACATCATTATCAACATAGAATCCTGGGAGTACCCAGCTGATTTCATAGTTATAGAAGTAAAAATTAAACTCAGTGGGTACCCAATAATACTAGGGAGACCTTAGCTAGCAACAGCGGACGCCTATATAGGCTGTAGATCTGGCAACATGACAATCACTGGTGGGAAAGCTAGAAAGAAATCATGATTTATCCTCCAGCAAGAAAGTCTTCAGACCTAGAATATTAAAACTGGACAGATGATTATAATGATATAACAGACCAAAACATACAACCTGTTCTTACCATTGAAGCTGCCCTAACACTAAAAGCCATCGATGAAGACAGTCATTTAGATATATTTATTCAAAATGCATCTTCTAATCATGATATTTTTGAAGATTTTTTTGGCATAGGTCAGCAACAAGAACATAAAATATTAAACCACAACTCTAACAGAATGTGGGCATAAGTGCTCACACTTGAACAACATTCAATACAGATCAAAAAAGTTGAGATCATGCCTAGAAAGACAGTTAATATTAACTCCAATTTAGAGCCAGGACAAGAACAATAGTTAATGAAGGTATTGTCAGGCAACAACAAAGCTTTTGCATGGACATACACTGACATGAAGGGTATCCACCCAGACATTTGCAAGCATTACATATATATCAAGGAAGGTGTTGTTCCTATCAGGAAACCATAGAGAAGGATGAACCTAGCATTAAAAGACATAGTTAAGCTAGAGTTACAAAAGCTATTAGATGCAGGGTTCATATACCTAATCTCAGATAGTGAATGGGTCTCACCATTGGTTATAGTTACCAAGAAAGGAGGGAAGTGGAAGATCTATGTGGATTACAGAGAGCTCAATAAGGAAACTAAAAGAGATCACTTCCCCCTACCATTCATCGACCAAGTATTGGATACATTGGATGGAAACAATTTTTTCTCATTTTTGGATGGGTTCAGTGGATACAACCAGAACCTAATCCACCCAGCTAATCAAGATGAAACAACATTTACATTCCCATGGGGCACTTATGCATACAAAGTACTACCCTTTGGACTCTGTAATGCCCCAACAACATTTCAAAGGTAAATTTTAAGCATCTTCTCTGATTTTATTAATGATCAAATGGAATTCTACATGGATGACTTCACACCCTATGGCCAGAATTTTGACCAGGCATTAAAGCATCTAGAATTAGTCTTGAAAAAATGCATCGAGATGAGCTTATGTCTGAGCAATGATAAATGCATAATGCTGATGGAATAAGGCATCGTGCTTGGACACCATATTTCACAGAGAGGAATCGAAGTTGATCAAGCAAAAGTCATAGTCATCAGGACACTGCCACCACCTGTCAAACAAATAGATGTGAGAAGTTTTCTTGGGAAAACAGGCTACTATAGAAGATTTGTCAAAAGTTATAGCAAAATTGTTTCACCAATGTTTTCTCTTCTCACTAAAGATACAGAATTCATCTGGACAAACCATTGTATGTCAACAATTGAAAACCTCAAGGAGAAGACAATCAAAGCCCTAGTACTCCAGGGACCCAATTGGACACTACCATTCCACATAGATTTGGATGCTTTAGAAAAGGCCATTGGGTCAGTCCTTGGGCAAGAAGAAAAGAGACTGTATGCCATATACTACATTAGCAAAAACTTGGCAGGAGCAGAACTAAATTATACAGTCACAGAAAAGGAGTTCTTGGCTATCATACATGCAATAAAAAAATTTAGGCACTACATATCTGGATACCAAGTTTTTGTCCACACCGACCATTCATCAATCAGGTATCTTATGAATAAACCTAATACAAGTGCTCGAATAATTAGATGGATAGTCCTCTTGCAAGAATTTGACATAACAATCCTGGATAATCCAGGCAAACACAATGTAGTGGCTTATTTTCTGTCTAAACTCACCCATGGACAAGACAATGAATTGGTAAATGATAACTTCCCCGATGAGCACCTTTTTGCAATCTCAACAAAAATCCCATGGTTTGATGACATAGCAAACTACTTAGTGTATGGTAAATTCCCACAACATTATAGTCACCAAGAAAAGAACAAAATCATAAGGCAAAGTGCCACTTACACATGGATAGAATGAATGCTTTTAAAAAAAGGGCCAGACCAAATATTGAGATGATGCATCAGAGAATATGAAGTCCATGACATACTGCATTCCACTCACAACGAGCCATGTGGAGGACATTATGCTGCAAAAAGAACGGGCTATAAATATTGCAAACTGGATATTATTGGCCAACACTCCACAAGGACTCCTATGAATATGTTTCACATTGTGATGACTGTCAACGAATGGGGAAGCCTACACAAAGGGAAGAAATGCCTCTACATCCCGAAATCTCTTTGGAAGCATTTGAAAAATGGGTATTTGATTTTGTTGGTCCATTCAAACCCCCATCAAATCAGAAAAGCTATATTCTAGAATGCACTGACTACCTTACAAAGTGGGCAGAAGTAATAGCACTTGCAGTAGCAAATGAAACAAATTTGGCAAATTTTTTACAGAACAAATCTTCCACAGATTTGGAGTCCCACGAGAGATGGTTTTTGACCAAGGCACACAGTTTACATCCAAACTCATAGAGGACCTGCTTCGAAGAAACAATATTAAACACCGGAATTCCTCCTCCTACCACCCTCAAGCTAATGGTCAAGCTGAGGTGACAAACAAAGAACTAGAAAGAATCTTGACAAAGACAATACAACTACACAAAAGATATTGGGTAGACAGATTAAGTGAGGCAGTTTGGGCTTATAACACCACATGGAAGACAACAACAAGCTTCACCCCATATGAGCTAGTTTATGGAAATAAAATAATGCTTCCCATTGAGTTTGAAATCAAAACATTGAGAATTGCAGCCAAGTTAAACATGGAACTTTCAGACATCCAACAGGAACGCATGATGCAATTAAATTAGTTGGATGAGCAACGCCAACAGGAACTTAGCCACACTAAAATCATCCAGCAACAAAGGAAGAAATGGCATGAAAAAAACATCAAGCAGAAGAAATTCAAAGAAGGTGACAAGGAACTACTATATGACTCCAGGTTTCAGACTTTTAAAGTAAAACTCACAACTAGATGGCTTGGACCCTACATAATTGGAAAAATCTATGACAATGGAGGTGTCAGAATTACAACAATCGATGAAGAAAAATTCCCCATGTTGGTGAATGGACATAGGCTTAAACTTTATAAGACACCATAGTCCAGAGAGGAGTTCACACAGACACTTTATCAGCAAAGTCTAATGCTAATAGAGAGCATAGATCATCATTGATTCCAATTACAAAATAAATAAAAGAGAAAAAATGAAAAAAAAGAAAAAAGAAAAAATGAAAAAATAGAGAAAAAATGAAAAAAGAAAAAAAAAGGAAAAAAAGAAAAATGAAAAGAGAAAAAATGAAAAAATGAAAAAAGAGAGGGAAATAAAAAAATCCAATCAGGTTATGACAAATGAAAATTGATGGACTTGATCCATCCCTATGAAGAACCATCAAGTAATTTCAATCGAGCCAAAAGCATATTTCAAGCGAGCCAACAACCATATTTCAAGCGAGCCAGAAAAATCTAGCAGCAAAGAAATCAACAACACTAGCAAGAGAATAACAAACAAATATAAAAAAAATTGATCAATAGAACTAGCAAGGAATATCAAAAAAATTCAAACAAGAGAGACATCAAATCAAATTTCAGAACCTTCAATCAAGTGAGCCAACAGTCAATTCAAGCGAACCAGAACAACAGAAAATCTAGCACTACAGAAATCAAATCAATCGAATTCAGAGCACTAGTACAAATGCAATGCTGAACACAATGAAAAGTCATATCAACAAACTTGCACAAAGATTCAAGCAAGCAAATGCAACAATTTCAAGACAACTGACAGAAATAAGACAAAAAGGCATAACTACCGACATGACCAAAATAACTACAGAAGCAAGTGAAATCTACTACGAAATCCAATGCCCATACAATCATGCCCACATCATACACTCAGGTACGCTAGCATAATAGGTAATCATTGAACTCTTTGTTTTATTTTCAAACCAAATCATTCTCCCCACAAAAAAGTTATTTTTCAAAGTTGAGGATAGCTTTTAAGTTATTTCGGCGGCACAGTTCAGAGTTACCTCACTGAATCATGATTACCTACCTTAGACATGTCAGAGAGGGACAACCTTCGCATCTAGCTACTATATCCCCTAATGATCAAAGAAACAACACAATGTACAATGATGGAAAGAAACGCAGTGTGCAATAATGGAAAGGAATGTATAAGTCAGCAAGTATGATGCACAATGATCAGGATGAGTGCGGAAAAATAGCTAAATAAGGTAGCAGAATATACAAGAGGACCCAATTTGGAAATACAAGCTGCTCAAGAAGCAAGGAAACTGGAATATCACATTGCCACTTAGCCATCAAGCTGACCACAAGGCTGTGATCAATCTCGACTAGTTGGGTAAGTCAGCCACCAGTCAAAGCTTTTTGTTCTATTGATTATATTAGCAAATTCAAAAATGACGATGGGGTTCAAGAAGAGCGAGCCATAGGATCACACGCCCATTTATGAAAGCCCATAGGTGTTGTCCATCCTCTGTGATGCGGGTTGGATGCCCTTTATCTCAGGACTGAGAGGGTCCAATACTAAAGTGGCCCTAGAATTTGCTAGGAACCTGAAACACATAAAAGATGAACAGTTTGTCACCCAGATAAGGGGACTACGTATCAGGCTTGACGAGGAGGCAATTGCGAAATACACAGGACTGCCCATGGGTCTGTACTGGGGTAGAGATGACCAGGAAGCCAACCAGAGGGAAAAGTCATCCTTCTTCGGACAAGGGGAATTTTATGAAGAAGAAATGAATGGAGTCAAAAGAATAACCATGCCAGCGCCTTGGGACGAGATAGCTTCTGTCATTCTGAAATATATAACGTGCATAGGGAGACTTAGCTATGTCCCAATCTTCCACTTCCAAATTTTGGATATTCTAAGACACATGGGCCATATTACACCAAATAAAAATATCAACATTCCCTATTATCTTCTTCAGTCTCTGAGAGAGATGAGCAAAAAGGTAGTTCAGGGAAAAGAATATGCACTAGCCCACCATGGGCTGATCAAATTAATAATTTGTGAGGAATTGATGGTATAGGTTCTAGAACTCTCATGCGAGGAGTTTGTGATGGTCTTAGCCGAAGATGTGCAGAGAATGAGGGGCACACCTAATCTAGGCATACCCCTAGCTTCTGGATCAAAATAAAAATATACCTTTGCGATGGGATCTAAGCGAAAGATTAACCTGGATAGAGACAATGAAGTTATGGCCGACACCCTGATTAGAATTAAGCATTCAAAGGAGGCAGTAACACATTTTGACCTCACCCTTCAATGCACATACAAGGAAGTTCAGGAAGCCATCAGTGAGAGGTGGACAAGAATCAAAGAAGATTTGAAGAAGAGGGAGCCTCACTCCCCCCTCAGGCTAGAGACTGCTCTCACTAAGGCTAAGTTATACAGGGAATCATTAATAAAGCACCAGCTCACATGGATAGGCATGAAACTTAGTCCACCATTCTTTATTCCTTTGATTCTCAAAGAATAGGTCGATGAAGAGGAGGAGAAAATATCATGGACCAAAGATGACCAGACCTTGGGCTATCATAGACAGGCAGTGACCCCGAGGGTCGTTGCCTGGGACATCAGAGAAGCTATCCAAGAACAAGATATGCCACCCAGGGATGGGTGACTCCTTCATTCTGTGGGAGATGATGAGCCCCAAATTAGGTACTCTATAGCCTTTTTATGCCACACAAGCACAAGAATGGATAAGGAAAATACCTCTATTTGTGGGGAATAATGCATTTGTTTTGATTATTTAATAAATTAGTTTAGAGATTATTCCTTTATGCTTAAGGGCATTTTTATGTGCTAATTATATGGAAATAGGCATGTATGAGCAGGCGCATGTGATGTAGAAGACAACAAGCAAATCCAACTCAAAGACTGAAAGATCACAAGTGGATCAACGCTCCCCTTTTCCTAATTTATAGAAAAATCCTATTTAGCAGGATCGACATTTACAATGCGAAGTTAGGTTAAGGATTAGATATAAATATGGACCTATGAATAGCAGAGGGGCCAGTTAACATTTTGAGAGAAACTATTTTCAGCATACTTTATTCAAGATAGTTCTATTTTCAAGTTTTTCCTAAGACATGAAGTTACGATTTTGATAATGGAAGACTGGTGTTATTTCAAATCCTTGAGTTTATAAGTTTTGTTCACTCCTAAAATATAGGTTGGGGAGGGCCCCCTCAATGCGTATATCAGGAGCCTCATTTTACTTCAGGTATTTTTCATGTGTTTTGTTAATTGAATTAATCATGGTGATGTGTGAAAATACTTTGATAGTTATTTACATAGCATATTTTAATTTTAGATGCAACGATTTTCTCTGTAGTTCGACAGTACTGATTCCGTAGTTCTGTAACACGTTGTCAATAGTCCTGTACATGAATTCTGTGCAGGCATATTTTACATCTGTTTTCCAATAGTTTATATTAATTCTAGACAATGATTTAGATCTGTAACACCATGCATATTTCCCTTATCTGAGTTTGATCACATGAAAGTTAAATTGTTTCAGAATTTTTATTTGAATAGAGTAATGATCATCACTTTCAGTACTTGAATGTAATAGATAAAGTTTGATTGATTTCCAGTATTCGATTTCTAGATTAGATTTCTAGCTTTCAGTATTTGATTTCTAGATTAGATTTCCAGCTTTCAGTATTTAATTTCTAGATCAAATTTGTCAAGCTTTCAACATTTCATTCATAGACTAAACTTCCATTTTTCAGCATTCAATTTCTAATTAAGTCTTCAGCAGAATTAGGTTACAGATTTGCATCCTTTCATATTTTCAGCTTATTAGTTTTAGAGCAATACTTCTATTTCCATTTCCCTCAAAGAAATCTTTAGGATACATTCAACATCTTGAATGTCAAAGATCATTCTATTGTGCACATACGGTGCTTAGCACCTCTTAAGTTTGTACGCTCCGTGGTTGATAATTAAAGTATACTCCTGGTTTAGCTACCCTAATTAGGTACCCATTCCTGGAGTCCACCAACGGTGATGGTAGTGATGGGACCAAGAACTTAGTTAAACTTTGTTGGGACTTAACATTGGTAGGCTTCTTCGGTCTCCCAACTGTTCCACTCCTCAACACAACTGCATCATGCGAAGTCTCATCTGTAGTAGCAGTGTGCTTCCTTGATTTCATGTGTTCATTTAGAGAACTGACAATATTACCACTTGCCGGCACCAAAGAAAACCATCTATTGCATCGTGTACATTCCACTCTTACTTTTTTCTTGTCCTCATAGTTTGCAAGTGTTGCTTCCACCACCGTGAACAAATTAGGCTCTTGCGTTTGGTTGGAATCATCTAGAAGTTTGATTGCTTGATCATTCTCAAGTCAATCTGTAGCCACGGTTGTCTGCTCTGCTCTGTTACATGAAGGAATTTCATTACTTCCCAACATTGAAACATGATGTTGATGGGATCCTGTTTTCATATGATTTTTTTTGAAGTTACGAACCGTTCGCGCTGCCAAGGATACTTCCCCTGTTCCATAATCAATGCCACAAATTTCACAACGGATCTTTATATTAGATTTTCCATTTTCTGAATATACCTTCACTGTTAGCTTCTCCTTAACAAACTCTTCCATTAAACTATTCACTTTCTGTTCCCAAGATGCCAATACTTTAGGATCAACCACTACAACTTGTTCCACTACCTAAGACACATGATGAACCACTTCAACTTGTTCCACTGACTGAGACACATGATCAACTCTTGGTTGTTAATGCATAGGTTCCTCCATGTAGGGACCCTAACCTAGGTCCTTTGTTTGTTTTACATCTCTCAATAAAATCTGTCTTTCACTATTTACATTTCGTTTCATATTTATGTTTTCTGGTTTCTGTTGTTTCTATTGGCTGTAAAAAAAAAAAATTTACAGTTTCAGATAAATATATATCTACTAGTTGTTGTTCCAACATCAAATGTAGTATTTCATTCTCAGCATACATATAAGCATGTAATTTACCTTACTAATATCTTAAGTTACATGAGATTATAGAAGTAAAATTTATAGAGTTAAAAGCCAATTATACTTGACTAAAAAATACCTGTAGATAGCTAGTAGATCCACCCTTATTGTTGTCCTCATTTGTTGTTTCCCTTTGCTTTTCCCTGCAACCAAAACCTCCCCCCCAAAGCTTTGAAACTCAACCAACCCAAAACAGTTTTTCCACCTTGCCAACTGGCGAGGTCTCGCCGACCACCCAGCTCCAAAGGTACCCCTTTGGACCCTCGATCCCAAACCGAGTACAAGCCAACCTTCTCTCCCTTCTGAATTATCTCCAACAAAAACCCCCTTTCAGCTCTTCTCTGAAAATCCTATGTCTACTCTCCAAACTTCTCCCAAATAACTAAGGTAAAAAGATCCCCCTCTTCTTCCTCTCTTGTCCATATTATCCCATGTTTGCCGACTCTTCTCCCCATTACTACCCCTATCCTCATCATAAATTCCTCAAACCTCATGTCAGTCCTCGAGCCCTCAACTTGGACTCTTATTAATCATTAAATAATATATTCATGGACTTTGTAACTCAAATTTCTCAATTAAAAACTAATAAATCATTATTCTTAGTCAACATCCAATTACTCATATTAATCACTTAATTAATTACTTAATATTAATTGTCAGTTCATATTAATCACTTAATTAATTACTTAATACTAATTGTTAGTTGATTAATTAATAATAACCTAATAATCTAATTAATGATTTAACATACTTCCATTATGCTAATTACCCTCTAATTTTACATTCAATTAATTTAATTTATTAATTACCAATAATAATCCTGTGTTCTAATTAATCTTAAGCATGATCCTTATAAAACTAATGGTTTATAACCAATTCTTATCCATACTTCTTAATTAATTATCTACTCTTGCAATTAATATTTACTTATCAAATTAATACTACTTAATTTTACATCACAATAATCATTTAACCATTTTAACCCTTAGTTTTTTTACTAATCAACTCATTAGCATTCGATTAATCATTACTAACCAATTGCATCGTTTACTACTTAAGTTAACCGTAACTTCTTTATTAATCAACACTAATCAATCATTAATGGGCAATAATTAATGATTAATGGACATTAATTAATCATTAATCAACATTATTAACCCTAATCATCATTATTTAATTATTAATCAACAATAATTACATTCTTATTCAACATTATTTCATGAAATTTATAAATATGTAGGCGAGTTATGTAAGCGTAGCTACTGCTTACATACCTAGCGTAAGTACACTAACAGTAATAACTCACACACATCAATCATAATCATGAAACTTACTATTTATTGACATATGTTTTAACATAGTTTGCAAGGTGTGTCCTTTTACCTAACTGCATTTTATTAAGTTACGACAATTCATACATTACCGAGTTACAACACATAATCAATCAAGGTCTTTACACACATACAGTGAGATCTTGTTTTCACCCCTACTTCACGCTACACCTATCTACCTACATCATCACTAACTTCCACATCCTATCCTATCCTCTGCTGGACTACCTTGAAATGTCAAGTCATGACCGGTTCCAGCTAGAACCCGTAAGCGGAAGTGTCGACTACATCGACCAAGCTTCCCCAGCAAGCAACCACCAGTCATCATCACACACCTTGGGGAGCGCACCGTAGAACAACCCTCCCATGACTCTAGGTTTTGGGATAAACGGTGGGTAAAGCCTCCACCCCCCTAATGGAATAAGGGACTATGTATACCCGACATAAGAACAGCGTTGCACTTGTACTCAGTCTGTCATCGTATAACCAATCTGGGCGGTTGAGTTTCCTGAAACCCCACCCCACCAATGTCATAATATACATCAGAATAATAATCATGTGAAAGTAAATAATGCATCACTCGCATACCATTTATCTTTCGAAGTCCATGTCCCCGAGGCTCTCCCACCTTGTAGGATCCAGCAATCACTTAGCCGTTTTAACCTGTAAGTCAGTCCTTGACATACAATATGGAATATCATGCATAAATCCTCAACATATACAAATACATTTCATAATAACATAACAATAATAAACTCATTTATTCACCATGAACTTGGCATAACATCCATTTATTCACATATAACTATAACGGTATCCACGTACCCATCATTCAGTAACTTGCATATCTAATTAACACATGATACATATCTAAACATGACTATCGATCATAATACTAACATCACACACACACACACATATATATATCGACAAAATAATAGAACCATATGTCCACAGTGTCGTCAAACCAATGATGTCTCACAATCAAACAAATACAACATATAATAGTAGTTCAGGTAGTAATGTCAAAACGAGGCGTTACATACACCCACCCTTCAGGAAACTTCGTCCTGAAGTTATGGTAAAAAAAGTGTGGGGTAATCACGACGCATAGTCTCTGCATCCTCCCAGGTAGCAAAACCTAAGCTATATCAGTCCCACTGGGCCTTAAATTGGTCCACCAAACGGTGCCTCAACTATTTAACCCTGAGGTCCAATATAATTAATGGTTCGACCTTGATGGTTGCCTCATCCGAAACCTATAGTTCCTTCCAATTTATTTTATGTGACTCATTAGCTACATAATTTCATAAAACAGATACATGAAAAACATTATGAGTTTTGTGCAAATGGGGTGGCAGCGCAAGATGATACGCGACGGGTCTAACCTTCTCTAAAATTTCAAAGGGTCCTATAAATCGTGGTGACAACTTTGTCCCTTTCCCAAACCTGATGGTACTTTTGCTAGGCCTGATGCGGACGAACACTGCATCACCAACCTTATAGATTCTATCAACCCTATGTGGATCGGCATAGCTCTTCTGTCTATCCCAAGCTTCCTTTAACCGTTGTCTAATCTGAACAACCTGTTCTTCCATCTTCTGAATCAACTCAGGTCCTATAATTACTCGATCCTCTAACCTTTCCGAACTCAATGCTGTCCTATATGGCCTTCCATATAATGCTTCATATGGAGGCATCCCAATTGAGCTATGTTAACTATTGTTGTAAGCAAACTCTACCAAAGGTAAGTGTTTTTCCCAATGAGTTTGCTGATCCATGACATACATCCTCAACATGTCCTCCATCACCTAATTCACTCTTTCTGTTTTCCCATCAGTCTTTGGATAGTAAGCAGTGCTTAGATTCAACTGAGTACCCAACGCCGATTGCAAACTTGTCCAAAACCTGGATGTAAACCTGGAATCTCTATCCAATATAATCTTCTTGGGAAACCCATGGAGACGAACAACTTCATTTATGAACACACGTGTTACATCCGTGACATCATAGGTCTCCTTCACTGGAATGAAGTGAGCAGTTTTGGTCATTTTGTCAACGATGACCATAATGGCATCATGCCTATGAGAGGTAAGAGGAAACCCCACCATGAATTCCATGGAGATAACTGTCATGTCCCAAATTTGGAATTGGGTCACAATGGCCTAATCACATTAGCCATATTCATTAGAGTTTGTAAAATTGATGTTAAGGGTCAAATAATTGCCAAGGAGGAAAATTACTAGTTTCCTAAGTTTGGGGTGGAAGATTTGAGATTTGGAATAAGGGGGATAATAAATGATGTTTAGACATTAGAAGGGTTAAAGTATTTAATAAATAGAGTGAATAAAGAAATTCAAGAGAAATCCTAAGTGACAAATGGTTTTGGAGACATATGGAGGATGTGGGACCCACACTAGCTTGATTTTTCATAATACATGGTATCTCTCTTTTGCAAATTCGAATTAATGGGAATGTGAACACTCTTGGGTGAGTTGTTAAGTCATAAAACATATCATTGAGCATCTTATGTCGAATTGGGAAGTATTGGTAACCTCCATGGAAGATAAAGAGTCAAAGTGAAAGTTTGTGGACACTTAGGCTAGATTCCCTAGCCCCTATGACACCAATGATGGAGCATCTATGACAACTATGACAAATTGCAGACCTGACCTCTGACATCTGACCACTATGACATTTCAGCCCCAAAAATAGGCTCAAAGAAGGCGAATTTGGGAGTTGGAGAAGCCAAAGAGACTCAAAATCGAATTTGGGAGAAGATGGAAGGTTGGAACTAGGAGACAAGTGGCAAATGTGGAATATTTCCTAAATGAAAATCTATTGAATATATTGAGAGTATTTTGACCCTTAGAAGGCTAATGTTGGTTATAAAATGTAGAAATGAAGTATGAGAATAGCTTTTTATCATTTGTAGAATTTGCAATTGCAATTGTGAAGAGGGAGAGCTAGTGGATGACTAGTTTCTTGCCTTAGCCAATTTCGAGGGTGAAAGATTCCCATCCAAGTTGGCAATTGGAAAGGAAATTCAGAACTTTCATTTGGAGATTTAATGGAGTCTTTATTTGTAGGTGTAAGCTACAGGGCAGCTCATGGTTTCTTCTATTGCAGCTCGCTCTTTCAACCATTTCCAGTTTTGATGGCATATTCTTGATCCTTGAGGGAGGGCGTTTTTGGTGAGATATTGTACTCTTTGGGGGAGCTTCTAATGCCCCATTTATTTTGTAATATGAATTAAATACTCTTTTCTTCATCTCCAAAAAGTTTCAGGTCGAAATTCCAAGTAGAAATGTATAAATCTCATTTTTAATGGAAGAACAATGCCATTTCCCCACTACCTTGTTGTGAGCCAATGTATTGATGATGATTTCGAATTAATGGATGATTATATGATATATTTGTGATAAATATACTTCCATGGATGTCTTATACAAGTTTCATGTATTTTACTTGAGCATTTGAAGCATTTTTACTCAGTTTAATTGCATTGGGAGAAGAAATAGTGCCATTTCCCCAAGGGTCGAATTGGGGATTTTTGCAGTTGAATGGGAGAGGGTGAGAACAGTTGTAATAAACCATTAATGGTGCATATGAGACCTTAATAACATAATTAACACATTACATACCTCTTTTCATAAATTTGAGTGGGTTTGGAGGCATTTGGGAAGCCATTTTCAGTACTTACCTTAGGGGGATTTGAACCCCAAATTACTAGTAAAATTGCATACTTGGTCCAAAATATTAAGAGAGTTTGCAGAGGTCTTTTGGTGGCCATATGTTATCCATGAACATCATATTCAATTCATAATATCATTAATAAACCTTCCTTGAATATTTGAAGGCATTTGAAGTCAATTTGAGACCTAGAGACCAATACTAGTCAAAGGGAAATCACTAGTAAAGTTACCTACATTGACCAGAATTGAAAGAGTATTTGCAGAAGTGTTTTAAAGGTACAAAGGCATCCTTGAAACACATATTTATGTTCTAATATCATTCATATACCTTCTCAAAATATTTGGGATCATTTGGGGCAAATTTGGGACCTAGAGATCGAAACTAGTCAAAGGTCGAACCAAGGAAAAAAGTGAAAAATTGCAATTTTAATAAAATTCCTAATAAGGGACATTACAGTGGTATCAGAGCATGGTCCTTGCACCTGTGTATTAGGTACATACATTCAAGAATAATTGGTAGCCATGTCTTACTATTATGATGAATCCTATGAGTACAATTCTTATGAGGAATATGCAGATGCTTATGAGCAATATGAAGCAGAATGTGAATGGTATGAGGAAGAGGTGCCATCATGAAACACTTCTTACAATTTAAAGAGAAATGAAGATTATTCTTATGACTTTAAATCTGATGAATATGAGTGTGTCACACCAACCAAGGATAATTCTATGAGTGAGTTCCAAAGATGGAGAGCAAAATATAAAACCTTGCCCCAACAATATCAAAAATATCAAGAATATCTTGCTTTTAGCAAAAATACACAAAATGCCATGTCTTTTGAGTACTATGCTGAACATGTTTTTGAAAATAGGCCCAAAAATGAAGATGTGGAGTTAGTGAAGAAAGGTTTATGCCCTTCTTGTAAAAACCCTTGGAGCGAGTATCATATATGTGTGCATGAAATGATGTCCTCCTTGAGGAGAGCTTTTGAGATTTATTCAAGAAGAGATTCCAAATATATTGATTCTAAGGAAAACAAGGGGCAAAATGCATCAGCTTGCTTTAAGGAGCAAAAGGAAGAGACATCACAACAGCATGAAGAAGATTCTATTGAAAATATGGAAGATCATTTCGAGACACCTTATAGCTTAGACATGAACCAAAGAGCATCTACTGATGGATGCTTAAAATATGAAGGAGTACCTACTGATGGGTGCTCACACCTCTATGTTGGTGACATAGAGATCACTTTTGAAAGTGTTTCTACAAGTACAAGTTTCATTAAGCATGATAATGAAGACCTTGTAGCAGTTTAAGAAGAACCAAGATCAACTTCCCCATCACCACTTGAGCTTCATGAAGTTGGTCCAAGCAAAATTGAAGAAGATGAGGAGGTTCATTTGCAAGAGCCTCATTTTCTTGAAGGGTCCTTAGGAGGTTCATTTGCAAGAGCCTCATTTTCTTGAAGGGTCCTTAAAGATGAATGAAAATCAGATCCAAGAGTCCCTCAGCATTCTCCATGACACTCAAGCATTGGTGTCAAATTCTTGTTGGAGAGCTACTTCATTGGAGGAAACATCCTTCCTTGAAGACATGGAGAAGATTCAAAGAGCAATGTGCCACATCAAAGGTAATTTCATGTCTTTGCTTTTTGATAAAAACCATTTTTTTGAGCTTAATGGATTGTTACATGATGCATACTTGAAGAATAATGAGGATATTCATAAGCTCACAATTCAAAATGAGCAACTTCTTGAAAAGTTGTAAGATACTTGTTTTTCCTCCTATGTTTCAGATTGTCAAATGTTAGATTGTTTGGAGGATTCTCATGACATGGTGGATCATGAGAAATGTGGGAATTTGAATTTGCTTAATGTGTTTGAAGATGAACTTGAAGAGATCCAAACACTTGATGTGGTGGAAGAGGAACTTGAATTGTCTCTTGATGAAGCTTATGCAATTTTTAAAGAAGAGCATGATTCCTCTACATTGGAACCAATCTATGACAAAGGTTTCCCACTTTTGAAGGAGCTGCCTGATACTACCCACATGGATCCTTCCCATGATGAAACTCCTGAACTTTTTGATCATTTGTGTGAGTTAGTACATTCTCCTACATCCTACAATTCCATGTTTTGCAGTATTAGTCTCAATGAAGTATGGGTGAAACGGTTCTTTTTTATGGTGCCACATGAGGAGTATGGAACTCCTAGATTCAACTTTTATGATGACATGGTTGGAGCACATTCTTATTCGCATTTTCAGTAGCATAATTTGTCACTTTATGATGATTCACATCTACATGGATCCACCTATGATATGGATTTGAGTCACTTGAAGACTCATGGTTTTTCTTGCTCAACACTGGGTTCATTTGATGTTAGAGGAACTTCATCCAACACTTGGATGAATATATTTATGATGGGAGAACATTTTTGTTGGCAGCCACATACTTTGTTACATCTTTATGATTCTCACATTCATGGATGTATGGGTGAGACTTCTTTGAGTCATTTGAAGTCTCCTTGTTTTTTCTGCTCATTATTTGGTTCAGATTTTAGTGGAGATTCTTCATTCACTTCTTGGATGAAAGAATACATGGTTGAATATTTTGATGCATATCACACCCTTTTGGAGCAGCATTATAGGACATGGGATCCTCACCTATGTCATTGGAGTAGATTTGATTGGTCACTTGAAGCTTGTATGCACTTGGAAAATCGTGGTCTACTTGCTTGGAGGTACAAGCACTTTCATGATTCTTTGATGAAGCACCTCCTTGATGTACATTTTCATTATGTAGTTATGTACTTTGATGATATATATTTTGTACTCATGATGTTTGGAAAAATGCATACAAGAAAATGGGATCCAGGAATCATCTTATCTAATAGTATGGGTTGGAGAGCACTCTTCATTGTTGGGGTGCAATACAAGCAATGGGACCTTGGAATAATTTTTATCTCATTGGTTTCAATTTTTTGGGGGAAACAAGAAGTATGGGAGATGGATTTCCCACTTAATAAAGTGATTTTTATCAGAGTAGTGCAGCAGCAAGCATGGTGGTTCCTCTCTAAAATCTTCATGGAAACTCAAAGACTCAAGGTTTGGCAATTCAATGGCAACTTCAAAGAATTATACAGAAAGCAGGTTCTTCAACGCCCATGTTTGAAATTGCTTGAGGACAAGCAATATTGGGAAGGGATGATTTGTCATGTCCCAAATTTGGAATTGGGTCACAATGGCCTAATCACATTAGCCATATTCATTAGAGTTTGTAAAATTGATGTTAAGGGTCAAATAATTGCCAAGGAGGAAAATTACTAGTTTCCTAAGTTTGGGGTGGAAGCTTTGAGATTTGGAATAAGGGGGATAATAAATGATGTTTAGACATTATAAGGGTTCAAGTATTTAATAAATAGAGTGAATAAAGAAATTCAATAGAAATCCTAATTGACAAATGGTTTTGGAGACATATGGAGGATGTGGGACCCACACTAGCTTGATTTTTCATAATACATGGTATCTCTCTTTTGCAAATTCGAATTAATGGGAATGTGAACAATCTTGGGTGAGTTGGTAAGTAATAACACATGTCATTGAGAATCTTAGGTCGAATTGGGAAGTATTGGTAACCTCCATGGAAGATAAAGAGTCAAAGTGGAAGTTTGTGGACACTTGGGCTAGATTCCCTAGCCCCTATGACACCAATGATGGAGCATCTATGACAACTATGACAAATTGCAGACCTGACCTCTGACATCTGACCACTATAACATGTAAGCCCCAAAAATAGGCTCAAAGAAGGCGAATTTGGGAGTTGGAGAAGCCAAAGAGACTCAAAATCGAATTTGGGAGAAGATGGAAGGTTGGAACTAGGAGACAAGTGGCAAATGTGGAATATTTCCTAAATGAAAATCTATTGAATCTATTGAGAGGATTTCAACCCTTAGAAGGATAATGTTGGTTATAAAATGTAGAAATGAAGTATGAGAATAGCTTTTGATCATTTGTAGAATTTGCAATTGCAATTGTGAAGAGGGAGAGCTAGTGGATGACTAGTTTCTTGCCTTAGCCAATTTCGAGGGTGAAAGATTCCCATCCAAGTTGGAAATTGGAAAGGCCATTCAGACCTTTCATTTGGAGATTTAATGGAGTCTTTATTTGCAGGTGTAAGCTACAGGGCAGCTCATGGTTTCTTCTATTGCATCTCGTTCCTTCAACCATTTCCAGTTTTGATGGCATATTCTTGATCCTTGAGGGAGGGCGTTTTTGGTGAGATTTTGTACTCTTTGGGGGAGATTCTAATGCCCCATTTATTTTTTAATATGAATTAAATACTCTGTTCTTCATCTCCAAAAATTTTCAGGTCAAAATTCCAAGTAGAAATGTATAAATCTCATTTTTAATGGAAGAACAATGCCATTTCCCCACTACCTTGTTGTAAGCCAATGTATTGATGATGATTTCGAATGAATGGATGATTCTATGATATATTTGTGATAAATATACTTCCATGGATGTATTATACAAGTTTCATGTATTGTACTTGAGCATTTGAAGCATTTTTACTCAGTTTAATTGCATTGGGAGAAGAAATAGTGCCATTTCCCCAAGGGTCGAATTGAGGATTTTTGCAATTGAATGGGAGAGGGTGAGAACAGTTGTAATAAACCATTAATGGTGCATATGAGACCTTAATAACATACTTAAAACATTACATACCTCTTCTCATAAATTTGAGTGGGTTTGGAGGCATTTGGGAAGCCATTTTCAGTACTTACATTAGGGGGATTTGAACTCCAAATTACTAGTAAAATTGCATACTTGGTCCAGAATCTTAAGAGAGTTTGCAGAGGTATTTTGGTGGCCATATGTTATCCATGAAAATCATATTCAATTCCTAATATCATTCATAAACCTTCCTTGAATATTTGAAGGCATTTGGAGTCAATTTGAGACCTAGAGACCAATACTAGTCAAAGGGAAATCACTAGTAAAGTTACCTACATTGACCAGAATTGAAAGAGTATTTGCAGAAGTGTTTTAAAGGTACAAAGGAATCCTTGAAACACATATTTATGTTCTAATATCATTCATATACCTTCTCAGAATATTTGGGATCATTTGGGGCAAATTTGGGACCTAGAGATCGAAACTAGTCAAAGGTCGAACCAAGGAAAAAAGTGGAAAATTGCAATTTTAATAAAATTCCTAATAAGGGACATTACAATAACCTCCCACTTTGACATAGGAATGTCATGTGGCTGCAACAGTCCTGTTGGGTGGTGATGATTAGCTTTTACTTGTTGACACTCAAGGCACCTTGCGACGAATTTGATCACGTCGCTTGTCATCCCTGCCCAAAAGAAGAGTTGCCTCATGTCTGCATACATCTTCTTTACACCCGGGTGTGCACAATACACTGCTTTGTGGGCTTCCTTAAGGATACTCTCTCTAATATCTCCTTCCTTGAGAATATACATCCTCCCTTGATACCGTAACAAACCATCGGTTTCCAACTCATAGCCTTCAAAATTTGGTCCCACAGGTTTCCCATTTTGGAGTGCCGTTGTGACCTTTAGGTACCAACTATCCCCGAGTAGTTTTCCTAATACTCTTTCTCTCAAATCGACCTTCAAAGGTATAAGGGAGAAAAGTCTTGGTTTTCTGCTTAAGGCATTGGCTACTACATTCTCCTTCCCTTTGATGTATGAGATCCCAAAATCATACTCACTCATGAATTCACTCCATTGCCTTTGTCTAGCATTGAGGTCTCTCTGAGTGAAGATATACCTTGAGCTTTGGTGATCAGACTTGAGCTCAAAGCTTTGTCCAACATGGTAATGTCTCCAAAGCTTCAAAGCTAACATCACTGCAGCCAACTCTACGTCATGGGTTGGGTAATTCTCTTCATGTGTTTTTAACTTTCTCGATGCATAAGCTATTACGCCACCTTCCTGCATCAACACTGCACCCAAACCTTGCCTTGAAGCATCTGTGCAAACTGTGAATTTTTTCTCCATATCTGGCACTCGTAGAATTGGTGCACTAGTCAACAGTCCTTTCAACTCGGTGAATGCGACCTCGCATTCATCCGTCCATTCGTACCTAGTGTGTTTACGTTGTAGGGTAGTTATGGGTTTTGTGATTTTTGAGAAACCCTCAACAAACCTTCTATAATACCCGGCTAACCCCATGAAGCTCCTTACTTCATGTGCATTCCTTAGCACGGACCAATCCATTATGGCCTTCACTTTCTCAGGGTCAACTGAAATTCCCTCACCGAAAATTATATGCCCTAGATAATGGATCTCCTTCTGGTAGAACGAGCATTTGGATAACTTATTGTACAACTTGTGCTCTCTTAAGCATGACAACACTATTCGCAAGTGTTCCTCGTGCTCCTGTTCATTCTTGGATTAGATGAGGATGTCGTCCAAGAATACTTGCACAAATTGATCTAAGTATTTTTGAAACACGTTATTCATGAGACTCATGAATACAGCTGGGGCATTGGTCAAACCAAAGGGTACCACTACAAAATGATAGTTCCTGAACCTTGTTCGAAAAGCAGTCTTAGGTATATCTCCTTCCTTAATCCGTAGCTGGTGGTAACCTGATCGTAATTCGATCTTGGAGAAGACTATTGCCCCTTTCATTTGATCAAAGAGATCATCAATTCGAGGTATCGGGTACCTATTCTTCATGGTGGCTCTATTCAAATCTCGGTAATCTATGCAAAGACACAACGAACCATCCTTCTTCTTCACAAATATTACTGGCGCACCCCACGGTGAAATACTTGGTCTGATGAACCCTAGATCTAGCAGTTCCTTCAACTACATTTGTAACTCACAAAGTTCTGGGGCCGTCATCTTGTAAGGCGTCTTCGATGTTGGCTCCGAACCGGGTTTTACCTCAATGGTAAAATCAAGTTCTCTCTTAGGAGGTAACCCAGGTAATTCCTTTGGAAAAATGTCACTGAATTCGGCTAGCACTAGGTACTCATCAAAGGAAGGTCCCTTCTCATTGTTTACCGCTTCAACAACATACAACTGACATCCCTGTCGCATGCATCGCTTTACATTCATTGTGGATATGAAACATAGGGATACCTTTCGTTTGATACCCTGGATCTCGATGGCCTCTCCGTTATCATCAATGCAAAGAACTTTCTTTCCATAACAGTCCACGAAAGCTTGATGTTCCTCAAGCCAATTCATATTTATGATGAGATCATAAGTTCCGAGGGTGGTGACGTTGTGTAACACACACCTCGAGATCCACTACACACTTGTCGACACTAGGTCCTACTGCTTGCTTTACCCCTAAAGCCATTTCAACTAAGTTGAAATCGTCATGCTCGTAGGCTGCCAACCCACATTTGTCTAATGCATATGGAGAAATGAAATTATCTATAGCACTAGGATCAAACAATATTCTAAGCTTGACATTATTGACCGTACCTGATGATTCCACCACAGTGGATTGGTGCTCAGCCTGATGGTTGTGTATTGTTGCTAAGATCTGATGTTTACTAACCCCCACTCCCCATTGGAGCCTTTCCTTCTCGATGCACTATTTTGGATCATAATTCAGGACAGTCACGCTGGTAATGTGGACCTCCACATCCCCAACAAGCAACCTGTAATGGAGTGGGAAAGATAACCTGTTCAGACCTCTGAGATGGGTTCCTCCCCCTCGGACCCCTTCCCTTGTCGGTCAATCCTCTGAAATTCCTCACACCTTGGTGAGTCTCTGTGACTGACTGGGGCGTCGCCTTAGTTGCCACTGATCTATCTACTGCTGCAACTCTTGGTGTGATCTTGTTTCCGTAGGGAGGTGGCCTCGCATATCCTCCCCAAGGGTAGCTTCGAGGGGCCTTCCCTACAAACCCTGACTGCTGAGAGTTGAATGACCTGATGGGATTTGCACCCAACATATCCTCAGTGTAACGAGCACAATCTATTGCTTCGGCGATCGAAGTTGGTTTCCACATCCCCAACTGAGCCCTGATCTTGGTATTGAGCCCATACATGAAGCGCTCAACCTGGCGTTCGTCGTTGTCCAAGTAGGGGACATACTTGACTAATTCCATGAACCTCTCTTCATAATCCTCCACAGATAGATGCCTTTGTACCAAGGCATGAAGAGCCCCTGCTTGTTCTTCCTGGTAGGATGTGGGCAAGTACTTCCCCTTGAATTTTCCCAAAAACAGTTCCCATGGAACCATGACTGGTGTGAGGTGTAGCTACCTTTCTTGGTTCCCCCACCAGTTCAAAGCGCCCCCCTTCAGTTGAAATATGGCCATCTTGGACTTGTACGTGGAAGTGTACTCCTGTAAGGTTAAGCACTTGGTCATCTCTTCCAACCAAGACTCTGCTCGTATCCCTGCTTGACCCCCTGAAAACTCTGGAAGCCTTATCTTCTGAAGCTCCCTTTTGATATCCTGATGCGGAGGTCTTGGTACCGCGTTCACTTCTACCATAGGAACTTCATCCCTTAGTGGAGGGGCCTCCACTTCTACCTCTGAGGTAACACTTCCTCTCTGTACAAGTCCCCTAAGTTTTCGTTTATTGCTTCCAGTGAGCGCAATATAAGAATGGTCTCTGGCGATGGTGCCAGCACATTAGGATCAGGTAATGCCGTCTCTTGACCACGCCCCTGACCTGCTCACGTTCTTACCATGTTTATCCTTGTAGCAAGGCATAATACAATAATTAGCATAAGTTGACTTCAAGACTATGTTACCATTAAACTCAACATTTAATTAAAAAAAAAATGCATCGGATGATTGTTTTTACGAGCGTTTTTACTCTAAGAGCTATAGTTCAGGACGTTTCGATCAGGCCATCTTGAGGCCACCCGATACTAGATATACTGCAGTAGTTCTACGTAGGTTTAGGTATTGGATTCCACATAATACTCATTAAGTCGCCATCGACTCTTCAAGATATTTAAATAATGTTTACTACTTCGCTTCTCATTAATAATTAATAATTTTTATAATTTTTATAATTAAATAATAACATAACCTAAGTTTTAAGTCTAGACTTGTGTTTATCAAACATTTTGGTCATGGTGTAGAATTAGTGTCCTAGCAATCAGCTCATCATGTTGGTCTCCATGGTGTCTTGTTTTCAAGATTCAGTGTTCGTCTTGTCCCTTCGACTATACGTCGAAGTTTCGGCAAGGGGCATTCTCAAGGAGAAGATAGGTTAATTAGTGTAAATTTCAACCACGTGGTTCAATTAAATAACTAATATTATCCTCGATTAATATTAACGAATAACCCTTAACTAATTTGATTAGCTTTATTTAAAAATTAATTTTATAAAAGGGTATTATTTAAGTTATAATAATTAACTTAACCTTACACTAAACATCAATTAATGTCCAAATTAATTAATTAAACCAAGGTACATTAATTAATCAATTATAATGTTAATTGATTAGGTTAATGTCAATTAAACATTAAACATTACAATTATAAATATATATATATATATACACTTTTTTTTTCTATATATATATATATATTTTTTTTTTAAATTTTTTTTTAAACTTTAATTTATAACCTAGTGTACATTTTAACATTAATGTATTAATTTTTTTTTTCTTTTATGTAATAATAAAAAAAAATTATTTTACAAATTATTAAGGTATAAATATAAACTTGAATTTAATAATAATTATAAATTATATATACATATTAATTTATATACATATTAATTTATATATATATATATATATATATATAGAAAGTTTATAGCAAATTATATACATATTAATTATATATACATATTAATTTATATACATATTAATTTATATATATATATATATATATATATATATAGAAAGTTTATAGAAAAACTATAATGAATAAATAAATTTTAACCCTAACCTATGGGCTTACCTAGTCAAACCCTAGGATGAAGCGGAAGCCTTGCATGAAGGACCACGCGTCCTCCTCCAAGTATATATATATATAGAAAGTTTATAACAAAACTATAATGAATAAATAAATTTTAACCCTAACCTATGGGCTTACCTAGTCAAACCCTAGGATGAAGCGGAAGCCTTGCATGAAGGACCATGCGTCCTCCTCCAAGCAACCAGTAAATAAAATAGTATTAATTTTTTTTTTATAAGAAGATTAAACCCTAGCCGACACTCATTTTTTTCCATGGTTTTCTTTTCTGAGCTCTGCGTTGCCCTTCCCATGGTGAGCGAGCTCTGTAACTTAGCTATGGTGAGCCTTGAGATGTACCTGCAATAATTAATTAATGCAAATACACGAGATATCAGAAACAATAGAACAGAATTGCTTTTATATTGATCACGGGCCACTTCGAGGGGGCAACCTCCTTTGAGCAAGCTCACTACAATTAACTTCACGGTGCCTTTAATGACCTCAACACACACTTATATACTAAGTCTATGCCCAATACTATGAGTCAAAACCATGGGACATATAATACTACGGGACGACTTACAAAGCATATGCGTCCAATACTATGGGTCAATACTATGGGGTAATATAAACTACGGATCAACAAATACTACGGGACGACTTACAAAGCATATGCATTCAACAACAATATACTAACATAGTAAAGAGAAGGGTTGACATAGGTTCCTAACATCCCCTCTCCCTTAGAAAAAGCTTTGTCCTCAAAGCTTTGGTTGGAGAAATTGCTGCAGAATCTGAAGGGGTGGTTCCTCGGTAGCATCCTCGGTTTGCATTTCGAGCCACTGACGCCTTTGGAGTGTCAAGGAGGATTGCTTGGAAGGCTGTAGATGAAGAAGAACCCTGTCACCTACGTGGAAAATGCGCTCAGAACGGTGATGATCGGCTTGTTGTTTCAAGCGAATTCTAGCCATGTGAAGATTGTCCTGCAGAATGAGAAGAATCTGATCGCGGTGTCGAAGAACCGAGTCAATTTCCTGAACTGGAGAGCTACTAAGGGTGTATGGAAGAAGAACAGGCGGTGTTTTTCCATAGCCTGCTTCATATGGTGTCCTTTGAGATGTGGTATTGTACCACCAGAGCACTACTAGGAAATCCATAGAAATAGTTGGCCAAAGCTGTGTAGGGATGGCCACGGGTTTGAGCAATCCCAAAAGGAGTGTCGTTTCCCGCTTGTTGACTTGGAAAGTATCATCGTCAGCCACCATCTGTTGAATTATCACTTTGAGTCCCGACCAAAAGAAGTTACATTGTTCCCGGTCATACATTTTGCAGAACCCAGAGTGCCATGTTGATGAAGAAGCATGGAGTTCATAGAAGAGATAGCCCTGTTGAACATATTGCAACCAATTTGGAACAAGCAGAGAAAGAGCTGTAAGAGAAACTGGGTCATCAATTGTGCGAGAAGGAGCATCTTCCACCATATTGTCCTTACCCTTCTTGTAAGTGATCACATAGGGACAACCCATGAGTTGGATAACCCATTGCAGGTGTGTTGGGGAGGAGACCCATTGTTCCAAAAAAATTTCCAAACTCGGGAGATCAGTCTTGATGTAGAAATAATTCCCTAATAGGTATGGCTGCCACTTCTGTACTGCATGCAAAATAGCCATCATTTCCTGCTGAGAGGTAGATGTGGCTACATTCTTACCGGAAAGGTCTCTTGAAGGCAGCAAGCGCATTGGTTCAGCAAAGATACCTGCATATCTATCCAAGGAAGTAGTGGAGACTGTTGATGGGTGCATCTGAATGGAATTGAGCTGAGCGATGACACCATGTGAATTCTTCTTAAGGATTTTTTCCAGGCGATGTGAACTGATGATGCAGAGAGACCCTGGTTGTAAGCCCATAAATTTGTGTTGTGCCCCATTGACTTTGAACTGCATCCAAAGTTCCGCAAAATCCCATAAGATGGGGCCAAGTGTGCGTAACCATTGAACGCCCAAAACCACATCACGTCCGCCTAAGGACAAGGCAAACATGTCAGAGCATAGGTTATAATCTTCCATAGAGATACGCACATTGTGACACTTCCCCTTGCAAGGTAAGGTACCCCCATTGGCAACCATGACTTCAAAGTTGGAGCAATGATGGACAAAACAATCATCCTGTTTGGCAATCTGAGGGTCAATGAAGTTATGAGTGCTACCAGAATCAATGAGGATGGTAAGAGGGAGCTTCTGGAAGTATCCCCTGACTCGTATTGTTTGTGGGGTGGTGACTCCGGTTACAGCCTGGAGAGAGATCTCGAGTGGGTCGTCCTGAGATGGGGTGTCAACAGGCAGGTGTTGAATGTTGACCTGATCATCTACTGTATCTGTAGCTTCTTCACCAAGTTCTAAGGCAGGCAGAGAATCCACATCCAAGAGATAGAGCTTTTGTTGAACACATCTATGTCCCCGAGTGAATTTCTCATCACAATTATAGCAAAGCCCTTTTTCTCGGCGTGCCTGCATTTCTATTTCAGACAAATGCTTGATAGGAGTTGGTTGAGGAGCAGGCGTGATGGGAGGTCGTTGGGAACCCATATTTCTGAAGGGAACAAAGGTGGGTTTGGAGCGTTGTTGAGCTGCGATCTTGTCCTCGGCTAGCTTAGCCAACCCTAGGACTTCCATCATTGTGTTGGGACAAAACATTTTGACCTCTGAGCGGATTTCATCCTTGAGACCACTGATAAAACAACTCCTGCACAATTCATCAGACAATCCTTCTGTGTGATTGGCTAGTTTCTCAAATTCCGTTTGATACTCTCTCACTGTGCCAGTTTGGTGAAGTTTAGTGAGTGCTCCTGTGAAGTCGTTAAAAGCACTAGGACCAAATCACGGCAAAATGGGGTGGCAAAAATCTGTCCAGTTTGGCTCGGGATGAGCTTTGATGTACCCACGGTACCATTGAAGGGCTTCCTGTTCCAAATGAAAGGATGCAAGTGGAACTTTCTGAACATCAAAAGTATTATGCAGACTGAAATATTGTTCTGCCCGGTATATCCATCCAGTCGGATCAATACCATTGAAGCGAGGAAAATCAAGCTTCTGCCCACGAAAATTGCTAGAAGAAGAGAACCTAGTGGCTGCAAAAGATTCTGGCTGTCTGGTATTGTTCATGGCTGAATGCTGAAGATGGACGCTGAGAAATTTTTCATCCAGATCCTGGAGTTTGGCTTGGATGGCTGCAAGTGCTTCCTCCATGGTTGTTGCTCTTGCACGGGTGACAACCATAACCACGATTTTTTTTATTTTTTATTTTTTTATTTTTTTTACAAACTGGAGCGGCTACAGCTCGGAAGGAATCTAGAACAACGCCGAATGGCTGGATCTAGAACGGCTTGCAAAATGGATCTGAAACGGCGCAGCAGTGATCGACAATAGTTCAACTGAAAGTAGATGTGGACCCCAGGTATGTGCGGCTTCCTAACAATTCAGGGGTTTCACTCGGCCACCAATGCTGTCTGACGGCTTGCGTATTGGGGCAGTACCCCTCACTCCACGGCTCAGGTAAAACTGATAACCGCTTTTCCACAAACGACAGCTCTTGGTTTACCTCACGGGCGGGAACTAGTCAATCAGGTAGGGGTCGTTGCCCTTTTCGCTGGCAGGTCCTCTCAATGGGCCAGCTACTTCAGGGTTCCTGTGGTACTCCTCACAATGAGTTTTAGGGCTTATTCCCAAGTACTTCTCACAGTTAAGGAGATAGGGATTATTCCCAGATCTAAACCTGCAACAGAAAAAATTTGGGCAGAAATTCCACCCAATGTTCAAAAACCGGAGCTATATTGCTCATAATTGCTATTATAGCATGTTTCCGAAACTGGAACAACCACTCTGCTTCTTCTCATGATAGCGGAATAGAAATCTGGGCACTCGGTCAAAAGATATTTTCGCCGCAATTTCCGCGGCCGTCACCGAAATTCTGAAAAATTGCTGATTTTAAATCCGCGATATCTCCACTTTTAGAACTCCAAATGAGACGATTTTTTTTTTGAAACTGCGTATTTTTGAAAGAGGAATTCAGATATGCAATCGGTTTCTTCTGATTTTGTGCAAAAATTTTTAGAAATTGATCTGAAAGTCGCCACCCAAAAAAAAAAAAAAAAATTCCCACTTGTGCCAAGGAAAGTGCTCTGATATCAGATGAGATGTACCTGCAATAATTAATTAATGCAAATACATGATATATTAGAAACAATAGAACAGAATCGCTTTTATATTGATCACGGGCCACTTCGAGGGGGCAACCTCCTTTGAGCAAGCTCAATACAATTAACTTCACGGCGCCTTCAATGACCTCAACACACACTTATATACTAAGTCTATGCCCAATACTATGAGTCAAAACCATGCGACATATAATACTACGGGACGACTTACAAAGCATATGCGTCCAATACTATGGGTCAATACTATGGGCTAATATAAACTACGGATCAACAAATACTACGGGACGACTTACAAAGCATATGCATTCAACAACAATATACTAACATAGTAAAGAGAAGGGTTGACATAGGTTCCTAAGAAGCCTCTCGGTCTCCTTCCTTGGCCATGTCGGGCTGTACCTTGGCCGCAGACCTTGGTTGTTGGCCATGGCCGCAAGCAGGCTAGTAATTTTTTTTTTCAGGCCATTGTTTTTATTTGTATATATATATATATATATATATATATATATATTATAACTTCATCAAACACCCTTTTTTTGTTGCCTCTGTCGCCGGTTGCGCCCAAGGCCACAGCCTGTGGCTGTATGGTCGGGCTACATGCCGAGGCTAGCCCATGGCCGCGCCAAACAAAATATTAACGCAATTTTTTTTTGAACTTTGTTAAAACAATTTTTTTTCATATTGTTTTTTTTTTAAGCAAGAAATAATAAAAAAAAACATATATAATAGAATTTTTTTATTTTTTTTCAGCAGCGTGGCTGCTGACCTTCATGGTCGCAATAGCTGCACCCAGGGCTGCTGAGTTGCACGCCTTATGGTTGCACTCAGGCTACCCATGGCGCCGAGAAGCACGTCCAATGGGGCTGCGCTCAGGCTTCCGAAGGCGTCGAGCTGCCCGCCACAGGGCCGTGCCTTGGCCGCTGGCCATGGCTACCCTAGCTCGTCCAATGATCTCCATGTGTAGGTTTTGCATGTAGTTTGGTTTATATATATATATTTTCCATTTTATTTGTTTTTCTTTTGTCTTTTGCATTCACGAGCCGACCGCCATGGCCGCAACAGTGCTGCTGCTGGCCGAGCCGCGCGCCCTTTGGGCTGCAGGCCGGCCGCTCAGGTAGTATGAACATTCTTTTTTTTTTTAGCAATAATGCAGGCATGGATAAGCACAGTGCAGCAGACGCTAACCCCAGGAGGCCGCGAAATCTGAAGATTGATGTATTTAGCAGTAAGGGTTTTCCCTTTTTTTTTGTATATTTATTTATATATATATATATATATATGTTTCCAAGTTGCAGGCCCACTGGGTCGCCCATGGCCGCCATGGCCACAGCTAGCTGCTGGCCGGCCAGCCAAAACTCAACCCTAATCTTTTTTTGTTTATTATTATTTTTCTTTTTAAATATAATTATAAACTAATAATTTTTTTTTTGTTCTAATGTTAAATTGTTTTTCTTTTTCTTTTAAAATTTAAATTAAATTTAAACTTAAATTTTTTTGTTTGTTTGTTTTCTAGATATGTATAAATTTCTATTTAGGTACATATATAATTTTATTTTTTTATATATGTATTTATAGTATATAGCTTGGTAAAAAAAAATGTGTTATAATATGTGTATATAAAATACAATTTTTTTTTTGAATTTATGTTTAATTTAAATCTAGTTTAAACTAAATTTGAATATATATATATATATATATATATATATATTTAACACCTATAGGTTCTGCCCCTATACATGTATATATATATATATATATATATATATATATACGTAGGGACCTTAAGTCTCCACTAAATTTTTTTTTTACATAATTTCTAACTCTTATTCATGTTTCTTGTAGGTTCCAGGCTTCATCAACCATAAATGCTTGCAGTAATTACCTACAAATGAGTCATTCTTTTGTTTTTCTCAGAAGTTTTTTTTTTACTGTTCTGTTCAATGTTGTGAGCCCCTCTGGTTCCAGTTTTGGGACCATGGCTCTGATACCATATGTAGGGACCCTAACCTAGGTCCTCTGTTTGTTTTACATCTCTCAATAAAATCTGTCTTTTACTGTTTACATTTTGTTTCATATTTATGTTTTCTAGTTTCTGTTGTTTCTATTGGCTGTAAAAAAAAAGTATTTATAGTTTTAGATAAATATATATCTACTAGTTGTTGTTCCAACATCAAATGCAGTATTTCATTCTCAGCGTACATATAAGCATGTAATTTACCTTACTAATCTCTTAAGTTACATGATATTAGAGAAGTAAAATTTACAAAGTTAAAATCTAATTATACCTGACTAAAAAATACTTGTAGATAGCTAGTAGATCCACCCTTGTTGCTGTCCCCGTTTGCTGTTTCCCTTTGCTTTTCCCTACAACCAAAACCTCGCCCCCAAAGCTCTGAAACTCAACCAGCCCAAAATAGTTTTTCCACCCTGCCAACTGGCGAGGTCTCGCTGACCACCCAGCTCCAAAGGTACCCTTTTGGACCCTCGAAACCAAACCGACCACAAGCCAACCTGCTCTCCCTTCTGAATTATCTCCAACAAAAACCCCCTTTCAGCTCTTCTCTGAAAATCCTATACTCTCCAAACTTCTCCGAAATAACTAAGGTAAAAAGATCCCCCTGTTCTTCCTCTCTTGTCCATCTTATCCCATGTTTGCCAACTCTTCTCCCCATTACTACCCCTAACCTCATCATAAATTCCTCAACCCCCATGTCAGTCCTCGAGCCCTCAATTTGGACTCTTATTAATCATTAAATAATATATTCATGGACTTTGTAACTCAGATTTCTCAATCAAAAACTAATAAATCATTATTCTTAGTCAACATCCAATTACTCATATTAATCACTTAATTAATTATTTAATACTAATTGTCAGTTGATTAATTAATAATAACCTAATCATCTAATTAATGATTTAACATACTTCCATTATGCTAATTACCCTCTAATTTTACATTCAACTAATTTAATTTATTAATTACCAATAATAATCCCGTGTTCTAATTAATCTTAAGCATGATCCTTATAAAACTAATGGTTTATAACCAATTCTTATCCATACTTCTTAATTAATTATCTACCCTTGCAATTAATACTTACTTATCAAATTAATACTACTTAATTTTACATTACAATAATCATTGAACCATTTTAACCCTTAGTTTTTTTACTAATCAACTCATTAGCATTCGATTAATCATTACTAACCAATTGCGTCATTTACTACTTAAGTTAACCATAACTTGTTTATTTTTTTTTCCTTGGAAAAAGTCGTAATTTTATTTCAAAAAAAATGAACAAAATTACATTCTGCACATGTAATACAATCACCGAGATCCCTACATTGTCACATATTTTCTGTCCCATATTAACATCAAGAATAATGCCCCATACAAAAACAAATACCCTGGATACGGCTGTCCATTCAGCCCGCATATATCTGATTACATATTCACATATACAATATCAGAGATTAAAAACTGCTGTCCATACCGCCCACCTATATCCGAATACAAATAAACATACTGTAACAGGATGTCCATCACCGATCGTTTGAAGTATGAGCTAATGCTCAATTCCGTGCCTCCAAAGCTTCATGAAATGGTCTGTGATAATAGCTGTATGTATCAGAGATTATGTTGTCCATACAGCCCGCCATATCTGAATACAAATAAACATACTGTTACAGGATTAGTGTCCATCACCAGTCATTTGAAATCTGAGCTAATGCTCAATTCCGTGCCTCAAAAGCTTCATGAAATGGTCTGTGATAATAGCTGTAAATGCCCCCCGGTGAGTGAATGGTAATCCGCCATGTACCAAGTGTTAATTGTTGCTGCATTGCTTCCTTCGAAAGCTGATCGACCAACCCATTCCTCTCTCTGTAGACATGTATAAAAGTTATATGATCAAATGACAGCTTTAAACGGATCACCTCCTCCAGGATTGGTAATAGTACCATCACATGACACTGTGTCATCTCCTTTTCCCAATCGATAACTAACATGGAGTCGCCAAAGATCTGAAGAGTAAGGCATCCTTGTTCAAGAGCAATAACATCAGCAGCCTAAGAGACATTAGTTCAGCATAGTTATTTGATCCCCTCCCCAAACTTGCCACAATATGATAGTAATGGTTCTCAGTTTTGAAAAGAACTCCTCCCCCTCCACACACCGTTTGATGGTCGAGTGATGCTCCATAAAAGTAAGCCCACGACATGGATTTATCTATCACTTCCACGTGCACAGGTCGAGTACTAATCGCTTTGACAGTTGCCTTGAAGTGTAGTATAACTGCCACTGCTTGAGCCACTACATTCTCCATCGGAACCCTGCAATCCTGAAAAATGATCTTATTTCTGTTAATCCAAATGCCCCAGGAAAATATACAAGGGAGAGCCCGGATGGAGGTGGTCTTTTGTAATGACCACCACAATTGGAATGCTTCATAGGCACTCTCCCCCCGCCACCTCACATTGATATCCAGATATTTGCAAATATTAGCCCAAACTTCCTGAGTAAACCGACAATGAACAAATAGATGAGAAATGGTCTCTTCCGCCTCTCTGCAAAGTGGACAGAACCCCGGACCCTGGATGAAACGTTTTTGTAGAATGTCCCAGGTTGGAGCCTTATTTCCAGAATAGCCCAGAAGATCAATTTTGCTTTACTCGGACACTTTAACTTCCACAGATATTTCCACCACCACACCAATTCCCTGTTATGTACTTCCACATTCAGCTAAATATATCCATTCTTTGGGGAGTAAATTCCAGAGGGATGGTGATCCCAGATAAGTTCATCAATCCTATTGGTCAGTCGTATATTCGAATGTCTTAATATCCGGAGATAATCCTCCCAAGCTTCTACTAATTCTTCAGGAATCTCAAGACGCTGTGCAGAGATCCACCCCTGATGCCAAATATTAGATGATCCCGGGTCCTCTAAATCAGCCAGAAAATGACAACCTCTAGCTGTCAAAAAAGTCCTCAAGTCCACAGGAAGAACATGACCTCCCCTACAGCCAACCCAAGGGTCTAGTCCAATACGAATAAGACGCCCATTTCCAATCCTCCACACTAATCCAGAGCCAACCAAATGAAAATGCTGCACCACTGATTTCCAGACCACAGAGCAATTTGCCCTCGACTTGTTGCCCATCCTAATCCATTCGATTATAGTAAGGGGAGCAATATATTTATGATATACCACTCTAGTCCAGAGACTATGTGTATGGATAAGTCACCATGACACCTTGGCCCCCAATGCTTTTGCAAACAGAAAAATATTCTTTAACCCCCATCCTCCCAGTGCTTTTGGGACCGCAATTTTTTCCCATTTGACCCACACCAAAGCTTGATTGTCACACTTACCCTTCCAAAGAAAGGAAAAACACAACCTTCGGATCTGCTCCAAGACTCCTTTGGGAATCCAAGCTAGAGACATCCAATACACCGGAATTGCTTCCAAAACGGATTTAACCAGAACCAGCCTCCCTTCCCGAGAGAGCCATTTATGACTCCATCCATGAAGGCGCTGTTCTAATTTAGCTAATAACCAGTGCCAATCAGCCTTCGAATAAGCATTTGGTTTCAAGTGAAAGCCAAGGTACTTTAAACCATCATCGATATCCAAAATCCTGTAAGGTAGACTGATAGTCATTCTAAGAATCTCCTGCTCTGTTAAATGCAAGCATGTGATAGTAGATTTGCCAATATTCACTAACATACCCGCTGCAGCTTGCACTAATGTGAGACCTTCAACCATCTTATCAATATCCTGTCTCGTGCCATCACAAAATATCAGAATGTCATCAACAAAAAGGAGATGTGTAATAAACAATACCTGGGAAATGGATATGCCATGAAAGGAACCATCAGCTTTTGCTTTCAGAATAAAATGACTGAGGCCTTCAGCAACAAGGAGAAACAGCAGCAGAGAGAGGGGGCATCCCTGTCATAGACCCCTTCCAGCTTGGAAGAATGGACTAGCAGAACCATTGATCAGTACAGCAAAGCTCACCGTAGTGATGCAGGCCATAATCCATCTTATAAATTCGTAGCAGAAACCCAGGTGAGTTAGAAGCATCTGGATATAGAGCCAACTAACCCTATCAAATTCTTTAGAGAGATCAATCTTAATCACAGCACCCTTCTGCTTCTGCACTTTCAGATTGTGTAATCCTTCTTGGGCAACTCCGATGGCCTCATGAATTTGGTGACCCTCCAAGAAGCCAAATTGCTCACAAGAAATATGCTTAGACAAAATAATCTTGAGTCTCCTCGCCATAACCTTACCATAACTTGTTTATTAATCAACACTAATCAATCATTAATGGACACTAATTAATCATTAATGGACATTAATTAATAATTAATCAACATTATTAACCCTAATCATCATTATTTAATTATTAATCGACAATAATTACATTCTTATTCAACATTATTTCATGAAATTTATAAATATGTAGGCGAGTTATGTAAGAATAGCTACTGCTTACATACCTCGCGTAAGTACACTAATAGTAATAACTCACACATGTCAATCATAATCCTGAAACTTACTGTTTACTGACATATGTTTTAACATAGTTTGCAAGGTGTCTCCTTTTACCTAACTGCATTTTATTAAGTTACGACAATTCATACATTACCGAGTTACAACACATAATCAATCAAGTTATTTACACACATACAGTTAGATCTTGTTTTCACCCCTACTTCATGCTACACCTATCTACCTACATCATCACTAACTTCCACATCCTATCCTGTCCTCTGCTGGACTACCCTGAAATGTCAAGTCATGACCGGCTCCAGCTAGAACCCGTAAGTGGAAGTGTCGACTACATCGACCAAGCTTCCCCAGCAGGAAACCACCAGTCATCATCACACACCTTGGGGAGCGTGCCGTAGCACAACCCTCACATGACTCTGGGTTTCAGGGATAAACGGTGGGTAAAGCCTCTATCCCCCTAATGGAACAAAGGACTATGTCTACCCGACAGAACAACAACGTTGCACTTGTACTCGGTCTGTCATCGTATAACCAATCTGGGTGGTTGAGTTTCCTGAAACCCCACGCCACCAATGTCATAATATACATCATAATAATAATCATGCAAAAGTAAATAATGCATCACCCGCATACCATTTATCTTTCGAAGTCCATGTCCCTGAGGCTCTCCCACCTTGTAGGATCCAGCAATCACTTAGCCGTTTCAACCTGTAAGTGAGTCCTCGACATACAATATGGAATATCATGCATAAATCCTCAACATATACACATACATTTCATAATAACATAACAATAATAAACTCATTTATTCACCATGCACTTGGCATAACATCCATTTATTCACATATAACTATAACGGTATCCACGTACCCATCATTCAGTAACTTACATATCCAATTAACACATGATACATATCTAAACATGACTACCAATCATAATACTAACATCACACACACACACACACACACACACACACACATATATATATATCGACAAAATAATAGAACCATATGTCCACAGTGTCGTCAAACCGACGATGTCTCACAATCAAACAAATACAACATATAATAGTAGTTCAGGTAGTAATGTCAAAACAAGGCATTACATTCCACATTCCCTTCAATGTTTTCAGATATTGGCATTCCTTCCATTACATGTGATTGAAATTATTCAAAAACCATTGTGTCTACTTTTCTCTTAATGCATATATTTGTTGTTGTAGGTTTCCTTCTTTGCTCCTGCTTTGTATTTAAAGGATGTCAAATTGGGCCAATAAATTCAAAAGGATATTCGATGATTTCATCATCCACAATTTCACAATGGATATCAGCATATGTACAACCTTTTCGACACTGAACTGTTCCAAGGACACAATTCTCTTCACCAATAAAAATTGCAAAGTTCTCAACATCACTAGGATCCATCCACATATTCAAATTTACACATGCATATTAGTTCATTAATAAAACAAAGAGCTAGGAAGCAAGGTATGCACTTTCAATTCAAATCTCTAAAAAGGATGAAGAAATATTACTATCGGGATGAAACACCTTGAAACAAAATGTATTGTCAGTGGCTTATTCAAATAGCCCTCCCCAAACTAAAGAGTCAACTTCAACGTACCTGCAAAATATCAAAAGGTGATCAAAACAAGAGATGAAAAAACATAGAAACTCTCCCTTCAAATGATGCTAATAATCATTAAATTTTTTGGTGAATTTTTTATGGGTTTAGCATATTTTCCGATGTTGAATTATACTCAAAAAAGTTCTGACTTTAATGATTGTTAACTATTGAAGTATACTAAAAAGAGTTCTGACTTTAGCACTCTAGGGGATTCCCTAAACACAACTAAGTTTCAAAGATAATTCTTGGAGTTAATATTTTGATTATGAAACTACGCTGGAAAGATTTCAGATTTGGATTATTGCATCTAGAAGAGGGAGATTTTAGGCAATGTTTGGACAGTCCCAAGCTAAAAAATTATTTTGTGATTACAATGTTGGTAGCAAGACATAGGACATTGGAAAGAGACTTGTGTTTGATGTTTAAATAATTTGGGCAGTTGTGGAGGCCCTAATTAGATTTTAAATTACGGTAAGTTGAAATTGGTTTTATGTTGTGCCCTCCTAGCAATGTATCTCCAATTAAATGTACCAAACTTGTCCACATGTCAAAAGTAGATGAAAAAGTGCTACAAGATAAAAACACCCATCATTGAGACTTTCTTCCATGAACCTCTCTCACTAAGTAAATTTACCCTCACACACTAAGTGCTCATTAAATTGAAGGAGAATGTAGAACAAGTTCTCAATGATACATTGTGTCATTCTCCAAGCTACTAGTTAATAGTACATTCATAGGACAGTAAATCAAATGGATGTGTCCTTGACCTTATGCTTTTCAAGGATTGTTAGACATCTATTCCATACTAGATTTCCCCCAAGTATATTTCCTACCCTCGATATCAAAATTTCCCTATCTAATGCAAATTTGGCACTCCTCATGCTCCCATGAGTTGTATTATGTAAACTAGAATGATTGATGGGTCATTGAAAAAAATACCCACAAGCTGGACATCTAATGCACAACGTCTAGATTTAGTGTGTGAAATGAACACCATCATGACATATTTTAAAAGGTGGAATGACAATGCAACAATCCTTTTGTAGACCATTTTGTTTAGAGACGTGTTCATACTCAAAGGAACCTCTTCTTGCCCGAAATGAGCATGTATGTCGTACATTAAGTTTAGTGAAAATTTCACAAATGCCATCTGCTTCACATTTCTTATGACAAGAATGCTAATTACCACAGAGATGTTCATCACTTGTCAATTCATGGAAGTGATCTTTGTAACTGCAGCTTCCGCGACACTCATCCATGATGCATATTTTGGGACAATATATTTCATGAGAAGCGTGTTTTTCATGATCCCCAAGCTCAATCTGTATCAGACAAGGATTTTTGCAGCTTGGACTATGTTTCAATTGTGACAAGTTTAATAAGAGGTTTTACCCCCCATTTTGCATGGGTGACCACCTTCATCACAATCTCATCAGGGGAGTGTATGTGATGGATATTGAATTATTTGGTCCTAAGCGCTATAGCCTAGATGATGATACCCTAGTGATGATGCTTCATGGAGTATGTGGATTGTTTGACCTTGAACTAGGGCCTTGTTTGAAGCATAATGGATCAGCAATGGAAACATTCATTAAATCTAGGAACACCTATTTCAATAAATCTAGAAAAATTCTATTACAAGGACTTCTATGACATTGAATTTTTTTGTAAACATTTTATTTATTTCATTTAATTTGTAAAAATTATGCATTAAAGAAATATTCCATTAAAATTGGAAAAACTAATCCTAGAAAGAATGTTTTTATTGATCACAAATTTTATTTACTCCAAGTGTTTTTAATATACAATCATAAAAAATGAAATGTTGTATCATTTATAACTAGTTCGGTATGCCATAAATTAGGAGGAGTATATGAAAATCTGTAATTTGTTGAATCGTGAGAAAAAATATTCATGAAGATATAAAATGTAGGATTAATGAAGTTAAGTTGCACACATAATTGCATGTTTTATTACAAGAATATCTCTATCTATATTTGAAGTGAACAAAGTATCATATTAAATATTTTTATTGTTAAATAACATATTATAATATAGCATGATTGGAAGGAAATCACAATATTAAATTAAAATAAAATAAATTATAAGAAATGTATTGATGTCGAACCAAATAATAACTATAAATTCGTCAAAATTGGGATAGTTGTTAGGTACAACATTATACATACACAATGAAAGTGTGAAGAAATCGAATTAAGAAATCATGGCCGAGAATTACTTTCACCAAAAGGCAAAGAAAATGATAAGATTTTTAAATGTCGAAGAAATAGATGTTGAAACATATTTTTCAAATCTTTTAGTTGAACTTTATATATGACCCCATGCTCTTTTGAATTTATTTATGGCACATATCGAATGAGTCTAAATAGTCCACTTAGTACTCATTATCAATTAATTATATGGTTTTACATTGTATTTTATTCCAAAAATTACATACTACATTTATACATTCATTTAATGCATATAAGAAGATAAAAGATAGAACATATCTCGTGCTTTGTTGGCCTGTAAGAGATTATTTCAGTTAATCATAATTGAGTTAGTAATACAAACTTACAAAAAAATGAATTGAGAAATCAAATTTCTTATAGTTCAATGTCACTCACTTATGACCAATCACGTACTACCCTTAATACCACTTAGCACTCATTAGCAATAAAAATTACATACTGCATTGATAAACTCCTCTTATTAATGAATATACGCAAATAAAAGTCAATAATTTATTTCATGCCTTGTTGGATTATATGAGATTATTGCAATTATAAACTATTAACTTAAGAATACACATTTACAAAACTTTGTGCGTGCCTTGTTGGCTTTTATGAGATGATTTTAATTACAAATATTTGATTTAAGAACGCAAATTAAAAAAATATTTTGAATGGGGAAATCAAGTGGTGTAATGCAAAAAAATGTCAAACTAAAGGCAATCATAAATAATATTAATAATTGTATTTAAATATTATTGTTAATTCTCATCTATCTATAAAAGTTTTAAAAACATACAAATTAATTCATCAAAAAATGTGTCCAACTTGTATTGAAATATTGCAATGTACGCGTTAACAAATTTCTAAAAATTAACATCTTCACCTACTATAAAGAACTCAATGTTCTATTGAACATTCGAATGTAGTTGTGTTTCTCTTTGATACGATGAAGTGTCTTAAAAAGGGGGAATAGAATTTGGACAAGTCAAGTATCAGGTTCATGTCCTATATAAGCCTTTGTTAAGATACAATTTGACCGGTATCCGGGGAATTGAGAAGTAAGCTTTGATGTATCTATTAGCAATATATTTGATTTTTCGTATATATTTCCATATTTGGACCACACATCAATTAACATTTTCTCATAAAATTGTATCACACTACATTATTTGAATTTTGTTTCCAAGTGACAATGAGAGCTGTCCCATATGAATTCAAAGTCACTTGTATCAGTATTTGATTTTTCAACTACTTGTGGAATGTTTTTACATTGTATTTTATTCCAAAAAATACATCACATTTATACATTCATTTAATGCATACAAGAAGATAAAAGATAGAGCGTATCTCATGCTTTGTTGGCTATTATGAGATTATTTCAATTAATCGTAATTGAGTTAATAATACAAACTTACAAAAAATGAAATGAGAAATCAAATTTCTTATAGTTCAATGTCACTCACTTATGACCAATCTCGTACTACCCTTAATACCACTTAGCACTCATTAGCAATTAATTTTGTGTTTTAAAACAATGGAAACTTCAATTATATGGGGTTTTATTTCAAAAATTACATATTGCATTGATAAACTCCTCATATCAATGAATATAGGCTAATAACAATCAATAATTTATTTCATGTCCTGTTGGCTTATATGAGATTATTGCAATTATAAACTATTAACTTAAGAATACACATTTACAATAAGTTATAGATTGGGAAATCAAATGCCTATACCTTTCAAAATCATTCATCTATGACTCATCATGCTTTAATCTAAATTCTAGTACACTTAGCACTCATTATCATTGAAGTAATTTTTTTGTAAGAAATGTGCTTTTATATAGATGGAGGTTTAATTCAAAATTTGTGTGTCACTTGTATTAATCGATATAGATCAATAAAACTAAAGAGAACTTCATTCCTTGTTGGATTTTGTGAGATGATTTAAATTACAAATAATTGATTTAAGAGTATGTAATTTAAAAAATATTTTTAATAGAGAAATCAAGTGTTGTAATGCACTTGTATTAATACATATAGATAAATAAAACTAAAGAGAGTTTCTTGCATGCCTTGTTGGCTTTTATGAGATGATTTAAATTACAAATAGTTGATTTAAGAGCACAAATTTAGAAAATATTTTGAATGGGGAAATCAAGTGTTGTATGATGCAAAAACTTGTCAATCTAAAAGCAATCATAAATAATACTAATAATTGTATTTATATATCATTGTCAATTATCATCTATCTATAAAAGTTATAAAATCATACAAATTAATTCACTAAAAAATGTGTCCAACTTGTATTGAAATATTGCAATGTAATCGTCAACAAATTTCCATAAAATAATATCTTCACTTAATACAAAGAACTCAATGTTCTATTGAACATTCGAATGTAGTTGCGTTTCTGTTTGATGTGATGAAGTGTCTTTAAAAAGGGGAATAGAACTTGCACAAGCCAAGTATCGTGTTCATGTCCTATATAAGCCTTTATTAAGATACAGTTTGACCGATATCCGAGGAATTGAGAAGTAGGCTTTGATGTATCTATTAGCAATACATTTGATTCTGTGTACTTATTTCCATATTGGGACCACACGTCGCTTAGCCTTTTCTCATAAAACTGTATCATACTACATGATTTGAATTTTGTTTGCAAGTGACAATGGGACCTATCCCATATGAATTCAAAGTCACTTGTATCAATATTTGATTTTTCTAGTACTTGTCAAATGTACTTGTTAGTAACATTTGATGTCCATATCGCAACATCATAATGTTTTAGGCTGTATTTTAATACTTCTAATTGAAAAGGCCTACAAAAGTAGGATTTATCACCAAGCTCCCAATCTGGTTTTCTTTGAATTTGACAACTCGTATCATCTTTGGAATACGACGACAAGAATACTCCTTCCATTTCAAAGATCAACAAGATCTTCCGACTGATATTAACTCCCATCTGCATTGCTGCCACATATATAACATTAACATATTTTCACTTCAAAACTTCATTGCTTAATGGCATCAAAACATATCCAATTTATTTCCACTCCCAAACAAACAACTTAATGAAAAAAATAAAAGTAATTTCAGTGGAATAGTTTTTTTATACAAACACATTCAACTACTACTCAAATCACTAATTTTTAAGAATTGTAATGAGATAAACTACAATTTAAAAATATAATTACAATAGTCGAATTCATTTGAACTAATTATATGTTAATATCTACATACTACCTAAATTTACAGTTTTTAAATTTAAATCAAGCAAACTATTTATATGTTCATTTTTACATACAACCTCATACGATATTTTAATTTTCAAGAAATTATAAGAAAAATTCATATAAGCACATTGCAATGAAATTCAAATCACAATTTAAAAATATAGTTACAATGGTCCAATTCAAACCAATTATATGTTAATTTATACCCACCACCTAGATTTACAATTTTTTAAATTTCAATTAAACAAGCTAATTATAGGTAATTTTTACATACAACCTGATATGATTTTCCATTTTTTTAATTTCTAAGAAATAAGAAAATTTCATATGATAACATTGAACTAACATTCAAATCACTGATTTGTAAGAGTTATAATGATCAATTAAGACGCAATTGATAAATAAACTGCAATTGCTCAAACATAGTAATTGTACGTTAATTTATACATACAACCTAATACAATTATTTAATTAATATGGAATACTACATTTTTATGCAAACACATAAGACCATTATTCAAATCACTAACTTTTTATAACTCAATATCTCAATATAAATAAACAAAATAATAATATGTTAATTTATAATAATGACACAACAACAATCCTTATATGGGTATTATGAAATAATATTGACATTAAATTGATAATAAAATAAAACACAGTAATAACACATCACATGTAGAATTAAGTCATCAAATGTACAATGACCAAGAATTTATATCATAAACTTCAAGATTTTGTTTATAGAGGAAATGAATAACAGTCATCTTAATGTACTATTAAAAGTCATTGAATATTCTTCAAAATATCTCGAACATCGGGTGCCGTGTAGAATTTATTCAATAAGCTCCACAGATCAGCGATCAACCATTTATCCTCATTCTTTCCATCAAACGAAGGGGCAATAATCACATTTTCTTTGGGATTTTCTTTCTTTGTCTCCATTGAACAATCCACTAGAATAGTGTTAGTAGCATCATATTGAGAACACATTCTCCACACTTTTTTCAGATGTTTTTTGTATATAACTTGTGTTGAATTATCAATGTCATTTTTTCCCTTTTGTTGTTTGCAATCTGAAGCAGTCCATGTAAACAAAAATTTAGCTTGTAATGTTTCTGAAACCAGCTTTTTCATAACTCTTGTTGTGTTTTGTTTCAAAGATGTCGTCCAAATTGCAATGTCAAGAGATTCTTTTCTGGAACACATTTCAAGAAATGTTTTTGCATGTGGACGAAACCAAAATGATTTTTTCTCTATCGTGTAATCTACGGCCCTTCCCATTTTCTCGATAAATTCTTTTTGTGATGCATCACCATCAACGCTCTGATAGAAAATGTTATTCAATTCAAAAATAAATAATTTCTTTTGACTTATAATAGCTGCAAAACAATAATGGATCATAGTAAATTCATTTTATTCATGCTACATAAATTATTATTAAAAAAAATTGTTGAAGAAATACACTCACTTTGAGTATTTTTTGTACTAGTTATTGATAAGCCACACTTCTCTTGTATTGTCTTCATAGAACCTAGAGCCAAAATAACAAACCTTCAATCAAATACCAATAATACTTCTTTAAATCAATTTTTTTTTTATAAGACATATTTTATGTTTAATTGAAAATAAGAGACATGTGAAGTACCTGATATGATATCATGTTCTTGACTATGGCTTTCTGTCACATTCCCTTGATCACTGTCTTTTTTCTCCTCGTTTGCTACTGTAATAAACATATGAAATGTTATAAAATGTATCAATGAATGAAATTCATTAAATAAATAGGCATAGAATCCAAAGAATCGCTAGAGAAAGAACAAAACAAGTACAATACAACAAAAGAAACAAAATAAATTATGTACCTGGTATGGTATTTTCTTCGTCTTGTATTTGCATCTCGAAAACTTCTTCGACATTGTGCACACTATGTTGATCATTGCTTTGTTGCAAAGTGTCGTTGTTTTCTTTACAATTTCCGCCATTAGTAGTTATAGTAAACATCTTGTTAATCAAGATTTATAAATAGCATAGAATCCAACGAATCACTAGAGAAAGAACAAAACAAGTACAATACCTGGATATTCCAACAGCAATATATTAGACATTGGTTTTTGCAATTGGAAGGATTCTTGATTAGTCAGCATGGTAGTCCTTTGTAACTCGTTTTCTACGACACATGCCATTCTTCTTCCATATGTACAGCAAGCCTGCTGTAAATTTTTCCCTGCATAAAGAGAAATAATCAAATTTAGATCACTATGTTGTTGATGCATTTGCAATAATTCTTCCCAGAATTCAAAATCTCTCTCATTTTCATCAGATATGTCTCTAAAACTGTGAGAGTATATTGAGGCCTGTAAACTTTTTGACTCTTCACTATAGAAATGTATAGTTAAAACTATATCATAACTATAGTTATTTTGTTCTTTATATTCATAAAGACCGGTAGCCATTTTATAGTTGACATTTGAGTCCTTGACAACAATCTCCAGAGCTTGGCGTACATCCTTACAAGACCAAATTTCTACTAAGATAATCATAGTAAAATCTTTCAACCCATTTTTTTCGATTAAAAATCGAAACAATTCAATATAGTGATCCTTAAGGAATGATTCATCTTTCAAAGCCAATGTATCCAACACAACAAAGTCAGTGTATAACATTGGTTGAAACAGACAAGGAAAAGAGCGCAAAAGTGTTGACAAGAGGCTAGGACCCCCATAATGACAACCGAATTCAAAACTGTTCTCAATTTCCTGTATATCTGTCGATGCATCAATTATTCTATCAAGGACCACACAGGCTTGTGGAGAAAGGGACTCTATTTTTGTATTTCGTGATCCTTTTACATATTTACACCCTTCCATTGTCTTACAGAAGTTGGAAAATATGATATCAGTAATTCCATAATGCTCAAGAATATTGGATATTGTAAGAATCTTATCATTCATATTCTTATCATGACTTTTGCAATATGTTACCATTGCCTCCAAAATTGTTCTTTTGGTTTTCAATTGTGAACAATAATCTTTCATTTTTATGGATTTGGTTGGATGGTTCACTGGAATAGAAAACCAGACAGTTCCATCCAATAGTTTATCTGCTACAGAACACATTTCTTCAGCGGTTAGTCCCTGAAGGGGATGGAAAGAACTTGATACCAAACTGTTCAGACTATTTGTCTTATAGTTTGGATCCTTAGGTTGGTTTGGAGAACACATTAATGTCCCTAGTTTGTAACAATTAAAAACAACTTCCCATTTATCCCAAGTAGTATCATCAAGATATAACAAGACTTTTTTTTCAGCAAAGTTTGTTAGTGGACAATCGAAGAAAGAGCACAACATTTCATCATCAACCTGTTAAAAAATAACAAATATAAATTAGTAAGAATGTGATATCAAAAATAAAATAGCCATGAATTTAGTTATAACAATATAAACTAAGTGCAAAAAAAAAAAAATTGCATACCTTGTCTTCAGCCATCTTAGAATTCCCACATTTTTGTTTCTTTAATTTATTTGTGGCAATTAGGAATTGTCTTGCAGATCGCACAGAATCAATGAATGGAGTTTTGAAGAACACTGTGTTTGCAGAATTTAACTGGCAGCAAATACAAATCACCACACTGGGAGCAACTAATGGATCTAAGAATCGAGCATTACGTTCTTTGTACTTCTGTTTTGCCTCCCCAGATAGACTGAATTTAGGATTTGATAATATTTATTTTGCTGCTTGAATGGTGTGTTGCCCATCAACTATCCAAAAATTGATGTTCTTGGCATTTATATCCATTTCATTCATGATTTTTACAGGGTTTCCAGTCGGATCAGACTCTTTTGTGTCAAATGGAATCAGAAGAGCATCAGGCAATGATGCTTGAAATTTCTGTAGGAACGATTTTACTAATACTCGAACATTTAAATCATCCCGTGATCTCAATTTATATAACTTGGGTGCTTCTACACATCTTCGAACATCCACCTTCATGGTAAAAGAGCTTGAAAATAAATAACTGTCCTTAAAATTTTCATGGATTTCATCGCATTGGTCAGCAAGCTTCTCTATCTGAGAGTCTTCTTTTTGGGATTTTACAAACTCGGTAGTAGGCATGAACTCACATTCTTTAATGCTATGTTCTAGCTCAGCTAAATATACCCTTCTCAAAGCAAGCATTTGAGCCTCGAGTTTATCATCTGGTATTTTATCAAGTAGTTTACCTCTTTGTTGCAAATAAAGAAACATGGATGATGTTTTCTTATATCTCACATAGCGATATTTCATAACGTTGGTAATACGTTGTACAAGATCATCACAACTCTTTAGACCAGATTCATTGAATCTCTCAAAACTGTCCAACTTAAACTGTGACTTTTTTATTGACTCTGGAAATTCTGTATTAGTATCAATCAAATCTGGTCTAAATTTTGTGTAATCAACTTGGCAAGAAAATAATTTCAATTCATTTTCTTCAATTACCTCCATTTGAAAATCGATCTGACTATGATTGAGAGCATAGCAATTAACAATTATCCCTAGCCTTTGTATATCATTTCCATCCATGGATCCAAATAGATACATATCTGGAAACATATTCATGGGACTTTCAATCTCAACATACCAATCTTCGACATACTCAAATGCAGCAGATGTTTTGAACTTTTTAATCATTTCAAAATTAGAACCCATTGTTGAATTTATAATCTGAGTTGAATGAAGCTTTTGTTTTTTGAATGCTGATTGTGGCATTTTACTTGCTTTGGAGACGACAGCTTCAAAAAACAATAATAAGCAATTATTACTATAAATAAAATGAAATCAAAATCACAAATATTACCATATAGTCTTCTAGTCTAACCATTTAGAAATGAGAGAATAATATTTAAAACCACCATACCACATGGGGGAGACGTTGTTTGTGTGTCACTTGCAATTCGTTTTTTCTTCAAATTATTCCTTGGAATTGTCATTGCACCAGAGTCCATAGCTTCTAAAAACAATAATAAATAGTCGACTATAAGTTTAAATTGTTTTAAAAATACATGAAATAATGAGCATTATCAAAGAATATTCTATTACATGTCTTTTATTCACATGCACAAGAATAATAAGGGTCATGTGTTATGGAAACATATTAAATACTTAGAGATAAACAAAAATCCATTGCATCTAGCACAAGTAGGGACTCATTAAAAAGAAAAGTTTTCCTTCTCAAAAATGCTAGAAGGAAATGCTTATGCTAGAAAGAAAGCTAGCAATCGCTAGTTTTCATTGATCTTTTGCCATGTGCTTATTTCAAAATAGAGCACATGGCACAAGCTCAAGGTATAAGCTAGCAACCACCAATCACCATGGACAGGATTTTTCTATTGGAAAGCTAGCGATTGCTAGCTTTCTTTCTAGCATAGGTATATGTTATTATCCTATAAGTAAATGCTTATGCTAAAAGGAAAGCTAGCTGTCGCTAGCTTTCCTTGATCTTATGCCATGTGCTTATTTGAAAATAGAGTACATGGCACAAGTTCAAGGCTTTCCTTACCTAACTAATTTATGTTTTGTGACCTCATATGAAGCTTGGAGGCTACACCAAGAATATAATTTTTGAGATAATTTCTATTGCTAATAACAAGTAAATTATACAAAGACACTACCTCTAGTTTTCTATTGCTAATAACAATTAAATGTTACACATAGATTACCTCTAGTGCGAAAATAGACATAAACATAGTAAAATATACATAAAGAAGACCTCCTTCATTATAGCTTTTATACCAAATTAAGTTTATTGGTTTAGTTAAAGACCTGTGAACAAAAAAATAAATAAATTGAACCCATATAAATGATAGACTATAAATCATCATATATTTTTTTTGAACAGAAACTAAAAAGGAGTATATTATAAAGGGGCTGTGCACAGCCATTCAGTACATAGCAAAAAGAGAGGAAGAATAGTCCTGCAGAGCAGAGATAGAGCATTGTAGACTAAGCCTGCAAAGGGTCCAAAAAACTATATACAGAGTTCTTCCATGATGACTAACAGAACGGGCAGTATATACCCTTATATATTGCTTACATAATAAAAGACAAAAAAACATATATCCTTAAAAACCAGATTACAGGTGGCCCCTGAAGTGGACTGGCTGCACCACTGATTCTTCCTCCATCTGACGCTCCCCTTCAATAGTTACTGCATTGTTCCTGCTGCCCTGGTTCATGGAAATGAGTCGCGCAAGGTCCTCCTGGATCATATCCACCTTCCCCATCATCTCGCGCCAGGAGCTTTCATTATCATCGATCCTGGAGTCATGGTTGCTGATTTGAAGGGAAGTGTAGCTCACAGTGTCCTCCATCTTTTTTATAGCGCAGGCTATCTCCCTGTTATCCATAAATCCTATGGAGACTATCTCATACAGCTGCCCCAAAATTTTCTTGATGTCCTGGATGCCGGTATTGTCCCCTAGCTGAGCCATTCTACCAAAATCAGAGGAAATAACAAGACAGTCAAACTGCCTGAGCAAAGAATCAGCAGTTAAATTACTACACGAACCCTCACGCGCTGAGCAATTAAGGATGCAACTGAGCACTAACAGTTCCTAATGGAGCACCGAACCCCCTTGTCCGTCAGAGAAGACCTTTAAATCATCATATTTTTATGTCATTAACCAAGTAGTTCTTTTATCATTACATTTTGTTAACTCATTAAACAACATAAGGGTCATGTGTCCTGGAAACATATTGCTTACATAATAAAAGACAAAAAAACATATATCCATAAAAACCAGATTACAGATGGCCCCTGAAGTGGACTGGCTGCACCACTGATTCTTCCTCCATCTGACGCTCCCCTTCAACAGTTACTGCATTGTTCCTGGTTCCCTGGTTCATGGAAATGAGTCGCGCAAGGTCCTCCTGGATCATATCCACCTTCCCCATCATCTCGCACAAGGAGCTTTCATTATCATCGATCCTAGAGTCATGGTTGCTGATTTGAAGGGAAGTGTAGCTCACAGTGTCCTCCATCTTTTTTATAACGCAGGCTATCTCCCTGTTATCCATAATTCCTATGGAGACTATCTCATACATCCGCCCCAAACTTTTCTTGATGTCCTGGATGCCGGTATTGTCCCCTGGCTGAGCCATTCTGCCAAAAGCAGAGGAAATAACAAGACAGTCAAACTGCCTGAGCAAAGAATCAGCAGTTAAATTACTACACGAACCCTCACGCGCTGAGCAATTAAGAATGCAACTGAGCACTAACAGTTCCTGATGGAGCACCGAACCCCCTTGTCCGTCAGAGAAGACCTTTAAATCATCATATTTTTATGTCATTAACCAAGTAGTTCTTTTATCATTACATTTTGTTAACTCATTAAACAACATAAGGGTCATGTGTCCTGGAAACATATTAAATACTTAAAGATAAATAAAAATCCATTGCATCTAGCACAAGTAGAGACTCATTAAAAAGAAAAGTTTTCCTTCTCAAAAATGCTAGAAGGAAATGCTTATGCTAGAAAGAAAGCTAGCAGTCGCTAGCTTTCCTTGATATTTTGCCATGTGATCTGTTCTTGGACAGAAGGTATCCAAGAAGACATCTATCCATCCAGACCATGATCTGCACAAATGATGTATAATAAGGGTCATGTGTTATGCTAGAAGGAAATGCTTATGCTAGAAGGAGAGCTAACATTCGTTCAAAATAGAGCACATGGCACAAGCTGAAGGTATAAGCTAGCAACCATCAATCACCATGGACAGGGTTTTTCCAATTGAAATCTAGCGACTGTTAGCTTTCTTTCTAGTATAAGCATGTGTGTTTATTTTAGAAAAAAATGCTTATGCTAGAAGGAAAGCTAGCAGTCGCTAGCTTTCCTTGATATTTTTCCATGTGCTTATTTCAAAATAGAGTAAATGGCACAAGCTCAAAGTATAAGCTAGCAACCACCAATCACTATGGAAATGATTTTTCTATTGGAAAGCTAGCGACTGCTAGCTTTCCTTCTAGCATAAGTATGTGTTCTTATCCTAGAAGGAAATGCTTATGCTAGAAAGAAAGCTATCAGTCGCTAGCTTTCCTTGATCTTGTGCCATGTGCTTATTTGAAAATAGAGTGCATGGCACAAGCTCAAGGTATAAGCTAGCAACCACCAATCACGATGCCCAAGGTTTTTCTATTGGAAAGCTAGCGACTGCTAGCTTTCCTTATAACATAAGCATGTGTGTTATGCTAGAAGGAAAGCTAGCATTCGTTCAAAATAGAGCACATGGCACAAGCTCAAGGTATAAGCTGGCAACCACCAATCACCATGGACAGGGTTTTTTATTGGAAAGCTAGCAACTGTTAACTTTCCTTCTAGCATAAGCATGTGTGTTTATACTAGAAGGAAATGCTTATGCTAGAAGTAAAGCTAGCAGTCGCTAGCTTTCCTTGATCTTTTGCCATGTGCTTATTTCAAAATACATCACATGGAACAAGCTCAAGGTATAAGCTAGAAACCACCAATCACCATGGACATGATTTTTCTATTAGAAAGCTAGCGACTGCTAGCTTTTCTTCTAGCATAATCATGTGTGTTATGCTAGAAGGAAATGCTTATGCTAGAAGGAGAGCTATTCGTTTAAAGTAGAGCACATGGCACAAGCTAAAGGTATAAGATACCAACCATCAATCACCATGGACAGGGTTTTTGTATAGGAAAGCTAGCGACTATTAGCTTTCCTTCTAGTATAAGCATGTGTGTTTATTTTAGAAGGAAATGCTTATGCTAGAAGGAAAGCTAGCAGTCGCTAGCTTTCCTTGATCTTTTGCCATGTGTTTATTTCAAAATAGAGCAAATGGCACAAGCTCAAGGTATAAGCTAGCAACCACCAATCACTATGGACATGATTTTTATATTGGAAAGCTAGCGACTGTTAGATTTCCTTCTAGCATAAATATGTGTTCTCATCCTAGAATAAAATGATTATGCTAGAAGGAAAGCTAGCAGTCGCTAGCTTTCCTTGATCTTGTGCCATGTGCTTATTTGAAAATAGAGTGCATGGCACAAGCTCAAGGTATAAGCTAGCAACCACCAATCACCATGCCCAAGGTTTTTCTATTGGAAAGCTAGCGACTGCTAGCTTTCCTTCTAACATAAGCATGTGTGTTATGCTAGAAGGAAAGCTAGCATTCGTTCAAAATAGAGCACATGGCACAAGCTCAAGGTATAAGCTGGCAACCACTAATCACCATGGACAGGGTGTTTTATTGGAAAGCTAGCGAATGTTAGCTTTCCTTCTAGCATAAGCATGTGTGTTTATACTAGAAGGAAATGCTTATGCTAGAAGGAAAGCTCGCAGTCGCTAGCTTTCCTTGATCTTTTGCCATGTGCTTATTTCAAAATACATCACATGGAACAAGCTCAAGGTATAAGCTAGCAACCACCAATCACCATGGACATGATTTTTCTATTGGAAAGCTAGCGACTGCTAGCTTTTATTCTAGCATAAGAATGTGTGTTATGCTAGAAGGAAATGCTTATGCTAGAAGAGAGCTAGCATTCGTTTAAAATAGAGCACATGGCACAAGCTGAAGGTATAAGATAGCAACCATCAATCACCATGGACAGGGTTTTTCTAATTGAAAGCTAGCGACTGTTAGCTTTCCTTCTAGTATAAGCATGTGTGTTTATTTTAAAAGGAAATGCTTATGCTAGAAGGAAAGCTAGCAGTCGCTAGCTTTCCTTGATCTTTTTCCATGTGCTTATTTCAAAATAGAGCAAATGGCACAAGCTCAAGGTATAAGCTAGCAACCACCAATCACTATGGACATGATTGGTCTATTGGAAAGCTAGCGACTGTTAGCTTTCCTTCTAGCATAAGATAGCAACCATCAATCACCATGGACAGGGTTTTTCTAATTGAAAGCTAGCGACTGTTAGCTTTCCTTCTAGTATAAGCATGTGTGTTTATTTTAAAAGGAAATGCTTATGCTAGAAGGAAAGCTAGCAGTCGCTAGCTTTCCTTGATCTTTTGCCATGTGCTTATTTCAAAATAGAGCAAATGGCACAAGCTCAAGGTATAAGCTAGCAACTACCAATCACTATGGACATGATTTTTCTATTGGAAAGCTAGCGACTGTTAGCTTTCCTTCTAGCACAAATATGTGTTCTTATCCTAGAAGAAAATGCTTGTGCTAAAAGGAAAGCTAGCAGTCGCTAGCTTTCCTTGATCTTGTGCCATGTGCTTATTTGAAAATAGAGTGGATGGCACAAGCTCAAGGTATAAGCTAGCAACCACCAATCACCATGCCCAAGGTTTTTCTATTGGAAAGCTAGCGACTGCTAGCTTTTCTTCTAACATAAGAATGTGTGTTATGCTAGAAGAAAAGCTAGCATTCGTTCAAAATAGAGCACATGGCACAAGCTCAAGTAATAAGCTAGCAACCACCAATCACTATGGACATGGTTTTTTATTGGAAAGCTAGCAACTGTTAGCTTTCCTTCTAGCATAAGCATGTGTGTTTATACTAGAAGAAAATGCTTATGCTAGAAGGAAAGCTAGCAGTCGCTAGCTTTCCTTGATCTTTTGACATGTGCTTATTTCAAAATACATCACATGGAACAAGCTCAAGGTATAATCTAGCAACCACCAATCACCATGGACATGATTTTTCTATTGGAAAGCTACTGACTATTAGCTTTTCTTCTTATCATAAGTATGTGATCTTGTGACGTGTGCTTTCCTTGATCTTGTGACAAAATTTGTCTCAGGTACTGTCGGCTTCCACGACAGTCACCTATAAGGAATGACATCCTAAGTTGGTCACTAAGTACCTTCGTCAAGTGGAGAAAGAGCAGTTATCCCTTGAACGGTATTGGGTCATCTCCTTTTCAACAAGTGGTGGTGAGCCCACTTGAGAGAACATACACCCGCAACCTTGGGTTTGACCTCCTATGGCGCGGCGCCGCTCTTTCACTTGCCCCATGTGGCTATACACGACCACTTGATTTAGAAGGATTTATAAAGCACCCTAAGGACAACAACTATGTTTTTGGATGCCTAGCCCCAAAATCCTACCTAAACTACAAGATTCTTTTGTGCCCTCCTATGGAAGTATTAAGTGAGTAGATTTAAGCTATTTTTGAACTTAGTGAGTGACGAGAGAGTTTCTTGTGTGTGTGTGTGTGCATCAAAGAAAGTGACAGTTTTGAGCGCACATGAGATATTGCATATAAATGAAAAGGCTTTTCTTTTAAAATGAAAATAATGCAACTCAACCTAATAAAAAAACAACTAAATAAACCATGTAAACCATGTAAAAAAAACTAAATAAAATAAATTGTAAAAATAAAAAAAAATCTATAAACAAAATTGTAAAAGTAAAAAAAAATCTATAGACTTACCAAGATTTTCAACCTCTTTTTAATCCAGTCTTCTTCTTTACTTTTTGTTTGGCTAAGATTAAAGCTAATGCCAATGCCAATGCCATTTTTTCCCATAACTTCATCTTCATCTTAGTTGGTCTTGCTTCTTTGATAGACAATAATTTAGAAGCTATGAAGCCAATAATACTTGAATGGAAACTGTACAATATATTGAAACTATCTGTAAGTTACAAACTTATATCAAATAATTAAATATAAAAAACACTAGCTATTTAGCTATTTTTATATACAAGTAATGCTATATATTACATCTTATATACATGACAGTCACCTATAAGGAATGACATCCTAAGTTGGTCACTAAGTACCTTCGTCAAGTGGAGAAAGAGCAGTTATCCCTCGAACGGTATTGGGTCGTCTCCTTTTCAACAAGTGGTGGTGAGCCCACTTGAGAGAACATACACCCGCAACCTTGGGTTTGACCTCCTATGGCGCGGCGCCGCTCTTTCACTTGCCCCATGTGGCTATACACGACCACTTGATTTAGAAGGATTTATAAAGCACCCTAAGGACAACAACTATGTTTTTGGATGCCTAGCCCCCAAAATCCTACCTAAACTACAAGATTCTTTTGTGCCCTCCTATGGAAGTATTAAGTGAGTAGATTTAAGCTATTTTTGAACTTAGTGAGTGACGAGAGAGTTTCTTGTGTGTGTGTGTGTGCATCAAAGAAAGTGACGGTTTTGAGCGCACATGAGATATTGCATATAAATGAAAAGGATTTTCTTTTAAAATGAAAATAATGCAACTCAACCTAATAGAAAAACAACTAAATAAACCATGTAAAAAAAATAAATAAAATCAATTGTAAAAATAAATAAAAAATCTATTAACAAAATTGTAAAAGTAAAAAAAAATCTATAGACTTACCAAGATTTTCAACCTCTTTTTAATCCAGTCTTCTTCTTTACTTTTTGTTTGGCTAAGACTAAAGCTAATGCCAATGCCAATGCCATTTTTTCCCATAACTTCATCTTCATCTTAGTTGGTCTTGCTTCTTTGATAGACAATAATCTAGAAGCTATGAAGCCAAGAATACTTGAATGGAAACTGTACAATATATTGAAACTATCTGTAAGTTACAAACTTATATCAAATAATTAAATATAAAAAACACTAGCTATTTAGCTATTTTTATATACAAGTAATGCTATATATTACACCTTATATACATTCATAGAGTTGATAACTATTTTTATGTACAAGTAATGCCATATACTTATATACATTCATAGAGTTGATAGCTATTTTTATGTACAAGTAATGCCATATATTACATCCTACATACATTCATAGAGTTAATTATACCATGGAGGTTTACAAAATGAAATTTAGAAATACAACATTCAAATAAATGATTGGCAATTATTTAAAATAGTTATTTAGGTCACCAATATTACCGGTTCAGTACTTGGGGAAAACCGGAAAACTTAGAATGGGTCTCCAATGTGTTAAAAGATGCCCTCCTCTATCCCATAGGAAATATATATATATATATATATCACAAAAAAGAGGTAGTTATATATTTATAAAAAGGTTGTTGACAAACCAAATAACATAAGAAGTACAAAAATTTCAAAAAACATTATAGTATTCTTGTATAAATATTTTCAACAAATATGTTAATTGGTCATGATGCTTTTTCTTTCTTACAATACCTACCTTATGAATTTCAAATTTAGTGCTATACTGCTTTACATAATTACTAATAAACAAGACAAGTAAAATGCATATATGAGAAGTTTAAGAGCCAAGATAATTTCCATTGAGGCCTTCTTCCATTTGTTGTCCTGCTTTAATTTTCCCTTGATCTTTTTGATTCATGTTGTTCTCATTGAGTGCTAAAGTTGTTTGTTGGAATGTCTTCATTAATAATATGCCCCATCGTTGAAGCAATTGAAACACTAGGAAATCATGTATCTGGTCGAGAACCTCTTGCAAAACCCAATATGATATTGTAATGCATCTATGAGTTTGACGCAATTTTATCATAATCAATATTTAGTTCTTGGAATTTAGATTTCATGTTTTCCTTCTTGGATTCATGTTTTTCGATATGAATACTTAATTATTCTATGCATGTTTCATGCCCACAAGCTAGCAGGTCATTTGTCTGAGGATCTTCTTAATTTCATTGACACTATCATTGGCCATTTTAGTGAGATGGGGAATGTCAAAAATACAAATCAAAGGCTCTATGTGATACATGCATCTAGTAGCAGAGCAAGTATATTATAAATTCATGAGGTTTCTTAAATGAAGACTACAAATAAAGTTTAAAGAAAAATTCCAACACAAGACCAGACATAAAATCATAACCCAGACTCCTTCTTACAATAATGGACAGAATGATTCCAAAAATTTAAAGCTTACCCGATATATGTTCAAGCATCAATTGATTCCAAAAATTTAAATTAATTACTATTATTATTAATTGTTATTGTTATTATTATTATATTATTAATATTATTTAATTAATAATAATAATGATAATAATCCCTTTTATAAAGTATAGTGGGTTGAATAATAATGAATTTATTAAATAAATTATTAATTTAATTAACGGACAGAATCATCCCAAGTAAATTAAAAGGATATGTTTGAATAAATTATTGAATAATTCCATTACTAGAGGGAAATTAGGATGATATAAAATAATATATAATCCACCTTATTACCTCAAAAGGGGATGCATTAATGATTACCATGGAAAGTGGCTTTCGGGATTATCGGTCTGTGGGCTCGAGGGCTAGGAAATCCGTTGATTTCCTAGGGTCAGCACGATAATAGCTGATCGGTAGGGTGGACACATCATTTTGGGGTTGTTAAGGTAACTTACAGAATCCATTCCAGAAATCTTCTTATCTTACTGCAATCGACGGTTTCAGGTATTTTTCTGAACCAGCTTAATTAGAATGTATTTTCTTTTATTTCCAAGATATGCATGTCAAACGAACAGAATTAAATGGAAAGTTTTAGGATTATGTTTATTTAACTGCAGAGACATGTAAACATATAGAAAACAGACAGTTAAACATTTACAGAAACAGAAATATAGATGGTTGAATCTCTTGTTTTCTTCTAACAATAAATAAGGGAAAAACTAGGTATAACCTGATAACCCAGAATAGACCCAGTGCCTAGATAGGGCACTACAGTTGGTATCAGAGCGCAAGGCTCAGACACTGAGACCTTAGGGCCTAACTACACCTGGAACTTTAGTGAAATTTACTAGAAAATAACAAACCAGTATGATGGCTGCAAGAAGATAATTTGAAGAGCCTTTTCCCATTTATTCGTAAGGTGTAACAGAAACAGAATTTGAATGATATATATATATATATATAACTGCTTATTTAGGGCTTAGTCTAGACCCCATTAAACAAACCTTTCCAGAAAAACAACAACATTTCTATATACACTCTTTTAATATTCAAACCCTAATATTAATCCAATGCTAAAGCATTTGGGATAAACAATGTTTTTAAACAAATAAATAAATACATATAAACCAAGTTACAACACGATATATATTACCGTTATAATATTTAGATATAAAATTTAATACTAACAAAAAAAAACACTTCATTGCATTTATATAAAGAAATTGTATTAATAATAAATACGAAACAATGAGTCTCGCACAGGATTTACAGAGGGTTCTCCAAATTTCAGACTTGCAGCCAAAGTGATCAGTTTTCATTTCCTATTATTTTAATGCAGATCTGCTTCTTGCCTGTAACATTTTGTTTTAAACATTCATTTCAATAAATGTGGCATAAAACAAATATTCAAATAATATTGTTTCCTGCAATATTGTTTATAATACAAGCATCGCAACAATTTCGACGCAGAAATCGTTTCATTTGAGCTCGATATGATCCATTTTGACCAATAACTAAGAAGATTTACAAGCATGGCAAATGCATGAAACGATTTCCATACTGCTCTCCATTGTTGCTGCTTGTTTTGTCTGAAACGAATTTCATACAAAATGTTGCTTCCTTTGAAACCCTAGCGCTCAAGCCAGGTGTACCAAGCGCCCGGAGCCCAACGCCACATCAATTGTCCTCCAAGCATTTTTCTTCTTTCCTTTGTGCCCAGCCCGAACACAACAACTAGAGCCAATTGGCCCACGCACTTAACACATCAATGCCCACCACCGAATCCCATGCACTGAGTTCACATAAGAGGACGGGAATATATAAAAGATGCATTGTGCTCAACGCCGAGGACTCATCAGGGAACCGAATGCCAAGCCAGGCGGGTCCCATGGATATCATATCTCCCATCGTCCATGAGATTACCCACATATCTGCCCAGCACCGAGGCTCTTACATGAAACCAAGAGCCAAGTCGAAGCAGCCCTACAATGCCAAATAAAACCTTATTTCCTCCTTAAATAGGCATACTTTTGACGGCACGTGAGACGGTTTCCGCGTTGCCCATGAGCGGTTTACTATACCGCTTTATTGGAACGCGGACGAGTAAGGAATGAACACGTGGGATGGTGGTTTCCTTTCCGCAACCACCAACCACCCTTACCATGTGTGCATGTTGCCGACGCGGAATAAGGAGAGCCGTCGATCCTGCCTTGGCGTCAATCCCCATGCGAAAAAGAAAAGTTTTTTTTTTGCGTTTTATATTGTTTTAATTTTTTTTATTATTATTTTAAATTAATGTTTTTTAAATATTAATTTAATTTTATTAATTTAATGTAGTGTCTCTCAACCATGCCCCTTTTTAAAGCTATAATTAATTAATTTCACCTAATACACTGCTATGCAATCTTTGGTTCTCACATCATATATGTCCATCGTACAGATAATAAATTTTGAATGAACACCATAATTAATGTGTTGCCAATTCCATTTCCCGGCTTCTTCCATCGTGATTCATGGCATTGGGCACACATTTTCCAGTTGCAGATTAAAATTTTGGCAGACTTTATCTCCAGGGTATTGAGCTATCTAATAAGCTATGGCAGTCAAACATCATTTGAACTGAAACAACCATGCCCCGGGGAACCAGATCTTCTGGAACCAAATTGGACCATCAAGGGTTGCGGATCAGGTACTTCGGCTGATCGCACTTTATGCTTAAGGGAGACTCTCGCTATAGCCCATAGGCATCCGCATCAAGTTCCAATAAATCGCTGCGAATGCAAGGGTTCGGGCTCTTGGGGCAAACATCCTTCTCAGAGGTAGGTACCGTATTGTGAACCATGAAACTTCAACCCCCTTGCTGGTACCAATTTTGCGAAATAGTAACATTACAAATGTCCATTAGCTAAAGCTATAATTATAAGATTCCATTGGCGAAGAAAACCGTAGTAACCTTAAGTTAAGATGTTAATTTGTTAATAATATGGGGAATGGCCAGGGTATTTATTTGGTTCTCTCTGATATTGGAACTGAAGGAGTGTGAGATATCGTTCTAGCTCATGTCCATGAAGTAAAGGTCCTTGTCAAATACATTCGGCTGTGGGAGGTTGACAATAGCCGACGGCTGGGCCTATCAAAAATAAGGTAACCTCTTAACCAACATTTACAGTTTAGACTCTAAATAAACTTGTAATTTTCATAAAAAATTAAAATATATTGAAAGTAATATTTCGAATTTAATAATTTAAAGGAAATAGAAATATATTTATGCTCAATTAAGACAATTTTGCAGTTTAGATGCAATTTTCTTTTTACAAAATTTATCCATTTTTTAGATATAGATTTCCAAAAAATTAGTTTAATTTGAGGGCTTGATTAATTCCCCATACTAACTACACTAACTGTGTTAAATGAGAGACTAAAAAACCAGTCAAATAGATAAACCTATGCTGATGAAAAATGACAATAGAAATGAAAAATTTACCTTAGGAAAATATATCCATAGCCTCAGCTCTGAATCTATTAAAATGATTTACTTCAACAAACAAAGGGAAAGTGGTGGCGGTTGGATTAATGGTAGAAGCAACGCATGCAAAGTTTGATCCATGTTTAAAGTTAGATCCCACCAATTTCAAATACTAGCTCAGTAATGTTGGATTCATTGCCTCGTCTGTAATTCATTCATTAAAAAACAGTCAGTCTAGACTTTCAAATCTTTACATCAAGAAATTACCCAACAAGATATAAAACGTCCAGGTACATTAAAAAAAATCGATAACCAAGCTCTCCCCAGATTCGTAGTATCTCCAAGTGTGTTTTTCCTGGCTGGGAAGGAGAGAATGCAGCCTCACGCCTGCCACAAAGCCACCTATGTCATAATTCGAGTGTCCAAAGTTGAAAATTGCAGTGAAATTACAAGCCCCAGCCCTCGGGTCTTGAATTTGCCACCCTACAATGCCAAATAAAACCTTATTTCCTCCTTAAATAGGCATACTTTTGACGGCACAACTGAGACGGTTTCGGCGTTGCCCATGAGCGGTTTACTATACCGCTTTATTGGAATGCGGATGAGTAAGGAATGAACACGTGGAATGGTGGTTTCCTTTCCGCGACCACCAACCACCCTTACCATGCGTGCATGTTGCCGACGTGGAATAAGGAGAGCCGTCGATCCTGCCTTGGCGTCAATCTCCATGCGAAAAAGAAAAGTTTTTTTTTTGCGTTTTATATTGTTTTAATTTATTTTTTTATTATTTAATTTTTTTTATTATTATTTTAAATTAATGTTTTTTAAATATTAATTTAATTTTATTAATTTAATATTTAAAAAACATTCATTTAATTTAATTCGTTTAATTTAATTTAATTTAATTAATTTAATGACTTTTAATTTAATTTGATTTAATTAATTTAATTTAATGTCATTTAATTAATTAATTTAATTTAATTAATTCAATTTAATTTTTTTTAATTAATTCAATTTAACTTAATTTTTTTTTATTTTTTTTTATTAATTATTATTTTATTTAATTTAATTTAATTTAGTTGTTGGTAAGAATTTTAAAAAAAAAATACCATGTAAAAGAAAAGGTTTTTTTTTGCGTTTTATATTGTTTTAATTTTTTATTATTATTATTTTAAATTAATGTTTTTTAAATATTAATTTAATGTAGTGTCTCTTAACATTCATTTAATTTAATTTAATTAATTTAATTTAATTAATTCAATTTAAAAAAAAATTAATTAATTCAATTTAATTTTTTTTATTTTTATTTTATTAATTACTATTTAATTTAATTTAATTTAGTTGTTGATAAGAATTAAAAAAAAAAAATACCATGTCAAAATAAAAGGGGTTTCGGCAAAATTTCTTATATAATTATATCATGCTAGTGTTATTTTATTTATATTTAATTAAATTTCGTATATATTTTTATTTAAATTTCGTGTATAATTATATAGCGCTAGTATTATTTTATTTAAATTTAATTAAATTCCATATAATGTTATAACCTAGGTTTCTTAAAAAATTAAAAGTTAATATTTAAAAATATAAAGCTACTCACGAACTTTCAATTTAAAAGTTCTTCATAGATTTAAAGTTTTAAGGTCAATTATAGTAAGGTTGAAGTGGTTGGTGAAGTTATATTTAAATTAGCATGGATAAAATTTAAATTATAATTTATATTTAAGGGAGAAATTTAAAATATTTAAATTTAATATATATAAAAATTTAAAATTTTGGAAAAGAAATAAATAAATAAATATATATAAATAAATAATAAAGAGTGGTTTAAGTGGTTTGGTGAAGATCTAGGGTTTTATAAATCCATGTATTTAATCAAATTGTCTTAGTATTTATTATATTTAACATCCTACATAAAATTAAATTCAAAAAATATGTAGGTGTAATTATATAATGATAAAAAAAAATTACAATTGCAATTTTTGGATGGTCACATTACAATTTCTCATAAAAAAATTACAATATCTTTAATTTTTCAATTCTTGGTTCATTGCATTTCATGATCGTTGAAATTGCATTTTCATTTTACAGAATGTGAGTTATTCTCAATTATACTTGTTGAAATTCTAAAACTTGTAATTATCAAAATGCCGAAATTGCATTTTCCTACATAATAATTCTAAAGTTGAAATTGCAATTTTAATAATTCTTTACCTCTCTTAACCATGTTATGGCCTAGATGCCCATATTTAATTGAAAGTTAATTAGGTGAATTGAAAGTTGAATGGCTTGTGTTAAACAATACCAAGATGAAATAACAAATAGCAAATTATATTGAAGATGAAAAGAAGTTCATCATCATGGAATTTTGGGTTTTTCAAAGATGGGGTAATATGAACTATTGGATGCTTCATTTCATGTTTTGAATGTAAGTAAATTAGAAAAAGGTTTACTACTCTATTAAGCTTAATAAATGTAAACTCAATTTTATTGCAAAAAAACATTCATTACTTATGGATTTATTATTATTTTTTAAATATATCCAATTGAAAATTTTAAATCAATTTTAACTAATGGTATACTTTTAAAATCAATATTTCGAAAATAGAAAAACACCTAATGGCTCTATTTGAACAATGTAAACTATTTCCTAGAAATTTATCTATATTTTAAAGAAAATTAAGGATTCCAAAACCTCAAGAATAAGAGAGGGTTCCAAGACCAAACACTAGTGGATTGTTATTAAATCCTTTTACAACTTTTTTATTAAATCACTCAACTATTCCATTTGCTTATGGATGACAAGGGGAACACTTCCATGCCAATAATTGAGATGATATAATGCAATCAATGCATTGATCAAGGGTAGTGGAAAAACAAAATCATTAAATGATGTAATGTAATTCAAGTCAACAAAATCATTAAATGTTTTTTCAAAAACATAATCATAAAATATTTTGATAATTCTAATGACAAATATTTATTTTTTAAACAATCGCATAAAATAAACAATCCAAACCAAAATCATAAAATGTGTTGATAATTTAGATAGTTTTTTTTGAATTAAGATAAACATCAATGATAATGTGATAATGTGAATGGTTTAAAAGTAATTAACATAAATATTAAATTCCATTAAAATATTATTAATAATTTAAAAAATACTAAAAAAATCCAAACAATAGACACTTTCATATGGAGTTACAAACTTTTACAATTCAGCCTACTCATATGGAGTTACAAACTTTTACAATTCAACCCAGTCATATGCCGTTAGTTTGGAACACAAGAATAAGTATATATTTCTTTTACAAATCAGCCTACTCATATGAAGTTACAAACTTTTACAATTCAATCGACTCATATAAAGTTAGTTTGGAGCACAACAATAAGTATATATTTCAATTGAGAAGAGGTTATGCTTAATATGAAAACCTAATAACGGCCTATATTAAGAAAACCTAATAACGGCCTATATTAAATGCAATTGTGAAATTACTATCATGTTATCATGTCAGTACCATTTGTCAAAAACCCAGATTCATGGTATTATAAAATTGAATTTTTCACAATTTATAACATCTACATTTTTTAAATTTGATAAATAAAAAATAAATTATCTAAAAATAAAATACATTTTTATTTTTGACATTAAAAGTTTCCAACCATGTTAATGTCAAAAGAGTTGTAACCAAAACTTGCATTGAGTTGGTAGAATAATCAAAAGTCTATAGTTCTACATCTGAGTGAACCCTTTCTTAATATATTTTTACGGAAAAACACTACACTAGTACCATTTTACTCCCATTTACAAAACCTGTAAAGGTTGGCGGTAAAGATTCACCAGGCCAGTGACAAAAAAATATCGTGTGCTCCTATCTATGAATATGTTCGAACTCAAACGAGGGCGGAAAGCGGCAATGTCACTTGTATCTGGTAGTAAGGCGGAACAAAAAATTTCAAAATTCAAAATTCAAATGGGCGATACAGGAAAACGGTTTCATGGAAAACGACGTTAATATAGACATCTGTAGATAGATTTAGGCCCATATCCCTCTACAATGTTTAATACAAGATCCTCAAAAAGATAATTGCAATCAAGTTATGGAAAATCATCCCTTCCATCGTCTCGATTAACCAAGGATGATTTGTCTTTTATTTTTTTGGAACCTTGAATTACCTTCAATTCTGTAGGTTTCAATATCAGAGATTGCTACTGCAAAAAAGGTTTTTATATTTGAGATGGTGAATTTATTTAACAAAGAACCAGGTGCACTGGACTTGTGCCTTAAAGCTGTATTTAATTCAACTAGCATTTTGAAGTTAGGATATGCTTTGCACTCTGACCTGAAGCGTCTTTCTGATTCCTATGGAGAGCTGGAGTGTTTTCGCTACTGTGAAGCGCCTAAATTAGACCTTCAAAAGGTTTTTCCATCTGTTCCAGGGGGGCTTTCCGACCTTGCAAAGACTGTGCTGGGAAGTGCTTTAAACAAAAGTACTAGGATGAGTGACTGGAGGGAGCGTCCCTTGAGCAATAGTCAGGTACACTAAATATATATCCATGCTACGGTATAAGTTGCACTACAAAGTATAAGAACCAGTACAAATCTCTAAAAACTGATAAAGTTTGAAATAAGAACATACAAACTACAAATTTAAACGTTGCTACGAAATTTATATGGGAATGTTCAGATCAAGATTTTCAAGCATACAACAGACTCGCAGATATCTCCAGTAACTGAAATATGAAACCTCTTATAACTTGAAGAAGGCACAAAAATACCCATACCCCATGGGCCTTGTACAAAATCCAGATACTAAACTAAATGGACGAGAATGATAGGAATTTGTAGGATGAGGAGTACCTGAAGTTCTAATTTACAGGAGGACGATTCAACCGCTCCAGCTGCTCGCAATAGGATTCAGGTTCTAATTTGCAGAGGACAAGAACAATGTTTCAGCAGCTCTAGCTATAGGAATTTGCAGGACGAGAATGAGGACCAGGTCTCTTGGCATTTTGCAATGGACTGCACTACCTTGAATGCAGGTAGATGGGCGTTGAATGCAGGTAGGTGGGTGTTGAACCTTGAGAATATGGCGGGAGCGAGACTGTGTACGATGAGATCTCCAGGATATGGCTGCAGCTGGCTCATGATCAAGCTGCACGTTTTCGATGGGACTGTATGGCGCTTCTTGTGGTACTACGTCAATAATTATAATACATTATTATAATTATAAAAACTAGTTGAATGATATTGCAATATTTCTCATTTATGCAATGACATGAAATGGATGATAATGTATGGTATGTTCTTATTTCATATTCCTTTATGGCATGTTCTTATTTCATATTTCTTTATGGCATGGATGAAAAGTTAATGTATTATTATATTTTATAATACCTTATTATAATTATAAGATTTAGTTGAAAGATATTGTAATATTTTTTATTTATGCATGATAGTATAAAGTAGTGTGATATTACATTTTTTTTGGGGGATAACTGGAAGTAGAAGAAAGATTTATATTTTGTTTATATTTTGTACTTTCTTATGTAATTTGAAAAGTTAAATGTATTATTATATTATATTTTATATTACGTTTATGTGATGAAATGAATTAGGTAAATTTAGGATAATGCATCACCATATTTCATATTTCGTTAATGGGATAGCAAGATGTAAAGGAAAGGTTAATGCCTTGTTTATAGTTCATAATTATTTTATGGGATACTATGAAAGGCTAATGTATTATTATATGTATACTACGTTTATATGATAATATGAACTAGTTGAAAGATAAGATACTGTTATGATATTTCTTGATGTTATAAAATGAACTAGATGAAAAGTTAACACATGCCTATATTTCACAGTTCACTTAGGGGATTGGAGGTTGTAAGATTAAAGACATAGCCTTCCTTTTTGTCAAATTGTACCCTTAGGGTTTCCGTTTGCAAGTGTTACTTATTTAAGATATATTTCAACTATGATAGAGATCCTTGCCAATTCACATATGGAATAATTGTTCCAGAACAAATGCTTTGGAAAGCCAAAGAACTATAACTTAGGAGTAGACACTTATAGTATAAAAAAAAAAAAAAGAAGAAGAAGAAGAAAAAAAAAATCATTCACTAACTACGAGCATTAAATTGTCGAATAGAGATGGTATCAATAACGTAAAATTGTATTTTAAGAAAAATCTACTCGGAGAAACTTGGAACAAAGACCAACGATATTTTAAACCTTTTTCTACATAGCCATGATGAGAAAACAAGTGGACGGATATAATCGGTGGATTTGCTGAATGACGAAAAATTGATCAATTTTAAATGATAAGACACCAAGATGCTCAGATTGACGAGACTTTGACGGATTGTCGAGGAAGAGAAACCAACTTAAAATTTGAAAACGAGATATCAATGTGATTGGTATGATGAGCTGAACTCAACGACTAGCCCTCGAGATGGAACTTGATGGGGTTAAGAAGACACTTTGTGCGACTTGATGAATCTGTCGAAGTGGTCCTATGATAACATAAACGAAGAGATAAGGGAAATACATGATAAGCTCATGGAGCTGAACATGATGATACTAATGACAAGAATAAGTGATATCGAAAATCTAGTTGGGACCGACAGTTATTGAATGTACTATCGAATTGATATTATACACAATTATGATTGAGTTCCTGAGAATGTATTGGAAGCATGTTGGAAAATAATAATAATAATAATAATGATTAGAACCACTTGTGCTTAATATGGCCATGATTGTTGGAGAAAAATAGAAGGGAATGGAAAGAAGATGATAATAGGAAATTAAGATAAAGTTTAGTGTCGAAAGTACAAGAACAAAAATTAACTTCAGGATGAAGTTCTATTTAAGAGGGGGTGTATGTAATGCCCCTAGAATGACTGTGGACCTTAAGGGCACCTGTCAAGTGACCCGGCTGAACAACTTTGATATGGTGGTCTCTTGAGCCTTGTTATGTCTTAAATGATTGAGGAAAACCTGAAGATGTGATTGACGATAATAATTGATAAATGAATTAAGGAATTAAATTATATTGTGTGGGGTGGGATAATTGATTGATTACATCTTGCTTAATGATTAGCACGGATTGATCAAGTCAAGTGTAGTGGGACATTTATAGTCCTAGCTGTGCGACTTGGGAGGACGCAGCTGAGATGCATCATAGATTTCCGCATTTATTCTGAACTTCGGGACGAAGTTCTAAATAAGTAGGGGTGTATGTAGTGCCCCTAGACTACTGTAGACATTGAGGGCACCTGCTGAGTGACCTGACTATTTGAAACATTAATAAAATAACCCTATGATTTTATTTTGAGTATATTTATGATTACGATTGATTGATATATGTGCATTTGGGTAGTTATTGTGAATGGACGATTTCATGTTGTTTAACAATTAACTTTGATATGAAAACTGTACATATGAATGGTGCTTAACGACTAGTTGTGCAATTGATTATGTGATTAGACGAATGAGTAACGATTGAGTAAACTATAGATGCTTAATGAAGCAACAGATTTATAAATCAAATTGTGATTATTGAGGACATTGCTACTAATTTACGTTTGTGAGAAATGTGTGTAGCGACAAGTGAAACGGTTCACTAACGGACACACAAAGGAATATGAAGGGTCGTAGAGTACGGGTAAATCACACACAGGGAGAGCGACGACGATGTCGACTTCTGACGGAATACCACACTTGAGCAGATAAGCACTGATCCGCTTGCTCCTAGTGAAAATGCTTGTTAAACTTAACTGCATAAAAACATATAAGTTTGCACCTAGAGCATTACTTAGAAATGCATTTGAGTACTTTAGGCATTTGCATATATCTAAACATAAACAATCATTGGAGAATGTTATGGCAAATTATCACATCGTCGATCTACTGCGTCTGGCTTGAGGGAATGTACAGCAGTGAAGAGAATACTTCCTTGTGCTGGGTGTGTAGGTATTGTGGGTGCCATATGATCTTTTATAAATCTGCAAAGGTCTTTAATTGGTTGTTATAGAGTCTTGAATGTATGATAGATATCAACAGCATTTAGTTAACTTCCGTTGTGTTTCCATTGTATAAACATATACTTGTATATATATATATTTTCATTTTCATCTGAATGCTTGTTTAATGAATGGATATGGGGGCTAGATGCCCGGTTTAACCTCACGATCCCTCCAAAAATCCCCTCTTCCATACTTCCCACCATACTCATTAGATCTATCCCTTTGCTAATCTATACCTCCCATGCTACCTCCCTCCCTCTCATCCCCCTTTCTATCCCCTTTTCCATAACAAACCACCTCTCTACCCCACCCCCCCCACTCTCTCTCTAACCCCATCTCTCTCTCCGATTATCTTTAACCCCCCTCCTTTATAACTCCCACACTCTCTCCCTCTCTCTCTTTAACCCCTCTCCTCCTCCCTGTTATTATACAAACTATCATCCCTAGAACACCTAGGCTGTGTGGACCAAGGGGCTAGTTACAGTAAGTGGGGAGGACATAGGTCCAATGTCACCATAACCTAACTCCTCATCTTCTTTGGTTAAGTCCTAAACCCATGGGAGAGTCCCTAATGGAGGAATAACACCTGTAAGCACCAACACACCTGGAAATACCATTCTACAATCATTATGGATAATATTAGTGCCTTGCATGGAGTCAACAATGGATAATAAAGACAAATAAGTAATATAAAAGGCGTAATTCAATATACCAATCAATGTCAATGAATATCACAATTTCAACATACTTCACAATTCATACAATGCATCTACCTGATGCATACCAAGTATTTACCTAATACATATCATCATACATGATCCACCTGATCATACTGTGTATCCACCTGATACAAATACAAACTTAACCGAATATTTAGGGACACCTAAAATTGAAGTTATTGACATTTAGACACTGACCCATTATAATCCTCCCTTGACCCAACCTGATGATCATGTCTTGATACAACTAGATGTACCTTTTCCCATAGATCCCTTTAAATTTGTTCAAAATGTACAACATAATATGTCTAGAACCAAATTATGGTTAATCTAACAAGCATGGGATGTACTTCCACTACACCTAGTGTCTTTTGAGGAAACATGAATGCTTCTTATGTATATTTAGTTATCAAAATCATTTCTTCTACCCATATGCCACATGTTCCCAATGTCTCTTCATTCATAATGCCATCTATTAGCAAACACATTCCAACCCTACGTTTTCCTAGTCTTGGAATACCTTCCACAAGTAATTTTATGCCTAGTTCGAGCTTCTCCTTTGGTGTATGTAATAATCTATTGATCCCTCAACAACTCCCCAAGTTATGTGATGTGGGGCCCCACCTGAAATTTTGAGCTAAAGGCCACTGATCCAAGTGTTGTTACTCTTTAATGATGTCTATACAACTACAATTTGGACGGAGTCCTTATAAGGTATGTTTTATCATACCATGTCTAATATTTATCCTTTACAGGTTTTTTTATTATCATGCCATACACTTGGATATAGTAAACCCCCCCTGCCCTTACTGCTTATTCTTTCTGTACAAGCAATTCATCCTTGAAAAGTTTGACAAAATATGAGTGAGAAAACTATCCCTGATTCCATAAGCTTAAATTCCACTTGATGAAAACACTCAGTTTGTTTCACCCCTAAACCATCCAAAGAGTGAACCTAAAATAAAAATAAGAAAAGACTTAGTTTTCTCGAAGAAGCGTCCTTGGAAAAATAGCTTTATACACCCATGTAACATATCGGAAATGGCATATGAAAAGTGGTGAAAAACGATGAAATGTTACATGGGTTATATCATATGGTATATCATACGTTTTGTGCATCCAATCTTATTTGCAACATCATGTGACGAGAGCTTGCACAAAGTACGAAGCAAAGTTTGTGCACCCTCTTAAGACTAGTCACATATTATGATGGTGAGCTCGCACAAATCGCCTTTGCACTGGCCAATGTGTATATGATGAGCCCGCAATACCATGGTGCAACCATCAAATGTGTATCATCGCATGTAGAGTCGAGCTTGCACATGGGACAACAAGTTTAGTTTTGTGCACAGATCATGGTCTTGACTCTTGGAATTGCGGAGGGGCTGCACAACGTACCATTTTGTGCACCCTCCAAGGACTAGTCTCCAATCATAATCGTTAGCCCGCACAAAACGATACAATGTGACTCTGTGCACTATCAAACAACTTTTGGTTGAATGGTCGATGGAGCCCGCACATTGTTATGTAACATTGGTTGAATGGTCGATGGAGCTCGCACGGTTGATGAGTCAATAGCTGTATGCTTGAAGTCGTTTTCTCACGCTCCTTTGGCTTCTGTCTCCATGAATACTGGTTGCTGGAACAGTGGAAACCTATTGGAACACAACCAGTATTCCAATGAATCAGATCCATTTTTTGTTTCCACGAACACCAATGTCAAAGAATGCTTGCCTGCATGAATTTCAAATATAGTTTTAACAACAAGGGGACTAGGACTACTTAAGCGACTTGGTACAGGATTCAAGGAAGTACAGTACTTAGCATGTACCAGTACTTGGTACATGCTAGTGTTACACAAGCAAGTTTGATACAAAAGAAAACATAGAAGATATAATGTGGTACAGCAAGAGAAAATAACATAATGTCGATCATGCATGGATTAACAAAAAAAACATGCGATACTTTGAGGGGTGTGCTCAAGTGGAATGTGCATCCAAGGAGGATGCAAGTTAGTTATTCCAACTATGAGTCAAGTGCATGTGAGCAAAAATGTGCATGACAATGAGTGCACATGATGAGCATGGGGTAACTGTGCATGACATATGAAGTGCACTAAGGGAAGATGAAATATCAATGTGGAAGTTGAAGCGACAAAGATGTGCTGAAGTAGTCATATGGAAGTTAAAGAGTAGTTGAAGATGGATGAAGCGTAGGGGAATCTGCACCACGAGTAGTCATTTGAGAGGGGTTAGCTAGATGGTCTTGAGACATGGCAATTGAGAGAGTCTACCATGGACCTCAAACATAGTGGTAAGGAAAATGTTGTAAATGTGTATATATATTGTTATGTTTGAGTAATGAAAATGAGTAGAGAAATTCCCTTATTATAATTTGGTTTTGTATGCCCTCTAAAATTGTTTCAACTTTTATGTTTGTAGTGCTTTTCTATTTTCAACTTATATCTTTCGAAGCATTGTACTTAGTCTGCATAAATATGATTTCATAGAATTATGCCCATCAACTCTTTAGTTTGCTGTAATAATAACCAACTTCACAGATTTAGTTCATTTAATATATTGTTAGCACTCTAAAGTCTGAGCTAGTTCAATTAAAAAATTTGTATCTCAATCTTATTTTGATCCTATATTTGAAGAAGAAATAAATATATAAAAAATAAAATAATCTTATATCAAAATAACCTATTTTGACCACAAATTTATTAAGAATCTAATGTATGTCATATACCAAGTCCATGCATATAATGCATAATATATATATCCTATCCCTTCAATGTTCAGACACGGTGTTCAAAAAAGCGAATTTGAATTTCAAATCTCAAATGCCCACGCTCCACGAAAGTTACCAAAGGACGGTTCCTCACCAATTTCCTCCATTCTTCGCCATGGCAGAAGATCCATCAAGGATACCTCAGAAAACTCACCGTCGGGACTTGGTAGTTCAAATCTTGTGCATTGGAGGAGCGCCTTCAGGGCTTGCAAGTTTCCTAGAAGGAAATGGGTGAAAGGATGCTGTTCTCTCCATACTAAGGCTATGATGAAGGCGGTGAGCATTTTGCAACAGTTCATAAGATTTTTGGGGCGAGCGTTGTCTGGAAATATTTGCTATATATTCTCATAATCTAGCGCTGCCAAACAGTTGTCACACATCCTACAAGGCACATGCTCAACTACAAGATCCAGTCTATTCCTGCTTAGGGCACATTTCCTCCTTGCACCAACTGGTATATAAACTAAATAGCCTCAGCGTATGCATTATTTGTTGTTATTTCCATAAATTGCTTCTGTTGGTATCTCCAGCTCTCAAGATATGTGTAATGAATTTTTTACAGGAGTTGGCAGGCCGAAATAACCTTCACGAGCGTGGGTGGCCAGCAGCATTTAATTCGGTGTTTCATCCATCTCCATGAATCATCCTGATAGCACCACATTAGTTCCAGGTACATCTCTCTGCCATGTCATCCTATCTCCTAGTGCTACAAGGAATTCTTGTCTCATCAAATTCTCTGGCATTTTCTTAACAAAATTTCAGTCCCTAAACCAAATACTATCCAATTTCTGGTCTAGTCGGGTTTAGTGCGTGGAATATTCATAGAAACAACTGCAACATCTCATGGGAAATACCTGCGCACTTTGCCATCCTGCTTTCCCTTATATATTAACTCTAGCTAGCACATGAATTCATTCAAATTTTATTATTCAGTGTAATTCTTTGTGTATGATCATGTTAATGCTCTCGAATATGGTTACAATCAAGAATTGTTATCTGTGTTCAATCCTTTCGTTCGCCTCCCTGTCTGTATATTCAAGAAACTAAGTATGTGAAATGCAGGAAGCGAGCCCTAGACCGATCTATCAAAAGATTGTGAAATGTGTCAGGGACCTCGATTTAAAGGTTGGAGGGTTAAGTCGATTATTTTATATATTTGAAGTGATTGTGTGTGAAGTACCAAGTGAATTGTGGTATTAAGGCCTGTGTGATACGTTTGTGGAGTGCATGCGATGTGCAGATGGTCATGGTCTGCAAATAACTGTTAAATTTCGTGAACTTACTGTTAAGTGAAAGACAAGAACCCTCAATAACATTTTGGAATGTTTCCCTACTTGTCAACTCGGCGTTTTCATGTTCTTCCTTGTGAGATCCGCCCATTATTTTTGGGTTGTGATGCAGCAGTTGAGTGATGTGTTTTGGGAAGAAAACAATCAGTCTATTATGGTGATGGTGCGATATAGTTGGGAATTAATACCCCCTCGGTTCTCGATTGTAGATCTTGTGGTAGAATCTTCATAATATTTGAAGGTTGACCCTAGAGGAGAAAAACAGTTTGGTTAACTCCCTTGAGCGATCGCTCATTTATGTGACAACTATTTTCTGCTCGACGCCTGCCTCTCACATTTTCTTGTTGAATCTTAGAGTCCATATGTACTTTAAGGGTTTAGTTGTCACCCTTGTCTCCTATGCCAAACTCCTGTTGAAGAAAAGGAAATAAAAGTTTTAAAATTTCTGCATTCCTTTTGTTTGGGTTGTTACATTTCCAATGCTAGCACATGTCCAATTTTTACATATTTTTTTAAAGCTAGAAACATGTTCAAGCATCTTTAAACACAAATATATGATATTTACTAGGAAAAAAACAGTACTAGGAAACATACATGTAGGAAATTTGAGTCACTTGGTTGGGCTCCCTAGTGAACCTATGTTGGTATCTAGCAATTAGTACCACATTACATAAAATATGCTTAGAGATTTAATCTTCCATGTACCTTTGGGTATATAGGAAGTCCCTTATTTTCGCCTATACCCATGCTTCCATAAACTCTTCGATTATCTTACATTGCTATAGTACGTGCTAAGAATATCACTTTGCGGGGAGATCACTCTTAGGAATCATATAATATGACTAAGGATATGGTCTATGTCATTAGTTAGTATTTTGAAAGATTATAGATGAATAAACTACCTAAACACTTGAATATTATGTTGGCAAGAAGGTTGAAGAAACCCTAAATTTTGAATATATGTCAAATTAAAAGTTCAATTTATAATCGAAGAAGGATAGAATGATGGATAACATCAACCATTTAGTACAAAAGGAGAAGGATGAGAAGGTATAAGAAGGTCACCATAAAATAATTGTTGAATTTGAACATCATCTTCAGAATATGAAGGAAAAATATGATCTTATTATCTCAAAAGTAGAAGCAATTGAAGGTCAATAATTATAATAGTTGGAGCATGTCATTGTACCAAAAAGGAGAGGGGGTGATAAGGGCATCAAAATTTACAAAGCACCATTAATGGTGGAACCATATTGATACCTCTTTACAATGAAATATCGGAAAAAATACAATAAGTGTCAACATTACAAAGGATGAAAATGAAATAATCAATGGTTCATATAATGAGGCAAAAAGGGACCATTATTTAATGTGATGTTATCAAAGAACAAAAACTATAACAAATTGGAGAAGCTATAATAATGCACATGCAATCAAAGGAAAGGAAGCCATGAAGAATTGACAAAAAAAAATTAAATATAGATGGATGGATAATCAATAGTAGTAGCAAGAGAGAACAAATATAAATAACCATTATTATTATTAGGTTTCATCACATATAAAAGCCTTAGCTACAAACATTTGATGACAAATCCTTTTTATGGGGTGATATGTTATAACTCCATGGGATGTATATATGGGGTTGAATATATAGGTAATGTGGTTACATGAATATTTAATAGGGATAACCCTAATAGGGGACCCACAAGTACAATTGGGGATATTATATGGAGAGATAGGGAATATTATATAGAGAGATGTAGTTACAATCATTATAATTAAGGATTCTCTTAATGAATATAATGATTTTTCTCTCTCGGGATTTCACAGTGTGCTCGTTTATTCTCCATGATTTTGGGATTCATTGTGTTAAGGAGGGGTTTATCGACGTTTCGGACCTATGATATGTAGTCCATCTTCATGATAGGTAAGAATATGGATTGCGTATCCTCTGTTATTAGTTTTTTCCTCTCACCTATATAGGTGTATAACACTTATATATCTTGTTGAGAAATGCATCTTGGATATGATACTAAATCTTGCTGTCACTTTAATTGATTCTTCATGACTTTGGCCTTGTATCCATGAAATATCTTCATGAAATTGTAATCTTATGTTCTTTCCTCTTTGTATGAATCATGAGTGAAAGGATCCATGTGCACCAAATTAGCTAAAGATATGATCTTCAATGCACATAGAATCAATAGGATGTCTTCCTATGTATTATATTTCCATTTTTATAAATGATTATGAGATAAAGTTTTGCAAACATCCCATCCATTTCTAGTGTCTTAATTGTTGAAGGTCAATATGAACCTACAAATATTGCAAAGTCTAGTGATTAGTGTTATTGATGGCCTTTTTCAGTTTATATGGTTCTTCCACTTCATAAGATCATTCATTAGAGGATATAACACATTGCTTACTTGTCTACATTAAGATAAATTCCATAATGTATCCACTTCCATCTATCCTCACTTGAAAGTGATTCTTAATATTATGAAATATGAGAATTGGTGCTTATCTTGCATTTTAGGTTTTCAAATTTCTTTTAATAATTTCCTTTCCCCATAAAACCTTCTCCACTTTATTTTAGGGCATTCCAAAACTATCCTAAATTCAATGAAATTGGTAGGAAATATCCATTTAATGAAAGATTGTAAAGAAAATCACATTTCTTAAGTTGAAGGTTTTGATGTATATAATTTTATATATCCAATTGATTTGATGCTTAACTTGACTGTAATTTTAAAATTAACTTAATATTAATTTATCTCTCTTTTCAATTATTTAATGGTCAAAATATATTTAGAAGGGGATAGTAAAATCACTGATATCTATTGAGATATGATTTTAAATCTATGAGGCATTAACCATAAAGATATGGTTTAACACATTATAAGTTGCAAAAAGATGGCATTTAGAGTAGAATATTTTTATTTCCTCTCATGGAAATCCCATATAAAACCTATGCGACATTAACCGTTTAAAATATATGGGACATTAGCCATTTAAAATCTATGGTTCACTGACCATGAGATCCCTCCGGACGTTACATTATGGATCAATCGAACTAGATGGAAAAGTTTAGTGTCGGGTCATAATAGTTTAGTCCTACCTATTAAGTTTATAGAGAGATTTAGGATTGATCCCCAATTTGGTGTGTAACTTGTAGTTGTTTGCCTTGCATTGGAAATGCTATGCAACTATAAAACAAAAGTAGAACAGAACATGGAGTAGAATAGAACCTGCTCGAGCAGCAGATGCAGGGGTCTCGCTGAAGAAGGGTGAGATGTTTGGTTGAGAAGCAAATGCAGGGGATGGGCTTCCACAACGGAAGAATGAACAGGGAGAGGCAAGATGCCAATTTTAATTCACCAATCCACTACCTTGAACAAGTAATGAGGTTTGAAGTCCTGATAACATTTACGACAATGTGACAAGTGCATACCGAGGAAATTGACATGTCATACTTAGTTGGAGATTGGAATGCTTGGAGTTTGAAATGCCAAAAATAGGTACAAAAGTTGAGAGTGGTGTAATGATCAAAGCATAATTATTGGACAAAAATTAATTAGACTAAGGTATAGATTAATTACAATTTGCATTCCCTTGTTGCTACAATTCAACAAACTTGCAACATCTACCGGCTTGGTATAGAGGTAGACCATCATAAAAGAGAAATCCAATTTTTTTAGATATAGAGAAAATACACCAGGAATTTGAGAGGATGGAAGATGTATTGAACTATGAAATGCAGATGGGTGCTAATTCTCATGTAAAGAGAAAAGATTGGCATTCTATGTGTTGACACTAAGGTTTGAGAATGACTAAATCCAAAAAGTTTGCTAAAATGTCCAAAAAAGGAAGAAATTATCACAAAGGAGGTTGAAGAAAAGGTTGACAATTCAAAAACAAGAGGAAAAAACCCACTTATGCAAAGTCCGAAAGCAAATTTGTGAAAAGATTAAACCCCGATCAAGTTTTGGTGGTGGAGATGTCAACAATCCCGATCAACGGCCGATATTTCTTCCCGCATCGCCAAAGTGATCGGCAGCAAATAGATGTGGGCGGTAGCGGACTCAATACCGCCGGGACACGTGTCCAAACCTCATCCTTCCGCATATGTAATATAGCGATAAAGGAAACCACCATAGCGCCGGGCGGAACCACCAAATATGGAAGCGCGGTGGGGTCAGTACACGTGGCAGGGTGGGACCTGATACGTGGTAGATAGAGCAAGCGTGGCGGGGTCATATCACATGGCGTATACTTTGTAGCAATCGGAGGGCCGATATAAACCTTAGTCAAATCAACGGCCATTGTTTCATCCGCATCTAGGAAGGTGCACACTGGATATGAGGAAGAGCGGTCGCGGAGAATAAACCACTTGAACAGGTGTCAGCAGGTGGCTGATCCGCGCAGAGAATAAACCGGAAAAGAAAACAGCTTTTTGATCGCGAATACCACCAGATGGAATAAAGGGAGGCGAGATCTGACGGTCCAAAACAAAGTCTCGAGATCAATGGTCAGATATGAACCGCTATCATAAAGGTGCAGGGAAGTTAATTCAAAAGTCTTATATAAAACAAAAGGGGCTCCACATAACGGCATTCTACATGTGTCACTATCCAGAAGAGCTCTGAAGACTGGTGGAGGTCTGCGATTGCGACAGAAGGCGAAAGGCGGGTACATACAGGTAGGGTCGGGTTACCTGTCCTACTTTTTTAAACAGAATTTTGTTTAAAGAAACGTTTAAATGGAGACTGTGCACGATATAGACGTTTTTAAATCAAAAGAATCCCTAGAGGATAGAGACGAAGACGTCTACGATACCCTAATTAGGTTTCCAATATCTGATATAAAAATTACGTTGTGTGAATTGTTAAAGGAAGGGACAGACCCCCACAGAGTTCACCAGTCGTCTTTGATAGCCTTTTGCCCCGACCAAATCACTTCTTTCCCAGAATTCGTATCATGGTGTGTCGAAAATTACTCCCGGGAAGAGAAAGTCGTTCTAGACAGCCAAAAAACCCAAGTCATTTGCGAATTAAAGCCAACAGAGTTAATTAAAGCCCTAGAAGTAGATTGTTCCCAAACCCTTGACCCTGAGGTTTTCTCTGAAGTCTCCGTTATTGAAAATTATCATCATGTTTCTCAAAATGATAGGAAAATGTTTTTGTCATCGTGTCTCAAGCCAGAGACCAGCATTTCGGAGGTCCCATACCCTATAGATATCAATCTTTTTAATGAAAATACCCAGTTAGTTTTGACATTACTGGCCGTAGTTCTAGGTTTGGATACGGATTTGTATGTAACCGAGTTTCAATTGAGTTTATTGTACAAAATGAGTACAGTCCAGTCAGGGATTGGTAAAAATCAAATCCCTCGACTTAATTTTGAAGCATTTTTAACAGAAAAGATTCATGACCAAATGGTCAATTTTCCCACTCTCAGACATTTCAGGTTTCAGGCCTTTTTGATGAAAATGATTATGACAGCCAGTCAAGACGAGTTGCAGTTCCTAGAAATCATTTTCACGACTTTACTAGAAAATAACATGTTCAATTACACCAATTACATGCTTTCAGAGATTTATAGAATGATTTTTGGAAAAAATCTTCCTAGAGTACTACCGGAAATGCAGGCATCCATGCAATTGAGTACAGAATACGCAACAGGAGATTGGTTTTTGTCGAAAGACAGTACAGTAATCAGATTATATGGGTTCAGACATAAACCCTATGTGTTACCAGCTTTTCTTACTTTAAGGGTTTTTGCCTTGGAATTCTTAAGACAAAAGTTGATTGTGGAAGATAACAATTTTTTGGTTCACAGACAAGCTACAGACATTAAATACCCATTCACATTTGGTCCGTTCACAGTAAAGAATAAGAATGCTGTAGTGTATATAGAGAAGTTGTTGAAGGATATGAATTTTGAGTCAGATACGGCTATGGAGTATGACCCGTTAAACATCATATCAAAACGAAGAACGGAGCATCGTATCAAGGCCCTGAACCATCAGATTGTTGAAGGAATGTCGGACAGAGCCAATTGGATAGAATATAAAGAAGAAATCATTCCGGATGCATCCGACAAAGAAATGGCATTGATTGACACAACAACAGGGACATAAAGCGAAATAGATAGTGCATTGGTTGGATCTAAAAGACCCATACAGGACATAATGATCATTGAAGATGAAGAAACAGAAAGAGGAAAAAGATTGAAAATGAATGAACCACAAGAGTTAACAACAATTTCAGAAGAGGCTAAAACAGCTGAAAAAGAAATACCAGAGGTTACAGTTAAAGAGTACAACATTGAAGAAACCCCTGTAGAGGGTGATGTAAATAGACCCCAGAATATCATGGATGTGTTTGATGAGCATAGTCGAAATAAACAGGAGTCCGCGAAACAAACCAGTCAATTGTTTCCGAAGGTTAGAAGTATATCTAATACTGATGTAAGCTTATTTACTAGCAGAAATATCAGGGAAAATACCTTGAAATTTTCAGTTGTCACAAAAAATAAGATTTCAGAAATGAATTTAGATTTGTCTAAAATAAATGCCCCGGATAAAATTTTATTGCATAGACAAACTGGAGAAGTCATATATTCAGACTATTTGGGAGCCATATTAAGAGCAGACAAGTTGAAAAGTTCAGTGGATAAATTGAACAATCAATTGAGACAGGAGAAGGCAGAGAATAAGTCTCGACAGCAACAGATTAAAAAATTGCAAGCAGATTTGATAAATAAAGAAGGAGATGCAGCAACCAAACTGCTCAAAGAGAAAGACGATACGATCCAGATGTTGAGACGAAAATTAAAAATTCCAGACACTGTACTCATCCAAGGAGCAGAATTGACAATATTGGAAAAAGAAAAAGAAGAATTATCTAATGAAGTCAATGATGTTACTGCTAAAATGTTAAAGCTTTCTGATGAAAAAGATCGGTGGGAAAAAGAGAAAATCATTTTAAAAGAACAGTTGGCAGAAGCGAGGAAAAGATTAGCAGGAAGTGGTCAGCAACAAGTACAAACAGACACACAGGAAGATAAAACGGGAGTAGATGATATTTTACAGGCTATGTCCTAGGTAAGCTTAAGGGAAAATGAAATCAAAGAATTGAAGGTTGAAATACAGAAGCTGACAGAAGAGAATGAAATCAAAAACAAAGAAATAAAAACCTTGCAAACAAAGAATCAGGAATTAAGTAATAATAATAAAGGATTAGCAGCTCATGTCACAGGGCAAGCTGCTATGCAAGGTTGTAAACACCTGGTGTGGGACCAAATTATAAAAGAAGTTGAGAAACTAAGACCATATCTGGATTACATAAGAGTCAAAGAAAAGGTGGTCAAAGATTCCTTCGAAAGTTGCAGAGCCGTCAGGGAAAGCTTAAATAAAAAGCCAAAAGACGTAGCCCAGAAAGCAATAACATTTTTAAACAGTCTAACTGAAGCAGACCTGATAGCCATGAATATAACGAACAGAATTTCAGTCATCACATGGGCCAGAAGGATCTTGGGTAAATACTCGCATGTTGAGAATGTTGAAGCTAAAGCTGGAGAAATACGGGAAGAAGTAGTAAAGTTCAAAAAGCAATTTGAAAAATTAGTAAACAAAGGGTTCCTTGCTTTTTGGAATGAAAAAAATGAATTAATTCTTCCGAATGATTATAAGAGATTGTTGTTTGATATAAGGATGGATCACAGAAAGTTCCACCAGCTGGATCATATGCTTATAGGGAAAATTTTAATGGAGAAAATATCGGAGGATTTTGAAATTTTAAATATGGTAATCTCAACCTGTGGAAACCTTCTTCCTGTTTCTTATGAAGGTCATGTTGAAATGCGAGTCTTGGTGAAGGAAATGACCAACTATGACTTACCCGCGGCCGACCAGTGGACTTATGTGGAAAAATATGGAAGGACAAGATATTCTGTCCATTCATAGAGGCTTTCAAAACTCTCGCCAAGTGGCGAAAAGATGATATTCAAAATTTTTGCCAAGTGGCAAAAAGATACTTTTATTTTAAATTTGTAATATTATTTGGAGACAGTGATATTGCTCAAAGACAGTTATCTTTTAAGTTAAAATATTTTCAGTTATTAGTTAAAAGAAGCAGTAATGTCAAGCTTCTTCCAAATTTTGTATAAGAACAATGAGAGTCGTTGTTGAGGGGGTTGGAAATTTTTTGAGAGACAGTGTATGTTTGGAGATCTATTTTTTGATATATAAAAGCAGTACAGTGAAAATACCCATCTTTTGAGACTAGAGATTCATGTGTTGATCAGCTTTACAGTCCGTTTTTTCTTTATCTTTATATGTGCATGTTCACTTCCTTTGTTATATCTTCCATTATGTTTTTCTTCTATATTTAAATGAATGTCTGAAATAATTCGAGATTCATACTGGTTATGCCTCGTTTTATATCATTTAAATATTCACTATTTTCTCCAAAGTTGACAATGGAGAAAAGTTGGCACTTATTATGGTGGAGGAAGGGTTGTTGCAGGTTATGTTATGGTTTTGATAATTGATGTCACTCAACCACATTTGATTGTGGAATATGTTGATGAAGGGGACACACATCCATGGAGGACTACAGATTTGAGGCACACCATAGGTAAATCAAATACCAAAGCATGTGTTAAGAATTATTCATAGTTTATTGAATGTTTTTTTGAGAAAATACTAAGTTTGTTATGTTTGGTGTACAGGTGCAAATGTTTGTTCAACATTTTCTATTGGAGACAAAGTAGCTCTTTTACAACATGGAGTGAAGGTGGGTGAGGGCTCCATATTCAATACAGAGCATAGTGTTTATAAGTGTTTATAAATGACAAGCTTTAAATTCTAACCACTATGCATCCTTTCTTTACAATCTTTCCATGAACCTTATTCTCATGTTGACATGTCCAAAAGTTATTCATCTAACGAGTTAAATGATGGTCTCTATGGGATAGGCTATTATGAATCTTTAGGAAATGTGAACTTAAAGAGATTCTTATTATTTTTCTATTGGACTGTTAGCTTTCCTTCTAGCGTAAATATGTGTTCTTATCCTAGAAGAAAATGCTTATGCTAGAAGGAAAGCTAGCAGTCGCTAGCTTTCCTTGATCTTGTGCCATGTGCTTATTTGAAAATAGAGTGCATGGCACAAGCTCAAGGTATAAGCTAGCAACCACCAATCACCATGGACAAGATTTTTCTATTGGAAAACTAGCGACTGCTTGCTTTCTTTCTAGCATAAGTATGTGTTATTATCCTAGAAGGAAATGCTTATGCTAGAAGGAAAGCTAGCAGTCGCTAGCTTTCCTTGATCTTGTGCCATGTGCTTATTTGAAAATAGAGTACATGATACAAGTTCAAAGTATAAGCTAGCAACAACCAATCACCAAGCCCAGGGTTTTTCTATTGGAAAGCTAGCGACTGCTAGCTTTCCTTCTAACATAAGCATGTGTGTCATGCTAAAAGGAAATGCATTTGCTAGAAGGAAAGGTAGCATTCGTTAAAAATAGAGTACATGGCACAAGCTCAAGGTATAAGCTAACAACCACCAATCACCATGGACAGGGTTTTTGTATTGGAAAGCTAGCGACTGTTAGCTTTCCTTCTTGCATAAGCATGTGTGTTTATGATAGAAGGAAATTCTTATGCTACAAGGAAAGCTAGCAGTCGCCAGCTTTCTTTGATCTGTTGCCATGTTCTTATTTCAAAATAGAGCACATGACACAAGCTCAAAGTATAATCTAGCAACCACCAATCACCATGGACAGGATTTTTGTATTGGAAAGCTAGCGACTGCTAGCTTTCCTTCTAGCATAAGTATGTGTTATTATCCTAGAAGGAAATGCTTATGCTAGGAGGAAAGCTAGCAGTCGCTAGCTTTCCTTGATCTTGTGCCATGTGTTTATTTCAAAATATAGCACATCGCGCAAGCTGAAGGTGTAAGCTAGCAACCACCAATCACCACGGACAATGTTATCAATTGGAAAGCTAACGACTGCTAGCTTTCCTTCATGGCTAGAGTTTTTCTATTAGAAAGCTAGCAATTGTTATCTTTCCTTCTAAGCACATGTGTGCTTATGCTAGAAGGAAATGCTTATGCTAGAAAGAAAGCTAGCAGTCGCTAGCTTTCCTTTATCTTGTGCCATGTGCTCTATTTTGAAAGAAGAACACGGAACAAGATCAAGGAAAGCTAGGATAAGCATTTCCTTCTGGCATAACCACACATTCTTATGCTAGAAGGAAAATTATCAGTCGCTAGCTTTCCAATAAAAAAACCCTAGCCATGGTGATTGGTGGTTGCTAGCTTATACCTTGAGCTTGTGCCATGTGCTCTATTTTGAAAGAAGCACATAGCACAAGATAAAGGAAAGCTAGCGACTGCTAGCTTTCTTTCTAGCCTGAGCATTTCCTTCTAGCATAAGCATAAGCACACATGTGCTTATGCTAGAAGGAAAGATAACAATTGCTAGCTTTCTAATAGAAAAACTTTATCCGTGAAGGGAAGCTAGCAGTCGTTAGCTTTCCAATTGATAACACTGTCCATGGTGATTGGTGGTTGCTAGCTTATACCTTCAGCTTGCGCCATGTTCTCTATTTTGAAATAAACACATGGCACAAGATCAAGGAAAGCTAGCTACTGCTAGCTTTCCTCCTAGCATAATCATTTCCTTCTAGGATAATAACACATACTTATGCTAGAAGGAAAGCTAGCAGTCGCTAGCTTTCCAATACAAAAATCCTGTCCATGGTGATTGGTGGTTGCTAGATTATACTTTGAGCTTGTGTCATGTGCTCTATTTTGAAATAAGAACATGGCAACAGATCAAAGAAAGCTGGAGACTGCTATCTTTCCTTGTAGCATAAGAATTTCCTTCTATCATAAACACATGCTTATGCAAGAAGGAAAGCTCAAGGTATAAGCTAGCAACCACCAATCACCATGCCCAGGGTTTATCTATTAGAAAGCTAGCGACTACTAGCTTTCATTTTAGCATAAATATGTGTGCTTATGCTATAAGGAAATGCTTAGGCTAGAACGAAAGCTAGGAGTCACTAGCATTTCTTGATTTTGTGCCATGTGCTTATTTCAAAATAGAGTACATGGCACAAGACCAAGGTATAACTTAGCAACCACCAATCACCATGCCTAGGGTTTTTCTTCTGGAAAGCTAATGAGTGCTAGCTTTTCTTCTAGCATAAGCATGTGTGCTTATGCTATAAGGAAATGCTTATGCTAGAAGGAAAGCTAGTAGTCGCTATGTATTAGTAGTCGCTAAGCTAGGAGTCGCTTATAATTCAAAAAACTTCTACTATGTATTAGTATACTAATAGTGGCATCAAGTAGCATTGCTTGGGATTTTGTATGACTCTAGTTCCATATAGATGTTATTCTTCACTAATCTACAATATAGGTTTAGATGACACCAAATAACTATTTTCGGGAGTACTTAAAATAGGGATGACTCCAATCAAGGATATTTGAATTTACTTTGAACAATTGATACAAAAAATAAATCTCAGTGAGACATGATTATACAAACTTGCATGATCAATCATGGTTGGATTCCAACCTACTTAATAACTACCTTCAATACTATTACAAGTTCCATGATTATACAAACTTGCATGATCGATCATGGCTGGATTCCCACCTACTTAATAACTACCTTCAATACTATTACAAGTTCTTAAGTATGGAAAATTTTTAGACATTTTTACAAGTTTTTCTAAGAATAGTTTTGTGTTTGTATTAAGATTATATACATTTATAACCAATCTTGTTTTGATTACGCTTTGTAGCTCCATCATAATTTATATGTAAAGTCCCTTTTGGCGGTGGGGACTAACTGGTGGGGAACAAGGTTTAATTTGCACAACAAAATGATGCCATACCCTTTTTAGCTATTACAAGTACATTATTTTTTTGTAGATTGTGTTTTGCCTAAAATATAAGAGCACACTTTACATGGTTTAACCTTAACTACAAATTATAATTCAATTGTGTGTTACAGAATTTGTAGGAGCGACAATGGAAAGTATAATTTTCACAAAAGGGGACTATGTTGACGTCCTGGTTAATGGTCAAGTTATTGGGCTAGGAAAGGTTGAATCTACAGAAGTTGGAACTTATTATGGTGGAGGAAGGGTTGTTGCAGATTATGTTATGGTTTTGATAATTGATGTCACTCAACCACATTTGATTGTGGAATATGTTGATGAAGGGGACACACATCCATGGAGGACTACAGATTTGAGGCACACCATAGGTAAATCAAACACCAAAGCATGTGTTAAGAATTATTCATAGTTTATTGAATGTTTTTTTGAGAAAATACTAAGTTTGTTATGTTTGGTGTACAGGTGCAAATGTTTGTTCAACATTTTCTATTGGAGACAAAGTAGATCTTTTACAACATGGAGTGAAGGTGGGTGAGGGCTCCATATTCAATACAAAGCTTGGGAATAAGGTTTATGGAAAGATTGTAAAGAAAGGATGCATAGTGGTTAGAATTGAGAAGGTGTTAAAAAATGATGCTCCTTTACCACATCCAACCGGATTTGAGGAAACACTAGGGGGTGCAATAGAATCTTATGAGATTTGGCCAGAAATAGATTTGAAACCTCATTGTGAAGATCAACCCATAAATATTCCACAAGATAGGGTTGCAAGTATAATTTTCACAAAAGGGGACTATGTTGACCTCTTGGTTAATGGTCAAGTTATTGGGCTAGGAAAGGTTGAATCTACAGAAGTTGGAACTTATTATGGTGGAGGAAGGGTTGTTGCAGGTTATGTTATGGTTTTGATAATTGATGTCACTCAACCACATTTGATTGTGGAATATGTTGAAGGGGACACACATCCATGGAGGACTACAGATTTGAGGCACACCATAGGTAAATCAAATACCAAAGCATGTGTTAAGAATTATTCATAGTTTATTGAATGTTTTTTTGAGAAAATACTAAGTTTGTTATGTTTGGTGTACAGGTGCAAATGTTTGTTCAACATTTTCTATTGGAGACAAAGCAGATCTTTTACAACATGGAGTGAAGGTGGGTGAGGACTCCATATTCAATATAGAGCTTGGGAATAAGGTTCATGGAAAGATTGTAAAGAAAGGATGCATAGTGGTTAGAATTGAGAAGGTGTTAAAAAATGATGCTCCTTTACCACATCCAACTGGATTTGAGGAAACACTAGGGGGTGCAATAGAATCTTATGAGATTTGGCCAGAAATAGATTTGAAACCTCATTGTGAAGATCAACCCATAAATATTCCACAAGATAGGGCTGCAAGTATAATTTTCACAAAAGGGGACTATGTTGACCTCCTGGTTAATGGTCAAGTTATTGGGCTAGGAAAGGTTGAATCTACAGAAGTTGAAACTTATTATGGTGGAGGAAGGGTTGTTGCAGGTTATGTTATGGTTTTGATAATTGATGTCACTCAACCACATTTGATTGTGGAATATGTTGATGAAGGGGACACACATCCATGGAGAACTACAAATTTGAGGCACACCATAGGTAAATCAAATACCAAAGCATGTGTTAAGAATTATTCATAGTTTATTGAATGTTTTTTTGAGAAAATACTAAGTTTGTTATGTTTGGTGTACAGGTGCAAATGTTTGTTCAACATTTTCTATTGGAGACAAAGTAGATCTTTTACAACATGGAGTGAAGGTGGGTGAGGGCTCCATATTCAATACAGAGCTTGGGAATAAGGTTCATGGAAAGATTGTAAAGAAAGGATGCATAGTGGTTAGAATTGAGAAGGTGTTAAAAAATGATGCTCCTTTACCACATCCAACTGGATTTGAGGAAACACTAGGGGGTGCAATAGAATCTTATGAGATTTGGCCAGAAATAGATTTGAAACCTCATTGTGAAGATCAACCCATAAATATTCCACAAGATAGGGCTGCATTCACATGTACAAGGGTTTCTCTTACACATGGATGCATAGGAACAATTATGTGCATTGCCAAAGGAATGGTAGTTAATGTCCATGAGGATGACATGGTTGTGGGTGAAACACTAGGTGAAGATAACTTTGGTGTTTTTGTGGAAGAGATACATGGGTATTGTGAAAGATGCAAGATTGGGGATAAGTCTATACATGGATTGGTTAGATGGCCAATACATAAATTGGTGGACAACATAGGTGAGATGTTAAGGGTCAAGACAAAGTACAAAGAGCCACCCATGGAAATGTTGATATGGGATGTTATAGAGGATACAAGTCCTTTATACCAATGGGATGGGGATCTTTATAATCAAAAAGATCAAGATGTCAATGTTCTTAATGCATCGAGGCCATATAAAAAGATTAAACGAGCTATGACAAGAGAAAAAGTTGCAAAACGTCAAACCAAGATAGATAAAGAGAAAGAAGTCCGACTTTTGGCTGCAGATGAATGTTGTAAACAAGATTGTCTTCAACATGTGGATAGGAATGCCATTGCAAATGCTAGAAGGGATATGGAATGCAAAGACAAAAATGGTATCAGGGAATTTGTATTGAATTCACTTGTTTCAAACACTATCATGTCAATGAGCCATGGCCATGGCCTACCTCCTATTATTAGAAAAGTAAAGGACATGAGATTTGATGGTAATGTTATTTGTAAGAAAGCATGGTACAAGATACATAAGATTCCTCAAAGCACCTTCTATAGCTACCAACATAATTTTGAACAAGGACATATGGAATCCATTCATGGTAACACCAATACATGTAAAGCACGTGCACAAACTGTGGCGGCCATAGAAATACTGCATAAAATTGTAATGGACAATTCAGATTTTTCGCCAAACCAAACACGTCAAGTCGAAGCAGATGGAACTTCTTCTCTTCTAAGATTGTTTCCTTCGACTTACACACAAAGCTCTTTGTTAAAAGAGATCAATGTGGGTTTGGAAAAGCTCAATTGTCCATTAATATCACAACCAACAATGAGCAAGATTTGGAACACTCATTTTCGAGACGTGGCATTCTCAAAGAACACCAACTTCAGTAAATGTGGTGAATGTATTGTGTTGAAAGCACAAATGAAGTCAGCAACTACAAAAGAGTTGGAAGAAACGGCACGCGCTAGATTGAACAAACATAACAAGATCGTTATGTGCGGAAGACATTGCTACTATGCCCACAGAATCATGTCAGAGAGGTTTCCAAAGGAGTATTTGAGTATTATCCATGATAAAATGGATAAAACAAAGACTTCAATTCCAAGGCTACGCGTCAAATCAAAATCTATTGTAGGAATAAACTTGGGTTTGTCATTGACAGGTATGCTAACACATGGGCATAAGACATGAGGTTTTGGTCATTTCTCCCTACCATTTGTACATATGGGATCACAATTTACCATTACATCACTTGCTAAGTGCTTTAGGGACCTTGAAGACCCACATCTTGATGTGTATGGTGATCTTCTTTATGAGAGTGGAAGTTCAAGAAACCCACTTTCAAATGCATTACTTGACACCTCTATTTACTCAAAATGTAGAGTGTACAAGGATGAATTTTTATCTCATGGAAGATTAGAAAATCAAGAGATCGATTTTAAACCTCTTCCTCCACATTTATTGTTACAATTGGATAATGCAGCAAGTGATAATAAAAACCGTTATCTTTTCATGTTTCTATCACTTCTCACTGCACTTGGTGTCTTCATCACTATTGAGGTTGGGTTCTTGCTCGTGGGACACACCCATGAAGACATAGACGGGACCTATGGGAGAATGTCTTCCAGCTTGAAAAGTAAAGATATATATTCTCTACCTGAGATGATGGATACATATCGCAAAATTGAAGAAAAAAGAGTGTTTCCACCTAAACTGATTGATAAGGTGTATGACTTCAAAAGCTTCCTTAATGGATACATCAAGGAAGGAAAAAATGCACTAGTTGGACATCTTAATGTTCAGTACTTCCAATTTCTTGTACTCAATGATGTTCCGGTATTAAGGTATAAAGAATCCATAAGAGATGTTGAGTGGTCAGAACCAGTTGAGTTATGGAATACAGACGATGAAGGTCGATCTAAACTGCCCATAGGGAAGCCATCTTTCTTACATCCCAAAGAGAATGAAATCTATTTAAAAGAACTAAAAGAAGGAATAACATCATACATAAAAATGTGGAAAGACACAATGGGTGGTGAGGAATTGCCAATTGTTACACCGGAATGGAAAAATAAGGTAGAGTATTGGGAAAGAGTTCTTGATACTTTATATGAAGATTACAATGATCATGATTCATCTTCTGAGGATTTCTGGCCCAAGACAAGGCAAACTCCAGATGTTGGTCGTAATGCGCTTCATGCAATCTCAAATATTATGGATGGGGATTTTGATACTATGACAGGTGAACCCGTGTATGTTGGACCCAAGTGCAATAAGCCAAAGACAACATTCAACCCTATTAATGATGTTGAGAAAGGAAAGATGTTGCTAGTTAGATCAGGAAACGAGGAAGAAGGGGAGATGATTTGGATGGCAAAAGCCACCTCAAATATATTTCAAGATGATGAAAGTGATACTCTTCATGTTAAAGTTGATTGGTGGAAGCCCGGTTCAGGGAAATACAATGGAAAAGTATTAGAGGAATATTGGGTACCAAATCCTGATGACATAGAGCTTGGATCTATTCCAATTGATACCATAGTTTGGGAATGGATGGCTAAGAAAGAACATTGCAAGAAGGCCAAGATAAATAAACATGGTGTACATGATGTCCTTGACCTACTTGAACAAATAACATGAGATTAGGTGGAGATGATTCATGGATGTAATTTTGTTCTTTGGAGGACCAATTAATACATGAAGAAACATTTTTCAATTTTTCTTGTATATTGAATATTTTCTTCAAATTTATTTGGGGAGTTTTATATTATTTGGTACAAATATGAAAATTTTGTTTAAATTGCAATGTATTCATGTGACGATACATCATGCAAATTACATGACACCATGAAATATTAAACTTTCAATGATTTGTTTATATTAACATAACTTCTCCCATAACTTGGACAATCAAGTCCAATAATGCACTTAAAATCAATATCTTCTAGTTTTGGCCTATTAAAACTATACTGGAGTTAATTTGGCATATTAAAACTATATTGGAGTTAATTAGCATTGTTTTCAATGTAATACGTTCAAACACCAAACAATATCTAACATGGAAATTACAAATTCCAATGCTTTGTCTAGATCGACATAACTTCTCACTCCATCAAACTTGGATAATCAAGTTCAATAATACATTTAAAAGCATCATCTTCTAGATACGATCTATTAAAATGATAATGTTGGGCTAGCTAATTCGTATTCTTTTCAACATAATACATTCGAACACTTCATGAATATATATTATAATAAAATAAATTAAACTGTATTAGTTTGTTTCTATTCCAATTCATAACAAAATTATTTATTTTGATCATTAAAAAACATGCCTAGACTTATAAAATATTTTCTTTTGACATCTGTAAAATGTTTCCAATAAAAATTACCAATAAAAGTTCATAATAATTTGATTTTGATTGTTAAATGACACACAAATACTTATAAAATATTTTGATTGTTAAATGCACTACCAATAAAAATTCATAATAATTTGATTTTGATTGTTAAATGACACACAGATACTTATAAAAAAAATTGATTGTTAAATGCACTTTTAATAAGTTTAGTGGGTTTTCACTTTTGTATTTGTAAGAAACAAAAATGTACTTCAATGTTTCTATTCTAATTCATTGATTTCAAATGTACCACACTTCTCGATCCATCAAACTTGGTTAATGGAGTCCAGTAAAGCACTTACAAGCAACATATTATAGACGGTCTATAAAAACTTTATTATGGGAATAGCTAATTAATATTTTTTAATGTAATATGTTCAAACATTTCAAAAATAAATACTGGACATACAACATATTATAGACTTTGTCTATAAAAACTTTACTATGGGAGTAGCTAGTTAATGTTTTTTCAATGTAATATGTTCAAACATTTCAAAAATAAACACTGGACACTTGCAATAACTAGAATGGGTTTTCCCTCTTTCTTCATGTATTTGAAAAAAAAACAATTGTACCATAAAATTTATATTCTAATTAATAATTTTTTTTGACCTTAATTGGTATACTTAGACTTTATCCAATACAATATTTTCTCTTGTTGGCTCTAAAATAGTGCCAACCACATATCATAATATATAGTATTGAATAATGAATATTTCTTTAAATGTTAGATGATTATATTTATATTATAAAAAGGAATCTAGGCTTAACCAATCAACATAATCCAAAGTAATAATTGATAGTTAACAATGTCCAAAACATGTAGAAACTTGTGGGCTCATAATAATCCCATAAAATGAAGGGAAAAAGTGAAGTTCCTAAGTATCTATTGTGCTATATGCTTGACAAAAATGTCCTAAGGCATACAATAGACAATACATATAAAGGGAAGAAAATAAAATAGAGTATGACCTAATTTTCCATGTTGTTGCTCGTAGATATGTTATTGATTATTTTTCTAGTCAATATTCTAAAGATTATTAGGGGTAGTGTCATCATCCACAAGTACAATATTACAATGACTACAGGAGCTAATACGTCTTCATGGTATTAGAGGTTTCACCTAATTCCTAGACATTTCCAGTTCTCGTTGTCTCTTGAAGTTGAGCAAAACCCCCCATGTTCTAGCCACCCATTATCAAGATTGAGAATTACTAAGTTATTATGCCAATACATAAATTTGTTATAGTAACAAACACATTGACTGTTATGTCATTAAATAGCTTTCTAGGTCACTTTAAAATGGCGACAATCTCTTACTAATATGGTAATTCAACACATGCACAATATATGCTTTATCAAATTATAAATAAAATGGTTAATACTTTCAACATACAAATAATGCCATTAGATAAATTAATAGGAAAGAAATATTAATACAAATTACAAATTATAATAATAAAATAATGTAAAGAATCTAAGTTTAAGCATATATGCTTCAAATTAATATAAATTTGATTTTATATAGCTTATAATGATAATATTGTAAAAAAAATGGTGAATATATAGATTGAAATGAGTGAATTAAGTAATTTTTAGGTTTTTCATTTTTTGAAAACTCAATCTTGTTGAAGTTCTAAATTCCAGATCCGTACTCGACAATACATATAAAGGGAAGAAAATAAAATAGAGTATGACCTAGTTTTCCATGTTGTTGCTTGTGTATATGTTACTAATTTTTTTTCTAGTCAATATTCTAAATATGATTAGGGGTAGTGTCCTCATCCACAGGTTCACTATTACAGTGACTATATGAACTAATAATTTTTCATGGTATTAGAGGTTTCAGCCAATTCCTAGGCATTTCTAGTTCTTGTTGTTTCTTGAAGTTGAGAAAAAATCCCCATGTTCTAGCCACCCATTATCAAGATTGGGAATTAATAAGTTACTATGCCAATACATAAATTTGTTACAGTGACAAACACATTGACTGCTATATCATTAAATAACTTTGTAGGTCACTCTAAAATGGAGACAATCTCTTACTAATATGGTAATTCAACACATGCACAATATATGCTTTATCAAATTATAAATAAAATGGTTAATAATTTCAACATACAAATAATGCCATTAGATAACTTAATAGGTAAGAAATTTCTTGCAACAACTATTGTTCATGAGATGAGGTAAACCTTGATCAACTCAAATATTAATACAAATTAAAAAATTATAATAATAAAATAATGTAAGGAATCTAAGATTAATATTCGGAAGATATGCTTCAACTTTATATAAATTCGATTTTATATAGCTTATATTGATAATATTATAAAAAAATGGTGAATATAAAGATTGAAATGAGTGAATTAAGTAATTTTTTGGTTTTTCATTTTTCGAAAACTCAATCTTGTTGAAGTTCTAAATTCTAGATCCCTTGTATAATTCCAAATTTAATGAAATATGTGTTTAGGGAGTTTTGTGAGTTATGACCTGTTTATCTCAAATTTTAGGCATACTATAGCCTAGATGATGATGCCCTAGTGATGATGCTTCATGGAGTATGTGGATTGTTTGACCTTGAACTAGGGCCTTGTTTGAAGCAGAATGGATCAGCAATGGAAACATTCATTAAATCTAAGCAGTTTTGTGAGTTATGGCCCGTTCATCTCAAATTATAGCCATACTCTAGCCTTCAATTAGAAGCAATTAGCTCTGTTATGGCCCTTGAACAACACTACGAGGAATCTTTGGGTAAATATGGGCACATTGTGAGCAATTTTGTGGAAGGAAACGTAAGTAAAACCTGTTTATTCTGAATTATGGGCAGCAAGCAGCTTAATTCTTGTAGCAGCACTCCATGCTAGGTTGTTTCCTGTGTTTTTGGGAATTCTAGATAGTTCTGGACATGTTTTAACAATGTCTTAACCCTCCAAACAGCAATAAGATCGGTCCTAGGTATAATGTTGGAATCTTCCTTGTAGTGGCATCCTTGATTTAGCCTCAACCAACAACAATAAGTAAGTTTGGGCAAATTTTAGGTAAAGAACAACAATAAAGATCTTAATTTCTAAAGTTCCTAAAGTCAAGCTACCATGATCAATTTCTCCACTTTTGGAACACTCAAATCCTAAGACATAATGTACATCTTTGTCACCTTCCCATACTCACAAAATTGATAATATTCAGTCTTTGTTTCCATCATAATCCAATAAGCATTAAACTAATACTACCACATAGAACAAGATAGGAAACAAATATTTGTCTTATCGGACCTGAGTAGTTTATATTTACATGATAAATGAATTCATACTGAGTACAATTTGGATACTTATGGAGTCACCTATATTGAAAATGGAATTCCCAATGAATTTATGCTAGAATGAACAAGGCAAATACAAAAACTATTTGCAGAAAATATATTTTCCTTTACATGGTGCTTATCTTTTTGTCTCATTAATTAAGTCCACCAATTGCAACTTCAAGAATGCAAAGAACACTTTTAACAGTAACTATATACACTCTCAACAGCGTTGCTAAAAATGCATTATTTCACCCTAGAATAGCTCCTTGAAAATTATTCCATGCAAAAATTATGTATGTATCTATGTAATTAGAGATGGGACAGCGTGGGACAAACTGAGTTTATTTCCATTTTGGTTATATATGTTTCATTGCAGATCATTCTGATAATCTGAGTTAGACATGGAAAAGAGCTAACACAAGCCCGAGAATATGAGTATTGAACTAAGGGCATAATCCCTCGCATGTGTTTCAATTAAGGGGCCTTGTATTAAGTAGTTGGGCTAAAATAGTATAGACAATGTTATGTCTTTTTCTTTGACACTCTAGCTCATCTATAACATAGATATTTTGAAAACTAACTGCAAAGAGTGGAATATGAATTTCAAAGATGTAGCTTCTACTGCTTAGGCAGCTTCTTATTCTGAAGAGAAGGCATGTGAAGCTGCAAAAGCAAATGTTGATCTTTCAAATCCTAAAATATTTCTCAAGGGATTCCCTACTCAGAGTGTTGCTTCAAGAAGTTTTGTTTTTATTGTGAGCTAGTTTGGTGTTTATGTGTTGAAATATGATAAAAGAATCACATGCCTATCACATAATGTGGCTAAGTTCATAAAGAATCATGTATTACTTCTGTTAGTAGATACTTTTCTACATTTTTTAGTATATTATTGGGTGAGATATTCAGTATTATGTGCCACAATTGGGGGGATTTATAGAGTAGGGTGCAAAACAACTGGTATCAAAGCAAAGGTTACAGAGTTGTGACTTCTTGTAGTAAATTATCAGAGCTTCAACTACAAGATTGAAGCCTTTCGAGGGTTTAAACCAGTGAAGTTATTTTCTATTGAGTATGGAAGCTTCATATTTCAAGTAGTTTCATTAAAAACATTCTGCAAAAGAGGTCAAAGTACCCAACCTAGCAAGTTCATATGTGAAGTTTCCCAAAAACTGTTAAGGAAAGTCTCTAATTTCATGAAGAATGCATAGTGCTGGAAATTTCTCCTTTCACTATGTACGGAAAAGCAATTAGGCCTTTTTCCATGTCTAAAGGTGAAGTAATTCTTCAGAAAAAGTAGTTGGTACCAAACATATTACTCTAAGTAGAGAAAAGTTCAAGAGTCCATCATTTTGTTGTGTAATGCATTCTATGAAGGAAACAGAGTATTGTGAGTGAAGAAGGCAGATTCCTAGCACTTAAGGACAATGAAGTGTCCAACATAAGGTAGAGTAAAAAAAAAAAAATGACTCTAAGTCCTCACTCTAACACCTGTTCAAAGTGAACTAAAATCAATTCAATACAAAGTCTTGTAGGTGATGGCGAAATCCATAAGGAAGGGAAATGCAAAATCTATGAGGAAACCAGACTCTATGAGGTGAAGGAGCAGTATGTAATGTGAAGGTCAAGTACGTGAGGAAGGAAAACTCCTGTAGGTGAAGGAAAAGTCTATGGGGAATTCGAAGTCCATGAAAGAAGCAAAACCTTGGCCCTAAGATGGCATTTTATTCTAAGCACTTTTTGCAGTTGAGAGATGGCCTCATTATTTGACCAGCATATACACGAATAATGGATGCATGCTATCAATATCCCTCTTGATAAATTTCGGGTGGGCTCTCACAAGGTCTAGGTTAAGAGAAATCACTCCATCCCATATCAGATCAGATTGCCAACTATGCCACTTACAAGAGATTGAGATAGAGGAGCATCTCATCTTCAAGGAGTTTTCTATCCACCTTCTTCCACTATCCTTACTAGAGGTAGCTCACTCTATTTATGGAGAAGATTTTTTAATTGAGATCATAGTCTCCTCATGGTCTGACCTAACCAGAGAGCACCAAGAGGATCACCTCTTTCTTCTCAATTGCATCATCATCTTGGAGGAGCAAGCAACAGAAAATGACCCACACCTCTTTGACTTCCAAACCTATGAGGCCTCAGGGTCATCTCAACCCTCACACTAAGGGATCGATTGACCTCCTCAAGATCCCTTCAAATATACCTTTATAGACCTCAAGGAAACCACCACTAGTCTGAAAGGCAGATTAGTTCCAGGAATCACAAAGTTGAACCCCCCCCCCCCCCCCCGCACAAAGTAACACCCACTAGATCAAGTTGAGTAACCAACCTTCCATCAAGATATATACAAAGAAAAGTTGGGAATGGAAATCAAAGTCAATAGGAATGTGATAGGAATTAGCTATACAAAGCAAAGTTGTCAACGAAAATCAAAGTCAATAGGAAGTGAATTAAACTGGGTACAGATATAGCAAAGAAAACTAGTAAAACTGTTAGTAAAATTGTTCATTGAGAAGATAGACAATGTTGCCAAAAGATACTTCACAATGTAGGTGGAACTATCACCCAAGTAGCCATGGTGGAAGGAATTTTTGGTAGAATTTGACATGACCATTGAGTACCGAGTGGGTAGAATTAACGTAGCTACCAATTCCTCGAGAAGAAAGGCACAACCTGAATCCTTGAGAGGAGGACGAGTTGTTAGTGCTGACATGAAGTCAAGTGCAAGTTTTTACCAACTTGCATTAGAGGATAAAGGAAGGGTTTTAGTTGGATCCCTCCTAAAGGAACATCATGAAGTACTGAAGGAAAGAAAGATGATGAAGTTTTGGGTAGATAGAAAACTTCTGCACTTTGGTGATTGCATCTATGTGTGAACGCCATCTAATCTTAGGAAATATCTCTTAAAGGAGTGTCACGATTCACCTTGGGCTAGGACCCTAGGACAATGGAGAATGGTTGCATTGTTGGATAGAGGCTACTATTGGGAGCATATGTGAATGGATGTAAAGGAGTATGCCAATACTTGTCTTGTGTGCCAACAACACAAGGTAGATACCAAAATGAAGGTTGGCCCATTATAAACTTTGATAGTACCGGAGAGACCTTGGGTAAGTATCTCTATGCAATTCATCACTCATCTACCTATTTCACAAGGGTACAATGGGATTTTTTTATATCATGGATAGGTTTTCCAAGTATTCAATCTTCATGCCAATGAAGGTGTCATATGTTGTAGAAGAGGTTGTGAAGCTACATTTCAAGAATATTGTGAAGTACTAGGGTTTTCCATTAAGTATTGTGTCAGATAGAGACACAAGGTTCACTGGGAAGCCTTGGACAGAGTTGTTCAAGCTTGTTGGAACCAAGTTGTTAATGAGTTCAAGTTATCGCCCATAGACCAATGGAAAAACAAAATGCATAAATGGCCTTTTGGAGTACTACCTTAGGCATTTTGTGAAGGTATATCAATCAAACTGGATAGATTTTTTGGATGCTACCCCATTCAACTACAACATGAAAAAGCGTTTTGCAATGGGACAATATCATTTGAGTTGGAAAATGGGCACCAACCATTGGCTCCAAACATATTTTTGCAAGGCTATTATGTAAAAAACATATCAGCCATGGGATTCATGAAGGAATGGCATGGAAGGTTGGAAATGGCTTGTGTTCAACTAATAAACACATCTAAGAGGATTAAACAATGCCAGAAGACTATGATAGAAGGGAACCATATTTCAATGTGGGTGACATGGTCTTGTTGAAGTTGGGAAGAGAACATTTCAATCCACTAAGTGACATGGCTAGTACTTTGCTGCAATGGTTTGAGGGGCCATTCAAGGTACTTGAAAAGATAAAAAATGTCAACTAACGATTGGAGTTTCCAGAGCACATGAGAGAAAATTATTTGGTTCTTCATATCTGTCAGCTAAATCCATATAGATTTAATAACATTGATCGAAGTCAGGCCAAACCAACCTGATCTCTTGCAATGATAGAAAACAGGCTAGAGTTGGAGGTAGATAAGATACTTGCACACATGATAACATACTTCAACAAAAACCAAAGGCATGACTACTTTATTGTCTATAAGGATAGACTCAAAGAGAAGAAAAATTAGGAAAGGAAAGAGGCATTGTGGCAATATGAGGATAAAATCTAATATCTTGAGAAGCAAATACTTGGGGAACTTCAACAAGTGCTAGTTGGTGGACATTGTTGGGATGGAAATAGGTTTGGTGGGGGAGGACGTAAGACCCCCATTGATGACTGATAGTAGGCACATTACTGAGAAAGTATGGAAGGATACCAAGATGGGTGCAACACGAGAAGTTTCCTATTGATGAGATGAATGGAGTGGTGAACCATTAGTGTGGCTTGTATGGACTTGGGATTACCTTAGGGCATGACTCAACCATGTGGACCCAAGGGAATTGATCCCTCCATAAAATGTGAGATGACCCTTTGTTGGATTGATCAGACAGAGTTGAGTGCACTAGTGGACACTCATCTAACGGATAAAATACTCAGAAATTATATCTCCAGACCTTGAAAAAGTAGAATATTTAGTAGATATGCATGATGAAAAATACACACAAAACCTAGACTAAGCTCCAAAAGAATATATACAAAATAAAACCAAATACAACATAATACAAATAACGTCATAGAAGCCAAACATTTTTGGTTAATTGAATGAATTCTACAACATACTATTGTTCTCAATCCGTTCGCAAAACATTAGTGGTTAATTGAATGAATTATACAACATACTGTTGTTCTCAATCCGCTCACAGCCCGCTGAAAAAAGAGCCAGATGAACTCCACGCAACACAATAAATTGATAAATCACTTGCCTCTTCACATGGGGGCTTTGTCACAAAACCCTAGTTTCCCTGCAAGCCTTTGCCTCTTCACATAGGGGCTTCACCACAAAACCCACAAAACCCTGGCTTCCATGCAAGCCTTTGCCTCTTCACACAGGGGCTTCACCAAAAAACCCACATGCTGTGACGCAATTCCCACATGGGAGCTTTACCACAAAACCCTGGCTTCCCTGCAAGCCTTTGCCTCTTCACACAGGGGATTCACCACAAAACCCACATGCCGCAACGCGATTTCCACACGGCGGCTTCACCACAAAACCTTGGCTTCCCTGCAAGCCTTTGCCTCTTCACATAGGGGCTTCACCACAAAACCCACACGCCGCGACGCGATTTCCCTAATTTACCTGCAAATATCAATGCAATTTCGACGGACATTAGGAAGCCTACAACTCTCATTGCAATTTTGGTGGACATTAGGAAGCCTGCAACTCTCATTGCAATTTTGGTGGACATTAGGCAGCCCGTCAGTATAATATATACCCCAACGTATTGTGTATTGCATTATTAAATAAAATAACCCTAACCACCCTTAATATATAAGCAATATAATATTTGGGTTTTCATGTTTAATTAATACCCCCAATATGAACGGACGTGGTATTATATTGGCCCCCTAGTGAAGCCCCTGTGGGCTCAAGTGGCTTTGGGAAAATGACCGCCATTTCCGTAGAGAGAGAGAGAGATAACTATTTGGAGGGCACCATCCTGTAGGTGGATGACCAATGCACCTGAATATAGTCTCAGTATTGGAAAAACGTGTCTGGGGAATAAAATATTTGCCCACCAAAACAACCACTCAACCTTTTTTGCACTTAAAACTGGCCTAAATGGGCTTAGGAAAATGCCCTCCAGTTCCCACCAGTGAGGGATTAAATTTATCTGAAAACATAAGCTTTCAGGTGGAGGATTTATACACTTAACAATTTAATCCTTCTCGATAAAAGGTCTATGGTGAAGAAGATAATGGCCTACCAAAACATCGAATCAACCTCTTTTGTACCATTCCAAAAAATGCTCGCCATGGGAAAAAAGGGATAAGTACTGAAAATATGGCACAAGTGGCTTTGGGAAAATGACCTCCATTTCCTCACAAAGAGAGAGAAAACTATTTGGAGAGCATAATTCTGTAGGTGGATGACCAATGCACCTGAATAGAGTCCCAGTCTTGGAAACAAGTGTCTGGTGAAGAATATATTGGCCTACCAAAACAACCACTCATCCTTTTTTGCACTTAAAACTGGCCTAAATGGCCTTGGGAAAATGCCCGCCGGTTCCCACCAGTGAGGGATTAAATTTATTCTACAACATAAGTTTTCAGGTGGAGTATTTACACACTTGAAAATTTACTCCTTCTCGATAAAAGGTCTATTTCCAAGAAGATAATGGCCTGCCAAAACATCCAATCAATACTAGCTTTTTAAACTACCAATTCAACACTAAGACAAAATTGTCAAACCCTAGGTCAACATGAGGATATTTTTATTTTCATCAACTTGGAAGTATGAGACACCCAATGGATAGAGGCCAACAAGGTGATTCCATCCAGACCAATTTCATCCTTTGAGACCTCTTTCTCTCTCCTCGGTGGACATTTTTCTGGAGCAGTGCAAATCAAGCTAAGAGGCACGTTTGGCAGATCAATTCTTCACCTACAGAGACTTTTTGGACAAACCAATGAGATGGTTGGATGAACCAATTAATGGTATAGAGACCCATATCCTCAAAATACTTTAAGACATAAACCACAGGAAATGGAGGGAATTTTACTGAGGTCACCAATGCACCTGAATATAGTCTCATTCTTGGAAAATAGGCTCTGGTAAATAATATATTGGACTGCTATGATGATTTATGCACTTGACCTTTGACTCATTCGTGATCAAAATTCATTGTCCAAGAAGATAATGGCCTTCCAAAACAGCCAATCAACCTAATTTGCACCATGCCATAAAATGCTCCCCTTTGGCGAAAGTGGCCAAGTACTGAAAAGTAATAGCTTATGTTTATGTGCTTTTTTATGTCAAAGTACAACTAGTTTATAAAATTCCAAAGTACAATCCATTTATAAAAAATGAAAGCTTATGTTTGTGCACTTTTTAATGTCAAAGTACAACCAATTTATAACATTCCCCCCGGTGACAAGGCCTGTTGTCAGCATAGGGAAAAGTGCATGCCCAAGTCATGAATTATTACCTGGAAATACACTTAAGCAAAGCGTTTTGTGTTGAAATACTCTTTGCGGGCATATTTTGTGAGCTTGAAATACAGTCTGCGTGCATCACATCACCTCCGCTTTGAACCTAGATAACCATGGTCAAACTTCAAACAGGGGCGTCCTCTACCATGAGCACAGTTGAAATGTGGGAATACTCCTCTGTAACCCCAATTTAAACACAGTCGTCCACAGATGATAGGATAACTGTAAAAAAATTCTAGGAGTATTATGATGCATGGAGAGATGCAAAGATGTGGCCACCAGGTATGGAAACTATCCTGAGGAAAGCAAAAAATTTCGACTTTTTGTTTGGAATGTTCAATTATGTTGATGAGGAGATAGATGAGGCAATTTCGAAATATGATGTTGGGAATATGGAACTCAGAATTTTTGGGAAGCGGGTAAACCTCAACCCTGATTTGGTTTCCTGAGCTACAAATATTCCACGCAGAGGGGGACCAATTTTAAGCTCTTGGAAAACCCTCAGATAGGAGAAGAACTAGATGACCAATAAAATTTGTGGGCGAGAAGTACCTGTTTTGAGGAATGGTTTAAGAATGCAAGATGTCCTTCCTAGAATATACAAAAACTTGATTATGATTTTCCTTGGGATAATTCTGAATCATCATAGGCATGACATTTCGGGTGAATGTATGTAGGTAGTGATACATTGGGTGGAAGATATACCTATAGATATTCCTTATCTATTGGCTAAGAAAATCCACTCTACCCTGCAAGAGAGCCAATGAAGGAAGGTTAAATTTAGTTTCTCGAGCACACTTCAAAAAATTATTGATTTATGTCAAGCCCATGCTACTGAAACAAAGATTGGTGATATCAACCAGCATGAAAATATATCTTTTCAAAAACCACATGTTCATAAAGCATACGTTAGGAAATGTAGTAGAAGGGAACATAATGAGGAATTTCTAGTACAGTCTCCTCAGCAGAACGAGGAATTAGTACAATCTCCTGATCACCATAGGGAATTGCCATTACACCCTCCTGAACAGAATGAGGAATCGCTAGTACAAAGTCCTGAGCACCATGGTGAACTACGAGTACAGTCTCCTAATTTTTTCACAATTGACGTAGTTCGTGCTACCACAACTTTGAAAGAGTTACATGGACATGTAGATAGAGGTCATTGGGAGGAGGTGACAGGTCACGAAATGGAACAAACTACTACTCACTTTTCCATTCCTCGAGATTTTCTTGATAGAATTCCTCCTAAATAGTTGGCAATTGAGTATGATTGTTCTTCCAAATATGAATCAAGGGTTTCCACTATGCATTTAGACATTCCATCATATAAGTTTGATAGTAGATACGTGTTCATCCTATATGATAAAATGGAGCATTTCAAGGAACAAGCTTCCTATATATGCAATTGTGCGGAAGATGGCTTGAGAAAAGATAATAATATTTTAGAATGCCTCAAACAGATAGAAATGTTGCAAAAGAAAGTTGTGGATAATCAATTCAAAGAGAACATAATTATAAAAGGGAAAGAATAAATGGTTGAATTATTATCCAAAGAAGTAGACAAAATCACTGGTGATGCTGAAATGAAATTGAGTCAGCGAGGGTTGTGTATAAAGAGGATTTGGAAAAAGCTAATGCTGATGCGAGTGAAATCAAAGAAGAGTTGAAAAAAAGAACACATGTTCTCAATGTACCACCAATAAGGACAGAAATGGGTACTTTACATGTATTGGATAAGAAAATTAAAGAAAATGAACAGGTAATACAAGAATGTCATTTGAAGATGAAAGAGTGGGAGGGAAGCCATGGAAAAAAAGTTGGAGAATTAGAATAATTAATTTCCGGTTTGAGAAAAACCATTTCTAAGCAAGCTGATAATCTGAGAGGAAAAAGGTTAGAAAGGATCTCTAAATCTTTGGAACTTAAAAACCAAAGTAGAGGAAAAAACATTTCCGGTCAAGAAGGTGGTGAGGGTGAAGGTAAGGGTAGAAGGAAAAAAATACCTACAGGTACAATGTCCTTAGAAGAGCGAGAGAAGTCCTTAGCAAATCAAGAGAAGATGCTACAAGAATGCTTCTCAATGAGCATTGCACTAGGTGATTTGTTTGGATCATCACCATTATATAAAGAAATGAAAGAGAAGATGGTTGGGAAAGATGCAAAAATAAGGGAGCTGGAATCAAACTCTTCAATGGCCGAAAAGTTCAGCATTTGGGATGTGATATGAAAATTTAAAAACTTAAATCCACAATTGCTGATTTGGAGAAGGAATTACAAGGTCCAACTGCTGTGATGATGGCAATTCCTATCGTTCCCAACAAGGTAGAGTTGAGGGAAAAAGAGCACAAGAAAGAAATACAGAATCTGAAATTAGAATTGACTGAAGTTAAAGATCAGTTCAAAAATACTAAACAACAATTGGAGGTCAAGGAAAAACAGGAATCAACGAAGTATAAGAAAAATGTGGAAATGTTGAACAAAACTAATGGAGGAAAAAAAATTGCTTGGAAATTTAAAAAGAGTTACACAGAGAGTTAAAGAGATTGAAAACAAATTGCAAAAAGTGCCTTGTACAACTCCATAATACTTACAGTCTTCTACGAAAGGCAAGAGAGACCATTCATATTTGTCTTTTGCTAAAGAGGAGGGATTGCAGCCATCTTAGAAACATGTTATACATTTATAAATCAATGTATATATGGATTTATCGAGAGATAATGAAAAATGAATTTTTGTATGATGGAGTTTTGTATTTATCGGCATATAATGAAAAATGCTTTTTAGTTGTCTTACTTTTTATGTCCAGGAGTTAGTGGTTCTACAGTCAATGCTTATGAAGTAAGGTATTCATGTTTATTTAGTCCTCATTCGTATGGTATTCATGTTTATGAAGTCCTCATTTTTTTATTGAGATCTTCTTTATGTCTAGGAGTTAGTGGTTCTACAATCAATGCTTTGGTTTATACTTTATTGTGATGTGAGGCATGATTCTCAACAATTTCGTAGTGACATTTTGTACCTATGACCACTTTTTTTCATGGAGCTAAGTTCTTTTTCACCTTCTTTGATGGATTTTATATGCACATGTCCATAGAATTTGTCCCATTATTTTCCATATATGAATCTATAGATGATTCCCAACATGATTCCCAATATGAATGTTGATTTAAGGGCATAAAAGGGATAGTAAGAAGCATTTTCTCAAACCTGGGCACATTCTGGGTTTTAAAATCAATTCTTAGACCTGTTCCTAACCTCCTAATAGCATTGAGAGGCATTTTTGGGTTAATTCTAGGAAATCTGTGCATGATTCAAACCTCAAAGAAGCAGAAAAACTCACCGTTTATAAATCTAGGTTAATTATGTGCAATCTGTGCATGATTCTAGAATTTTCTCTTTGATTTTGGATTCTAAAAGCACCTAGCAGTCATGGTAGCCCGAATATCCTCCAACATGCGCATGTTTTAGCCTTCTAACAACCTAATAATAGAATGAATTCAGAACTATATTCAACAATAATAGGTCTCTTAATACATTAAGACCATATGAATGCCATTTAATTACAAATGTTATGTTCTTCACCACTTTGCATACAATGTTTCTTTATGATCATTTTGGAATTTTCAACAAACAGGTCTCTTAAGACATTAAGGCCAAAAATATCACCAAAATATCAACAAAATAGGTCTCTTAATATATTAAGACCATATGAATGTCATTTCATTACGAATGTTATGTTCTTCACCACTTTGCATACAATGTTGCTTTGTGATCATTTTAGACTTTTCAACAAAATAGGTCTCTTAAGACATTAAGGCCATAAATATCAACAAAACAGGTCTCTTAATATATTGAGACCATATGAATTCCATTTCATTATGAATGTTATGTTCTTTACCACTTTGCATACAATGTTGCTTTATGGTCATTTTGGACCTTTCAACAAAATAGGTCTCTTAATACATTAAGGTAATAAATATCAACAAAATAGGTCTCTTAATATATTAAGGCCATATGAATTCCATTTCATTGTGAATGTTATGTTCTTCACCACTTTGCATACAATTTTGCTTTATGATCATTCTGGACCTTTCAACAAAACAAGTCTCTTAATACATTAAGGCCATAAATATCACCAAAACATCAACAAAATAGGTTTCTTAATATATTAAGACCATATGAATGCCATTTCATTACGAATGTTATGTTCTTCACCACTTTGCATATAATGTTGCTTTATGATCATTTTGGACTTTTCTCTTTTTTGGTTGTCTCATACTTGGTTTATCAAGACCAGTTTTAATATGATTGTTAGCTTCCAATACTTGGATGCCAAGAGATGTCCCTTGAATTTATTGTTCATCAGCACTTTGCACTGCCCCATTTATTGAGGATGAAAGACACCTTCTATTGTGAATCCTATATTCCATCGATGGCATATCAATGGTAGTTGCTCCATTCATTCTTGTATTTGACTAGTCTCCAATGTCTTTGTTGTCGATGATGAAAGACACAAAGTTTTATTTTTATTGTCATAATCCATCATTAGGGTATCATAACCAAGTTCCCCTTGAATTTGTTGTGTTTGATCACACTGGACTGACTCATTTCCTGCAATCAGCGAGGTGGACAAAGTTAGAGTTTGAGCAAAAGTTGTAACTTCAACCACAAATCAACTAGATTGATAAAGACATGTTGATATGTAATGAATTGAACTAATATAATACTCACTATTGGAGGGAAAGACATGATGTTTTTTTGTTTTAACGCCATTTTTTTCCTTGTGCTTTCCAAAGCGATGTGATTCACGATAAGCCTCTTCTCCATATTTGCTGATTGGTTTTGATCTCGGAAGATACTTATTGAACTGGGAGGACATATTAATAATTAAACATAAACATTATGACTCCTCACACTATAAACTGAAAATCGAACAAGATAACATATAAATTTAGGACAAACTTAATGTTGGTGCTGCAATCAATGATTTCTTAGAATTTTTTCCCGTGATATAATAAGTTGTTTCACTTGTTGACAAGTGGAATCAGGGAAACGTGATGCCAGTTGTGATGCAGTTTCCTTATTCGAATGATTCCTTGAATTATCATATTCAACATGAAGTTGACTTCTAATATTTGAAGGCAAGAATCTTCTTTGTCTAAACTTTTGGAAAGTTCCTTCTGATCTCATAACAATCTTGAAAAATTGTTCTCTCATCTCATTTACAAGACACATTCTATCATGTTCAAATGTGCTTCTATTGCCCTTATGGAATCCTCTTCCTTCTCCTTGGTTTCTATTCAAAATTTTCATTTCTCTATGCTTACGCTCCATTACTTCATTCCTTAAACGTCCCAATGTATAAGGATGAATAGAATGTGTCATCTCAAGAGCATGGGCCCATTGGACATGCATATAAGAACCATCTCATCTCCTAAACAACAAGAACACAACCACATTAACTCACTTGCAAGGAAGCCAATCTTGCAATGACAGTGGATCAAATTGTTTGTCATGAATGAAATGATACCACCATTCAAACTAGATTATATGATGAAACTGATGTACCTTTTCTCATATGCATATACATCATTCCCCCTACACCCTTGTAGTTGCAACATGTGGAATTATTTATAACACTTCCACATGCTCGCCAACTTTTTATTCTTCTCTTCATCTGGTAGGCCTTCAATAACCTAGAAACAATACATAAGTTTCAATGCATATGAATAAATACTAAGTTTTATTTTCAAAGTAAATAACACTGAGAGCCATTCAACAATAGTCAAAACATAATAACAACATCATTTATTTTTAGTCGAGGCCCACATAAAAAATAATTTATATGTTAACATAATTATTAAACCTTTAAAATTACCTCATGTCGAATGAGGATCTTGTCTGATGCTGATCCATCTGATTGCCCATAGTTAAGATCATTGTATTGTTGGCTTTTATGGTAGTATGGTTCTCCTGAATTACATGGAACACCAATTTTCTCCATCTCCTCCGAAATTTGAACAAAATTTGTTTTCTCCACACCTCTAGTTGGATGTACCTTGTCACAATCTTATGCAATTCTTTGAATTTCATGAAACATCTTCAAAATTGTTCTGATCCCAGCATGGCGAGAACAATATACAAGCTTGGCCATTGAGCCAGGAGTCAACTGTAATTGGCACCAACAGTTTTTGACGGTAGGAATTATTGAAATACTAAGAAGCTTAATTTCTAGTTAAGATCCCATCATGAAAGTGTGTACATTTTCATAATTTCTTCTATCAATGGGATAGTTCTTCACAATAGTCATATTTCTACCAGATAAGGTTGGTTGAATGCTTGTAATATGCTCATCTAATTTTTCTTCCCATCGTTTGCTTGGTTCCAAAGAGGGATTCAACTCCTATAGTAAAGTTCAAGAACATAGTTAGATTAGGAATGTTTTGGAAAGATATAAACATTAATTTCAAAACTTGTAATAAAGTTGCATAACTTACAAGGAGCAATTATGTTGACATTGCATAACATTCAGAAACACTACGGATAGTATCTCCTTCTCCAATGTTGATTTCATATGTAACCATGTGTATCGCTTTTTTATGGCTTGTGCACCAAGGACAAAAATTATTTCCCATCGGAGAAACACTATTATTGCATACTAACTACATATGGCCACTAGATCGTGACACTCAAACAAATTATTTTTCACAACCCTTCCATCTACCATAGTGATGCCATCTTCTGAAAGCTTATTTATCTGTTTCATTAAGTTCTCCTCATTTTCAGGATCAACAACATGTGCTAAAAATTGTCTATATTCTTCTTTTCCATCCCATTTTCCAAGTATTACACAAGACATCAAGCCATTGTCTTCTAGTAACTCGAATAATATCTCACACACCTTCCCACCTCGATCATAATGTAAGCGAGAATCAATATCAAGTTTGAAAGAAACTTCATTGACTATAGTTCCATACCGCTTTTCAAACAATTCAACCATAAAGGAGGCATATGAATTCACTTGCTTGACCCTAACTCCATATGTGAAATCATCAGTTCTCTCCCAACCCATATCAATATCCTCAACTTCTTTGCTCCACTTTTCATTTCGCTACAAACTGATGTTGGATTAACCCCCTTTAGTACACCATGAGCATCAATTCTCTTAATACATTGCAAAGCCTTATGAGTCATGCTTGATTTGATAAATACTGAAGCCATCTTCCTCGGCATAAAATCCTTACAAATCTTTGCCACACCAATTGATTGAAGTTTATCAAGGAATCCATCTAGAGTTCAAGAACACCCTCAATTTTAGATTCTTCATTATAGTTTTTGCTCATGAAGTACCCGATTCTAGCAATAATGTCATTCTCATCTACATCTTCAAGCGATTTTCTAGAAAAGCATCTCCCAATATCTTTAAATTTTGTCTTCCCCTCCTTTAGTTTGTGGTTATACCATCCCATATGCTTCTTAAGATGCAATAAGGATGTCCTTAAGCGGTTTCCTAGTGACCTTCTCTTAGCATTCATAGTTTCATTTGTTGAAAACCCTTTTGGAATTTCTGCTACAACTTGACCAATTGTAGAATTTTGATTTTCTGTAGTTGCATTTTTGTCCATTTGTTCATGAAATGCAATTATTTCAGTTGTTTCATGTCTTCCACTTGCATCCAAGTTCATAAGAGGTTCATTTTCCAATTGATGCCCATTGGGCTCTACACTTTGATTCCCTTCATTAGTAATGCAGTCAAAGGCTCCCTAGGTTGTTGAGCAACACAACATGCACTTTGCTTAGATTGATTTGTAACAACAGTAGCTTCAATCATTGATCTTTGAGGGAAAAGTAGGGCCTCATTCTGCAAAACTGGGTTCATTCTTTGGTACATATTTTTATTTTGCAACTCAGCATTCAATGTAATGGAAGCATGTAATGGGACCCTCACATTCTCTGGAACAGATTTCATTCTTTCATAAATATTTCCACTTTGTGCATTAACATTCCCTTCAACTGCAATTGGAGACAAAGGTTGCCTCTATTGTCCATCAACATTGTTGTTTGTCATTGGTTGCTTACATTGAGGACATTGAGTTTGAAGAATGGTTGGATGATTGCTTGTTGTTTGAGGGAAAATTGTGGACTCGTTCTATGGTATGGAGTTCTGATATTGAAATCCTTGACATTGTCCATGAACAACACATTGCATTGTCTTTTTACCTCTATAACAAGTGAATTGAAGGACAATGTCACGTGGTTCCAAAGTTGGAAGTTTTGAGTAATCTAGACCCTTACGCCGACCTCTTTTTTGAGGAATATTTTTTGAGATGGCTCATTTGAATGATCCATTTATGAGATACTCTGCAAAATAAACAAAAACAATCAATATTAGCATTATATTTTAGACATAATTTCTCTAATTAAAAAAAATTGAAATATATCATAAATGTAATTTTACACTAAGAGGCGGGTAGGGCTTTGGGATTGATGGAAGATAAAGGAAAATATCAATGGCGAAGTTCAGGAATTTTACCACGGACCGTTCATAGAATGACCAGATCTGATAGAGGCTATTGAACAACTTCAAGATATTTCCTTTTTTTCCCTTTTTGTTATTTCACAGAATTTTGTCTCACCCAGTTTTTGGGTCTTTTCCTTCTCAGAGGACAATTTTGTGATAATATGTTATGTCTGTTAAACAAGCATATAGTGTTTTTAAGGATCAGTATCAGAAACGTAAAAAGCTAAATGCATCAAATGCATAAAAGAAGACTATAGGTCTATCCAAAAGGCAAGAAATATCAGAAATACACTCCTTACAAAGTGTATCTACTATTCCTTATTAAATTGACAAAGTTGGAAACAAATACTGATTTAACATATACTTAATTCCGGCATATTCAGATTTTTGTGTAAAACATAATTTTACTTCAACTTGGTAGGTTAATTTTTCATGTGTGTGACCTCCATATGGAAAACTAAAACCATGACTGGATAACTACTTCAACAAGGAACAATTTCATGTCAATTGATGAATTTATTGACACACACACATCATTTGGTGGGCATTTGAAAATAGCTTTTTAAACTGTTGATTTAACACTTAGGAAAAATTATCAAACCCTAGGTCAACATGAAGAGATTTTTATTTTCATCAAATTGGAAGTATGAGATATCCAATGGATAGAGGCCAAAAAGGTGATTCTATCCAGACCAATTTCATCTGGAGCAGTGCAAATCAGCTAAGAGGCACTTTTGGCATATCAATATCTTCTCCTATAGAGACTTTTTGGACAAACCAATGATATGGTTGTATGCACCAATAAACCGTCTAGAGATCCATACCCTAAAAATACTTTAAGACAACAACCACAGGAAATGGCGGGCATTTTACCAAGGTCATTTAAGCATTTTTACTGACATTTTTATACTTAGACAAATTGTGCAATTTCTAAGGTGGATTTTTTATTTCACCAAAATCTTGAACCAATTCCACTAGATGATGTAGTACACCTCACTGAGATTACCCAAGTTGATTTTACTCTCAGAATCATCTTCATTTTCCCTAGGTGAGATTTTACTAAACTTGGTGCAAAATTGCCTAGAACCCAGTTTTGACAGACCTATAACTTCCTCCTCAGGCACTCTACTACAGGTCTATCCAAAAGGAAAGAAATATCAGAAATACACTCCTTACAAAGTGTATCTTCTATTCCTTATTAAATTGAAAAATCTGGGCAATTTAAAAAAAAATTGATTTAACATATACTTAATTCGGGCATATTCAGATTTCTGTGTAAAACATAATTTTACTTCAACTTGGGAGGTGTATTTTTCATGTGTGTGACCTCCATATGGAAAACTGAAACTGTGATTGGATAACTAATTCAACAAAGAACAAGTTCATGTCAATTGATGAATTTACTGAAACACACACATCATCTGGTGGGCATTTGAAAATAGCCTTTTAAGCTGTTGATTTAACACTTAGGAAAAATTACCAAACCCTAGGTCAACATGAAGAGATTTTTATTTTCATCAAATTGGAAGTATGAGACATCCAATGGATAGAGGCCAACAAGGTGATTCTATCCAGACCAATTTCATCCCTTGAAACCTCTTTCTCTCTCCTCGACGGGCATTTTTATGGAGCAGTGCAAATCAGGATAAGAGGCACTTTTGGCAGATCAATATCTTCTCCTACAGAGACTTTTTGGACAAACCAATGATATGGTTGTATGCACCAATCAACCTTCTAGAGATCCATACCCTCAAAATAATTTAATACAAAAACCACAGGAAATGGCGTGCATTTTACTGAGGTCACTTAGGCATTTTAGACAAATTGTGCAATTTCTAAGGTGGATTTTTTTATTTCACCAAAATCCTGAACCAATGCCACTAGATGATGTATTACACCTCACTGAGCATACCAAAGCTGATTTCACTCTTATACTCATCTTCATTTTCCCTAGGTGGGCATTTTACTGAACTTGGTTCAAAACTTCCTCATTTTACTGAACTTGGTTCAAAACTTCCTAAAACCCAGTTTTGGTAGACCCATAACTTCCTCCTCGGACACTCTACTACAGGTTTATCCAAAAGGAAAGAAATATCATAAATACACTCCTTACAAAGTGTATCTACTATTCCTTATTAAATTGACAAAGCTGGGAAATTTAAAACAAAAACTGATTTAACATATACTTAATTCAAGCATATTCATATTTCTGTGTAAAGCATAATTTTACTTCAACTTGGGAGGTTGATTTTTCACGCATATGACCTCCATATGGAAAAATGAAACCATGACTGTGTTAGATTGTGGTAACTTCAGGATGTCCTCCATGATTCAAATGCCTTGCATGGAGGTACATCAGTACTATAGGCATCAGGATGGAGTAGAGGGTGAGATACACTCTACTCAGTGGCATGAGTTTAGTGGGGGCTGCATGCGGAACTTCTGGGGTGATTTGAACTTTGCATGCACGAGTTTTGCATGACCTATCAACAATCAGTAGATGCATGCAAAAGTGACTTTTGGTCACTTTTGCTTGCACCAAGATTTAGGGTTTTGGAAAACCTAATTCATCGGTGAGATTATTTATAGAGGCAGGAGGTCCCCAGTTAAGGTTGCTCAGTTGTATTATCAGAGAGTGATAGTGCTGGAGAGAGGACGGCGTAGTTGTGCATGCAGGGTGACTTTCTAAGAGAGAGAGAGGAGCTGCTGCAGGAGCTAGGAAGGTCATATCTGAGTTGGATTAGTGACTTTCTGCTCCAGAGTCACTAGGAACCCAAGTCTGTGGACTGAGAGAGTCCATCTGAGAGCATTCTACTCAGTTTAGAGGAGGATGTGTTCCCTTGGAGTAGGGCACATTTCCCAAGGAGGGAGGAGCTCATTTGGAGATGGATTGGCTGATTCAGAGTCTGAGACTTCCAGAATAGCCTTGCCTCGGAATTTGAGGAAGGATAAGGATGATCAGAGCTCAGATCTGCTGAGATCCAGTCCGGTAAGAGCATTAGACATCCAGAGGGGGGGGAGCACATTTGCATGCAGTGGAGGTTGAAGTCTTCAGAGGGAAGTACTCAGAGAGAGAAGATCAGAGAAGTGTGATACATAGAGGTAGATCAGTCAAAGGCACCTGCAGAGACACTCAGATATAGTTTACTAGCTAGGGCTTACTCTTCCAGTGCATGCATCAGCTGATGCATGTAGATCTAGAGTCTGTTCGGTTCAAGGATTGAGTTACCTTTGAGGTAATCCTGTATTGTACTTGTCATTTATATATATGCTCTGGGATTGAGAGATAAGATAGCCCCATAGATTGCTGGTTTTCCCCGTTTGGCGTTTCCAGGGTATATTTCTTGTTCTTTGTGTGATTGCATGTGTTTTAGTTTGGTAATGTAGATCTAGTTGTTGAGTTTATATTTATATGTGCATATATTGATATCGAGACTCAAACTGCTTGAGATGTCAAGGTGATTCAGAGGGAGTAGTGATCTCTGAATCTAAGATTTACATGGTATCAGAGCTCTGTTGAGGATCAGAGTGGGCAGTCACACATAGATCTGTGGTGTTGGTGACTAGATATGAGATAGATCTAGTAGATCTATGGAGATAGAGACTAGATATACCAGATCTGAACAACACAGTTCAGATCTGAGGTTGTATAGGTCAGATCTATCGGATCAGTGTGGGTTCAGTGGTTAGATCTGTTATAGATCTACCATATCTATGATCAGGAGAGACTCTTGTTCACTGTGGGTTACAGTTTTTTAGTTGTGAGAGTATGGATACTAGTTTGAGGGTGGAGGACCGGTTGGATGGGGCCTCCAACTATAGTGCATGGAGGGCATGTATTACTCTCTTGCTGAAAGAGAGTGAGCTATGGGATGTTGTGAATAGCTCAGTGTAAAATCTCGTTACTGTTCTGTATGATGTCACTGCCAAAGCAGTGTATGATAAGAAGAATGTGAAGGCTCAGAGGATCCTTCTTGATGCGATCAAGGATCATATCATCCCACATGTATCTACCAAGGACAATGTGTTTGAGATGTGGGATGCATTGACTAGTCTGTACCAGAGCTCCAATGAAAATAGGAAGATAGTTCTCATTGAGAAGCTGAGAAGCATCAAAATGGGGAAGGATGAGAGCATGATGACCTATCTCACCAAGATAACTCAAGTGAGAGATGAGTTTGTCGAACCAACTCAAGGTAGAGGATAGTGAGTTGGTTCAACAAACCTTGAATGGCGTGACTGTGCCATGGTCAATGTTCGTTTAGTCTATCATAGCTCGAGAGAACCTTCCCAAGCGGGATTGTTTGTGGGATGATTTCACACAGGAGGAGATCCAGAGAGGGTACATACAGGGTTCAGCTTCTGCTACTCCAGAGGAGGAGGATGCGGCTCTCGCAGCAGGCGGGAAATAAAGAGGCAAACAGAAGAAGGATCTAAGCAAGATCAAATGCTTCGCCTGCAACGATTATGGGCATTATGTGGGACAATGTCCACATAAGAAGAAGGGGAAGCAGGTGAAGGACGAATAGGTGGAAGCAGCAGAGGAGGTTGATGAGTTCACTTCTCGATTTGAGAAGGAGTTCTCATTAGCCTTAGTTCAGTCAAGACATGATAGTAGCCTACCAGAGGCTTAGATTGACCAGAGGTGGAGAGTGGAAAACACTCTCAACAGTCACATGAGAGGAGTGCGAGATGCATTTATGATTTTAGAGCATACACCCTTGTAGTTGGCTTGGGATGTGTAGGGGGTTGACCATTTGGTTACTGGAGTGGGTAGAGTGAGATTTATGCTTGACCATGGAGATCTCCTGGAGGTTTAAGGAGTGCTATTTGTTCCAGGATTGAGAGGGAGTGTCCTCTCAGTGGCAGCTTTGGTAGCTGTTGGCTACTCAATAGTGTTTCAGCTAGATTAGTTCTTCACCTATCCTAGAGGAGTAGACCCAGTCTTGTTGGGTCACATGCTCAACGATGAATACTTGGTTCACGGACATCCTACTTCGGGCTCATCAGGATGGCTGAGTACATCCTCTTTAGATGCAGAGGAGGATGATGAGCGGGATGCTCATAGCAGAGATGAGGCCAGGAGGAGTGAGTCTGTTCAGCAGATGGGTGGGCGAGATGCTCACCATGATGAGGATCAGGGGAGTGATTCTGGAGTTCAGATGGATGAGTGAGATGCTCTTGAAAGTGATGAGTCTTAGGAGATTGAGCCCTTGGGATCATATCAGATGGATGAGCATGCTGCTCATGCAGGCACCGGCCAGAGATTGAGTTGGTATGAGATGGTTGAGATGGAATTGGCTCAGGAGAGAGCTGAGTTAGCTCAAAGATAGAGGGAGTTGACTTACAGAGATGAGTTAACTCAGGGACATAGACAGATGATATATAGAGCAGTAGATCCACTTGACAGCAGTCTTCAGGACTAGTTATAGAAGAAGAGACTCAAAGGGAGTCTGAGTCAGAGTGGAGTGACATAATCAGTAGTGGTTGATCAGGGGGATTCTTTTGAAGCCACACTTATGGAGATTGATCAGAGTTCTTTAGGTCAGAGAGAAGTGACAAGCAGGTCAGTTAGATCAGTGTCAGCAGCAGGGGACTTGATGGATCTAGGCATCAGTGGTAGGATTTCCCTTGTTAAGAGAGAGTGTTAGAGTGTGGTAACTTCGAGATGTCCTCCATGACTCAGATTCCTTGCATGGAGGTACATAAGTACTATATGCATAAGTATGGAGTAGAGGGTGAGATACACTTTACTAAGTGGCATGAGTCCAGTGGGGGCTGCATGCGGAACTTCCAGGGTGATTTGACCTTTGCATGCATGAGTTTTGCATGACCTGTTAGCAATCAGTAGATGCATGCAAAAGTGACTTTTGCATGCACTGAGAATTAGGGTTTTGGAAAACCTAATTCATCGGTGAGATTATTTATAGAGGCAGGAGGTCCCCAGTTGAGGTTGCTCAGTTGTATTATCAGAGAGTGATAGTGCTGGAGAGAGGAGGGCACAGTTGTGCATGCAGGGCGACTTTCTGAGAGAGAGAGGAGCTACTGCAAGATCTAGGAAGGTCAGATTTGAGCTGGATCAACGACCTTCAGCTCCAAAGTCGCTAGGAACCCAGGTCTATGGACTGAGAGAGTCCATCAGAGATCATTCTGCTTAGTTTAGAGGAGGACATGTTCCCTTGGAGGAGGGTGCATTTCCCAAGGAGGGAGGAGCTCGTTTGGAGATGGATTGACCGATTCAGAGTCTGAGACTTCCAGGATAGCCTTGCCTTGGCATTTGAGGAAGGTTAGGGATGATCATAGCTCAGATATACTGAGATCCGGTCCAGTACAAGCATCAGACATCCAGAGGGGAGGGCGCACTTCTGCATGCAGTGGAGGTTGAAGTCTTAAGAGGGAAGTATTTAGAGAGAGCAGATTAGAGTAGTGTGATACAGAGAGGCAGATCAGTCAGAGGCACCGGCAGAGACACTCAGATCTAGTTTACCAGTTAGGGCTTACTCTTCCAGTGCATGCATCAGCTGATGCATGCAGATCTAGAGTCTATCTGATTCAGGGATTGAGTTACCTTTGAGGTAATCCTGTATTGTACTTGTCATTTATATATATGCTCTAGGCTCGAGAGAGAAGATAGCCCCATAGATTGCTGGTTTTCACCATTTGGGGTTTCTAGGGCATATTTTGTGTTATTTGTGTGATTCCATGTGTTTCAGTTTGGTAATGCAGATCTAGCTATTGAGTTTATATTTATATGTGCATATATTGATATCGAGACTCAAACTGCTTGAGATCTCAGGGTGATTCAGAGAGAATAGTGATCTCTGAATATAATATTTATAGACTGGATAACTACTTCAACAAGGAACAAGTTCATGTCAATTGATGAATTTATTGACACACACACATCATCTAGTGGGCATTTGAAAATAGCCTTTTAAACTGCTGATTTAACGCTTAGGCAAAATTATCAAACCCTAGGTCAACATGAAGAGATTTATATTTTCATCAAATTGGAAGTATGAGACATCCAATGGATAGAAGCCAACAAGGTGATTCTATCTATACCAATTTCATCCCTTGAAACCTCTTTCTCTCTCCTCGGCGGGCAGTTTTCTAGAGCAGTGCAAATCAAGCTAAGAGGCACTTTTGGCAGATCAATATCATCTCCTACAAAGACGTTTTGGACAAAAAAATTATATGGTTGTATGCACCAATAAACCGTCTAGAGATCCATACCCTCAAAATACTTTAAGACAACAACCACAAGAAATGGAAGGCATTTTACTAAGGTCACTTAGGCATTTTTACTAGCATTTTTATACTTGGACAAACTATGCAATTTCTAAGGTGGATTTTTTATTTCACCACAATCCTGAACCAATGCCACTAGATTATATAGTACACCTCACTAAGCACACCCAAGCTGATTTCACTCTCAGACTCATCTTCATTTTTCCTAGGTGGGCATTTTACTGAACTTGGTGCAAAACTGCCTAGAACCCAGTTTTGGCAGACCTATAACTTCCTCCTCATACACTCTACTACAGGTCTATCCAAAAGGAAAGAAATATCAGAAATACACTCCCTACAAAGGGTATCTACTATTCCTTATTAAATCGACAAAGCTGGGCAATTTAAAGCAACAACTGATTTAACATATACTTAATTCAAGCATATTCAGATTTATGTGTAAAACATAATTTTACTTCAACTTGGGAGGTTGATTTTTCACGTGTGTGATCTCCATATGGAAAAATGAAACCATGAATGGATAACTACTTCAATAAGGAACAAGTTCATGTCAATTGATGAATTTATTGACACACACACATCATCTAGTGGGCATTTGAAAATAACCTTTTAAACTGTTGATTTAACACTTAGGCAAAATTATCAAACCCTAGGTCAACATAAAGAGATTTTGTTTTCATCAAATTGGAAGTATGAGACATCCAATGGATAGAGGCAAACAAGGTGATTCTATCCAAACCAATTTCATCCCTTGAAACCGCTTTCTCTCTCCTCGATGGGCATTTTTCTGGAGCAATGCAAATCAAGCTAAGACACACTTTTGGAAGATCAATATCTTCTCCTACAGAGACATTTTGGGAAAACGAATGATATGGTTGTAGGCACCAATAAACAGTATAGAGATCCATACCCTCAAAATACTTTAAGACATCAACCACAGGAAATGGTGGGCATTTTACTGAGGTCACTTAGGCATTTTTACCAGCATTTTTATACTTAGACAAATTGTGCAATTTCTAAGGTGGATATTTTATTTCACCAAAATCCTGAACCAATGCCACTAGATGATGTAGTACACCTCACTGAGCACACCCAAGCTGATTTCACTCTCTGACTCATCTTCATTTTCTCTAGGTGGGCATTTTACTGAACTTGGTGCAAAACTGCCTAGAACCCAGTTTTGGCAGAATTTGTTGCAAAACTGCCTAGAACGCACTTGACCATTGTCATTTCATTTCATAAAAATATCATTTCCAAAAATTTATAGAATCAACCGATTATTTTATATAATCACTATTAAACTCAGAATTGAGATGAATTTTCTAGCCTGCACGACATACCTTCAACCCAATGAAATTTTCAAAAGAAGTTTTTGCTTCAATGAATTTTCAGGAATTGTCTTTGTTGTGAGTCGTCTTGATGGTCAAAGGTAAGGACAGATACAGTGGCATGTTTTCATTCTTTCATCACCATGCCAAATATCACCGCAAAAAAAAATGATTTTCAAAAAACATTCCCAATATTATTTCTTCCATGATTTTTTTTTAAATCATTATCTATTTAATTTGTTCCCTGGATTATTTTCCGATTCCCTGCCAAATGGGTGATCGGGTGTGAATTATCAACCAATTTCAATTTACAATAAGTTTCTCAATTTATTACCAGTCAGATCATGCTCAGGAATGGGTGCTCCACCACTCCTATCACATAATTGTGCCACCGTTTTCTTAAATACTTAGAAATTAAAAAATATTTTACTTGTAGGTTTCACTCATGGATTACGCTAGTTATTGAATGTGATTTAGATTTTCAAGACTCTTACACCCACCTTTGTAGCTTCCTAAATCATGTTGAACCTACGTTAACTCTTCTATTTGTCGGAAAATGTCCCGATTTGCCGAGAAATGGTCCCCATTAAAAATTTTCTAGCCACATACTTTTGCGATTAGTTGACTCACTCACCGTCTTCACAATAAAAAATATTATTTCCTCAACCATGTGGAGAATTTTAACCAATAAAAAAATGGCCCTTTTATAAAGAAAGCATCTTAAAAGCGTCATTTGGCATAGTTACTAATGAAATAGGATACACGCTAGTTATGGGTAGAACCTTATGTAAGTCCTCCTGCATGGGTTGACTAACCCCCCCATAGCTAAAGAAATAAACAACCATCCATAGCATTGAATATATAACTCTAAGTGTACTCAACCAAATAATTTATTGAAATAATGACTCAATGCAAGGATCATATATGGCTTCATGCACAAAACTCAACCAATTAAGTACGGAAAGGGACAAGACAATGCATTTGGGGTTACACTTCAAGATGGGAGAGTCGGTTCAATTATCAACTTTACAAACACGAAGCATCTGCATTTAAATCTGGAGTTTACTCCTCAAGGAGAATAGCTTGCTTACCAGGTTATAAGCACAACATACACATGAAATTAAAAGAAACACATATATAAAAAATGAGATCAACAAGAAGCAGCTTGGGTTGACCCTATTGAAGAGAATCACCCAGATTTCTATTTGCAAACTTGGAAGCCCACGCAACAAGGAGCGGGAGGATCGCCCCCAGAACTGTACATCAACAGAGTCGATGGCTCACGGATTCTCAAGAATAATTTTCAATAACCATAAGATAGGGTCCACGCCCTTCCAAACAATAAAAGAGGGAATGTTGATGTCTAGAATATTCACGCAGAGAACCAAGGAGAAGGCTCAAATAGTTGATAACCGTAGTTCATTGGGTCGGCTCTCTAGAGAGACCACCCTCCCATTCTACACTTAAACAATCCAATTGAGATCGATCTCTTTGACTTGAGGTTGTCCCATCCCATTCACATAGATCATAAAACACAGAATAATATATGTATGCGTTATCCAATCACCAGGATCGATTAACCAACAATGATGGTGAAATGTATATAAATACAAGAAAAAATCAATTTGAGGTTGATTCACAAAACAATGATGGTATATCATATAGATCGATCAACCTGAGATCAATTCTCAAAGGCATTGCAGAATGAATTAAAGGCTGCAAGATCGGTGAGATTGATCTAAAAAGACATTGCATAGTAAAAATAAGGGCAATAAGATCACTTAGATCGTATATCTGAAAGACTGTAAAAAATAGTGCACAACATCAGTTTGCTTCTCTTAAAAAGCACAATCTACATATATATATCATAGAGATCTCGATCTTAGCCAGTATCAAGAGCATAGTCTAAGAGTCTGTAACAAGCAATGATGGACTTATAAAAGAGAGAAATACTCAACCAAAGTTTCTCCATGCACAACAAAACGTTCCATGCTATCTCAGTGCACTATTGTATATAGTTTTTCCTAGGTCTTGTGCCATCCCAATCAAATCTCTAATCAATCCATAAATCCCTATGATTTAATATTATGTTTGGTTGTTGATTTTTAGATTGGTAAATATCTCTCTAGCTTGCTTACACATGTTCTCTTGTGCCATGGTGGTGTCCCCTCATTTAGTTGAATTCTCCAAGTGTTTTTTCTTGTATTAAAGAGTAAAATCAATAGTTTGTTTTGCAAAGTGTCACTAACACCTCTTGTGAGTGCTTTTGAGTTTTTAAATAGCTCTTACAAAAATAATTGTCACAAATATTAAATAACAATAAAATAGTAATGTTTTGGGGTATCACATTTCTCCCCCCCTTATTCTTAACATTGTCCTCGGTGTTCTTTATTCTGAGCTCTCTTGCTCATTCTGGAACATGGAAGGATATTCCTCTCACATTTTATCCTCCATTTCCCATGTTGTCTCCTCAGGGATGAAGTGCTTCCATTGCAATTGTATTTGAACAATGGCTCGAGTATGTAGCATACATTCCTTCCTGTCTAGGATGCAGAAAGGTTCGGTCTGGAACTCACCCTCGGGTTATACCTGAATCATATTCCCATCAATTACATGAGTAGCATCATGCACGTATTTTGATTTATTTTTAACAAAGCAACATGAAATACATCGTGGAATTTTATAGTAGGAGGAAGTGCAAGCTAATAGGCTACCAGAGCATTTCATATCAAAGAACATGTAGTTTAGTTCCAATAACCTTATCATGGAAAGTTCATAGATTCTTTCCCTTATAACCTTTGTAAACTATTTTGCTAAATACTTGATCCTTGACCACAATGTAACCATCATCAACTTTAATGCATTAATGTTCAAAACAATAATCATAAAGGATTATTTTCTTCATAAAAATCATCATCTTAAACAATGTAATGAATACATCTATTTATCTCCATAATTAAGAGTGGAACGTTATAAAACTTGGTATAATTTAATTTATTAAAATGGTACTTATGTGATTCTTTAAGGCCTTTGCGACTGAAGATGTGACTGTAACTTTTGGATCTTTATATTCCATTTTTAATCATCTTGGATCATTTACTCTTCATGCATGTTGTTATTGTTACTCTTCCTTTCAAAACCTGCATTTTACACGACTCATACGAGGTCTTCCAAAAAAAAAATTTAGCATGACATATGCATAACATGATTTTTTTCAATTTGAAATAAGAACGTAAGTAAGAATTTCCTTTGTAACATACTGTTGTTTTTGTTAATGTTAACTCTTCAAGTCTTTTTTCATTGACACTTGTGTTCTTATCATCGTAAGAGAGCATAAAACATATATGTGATGATAACTTTTCAATATAACAAAAATAATGCATAGGTGAAATAACCATATACTTATATTTTGGAGTACAATCCTTCATTTTCATTCTCGGATGATAATCCTCTTAGCTAGTCCTTAACTTACTATAGGCATATCCTTCATTCACAGGTTAGTAGCATTATATCAGACATTTTTGGGCAACCAACCTCAAAACTTGATAATCACCCTCATTTTTGGATGAGTTTTGCATTACCTATGGTGATATTTTCATACATTATACTTAATCATTAGGGAAGCTAACAACCAATTTGCTTGGAATCTTTTACCCTTATGTCCCATTATTATATCATGGGGATGAAAGAATCCAACAACTCTTTGTTGTACCCAGAACTCTCCATTGAGAACTGCCATGGAATTACAAGTGAACTTACAGGATTTAAGCTTTTGAGATTACTCCTATTTTGATTGCTAGTAAAAAGTTTTCATCCTCAAAACATCATGGTTGTATTGTTCCCCTGGCGTTATTTTTAATTTAGTTGGCCTAATTCTTGCCATTGATGACCACTCGCCCTCTCTCTTTTCCACTCAAGCTCTCTTGCTTGAGTCCAGGAAAATTGCATTAGCATGTTAGGGCCTCAATTTTGTCACTTGGTGTACCCCAGATATCACAACAAATCAATTTTCTATCTGCAATAATCATTCGGCGTAATCATTTATGCAACAAAGATAATGTGTTGTGATCATAAACTCCTCTTCATCAAACATATGCAATTAATATAAAGCTTGTGTATATTCATACTTAGCTTGTTCGATCTTAAATGGTATACAACATGCGCTATAGTAGTAGATATTTACAAAATCATATCTTGTCCTTCTATACAAAATGAACACTTTTGCATTCACATGTTCATCCAATTCTTTCCTAATTCGTGTATTTACTAGACTACCTAATCCAAACTGTAATGAAATAATGTCAATCAAATTTCAATAGTCTCCTACCTTTTAACAAAGATAATTTATTTATCCATGGATTAATTGAAACATGTTATAGACAAGCTGATTCATACATCAATCTCCTATGCAAATTGGTGATTTAATAAAGAATAGCACTTTAAAATTATTATTTCACAATCATTGGATGTAGTAGCCTATCTACATCTTCCTTTCAAATATTTAACAACAATTCATACAAGCTTGGACTTAGACGTAAAATTATTTTGTGATATATGAAAATTCAAATCATTGACATTACAAGTTTCAAATCCATACTAATTAAAGCATGTTTCTCTATTTCATATTGTAGATAACAAGAGAAAATATACCTTATATCATGTCATACTTAACATACTCGTTATAAGATGATTTCATTCTATCTCATTTTGAAGAGTGGCACCCAAAACACTCAAAACTAGCATTCGAATCACACAACATAACATAACCATCAAGATGGATATAAACAGGTAATGACACCATTACCTTGACATAACCAATAAATTTTCGTGTTCAACAGTTAAAACCCTTTTATTATACAACATATACCCTAAATATGGATAAGGATGACCAATCTAAAAGCTCAAATCATTCTAGGTGAACAACCCATCACTCATTGTATTTGAGACGATGCAACCCCTAATTCTATAACACATTGTAACATACAATTTTTTTTATTTGAACCAATAATATAATCATTGCTCTCCAATTAAGATTTCAATAATTATAATATGTACCTTTCGATTTACATACTAACATGTCCTTACCCTATATTATTGATAGGAATTTAAGATTTTGTTAAAGGTTAAGTCACTACATCATTCTATTCATGATCACTGCTATGAATCTGTATGATCCGAAGATTGTGCAGAACCGGTAGCAAATGGAAAAGTGCAGGCAAGCATCATGTTAGCCTCTCATTCGTAAGCATCAACATAGTTAGTATAAAAGAATTGTCGATACAGAATTAAGCGTAGGGATCTGCCCTCATCAAAATGTTTAAAGTACAGTAATACATTAAGGCTAAGGCTGCGTCCTAGCTACTCAATCCATCATAAAGATTAAAAAGATAATTAATTGAAGAGATTAATTTATATTTTCTTATCAAATATCATAGGGAAGGGATTGGCGTTTAAAATCGAGGGTCACTACAAATAAAGTGCCTCCAAGATCCCACCGAAGAAATAAACACCAGTATTGGAAAATTTAACAGTCGTTGGCGCCGCTTGTTAGACCACTCTTATGCCACATGGATTGTGGAAGTAGTGAAGCTATTCATTGAAGGTTCTGGAAGTAGTGAAGCTATTCATTGACCATATACACATTCAAAATCTTAAAATTTCGATCTGAAACCCACAAGATTTTGAATAAACAAGAAGAAAAAGGAAAACACTTAAAGTCATTCACTTTTTTTTTTATGAGAGCAAATCTTCAACACACCACATTCTGGATTATAATCCTGAATCTGATCTTGATATAACTTTCACCACGGACTTTATTAACCACAGGGATCGATCGTTTAATTGCTTATCAACTGAATGCATTAACATACTTCGGTTGCACACTTTGATATAACTTTCACGGCAGAGAGCGAGCGATACACAGAAACAGAGTATGAACGGTTTATCAGGAGCAGAGAGCGAGCGATACAACATAAATGAATGCATATTCTTTATCATTCTCCAAAAAAACAAAAATAGTAATACTCTATCCGAGGCAATAGCAAAAAGCAAACTATGAGTTCTTAGATCTGAGCATTTGAACCTTGAACCTGGCTCTGATACCACAATGTAACATTTGAAGCTGGCTCTGATACCACAATGTAACGTACCAAAAAAAATTATAAGCAAACTAAATTCGTGTGATTTTAAACAATCATTAGGGCGACCAAGCAATAAAACACTTACTTGGAACAAGACGAATAACAACTTGGAGAATTCATCTCCTCCCAACCATAGGAGAGAGCAACACCATTGTTAGCCAAACTTCACCCCCGAGCTGGATCACCACTATGCACTAGAACGTCAAGAACACTTCCACGCGGCACTCTCTCTCAGAGTCTGTAACAAGCAATGATGGACTTATGAAAGAGAGAAATACTCAACCATAGTTCCTCCATGCACAACACAGTGTCCCATGCTATCTCAATCCATTATTATATATAGTTTTTCCCAGGTCTTATACCATCCGAATCAAAAGGATGGATGTGAATCATGAAAAAGATCACCCGTTGCTTTCCTTCAGATCCCTTAAACGAACCATAGAATGATGACCTAACCCCTAAACCCAAATCCCTTAAACGAGCCATAGAATGATGACCTAACCTCTAAATATTTAAACATGTTAACTACTTTATCACTTTACCTCTAAACGCTTAACCCCTAACGCATAAGTCCTAGTTAACCCCCATAACCCTACAACCCCTAACCCATAATCCCTAAATCCAAAAACCCATAAATCCCTAGAAACCAATCCCTCACCTCCTAAAGTTCATTAACCCCCTAAACCCAAAATCTTTAATACTTAAACCCCTTGACACTTAACCTTTATCTGACTCAACGCTAACATCCTAACCTTAGAGCCTTAACTCCCTTAGCCTATAAATCCCTTAACCCCTAAGCCCCTTGACCCCAAACTTTTCACCCTTAACGCTTAAACTCTTGACCGCTAACCCCCTAACATTGGTGCCCTCAATCCCTTAACCCCTAAACCTCTTTATCTCTAATCACTTAACACCGAACACCTTTAGAATCCCTATTTTATCCACAAACACTTAATCCCATAATGTTTAACCTCTAAAAACCCAAACCCCTAAAAATGGAGCTCTAAATCCCTTAACCCCTAAGCCCCTTGACCCCAAACCTATTACTCCTTAACCCCTTAGCCCCTAAAAACAAATCCCTATTTAACCTCCTAACCCATACAACATGAAGCCCAAAACCTTTCAAGATAAGCAGGGATCTAGGAAAATAAAGTAAATTTATTTTCTTGGGAATAATCTATTATAAGGTTTTGAGGAAAATGCAAATTGTGTAGATTACCATAAACCTAGCGTGTTTATTGATGAAGAGACACTCGCACGTGTTTTGTGATGAAGAAATGTTCACACGTTTTCTTCCATTAGACGTTATGTAGCCGTGCACCAAACATATTAATTGACAATGAATTATTTAACATAGAAGGAACGTGCGAGTGTTATAGATTTAAGAAACGCTAGCACGTGTTGGCTCTGCAAAATTCATTTGAATACTTTGCCTATTTCGTCCCCGAATACTCTTCTTCTTACAACAGTGGAATTTTTCAGTACAATTGGCATAGGGAAGTGCACCTCTCCAAGATCGAAATTTTGGCACCAAGATCGAACTTTTTCAGTGGGTGAATCTTCTAGAAATTCAAACCCTAGTTTGACTCTGGACTAGAAAAACCAGAAAACCAGAGAAAGCCATAAACTGCAGACCAAAATTTCACAAGTCAAATTTCAAGGGTGAAATTTTGGAATCTTTAGAAACCAAGTGTACCAACATACTCGCCTCTTTCAAGCGCATCTTTTAGTGAGTTCATTTTTTACTTTTGAGAAATTTTAATTTTTTGGTTATTCTTTGCTCTCCGGGATAAGATGGCCCTAAGCACTAAACTTGATGACAAGTTGGAAGGAATAGAGAAATTCCATGCTTGGAAGTATAGGATTGGACTCATTCTAGAATAGAATGATCTTTCAAAGTTTGTTAAAGAAGTTGTACCAGAACCCGTAGAAGTTGAAGCTAAGCAAAAGCATAAGAAGGATATGATTTGAGCTAAGAGGATCATAGCAGATTCCATCAAGGATCATTTTATTCCTCAAGTTTCCTCCAAGAAAACCCGAAAGGATATGTTTGATGCCCTATCAAGAATGTATGAAGGAAGAAACATAAATCGAAAGATGAATTTGAGAACCCAACTCAAAAGCACGAAGATGAATCCAGGTGAATCTATCCAAGATTACTTTACTAGGGTTTCTTAATTCAAAGAACAACTAGAAGAAATTGGAGACAGGAATGATGAAGATGAATTAGTGACTTCTCTCAATGGTATTACTAGACCTTGGGACTCTTTTATCCAGACAATGTGTGCAAGAAAGGAAAGTCTATTATTTGACGCTGTATGGGAAGAATGTATCCAAGAGGAGGCTAGAGTGGCAAATCGAGAAACACTACTCAGAGATGTTGATCAAGCTCTAGCTACCCATACTAAAAGAAGAAAGGGAAAACCTCATTTCAAAAAGGAGTTTCGTCCTCCTAAGAAGTTTCAAAAGTATAAGAAGAGAAACCACAAGTGAAGAGACTTCTCTTCTTATCAATGTTTCCGCTGTGATAAGATGGGACATATTGCCAAAGATTGTCCAGAAATAAAAAAACAATACAAGAAGAAGAGTAACAAAATACATCATGTTCATGTTTCCTTAATAGATGGAGAAGTTCTCATGTGGTCCAAAGAAAAATCTATAGAAGATGCATTTGTTATTGGAATAGAAGAAGGAAGTCTATATAAACTAAAAGGACATTCAAAAACAACTTTGATCTGTGGTAGAAGACTTGATCAACATTATAGATCATAAGAAAGAAAGGCACGGGACCTCCGAATCAGATGACGGAGTAGAGCTCGCCATCAGACATTTCAGTAATCCCTGCAAGCATACTAGGATCAATAGAGATCCTACCAAACAAACAAAGATAAGTATTTGAATTTTCATTTTTTATCAAATTGTTTAAATGATAGTGTTTAGTTGTATAGTCCTAAATTTAGGAAGTATAGTATGCATATTAGAACATTTGCATAAATGAAGCATTTTACTACTAATATGCATGTGATGGGTAAGTAGCCTATGGTACTATACAACATTCCATTTCTACTTATCTAGAGTGAAACCTCTTTACTGGCATATTGAGAGTAGTGCACGCTCTTAATAATGTTCTGGTAGATATGGAAGGTATCTAGAAAGTTACCATATGAATGTGGGATATGGATGAATGTTGTGTTATTGGCTAATATAGAATTATGAAAGTATGTTTTTATGCATATGTTTTGGAAACTATGAAATGTTTCTAACCATGCTACTAAATTTGACTTGTGGAAAGTATTGTACACGATCACCTACAAATGAAGAATGATGAGACTTGTTACGTATAACAAGTGACGATGGTTCAACTATAAACAAGACTAATGAAATCACGCAGAGGAAGTCGACTATGATGAGATGTTGCTCTAGTATTCAAACTCATGGTGTAATCAAAATAGAAGAAGATATCGAGCAACCTCTAGGACTTAAAGAACCACATGTATGCAGATTGGACAAGACTTTGTACGGGATCAAAAGGAACCCATGGATATAATGATGAGATCAGGGATCACCTAGAGTGATGAGACATCAACCTTTTCTACAAGGTTGAATATGAGAAGCTCATAGACGGGTGCAAGATAGAACTTGCAACAGCTCGTGACTGTATCGTGGACCCCATATAATTTTTCTTCACTACTCTACTAGCTTGTTATGGGCCCTAATCATCCCAGAATTCCCTTTGAGAGACTATCTGTCTAGTTCAAGATCTTGGTATCTAGTGACTTAGAAAGAATGGGTAGAAGCTATGACGGAAGAATACTAGTCTATAATGAAGAATGATGTATGGGACATAGTTCCCAAACCAGAAGGTAAAAGTGTGGTATCTTGCAAATGGATATACAAGATAAAACATGCAACAGATGGAAGTATTGAAAAATACAAAGCTATATTTGTGGCTCGTGGATTTTCCCAAAAAGAAGGAATCCACTATGAAGAAACATTTGCACCTAGGAAGGTACACTTCAATTAAAACCATCATGGCACTTACAGCCACGATGAAGTGGAAGCTACACCATATGGATGTGAAAACAACTTTCCTAAATGGTGTCATTGAAGAGGAAGTGTACATAGAAAAACCACAAGGATTTGAGGTTGAAGACAAAGAGACGCATGTCTGTAAACTGAAGAAGGATATGTATGGGTTGAAGCAAGCTCCAAGAGCTTGGTATGGAAGAATTGATAGTTTTCTGATGAGCTTGGGCTTTACCAAGAGTAAAGCTGACCCTAACCTTTGCTTAAGGTTATGGATGATAAACTCGTCATATGATTACTATTGTGGATGACTTATTCCTTACAGGAAATGAGAAGCAAATCTCAGAGTGAAAGTAGAAGCTTGCTATAGAATTCGAGATGAAAGACCTTGGCTCGATGCATGATTTTCTAGGTCTCTAAGTATGGTAGATCCCAGAGGAAATATTCCTTAAAAAAGGGAAGTATGTTGTAGAAATATTGAAAAGATTTGATATGTTGGAGTGTAAATCCATGGGCACACCCATGGATACAAATTTGAAGTTACTATCTGATGCTTCGTTAGAATTGGTGGATATGACTCTATATAGGAAGATTATTGGGTCATTGTTGTATCTGACAAATACCAGACCAAATATATGCTTCGTTGTGAATACCTTGAGTCAGTATTTCGTTGAGCCCAGATGTGTTCACCTTGTAGCTGCAAATCATGTGATGAGGTACTTAAAATGTACAATAGACTATGGTCTCAGTTATATTAGAGATCATGATTTCAGACTGTTTGGTTACATGGATTCAGACTGGGAAGGAAGTGTCTCAAACAGGAAGAACACTTCAGGCGAATGTTACAGTATGGGGTCATCCATGATCTCATGGCTAAGCAGGAAGTAGTCCAGTATTGCTCTCAACACTATAGAAGCAGAATATATTGCAGCTTGTTCTGCCAGTTGTGAATCCATATGGATTCGAAAGTTGTTATCATGTCTATTTGATCTGGAGTTGGATACCACAGTGATTCTATGTGATAACCAAATTTGTATAAAGATGATAGAGAACCATGTGTTCCATGGTAAGTCGAAGCACATAGAAATACAGTATTTATACATTCGTGATATGGTGCGGAAGGGACCTATAAAGCTCCAATATGTGAGAACTGATGAGCAGGTTGCATATGTGTTGACTAAGCCTCTGTCTCGTGTGAAGTTTGAGCACTTCCATGAAAAAATTGGTGTAGTCCGTAAGGACTTCCCTCGAAAGGGGGAGTAGTGCTGATGATATTGAGGTGCAATGGGATTGATTATCCCTAGACAGTGATCTCGTACTTCTGAAAAGAAGGATAGTCTTAAATGTTGATCCTGAGTTGTGGTGGGATTGATCATCCCTAGAAAGTGATCCCATAATTCCAAAAGGAAGAATAGTCTTAAATATTGATCCTTAGACTGAATCCATAATTCTGAAAGGAAGGATTGTCTAAGAGTGTTGGACTAAATCTTGAGTTCCAAAAGGAAGGATTGTCCATGATCCCTATTTCTGAAAGGAAGGATCACCAGAGTTGTTGGATTGAATCCCTAGTTACGAAAGGAAGGATTGTCCATGATCCCTAGTTCTGAAAGGAAGGATCACAAGACTTGTTGGGATGAATCCCTAGTTCCGAAAGGAAGGAATTTCCATGATCCCTAGTTCCGAAAGGAATCGCCAAAGTTGTTGGACTGAATCTCGAGTTCCGAAAGGAAGGATTTCCCATGATCCCTAGTTTTGAAAGGAAGGATCACCAGAGTTGTTGGACTGAATCTTGAGTTCTGAAGGGAAGGATTGCCCATGATCCCTAGTTCTGAAAGGAAGGATCACTAGAGTTGTTGGACTGAATCCTAAGTTCTGAAAGGAAGGATTTTCCATGATCCCTAGTTTTGAAAGGAAGGATCACCAAAGTTGTTGGACTAGGTCAGTTTTGGCACGCTAGATGCAATAGAAAACTGAAAAATCAGGTATCCCTCAACTTACTTGGGTTTTTTTAGATACTTACACAAGATATATTGGATCGAGTAAAAAAGATGAAATATAGTAAATTGAGTCACATTTCCGAATATATAAGTTTTAAGTATTGAAGATTTACATAACTATGCCAAATTTCATCTTTTCTAACAATCACTTTTTTTTTGGCAAATGATAAGGTATATGTTTTAGTGGGTGCATCCTTTGAGTTCCTAAATGATGGTTTCGGGCTACAAAAATTGGTATACATGTATAGAACCCATAGCACTAGTGCAACACTATTTTTCCATATTAAATGTTTAATTTTTATTTTTTTAATTATTTAAGTGATCAAACCTCGAGAACGGTACACCAAATGTGGGTGCAGCTTTTGAAGGTATTAATGCAGTTATTTCGACTTGGATTTTTTATAGCATGTAGAGGTCGATGTCTACTAGTGCAGCATACAATTTTTTTTTTAAATTGTTGTGAAATGAAAATGATACGGAATAAACACTAACATCATGTTTTTTTACTTAAAGAGTGTTAACACAAGAAAATTATGAAACAAATAGAAAAAAACAATATTTAAAAAAAAAAAATTACATATTTGGAATCTGCAAAAAAAAATTCTATCTATGCCTAAAATTTCATCAATAATGGTCATGTATGTCATGCTTTAGAGAGTGGTGAAAAATAGGCATATTGAGAAGAATGGTGGAAATTCCTAAATAGCTATGGTTCAATAAATTCCATAGCACAGGTTTGGTAAGTCCAAACCAACCACATAGGACTGTGGTTGACACGCGAGTGTGGGACGAGGGGGTTATTAAGTGCTCAAGAATGTGCATGCATTCTATTTAAATTCAAATATTTTGATTGGCGCGCTTGGTGTTAGAAGAAACACACGCGCGTTTTGTATAGACAAAATGCTCGAGCTTTATTATTCACATAACATGCACGCGTTATGAACTTAAAAAATTTATGTTTTTAATATTTGGATGGAGATAAAGGGGGTGAGAGAGAGAAGAGAGATACGAGAGGGGGGCAATGGACATAAATTTAAGGATTTGGGGAGAGTAATGATAAGGGAGGAAAATTAAAGTCCTAAACCCATAAGTCCTAATTCCCAAACCCCCTAAATCCCTACACCCCTAAGCACCTAATCCCTTTACCCCATTAATAGTTTATCCTAAATCCCTTAACCTATAAAGGTATTACTCCTTAAATCCCTAGTCCCTTAATTAACCCTTTATCTCCCCTCATTGTTGTCCTTATCCTCTAATTCCCTAAGCCTTTAACACTATAAAACCTTAGACCTTAATTCCTAACCTCTTAAAAAATAACCCCCTAAGCCCAGAGTCCTTAATCCCTTTACTCCTAAATGCCAAACTGCTAAACCCCATTAAGTCCTTTAATTGTTTACATGTAATCCTTTAACCATTAGCCCTCTAAGCTCTAGTTTACCTTATACAGGTAAAATAATTCTTTACCTCTACAATATGTTTTCATGTGTGACCTCCATTGTGCTAGCGTTCCCTGCATTTTCTTGTGCGCTCTACGTTTGCATGTGTGGTCTTCATTTTCATGAGAGGTCTATGTTTGCTTGATCTCTCTCCCTCTAGATTGATCGCTCCTCTCTCAGCTTTGGAATTATTGCTTGGGCTTGTTCATTAATCTCTTTAAGCTCTAATATACCCCTTATATGCCTTTAATCCTTTAACCCCTTCACCATTAATTCCTAACCTCATAAACCCTAACACGCTAACTCTAGAGCACTAAATCAATTAACCCCTAAGGTCGCTAACCCCTAAACCCCCTAGCCACTTTATCTATAATCCCACAACCCCTAACCCCTAATACCTAGTCCACCCCTAACCCTTAAACAGTATAACCCATATTACTTAAAAATATCAAATCCCTAAATCCCTAAGCCCTTATCCCTAGAGACAATTAAACCTTTTCCACCTACTCATAACCCCCACCCCTAATCCCATATTCCACCTACTCATAATCCCCGCCCCTCTCTATATGAAAACCCCTAAAAACACCTTCCTACCCACCACCCCCCCCCTCTCTCTCTCTATAACCCCTCCTCTCCCTCTCCCTAATCCCCACCACTCTTATACCCCCCTCTATCTATCTCTCTCCTAATCCTATCACTTCTAACCCTCGCTCGCTCTCTCTCCTCCTACACCTAACCGTGACCTAACCCTTACTAAATCCCTCTCTCTCTATCTCTTATGTAATTCTCCACCAACCCCTATCCCCCACACCTCTCTCTCTTCTAACCCCCTGTCACCCTCCTCCCTCTCTATCTCTCTATAACCCCTTAACCCACCCCACCCCACCACCTCCCCTCTCTTATTGTCTCTCCTCCTACCCATACCCCTAACCCCCCTCTCTCTATCCCCTCCTCCTAGTAACCCTTACAAAACCCCTCTCTCACTCTCTCTTCCCTACTTCTGCACCACTCTCTCTCTCTCTCTCTTTCTAATCCCCCTCTACCTCTACCTAACATCTCCCCCATCCCTTACCATAATACTCTTTCTACTCTCTCCTACTCCCCTAAGCCCTAAACCCCCTCCTCTCTATCTCTCTCCCCTACTCTCCCTATCCCTTACTAACCCCCTCTTCTAGTCTCTTGCTCTCTTACCTACACCTACACCTACCTCTAACCACACCTCCCATCTCTCTTTCTCACTCCCTACAACTAACACCCTCTCCTCTCTCTCTCTCTCTCTCTCTCTCTCTCTCTCTCTCTCTCTCCCCCTTGCTAAATCCCCTCCTAAATCCTTACCCCTAACTAACCCCCCCTCTCTCTTTCTCTCCTAATCTTCCTTCCGCTACCACTAACCACCCCCCATCTCTAAGCCCTAATCCCCTTGAACCCTTAGCCCCTAACACCAAATCCCTATTTAACCTCCTAACTCATAGAACATGAAGCCCAAAACCTTTCAAGATAAGTAGGAATCTAGGGAAATAAATGAAATTTATTTTCTTGGGAAGAAACTATTAAATAAGGTTTTGATGAAAATGCAAATTGTGTAGATTACCACAATGCTAGCACGTTTTTGGATGAAGAAACGCTCGCGTGTTTTTGGCCACTAGACATTATTTAGTCGTGCACCAAACATATTATTTTCCTAAGAATTTTTTAACATTGAAGAAATGTGCGCGCATTATAGTTCTAAGAAACTCTAGCGCATTTTGTGTATCCATAATGCTAGCGCGTTTTGTCTGTGCAAAAATTCAACGAAATACTCTTCCTATTTCATACCTGAAGTTTGCGTTTTGTCTCCCCGACAGAGCTGCAAAAACAATTCATACTCTATGTTCACAATCAGCAATCGAGGCAATTGAGGAATCTTGATACTATATGTTCACAATCAACAAGCTTGAAGAGGACTCTACAGCTAGCATTGGGAATTGAGGATCCCACATTCACGATTAGCAAGCTTCAAGAGGATTCTACATTCACAATTAGCAAGCTTCAAGAGGATTCTACATTCACAATTTCATGCTTCAAGAGGATTCTACAGTCACAATTTCAAGCTTCAATAAGTTTCTACATTCACAATTTCAAGCTTCAAGAGGATTCTACATTCACAATTTCAAGCAAGCTTGAGGAATCTATATGAACACAATTGAAGAAGAATATACATTCACTATTGAGCAAGCTTGAAGAACCTATATTCGGAAATGAATAATTTTCTATATTCACAAGTGAGGTAGAATTTACTTTCACATTTGAGCAAGCTTGAGGAATCTATATTCACAATTGAGGAAGTATCTATATTCACAATTGAGCAAGATTGAAGAACCTATATTCACAATTGAGAAATAATTTGGATATTTGAATAGTTGAGCACACCTATAGAATCTATTTTCTTAGTATTGCTCATTGTGGTCATGGGGAATTCACGCAATCGGAAAGGAAAGAGAAGCCTCAATAAACCATGGAAGAAGTTAGAGAAACAAAAATATTGGACATGCGGAATCGAAGGAATTCCATGGAAACTCATCCAATTCCAACCGCAAATGATGCCATGATCGTTCCTACCCATCCACCTCAAGAAAAATGGAAAAATTCACTAGAGAGGCCCTCAATTTCAACAACATTTGATGAACAATCACCCCATGGCACTAGTCAAGAAGTAAAACGTAGTTTCTCATCGGGGGATGTTTCAATTCCCACATCAAGTCAACCTCAGACTATGGTAGTGAATGACTTGTTGGGTTGTGTTTATACAAGCAAAGAAGTTAGGGAGGCATTGAATGAAGGATTTACAATGAAAGAAGCAAATGTTATGGAGACTGTCCAAGAGAAAGTCCAATTTCCCACATCGAACTACCAATAAGATAATGAAAGACAAGTGGCTCCTATTGAAACGTTGGAGCGTCCTGGTGATGTTGTACATTCTCCAGTTCCAACACCCTTATCTCCATTAAAAACTACACGTTAAATAACTCCAAAACGTATACAGATTGATGAAACTCTCATTAGTTCACTTGAAGGTACGTTGTCTAAACGTGCTATTTCTTATCAAACTCGACAAATACTTGATAACTTTTTTTATTCTAAATGTGATGGGAACAAGTGAAAATTATTTTTATCATTGTTAAAATCTAGGTCTATGGCTGTTGTTAGAAGAACGTTAAGGATAAATATGACCAAAAAGTTAGAACCAAGTTCTCATATTGTTAAAAGTTTAGTAGATGCACTTAGTACAATTGGAAAGAAATCTCGCTCAAATGATCGCAATGTGGCTCTTCGTGTGTTGTCACAATCAATCGTGAACAAAAACACTAGGGCACTTTGTTTTCTTAAACCTACCTCCAAAATTATTAACTTGAATGTGAAGACACTTCGTAGGTATTGTGTTAGAAGAGAACAACTTGAAACCGGTCAAACGGATGTTTGGGCCTTCATTGGCATGTTGCCACGCTCTGATATGAATCTCATTGATGCGGTAAAGGGATTAGTGGAATCTTTTTGGCATGACAGCACTAGACCTTCTTCCAACCAAAAAGATGTATTAAAATTGAGAAGGGGTTCAAAGGATCGTGAACTACACATTAAACATTTTCTTGATATGACACAAATAAAATTATATGAGATATTTAGGAATGAACATAACAAACTTAACTTGGGCCAAAGATCCTTTGAAAAATGAAACCATGATATGTTAAAATAAACACAATTCGTCACACACGTTGTTGTCGATACCACATTGAGTATGGTTACTATTATGACACATATACATATATGCTTTGTGTATTGCATAACACTCTTGTGCAGGAATGCTCAACTACATTACAACCAATGTCATCTAGAGACTTTATTCATAGCATTTTGTGTAGCAGGCCAAATGATTGTGCATTTTATAAAAAAACTTGCATAGATGGGACATGCCTAGGGTGTGGTGGATTGGCATTATTGGAAAAATGCATACATGTGACCGATGAGCATGAACTTGGGAGGAAGGAGGTGAACTTGCAATCATTCAAATATGTCACGTATGATATTGATGGAGGGAACGAAATAAAAAAATACAATTGGTCACTTCTCAGGTTGGTAATGAGTTATTGAATACTATTTTTTCTTTAGATTGCAATTTCATATGTAATAATATATTGATGTATATGTATTTATTGTTGATCTACCAGGTACAGGTTTGCGACTTCATGGAGAAATTCTTTGAAAAGACACAACAGTATGTAAAGCATGTACATGTGGCTCATTGGCAAGATGAGTAGTTTAGAACGTGTAGGGATACATTTCCTATTGGGACTATCCTGTCAGTGGTCGATTTTGTGAAAAACTACACTCTTCAACCGCAAAATGAGATTTAGAGTCAATACTATCACTTAGACCAGGTTAGCATAATGTTCTATATCACCTATAGACATGGGACAGATAGTATTGAAGACAACAGGGTTATATTGAAGGAGTATCACTTCTACATAAGTGATGACAGGTGTCACGACTTGAATTTTGTACAACACGGCTTTCAAATGTTCTACAATCACTTAAAGGATAACAATATACATATGGAACAACATTGGATTTGGTCTGACAGTTGTGCAAGGAAATTAAAAAATGCCTATTTCTTCCAATGGTTGTGTATGCTCCAAAAAAGGCATAAGGTGCCACATATTTGGAACTATTTTGAGACCGGACATAGAAAATGTCAACATGATGGAGCAAGTACGTGCATCAAGACTAGATTACGTAGTCAAGAAATGAAGTTCACAAATGTATCACTCATTCGATATACAAAAACCATCGTTGAATGGTGTGCTTCAGTCATGGGGGAGGGAGCAAGAAGGCAGGAAGATCACTCAACCAGGAAAGCAGATGTACATAGATATTTTGGGAGGTGGTGTATGTAGATCGATCACATTTATATGAGTGCAAGAAATCCAAGGAAATCGTGCATTTCATTCAGTTAGAACGTCGGATAATTCTATACTAGAAATGTGGACAAGGAAAGTCTCATGTTTTTGTTCTCCATGCAGTAGTGGTGAATGGGACGAATGTGAATCCACGGTTTGGGTTGATAGCTGGGACCGTGTATCACTCCCCATTGGTCGACGAATATATAAAAAATTATACCAATTGGAGGAGGACCAATCAAGTATTTCACCAGACTATGACCACATATCAGATCTCACAACCAGGTTCAATTAATATTTTGATATTTTTGACAACTAGTTGTGTCTAATTAGTTGACTAAAACGTTGGCAATATATTTTCTCTAGGGCACATATACGCAGTGGTTTCCCTGAGACGCAATGCATGGTGCACTGACTATCAACTGGCACGTTGCTTAGAGGGGAAGCAAACCCTAAATGTCTCATTATGGGACTCTGAGGCCAATGATTTTCCTATTGGGTCGATGGTTATAAAAGGATAATATTTGAACTAGGTTTCCCACTCAGCAAATAGAAAAGGGTATACATATGAAGATTATAGACCAAGTGATATTGTATACCATTATACAAACTTAGTTATTGGCACAAACCTCCAGCTACAAACAATGCCAAGGAAGAACTCATCAAAGGAACGATACTTATTGCCTTAATCCGAGCACTAGAGGTTAAAGGAAACCCTTGGTATTCGAGGTGATCCTTATGGTCTATTTGAATGACCATAGGTAGGTAATATGGTATGTGGTTTGCATGTTTTATTGTGTATTATGTTATAGGTATGTGGTGTACATGTATGCTATGATTTTGTTTCATGGTCTCATTGAGTATTTACATTAATATTTTGACTATTGCAACCAGACATTGATAGCTTGATAGATTGATAAATTGCATCGACTTGGTACAACTTGATAAATTGCACAAGTTTCGTCATGGATATGTTTTCTTTGTTTTTTTCTCACATCTAAGTAAACCATAATATTTGCATCCTCATGCCCATTTTCATGCTCACTATCACAATCACCATGTCCATGCTCATTATCACTATCGTGCCACCATGAACATCACCACCATGCTCTTCCTACCCATGTTGTCACCATCACCATCCCCTTTTTCACCATTAGATTATCCTCAATCATCCAGACAAACATAACCGTTAGATACCTAATTTAGAAATCTAGAAACCCAAACCACAAACATAGAAACCTAATCTAGCCTTAGAAATCTAGTCTACCCTAGAAACACAAATATAACCTTGTCAACCAAATCATAACAATAGAAACCTAGAAACCATGCCAAAAAACCTAGTCATAATTTTAATATATATGCATGCCAAAAAAACAATAGCAACCTAATCCTAATATATGCATGCCCAAAAAACTTCATATATTCATGTGCATCCACTTGTATCTAAACCATTGTGCTACAAATATGCACAAGAGTCCAAGAAACCATAATTTGTATCCTAAGCCCCTTAATGCATATTTGACAAATATTGTATTGATTCTAGGTGTGTTTCATGAATATTGAATTTGAGAAGTATCATTTAGGAAACAAAACCTTGGTGACCTAGAGACCCACTCTTGGTTCACACGTAATGTAGTCATGGTACCCATATCACCCTTGCAAGTGATAATTAACATACACATGTGGTTCAAGGGCTCATACATGGTGCTTGATTCTAAGAAGCAAGGTTTGGCATGAGAGGCTATAGTTTCCATCTCAACTATTGTAAAGGGATCAAGACCCATCCATGCTACTGAAGACCTAATACCCATCCATGCTACTAAAGAACTAATACCCATTAAAGAATCCCCAAGAATGAGAATTTTTTGTGGATCCTGTATAATTTTCATGGGGATTGAGCCTAAGAATTGTCAGTTAGGGAATGTTCCCCTTATTTCCCTTACTCACACTTGGTACACCTCGAGACCCATTCTTGGTTCACAAATAACCTAGTCATGGTGGCAATAAAATTCTTGGAGGTGATTATTAACCTATATAGGTTTAATGTGGTGCTTTGGGGAGTCATAAAGGGTTCTTCAAATGAGAATGAAGGTTTAATACTTGATGCTCTTGTTTCCCTCCCCCAAGTATATTTAAGGACTTGATACTTATCCAAGACGCCCAAGACTTGATCATTGTGTCCACTAGGAGTCATCGAAAACATCTATATCAAAGCTTCTTGTTCACTACAGGAAATTACTGATTTTACTGCTCTCTTCAAAGAATTTCACGATGTCTTTGCATGGTCCTATGAAAAAATTCTAGTTCTTGACCCAACAATTGTTGAACATCACATTGACGCTTGGCCCAATGCCATCCCCGTATGACAAAAATAACGTTTAGTCCACCCTTCTAAGGCCCCCACAATCAAAATCAAGATCGAGAAAGTCTTGCAAGATAGATTTATTTTTCCCATTGCTTACACATCATGGGTGTCTAACCCTGCCCTGGTTAACAAGAAGCAGGGAACTATTCGTGTCTGTATTGATTTCCACGACCTCAATTTAGCCTTCCCCAAGGACAACTTTCCACCATTCATCGACCATATCATTGACTCATGTATTGGTAGTGAAATTTTGTCCTTCATGGATGGGTTCTCCGGATACAACCAGATACACATATGTCCCCAAGATCAGTACAAAACTGCATTTACCACAGCATGGGGAACCTTTTCCTACAAAGTTATTCTCTTCGGTCTGAAGAATGTCAGATTCTCTTTCCAACAGGAAATGGCATACGTTTTTAATGACTTGGCTCACATCATCCTCTCCTTTTTATATGACCTTACATCCAAGTCCAAAAAACAACACGATCACCTCTAAGACCTTCATACCATCTTCATGAGATGTCACAAGTATAATATACGCTTAAACCCCCTAAAGTGTCTATTTTGCGTCACCTCCAGTCACCTTTTAGGATTCATTATCTCAAAATATGGCATCACTATTGACCCTTCCAAGGTTCAAGCCATCTTGGAATTACCACCCACACGAACGTGACGCCAGTTATAGAGTGTCTAAGATAAGGCCAAATTTCTTAGTCATTTTGCTCCCAACTATGCCATTCAGGCCCATGGATTTTTACATCTCCTTACAAAAGACCTCCCAGTTAAGTGGGATGACTACGCCCAAACCACCTTCGATGCCCTGAAACAAGCATTGTCTTCATCCCCTCTCATCTCTCCTCCGGACTTTGAGAAAGATTTCATCTTATATATATCTATGTCAGCTTTTGCTGTGGCGAGCGTACTAGTACAACCTACTGAGGAACACCAAGAACATGTCATATATTATGTCTACAAAACCCTTGTCAGACCTACACTCAACTACACCCATGATGAGAAGCTTGCGCTTGCAGTCATCCTCTCTGTACATAAACTTTGCCACTATATTTTTCTCCAAAAACAACCGTTGTCGCTCATTCTAACTCCATGCAGCACATAATTAGCCGTAGTCTACTCAATAGTAATTTTTCACGTTGGATCGTCATCTTACAAGAATTTGACCTCAAATTTGTTATTCCCAAAAGCAAGAAATCCATGGCCTTAGCCAAACTCATTACAGACCTCCCATCTCCCACCCCAAGTGAGTCTGTCCAACCAATTACCCGATGAGCACCTCTTTCGCATCACGACCAATGATCCTTCGTACGATGATGTTCTCCTTTATCTACGCACACAGAAATTTGCTCCCAACTTATCCCGCGATGATCACCGCAAAATCCATCACCAGGAACTACGATACCTTCTCATCGGATATGTCTTATATCGTCGCGACATCGACATCATTCTTCGACGATCTATGACGCATGAAGAAGCCAAGCAAGTTATCAATGATTTCCATAGCGGCGCGTGTAGAGGCCACCTCTCTCGACTAGAAACCACCTAAAAAATCATACGAGCGGGGTATTTTTGGCCCTCCGTATTCAAATATTGTGTATACGTCGTCAAACGATGCGCCAATTGTCAGGTATTTTTCTGCAAAACACAGTCTCCCCCTGCAGCGCTCCATCCAGTCATCACTGCCGACCCATTTTGCAACTGGGAAATTGAATTTATGGAATGCCTCCCAACTTTGGGCCAAGGTCACCACCATATAATCATTGTCATCGATTATTTCACCAAATGGGTCAAAGCAATGCCCACATTTTATTGTAAAGCAGTGATCGCAACACGGTTCTTCTTCAACCACGTCATCTCTCACTTCGGCGTCCCCAAACAACTTGTCTCTGACAATGACAGACACTTCCGTGACTAAATGTTCAAAGAACTACTGTGGCTATTAGGCTTTAAACATGAATTTTCAACTGCTTACTACCCTTAGGAAAATGGCCAAGTTGAAGTTGTTAACAAAATCCTCAAAACTATTTTCCAATGCATAGTGGATAAAAAAAAAACTATCTGGAACCACATTCTCTTTCCTTCCCTTTGGGCTTATCGCAAGTCGGTCAAGACTGCCATAGATTTTACCCCATTTCACCTTGTCCACGGTGTATAAGTCGTAGTCCAAATTGAGTGTCAAATCCCTACCCTACAATCCACCGTCGAGTTGATACACGATACCCCTACACTGTAGCAATGCCTATTCACCTTGGAACACCTCGATGAAGAACAACGTGACTCTCTTCAACAAAATGAAGCCATGAAAGTTTGCTCCACGGAACACTATGATCGGCAAGTCCGACCCCGCTCATTCAACGAAGGCGACTTTGTTCTTTTATTCAACGCCAAGAAGGATGGTAAAACAGGACCCAGTAAATTTGTTTTTAAATGGATAGGCCCTTACGTCGTTAAGCATTGTCTCTCCAAAAGAGCCTATATCTTAATCGAACAAGAAGGTATCACCGTCAATCACCTGGTTAATGGGTTGTAACTCAAATTTTTATATCCTTAATACTTTGGCACCCTACAGCTACGCCTCATTTTATCATGTACTTCATCTCTCATCGACGTCAAAACACTACATTTCAAGAGTTGCAGTTGTACCTTGGGATCCATTTCAATCACTATAAGGGATCACATCAAACTTAGTAGGGAGAGTCATTAATGCTCCCTAACTAAGTGGTTTTCTCCTATGCGCAACGTCAACACATCATCAAATCAGGGGGAAGCATACTTTTGAAGGTAGCAATGTTCACATTTGGAAATCATGGTAGCAGTCTATGTGGTATAGTGAGGCTCTCAGGTAGATCCACATACTGGTTTCATCCCCCACCCCCATGGGCTTATCATGTTCACTAGTAGTTCCTCTTCTTCAACACCCCGCAGTAGTTCATGGGTCATTTTTACTGAAACATGGGTTGAAGCCGCTTTCATCCTTGTCCCAACAGTATAATTGAGTTGACCCCTTGGTCCTCTCTCATTGTAATCACTTTGACAACATTTCACGAGCATGTGTATGCCCACCTCGTTTGTATAAAAAATATTCTTTACAACAACTCCAACGATCATCACAAACAATATTCCCCCATGGGAGAACCCTATTTGTCCACATATGCTTCGTCCTATAGAACATGAGAGAAACAGCAGAAAACATGATGCATTATCAACTCAATAGTAGCCTCTAAACCTCATACATTAGGGGGCATATGTTAATGCCTAAAAGTTAGTCGCACACATGTGACATTTCGATGATTCTTCTAGTAATGCCTCATCAACATAAATAATGCATCTCACAACAGGAATCCCAACAGATCCAAAATACAACATGAGTCCATAAGTGCCAAAAAGCAATCAACATGAAGGCTAGCGTGAGTAATACATTTTTAACCCGCACTATAGCTTAGGTTACCTAAACAATGACCATGCTACACCCACGCAGCTTTTCCTTTCATAGTCGCGCTGCTATCAAAACAACGGGACCACTAATTTTGAGTGGCACATTGAAGACTCAATCCTCTCCAAGGATCCAAATTCGGCGCCTCACACACTTGGTGGCATTAATTATCCCCCCTTGTGTACCTTGGAACTACTTCATGGAGCATTCACATTTGGATCTAGTTGTTTATTGGCCACCTCTTGGCCTATAAAAGGAATCCATTGGCATGCATTTGGTAGAGAGAAATAAAGAGAAAGGTTATGCTATTGGATTTATGTTGGAGATACCTCATATCCCACCATTTCCCATCATTGTGAGCATTCCCATGCTCCCTTGCCACATTCCTTCAAGGGGCAAGTGTTTCTCTCCATTGTTCTACCATCTACTTAGCATTTAGTTTGGACAATAAAGGCCTCCATAAGGGATATTTTTGGCTTCCCTTGAATCCCACACCTCCTAGGTGTTGTATAGCTATACCATTGGGCAATACAAAAGTGGTTCAGCATATCTTGGATTGTTATTGGAGTTTGCATTCTCCCCCCATATCTTTTATTTTTATTTTTATGAAGATTTATTTGTTTGCATGTGAACTATACTAACAGTCTATTGCAGGATCACTTGGAGGAATACTAACCACAACCAACCACAAGGGCTCCAAGGACTGAGGCCTTACTGCAACCTACAAGGCTTAGCCCCTTACCTAGTGGAAGAGTTCACTTGTGCAATTTTTTCCACAACACCTTTGATAAATGCCCTACAAATGATTATGGAAAAATGTTCAAAATGTACTAATTGTGTGTCATGAGTTTGGAAATGAATAGCTAGAGGATTGTATAACTATGATTGTCTTGGAAGGTGGATACAAGGAAATCCTACTGAAAATTGCATTTCTGTTAAACCTAACGATGTATCTTATAAAGAAGATAAATATTTGGTGACAATTCTATGGAAGGTTGTTTCTAAATTGGATGTGATGTCTGATATTAAACCGTTCCTCTGTTCTTTAAGGATTCACAAAAACTTGTAGTATTATACTTCTTACTTTTGCAGCATATATTGTAATTGTTAATTATGATTGGTTTGTGTTATTATATTATGAATGTTTTTTTTACTTCGCTATATTTTAATATTATTGATATGGACTCTTGAGATCTAGAAACGCTTGGATCCTGTTTTCTTGGTTGATCTACATGCTTCTTAATTTAATGGATTTTGTATTATTGTTGTGATTACATATCGAGTTATCATGTATTTATGCAATTAGAAAATCAACAAAGAAGAAGTTATTGGTGCTGGGTGTAGAGGGACTGTTGTTTGGGGTTCACATGTTTATCGAAAAAGGACCTCACAACAAAATACCTCACTTTGTGCATGGATGTTATCATTATTACGTGTGGATTTTATTTCTGATATTATCAATTGCGAGACAATATTTTGGCATTGATCTATGGTTTACTTTTTTAATAGTTTCATTTGTGAATTTTAATGGTTGGAAGATGGAAACCTAGTATTTATTTGGGGATGTGATCTATTTTTATACATTATCCATACTCCTCCACATCTTATCGATGTCTTCGTGGAGTAATACATGTTTACAAAAAATTGTTGAGAGATGTATTTCTCCAATATGTAGATCAATATTAAACATAAATATTTTGTTTGTAGATGATGGTCAATACCATTCAGATGATAGTGGAGAATATAATTTTTTGAAAATGCCATGAAGTTGGAGATTTGATGGTTCATATGAAAGAGACATAAATGAAAAAACATGGTTTTCTTCTCATTGACTCATCTAGGGTCTCGGTCAAACATGAGCCATTGGCTAAAACATTCAAATTTATATGGCAATATTGAAAAAAATTGTTTTGTGGGAGTGGCAGTAAACATTTTGTGAAAAAGAAACAGCTGACCATTTGGGTCCACTGAGTTGTCAATTGTTGTCTTGAATTCATGTGAAATAATTCTTTAGACATCAATATTTATTGGGATATTCGGTGCTTCTATCCTTTTATCCACTTCTAATGGTCATTCTTCTACATTGCGATATAGTTCGACCTTTAATGTTTCTTATGAAAGACATGTTCAAACAATTTTTTTTATGGACATAAATAATAAGAAGAGAACTATGCAAGTGATCATGTATTTTTCTAAAATTGGTTTCCATGTTCGTAACAATTAATACTTATTAATTTTTCTATATAGAAACATAAATGTTAATTAAAATGTGAAAAAAAGTAAATATTTATGAGATTTTGTATTGAATTTCTTTGTTTGCAAATACAAGATTATTAAATAAACAGTTGATATTGTTTGGTATCAATGGAGACTTGTTACATACACTTCATAAAACCTCATTGTAGAGCAAAAAATTGTCAAGGAAACCATATATCATTACAAGAACAAAGTTATACTTTATGTGGCCCGATTTTATTGAATTTATTCAAAAGTGCCTTAAGCATTTTTTGAAGTTGGTTCGTGGAAATCGTTTCAATGAAATGATGTGGATGAGTGTTTTCCATTTGTATTCGAAAAAAATGAATTTGAAAGATAAAATTTAATGTCATACTAACACAAGAAGATTGTGACACTGTACCAATAAAGGTTTATGCTAGCTTTGGTAATATGCATGTATATTTGAAACCGCTTAATAAATGGGTACTTATAATGCTTTACACACAGTTATTGTAGACATTCCGAAGGAAAAAAATACCTACAATGATGATGGAAATTATATTATTGTTAAGTCTATTCTCATGATGATCAAAATGACATATTTTTGTTAGATCAATTGTGGCATTGCTTGCTACAACTAATCAGTGTTAGTGTTAAAGAAATGTAACTTCAGAAGATATTCTAATTGTATTTTTTTATTATATTATTATTCCTCCTTCGGGATATGCCATTGATGTGATTGGTCATATAAGAATCATTGAAAGAGTCAATGTAAACCCTCCTTTGTAAGTTGGGTCAATAGTACCCTCAAGAATTATATTAAATAAGTTATTGAGTCTCCCTAAGTGGAGTTGACCTAGTTAGTTAGGTGAAGTCGACCTTGTTAGGGTAAAAAGTCACCCAAATGAAGAATATAAATAAAGGAGTTGAATTCCTCATTTGGCATCACACTCACTCACTCATTCACTCAAGCAAGATCGCATAAGAGAGAGAGAAGATTGTTGGTGAAGAAAGAAGTTGTCTTGGGGTTTTACATTGTCTTGGTGATTTCTATATTGAGGAAGTTTTGTAGGGTTTTATCCCTTATGGTTTCCCTGAGGAAAATATTGTGTTCTTTGTGTTGTTGTTCTTGTCTTTCTTTCAGTGATCCTATTGTTTTAATGTTATCATGCTAAACAAGTAAAAACTTAACACAGTGTCACAGCTGGCCTGAAAGAAAACATTGTGCAGCTATTGCAACTGCAGAAACTAGGGTTTCTATTTATGGGATCTCTCTCCATAGATCAATTGAAAAAGAGGGTGCATTCAACTCGCCTCACTAGGGCGCATCTTTCTGTCGAAGCATAATTCAATTCCGAGAATTTTCATTTATGTGCCCACCACTGCATCCTAGAGAACTAGGGAACCGTTTTTTTTGGAGGATTTGATCACATATTTGGGAAAGAGAGTACATTGCTAAACTCACCTTGGGGTGGCGAATCTATTCCTCAAATTAGTTCTTCAAGATCTCAAATTTGAAAAATTAGGGTTTCTCTATTGAACCCTAGGTCAAGCCAGAAGCAATTTTTGGAGAAGCAATTTTACTAGTAAGTACTATCTCTCTCTATTTCCATTTAAGGTTCTCATATTATCAAAATGAAAAACAAAACCAAGCTTGCTGAGAAGCTTGAGGGATCTGAGAATTTCATAGCATGGAAATATAGATTCATGCTCATTCTTGAAGAAGATGACATAGAACATTTCATAAAAGAAGAAGTTGAAGAACCAGAAGGAGATGAGGCCAAAGAAAAATACAAGAAGGATATCATCAAGGCCAAGAGGATCATAGATGACTCTATCAAAGATCACTTGATTCCTCAAGTGTATTCTAAGGAAGAATCCAAAGGAAATGTTTGATGCATTGTCCAATCTATTTGAAGGAAAGAACATCAACAAAAAAGATGACCTTGAGAAATCAACTCAAGGGTGTGAAGATTTAGAAAGCAGAGACCATGCAGTCATACTTCACTAGGGTATCCCATATTAAAGAACAATTAAAATATATTGGTGACATGATAAAAGAAGCAGAAGTTGTGATGACCACCTTGAATGGTCTCCTAAGGGATTGGGAACCTTTCGTTCGTGGATTATGCTCTAGAAATAAATTGATCAAGTTAAGAAAAATTTGGGAAGAATGTCTACAAGAAGAAGAAACAATAACAGTTAGAGAAGAAACGTTAAATGACAATGAAGACTGAACTCTGGCAGCTCATACCATAGGAAAGAACAAAAGGAAGGATCATGAACATTCTCCTAGGAGAACTCAAATATTTCAAAAGAACAAAAGGACTAAGAGAGACTTCTCATCCTTTGAATTTTTTACGTGTCACAAGATGGGGCACATTGCTAGAAATTGTACTCTCGAAGCTAAACAATTCAAGAAGAAGAATAAAAGACTTCATACTTATGTAGCCGAAGATGATGAACATGATTATTAAAAGAAGACTAGAGAAGATGAAGATTCCAGTGAAGAATATGTCTTAATTTCATCCCTCACTGGTTCAATTCTCATGGAAGTGACACTTGGCTCGTGGATAGTGGAGCCTCTAAACATATGACAGGTTACAAATATTCTCTCTCGTAGCTTGTGTAGAAATATTCTCCACACAAAGTGAAGCTTGGAGACGATTACCAATATCCGATCAAAGGAATGGGAGAATCCTATTATAAGTTGGATTCCAAAAATTCCATGAAGATGGGAGAAGTCCTATATGTCCCAGGTTTGAAAAAGAATCTCCTTTCTATCTTAGCCTTAGATAAGAAAGGTCTCAGAGTTACTTTTATAGATGGTGAAGTCCTCATGTGGAAAAAAGGGAAGACAATAGATGATGTAGTTGTGATTGCAATTGAAGAAGGAGGAATCTACAAATTGAAGGGACATGTTGATTCAGCCTTAATAGCAAGTACCATGACTCCTTGTGAGTTGTGGCATAGAAGAATCGCTCATGTACATTACAAAGCATTACCGATGCTGAGTAAAGTGTTGACATGATTACCAGAAATCCAAGTTGATCATGAAGGAGTATGCAAAGGATATGCATAAGGAAATAATACAAAGAATCCATTTCCAAGCAGTAACAGTAAGGAAAAAGGAATCTTGGATATTATTCATTCATACATTTGTGGACCAATTTCAACTACTTCTCTAAGAGGGTATGTTTATTATGCTTCTTTTATTGATGATTATTCCCACAAAACATGGATTTATTTCTTAAAGAACAAAGATGAAGTATTTGGAAAGTTCAAGGAGTTTAAGGCTCTTGTGGAAAACCTCTCTAAAAAGAGGATCAAGACCCTAAGTTCAGATAATGGAGGAGAATTCACATCAAGTGAATTCAAATATTTCTGTAAAGAAGCTAGGATTAAGAGGGAGCTTACCATTCCCTATAATCCCCAACAAAATGGTGTGGTTGAAAGAAAGAATAGATCTATCATGGAAGCAGTAAAATCCATGATCCATTATCAAGATCTACCTATGCACTTATGGGCCGAAGCATCTAGAACGGAAATCGATGTGCAAAACATAATCTCTCACAATGCTCTTGGTAACAAGACTCTATAAGAGATGTTTACTGGTGAGAAGCCTGAAGTCAGTCACCTAAAAATATTTGGTTTCCCAGTATTTATACACATTCCCAAGGAGAAGAGATCAAAGTTGGACCCTTTAGGAAATAAGGGGATATTTGTGGGATAGAGAGGGAAATCAAAGGATTACTGAATCTACATCCCAGGATTTTGTCAGATTGAAATCAATAGAGACATTACATTTGATGAGGATGCAACTTTTAGCAAGTCTAAACATACTCGTGAGAGTGAGGAGGAGCATGAAACTCCTAGAGTTACATAGAATAACAACACTCCAGTAAGAAATATTAAAGAAGAGAATGTACCAAAGGATCATGATATGATTGAACCTCAAAGAACCGAGGAGCCACCTCATGATATGATTTCACAAAAAAAATACCAGCTTGGGCATGAGAAATAATTCAGGATGCTGAAAATTATGGTGCTCCAAAAGTTACATATAGAGAAAGTAAGAAACCAAGGCCATACTCCAGTTATGTAGCCTTGATGTGTAACCTCATTGATGAAGAACCTACACGTTTTGAAGAAGCAACAAAGAAGAAGGAATGGTTATATGCCATGGTTGAAGAACACCAATCCATCATAACGAATGATGTTTGGGATGTGGTACCGAGACCGAAAGACAAGTCAATAGTATCTTCAACGTGGATTTTCAAAACAAATCATTCAATAGATGGAAGTATTGAAAAATACAAGGAAAGATTCGTAGCCCGTGGGTTCTTTCAAAAGGAAGGAATTAATTAGGAAGAGAAATTTTCTCCTGTGGCTAGATACACTTTAATAAGAATTGTCCTTGCTTTGGCAGCTAAGATGAAATGGAAGTTACACTAGATGGTCATAAAGACATATTTTCTAATGGTAAGATAGAAGAGGAAGTGTACATTGAGCAACCATAAGGTTTTGAAACAGATGACAGGAGTGACACATGTGTGCAGATTGAAGAAGACATTGTATGTGTTGAAGCAAGCACCCAGAGAGTGGTATGGAAGAATTGATAGTTTCCTGATGAGCTTGGGCTTTACCAAGAGTAAAGCAGATTCCAACCTTTATTATAAGATTGTAGATGATGGACCCATGATATTATTACTGTATGTGGATGATCTATTCTTGACAAGTGAAGATAATCCCATCAATGAAGGTAAGAAGAAGCTTGCTTCATAATTTGAGATGAAAGACCTTGGCATGATGCATTACTTTTTACGTCTTGAGGTGTGGCAGTGTCCAGATGAAATTTTCCTGAATTAAGGAATGTATACTATTGAGATCCTAAAGAGATTTGGGACGATGGATTGTAAGGCTATGACTACGCCAATGACAAAAAACTTGAAGCTCTTAAATAATGCTTCATAAGAGACAGTGGATGTTACATTGTACATACAGATCATTGGCTCATTGATGTATTTAACAAATACAAGACCAGATATATGTTTTGCTGTGAACACCTTGAGTCCGTATATGGTAGATCCTAGACATGTTCACTTGGTTGCAGCAAAACATGTGATGAGGTACCTAAAGGGTACATTGGATTATGGACTCAGATATGTATCAGATAGTGAGTTCAGATTGCACGGCTATACAAATTCAGATTGGGCAGGAAATGCCGAAGATAGAAAAAGCACTTCAAGATGTTGTTTCAGTTTGGGATCAAGTATGATCTCATGACTTAGTAGAAATAAGACCAATGTTTCTCTCAGTACGGAAGAAGCTGAATACATGGAATCATGTTCATCCTGTAGTGATGCAGTGTGGATTCGTAAGATGTTGGAAGGATTGTTTGATACAAAGATAAATGTGATTGATATCCTTTGTGATAATCAGAGTTGTATCGAGATGTTTGAAAAAACGGTGTTCCATAATAAATCAAAGCATATCGAAATCAAGTATCACTACATCCGGGATATGGTGTGGAAGGGAGATGTAAAGCTCAAGTATGTTCCTACAGAGGAATAAGTTGCTAATGTATTTACTAAGCCTCTATCTTGAGTAAAGTTTGAATACTTTCGTGACAAGCTTGGTATGGTCCGAAAGGACCTCCCTTGAAAGAGGGAGTGATGATGATTATGTGGTTTCCTAGAGCCATGGTGTGGCAACTCAGTCTAGGATTGGTATGTCAGTCTGAAAAGGGTTGTTTTATCCCGAAAGGGATTGGTATGTCATCCTGACAAGGCCTATTTTATCCTTGGAGGATTGGTATGTATGACTAGGCTTGTTTGGTCCGAAAGGATTAGCAAGTCAGAAAATGCATGTTTGGTCCCCAGGTAGATCAGTATGTCTAACTAGGATTGATTGGTATGAAAGTATTAGCAAGTTAGACATGGCTTGTTTGATCTACCAGAGTGCCCACTATAGTGCAGTTCTAGATGTACATTGATGATGATGTACACGGCCTGCTGCTGATCATGTTGCTCCAACATTCACATGCTGCTGCTGATCATGTTGCTCCAGCATTCACATGCTGATGAATATGATGTTGTTCCAACATTCACATGCTGATGTTGATGTTGTTCCTATATTCATATGCTGATGATGTTGTTGATGATGTTCCATCACTTCCTTGTTGATGATGACAATGATGTTTCTGATGAAGTCCCAACAGTTCGTTGTTGATGATGATCTAGTAGTTCCATATTGATTATGATGATGATGCTCCAGATATATGATGTTGTTCCAAAAATTCCTATGACATACAGAGATTCACTAGTCAGTTGTATAGTTGTCGATGATGATGTGTGTAGAATACCTTCCTAGTTAAGAGGGAGTGTTAAATAAATGTAACTTTGAAATATATTCTAATTGTATTTTTTTATTATATTATTATTTCTCCTTCAGGAGATGTCATTGATGTAATTGGTCATGTAAGAATCATTGAAAGAGTCAATGGAAACCCTCCTTTGTAAGTCAGGTCAATAATACCCTCAATGATTATATTCAATAAGTTATTGAGTTTCCCTAAGTCGATTCAGCCTAGTCAATTAGGTGAAGTCGGCCCTGTTAGAGTAAAAGGTCACCACACTGAAGAATATAAATAGAGGATTCAAATTCATCATTCGGCATCAAACTCACTCACTCATTCACTCAAGCAAGTTCACATAAGAGAGAGAGAGAGAAGCTCGCTGGTGAAGAAAGAAGTTTTCTTGGGGTTTTACATTGTCTTGGTGATTTCTATATTGAGAATTTTTGCAGGGTTTTCTCCCTTGTGGTTTACCCCAGGAAAATCTTGTGTTCTTTGTGTTGCTGTGCTTGTCTTTCTTTCAGCGATCCTATTGTTTTAATGTTATTATGCTAAACAAGTAAAAACTTAACAGTTAGTGATGTGAGGCCTATTGTAAAAAGTATGTAACTTGTTTGTTAAAGAATTTAGTTTTTTATGTTTACTAATACTATATTATCTGTTTGAAAATGTTCTCTGGTTGGGAATTTCTTCATATTTTTTTATGTTTTGTTTTGTTTGATATGTGATTTAAAAGTATGAAAATGGAATTTATAAAGTGAACAATAAAAAACTGAAGATTCAATATTGAATTTAACAAGTTCAAAATCCAATTCCATAAGTGCAAAATCCTAATAAAATTTTGAAAAACATGATTAAAAAAAGTGCAAAAATCATTTGAAAAAGTCCAAAAATAAACTTTCTAAAGTGCAAAAACATGTTTAAAAAGAGCATAATTGGGTTCAAAAAGTGCAAAAACGACTTCCAGAAGTGTCAATATTGCATTTTGTACCTACCCAATTTTGACACTTTTGGGCCTATAAAAGCCCTGATTTTGCAATTTAGAAACCCTGAATTTGGGATTTAGAAATGTTGTTTTTACCTCTCTTTAAAGAGGCTTGGACTAGAATAAATCCAGATTTAATGAAATGGGTATTTAAACTAGAATTTGGAGGGTTCCATATTCCAAACATTGTGAATTTTAATTGGAACATCTCCCTGATGGGAACCTATTATGTTGATGACAAGCCATTTTTCCCAATCGATATGGTGAGAAGGTTTAGGGTGCTTAAGGGTGATAAGTTCTAAATAGATATGCATCATAAGTTTTATAAGGGTTAAAGGTTATATGTGTTAAGTGTTTGATCCAAATATTAAGGGATGTGATCTAGCAAGGCTTGAATATCTAGAGAGAAAGATATTACCTTGTAGAGATACCATGAAATTCACTAATGTAACATTGTTGAAAAACCATTAAAGGAAAAACACAAAAATGAATTAATAAAATGCACCACAGAAATATGGGAGACAAATAGAGTTGGGAAAGGAAGATTTCATTAAGTTGAACCATTACATGTAAGGATTCCAAATTTAGGACTTCCTCTTCCCAATCTTAAGTCTATCCTTATTACCTTTTCACAAAGATGAGTTATTGACAAATTCACATTTTATTAAGTTTGACTTCATCAATGACATGTTTGTTGAGATCCCTCTTAAGTTTAATAAAAATATTCCTTTATGACTTCTAACTTTGAACCTTGGCCTATAACCTCATTTAAGACTAAGATCAATGTTCTATCATTACTAAATGATGGTCTTGATCACTTGGCCTATGCTAAAGAAAAAAGGAGACCCCACAATTTTTATAATGGGGACAAGTTTTCAATTTTATGAAAAGGGGGATTTTGTGGCTAACCTATAATTATAGGTTTATTGATGTCTTTTAATCTATTGGGTGATGGAAATATTTCTCTTGATTCTAGATGATAAGGCATGGGTTTTTTTCATTTTACATGAGAAAAATGTGGGTTACCTATAGAATTACCTCTTCACTATTAACTAAACATGCAATCAATTTGACACAATGTCCATGTCTTCCTAATGGCCTCATATATAAATGCTCTATTATGAGAATGATGAGATCAAACTCTAGACTATACAAAAGGCCCAAATTTGAGCAATATCCTCATTGAACAAGACCCCTCTTGTGTTGGTTTAAAAGAAGGATAGGAAGCAACAACTCTATATTAAATACATAGTCTTGAACACAATTATAGTTTAATATTCAGTATCCCATCCATTGAATTGGTGATTTGCTCAATGCATGGATTTTTTCCAACAATATTTGATCTTAGGTAGGGATATCACTAGGTGCCAATCAAGCCAATTGATGCGTGGAAGATAACCTTAAAGTCTAAGGGAGTTTTCTTTAAGTGGTTGGTCATGCCCTTTAACTTGACAAATTCACCAATAAAATTCATGAGGATGATTGATCATATTATATGGCTAGTCACCATTATTTTTGACCATATACCTAGATGGCATCCTCATATTCCACATAAATTAGGAAAATCATTAGAAGCACAATAATAATGAGGTAACAAAATATATGCTAACCTAACAAAGTTCTCATTCAATATACATAAATTTCAATATCTAAAGGACATCATGGATGAGTATGGTTTTCAAGTGCAACCAGTCAATATCTAATTCATTTGTGTCTGGGAAGTTTGAAGACACTGACGGAGTTTCACGTCTTCTTGGACCTCACCAACTTTAACCTTAGGTTAATGTTGGGGTTACCTCACATCTCTTAGGCCCTTATCTAAGTTACCAAGGGTGGAGCTAGTGCTAAGTTTCTTTTGGCTGAGACAACTATGATTCTTCTAGATCAATAAAAATAATGCGAAATTGAGATGAACATCTAAAATTATTTGATTGGTGTTGTCCTTGGACAACATGGACATTTTATGGTCTATCATAATGACACACTCTCTAATATAGTTCATAGATACATCACATATGAAAAATATATTTATTCAACTTTCCATATTGCTAGTAATGGAATCATTGTATTCTACAAAAGGAAATGATTATCAACACTAACCACAACTCTATTCAATTCATGTAGATGAATGTAAAGTTAAAAAATGACAACCATCAAAAGAGGTCCATGAACCTTCAATAATTTCATCTAAACATCAATTACAAAAAGGGAAGCAACAATCAAATTATTTGTCACCTCAATGAACCCATAAATTTGGCACTAATGGCAATCATCAATTATTATGGATACAAGATTTCAAAGTCGCCCGAGATGCATCATATCGATCATCATTTCCTTGCTTTATACTAGACATTGGTTGAAAGTAAACAAGTTTCCAAGTTTTACCACCAAGATGGATGCCTGTGCCATCTCAACAATCTTTTTGTTCCTTTAGGCAAGTGTGAGAAGATACTTTTGGAGGCACATTATAGTGTGATGGAAGGGAATTGTTGTGTGAATAAGAAAGAGACAATCTTACAAAATTATTTTCACTTGAAAAATATCTAAAAGAATGTGCACTATTTGTGCCATTGTTAAACATACAATCAAAAAGTAGGGACATGAATCTCCTCTACCCACTTCAAATAAGTCTTGAGAGTTAGTCTTCATGGATTTTATGTCAATTATGACCTTGAACAAGCATGTTAATGATTTATTTTTATGTCTATAGTTGGTTGGTTCTATAAGATGGAAATTTTGGCACTTGACAAGAAGAGTATCATAGCATAATCCACTGGTAAGATCTCATTTGGGCGTGTTTGAGTTCATTTTGGGTTGCCAAAGACCATTATTTCTGATATGGACAATAAGTTCCTAAGTATATTTTGGTCTAGACTTTGGACCATGATGGACACCAAATTGAAAAAATCGACTACCTTGCATCCCAAGTCCAATGGACATACCAAGGTAGTGAACAAGATAATTATACATGCAAAATGTACAACTCCAATCATCCAAATACTTTGGATGAAATCCTTCCTTATGTTCAACACATTTACAATAAAAAACTTCATAGTTATATCCGACACAACCCTTTCAGGTGTGCATGGAGTTCCAATCATTAGTCCTAATAGATGTAGATTTTCTTGTTGCATCAATAGGGAAAACGTCCTCCCATGCTCAACATGAAGCATACAACATAAAAATAATGAACAAATATAGCACATATAGCCATAAGTTCATGGGATTCTATATAAATAAAACACCTTGTACAAGTAGTGACATGATCGACATTGGGTTCCACACAAGTTTAAGGTTGGTGACAAGGTGTGGATACACTTAAGAAAATGACTGACATACCCACACATAAATATGAAAACACTCCAATATGGACCTAAAATTATCACCAAATACGTGGTTGAGAATGATTTTGAATTGAATATACCACACTTCCTTGACCTAGGCCTTTCCTCAGCAGGACCTTAGCTAGGAACACCGAATGAGAAAAAGAACTTGGAACTACATGTTTTTGCCATGATTGCATTGAGTAGGACATGGTAGATTATATCATGGATGCAAATATGAAGTGAAACCACCAATAGAACATACAACTCTATCAAGTTGTCAAATTCGGGCAACTACTTCACCACTGTAAGTGGTTTAATAGGTACCATTATAAGAACTTGACAGAATGGGGACCATTACTTCCCAAGGGGAAATAAATAATCTAGGTGGTCACCATCTTAAAAACCATCATGATACTTGTAAGAATTACAATACTATTGTATCCATTAAAATTTTGACACATTTTTCAGGCCCTTCCTATCATTTTTGCCAATTTTTATGTCACGCCCATCAACTTACCAAACACATAATCTCAAAATAAGATTTGGATCAACCCAAATAAGGTGCAAAATGAAATTTTTATGCTAAATTTATGGCCTTGAGAAGTTGTGCATCAACTAGGCTCCTAAAGGCCCACATTCCTTTTTCCAACTTAGCTCCTAGGGTATGGGTATTTGGATTTTTATAGTATTTTCCTCTTAGTTTTTTTGGAACTATGAAAACATGTAGCTTCAATACCTTGTTATAAATTTGTTGGCATGAACATAGTCATCATATCTCTTCTTGGTGATAAGTTTCAACCATTCTAGTCATTTTGCATTTATATGTACATTGTAATGTTTTTCACCATTTGATTCATTAATAGAATTTGGTTTTCACTCTAATACTTTGCTTCCAATACTATATCTTCTATTATCTTTGTAGTATTGTTAGGTGTTTTTTGGTTTAAGGGTTAACATTCACACTCTAATGCAACAAAAACAATGACTTCAAAATGCATCCATGTTTGGTCTACATATTATGGAAATGTTAGAAATATAGCTTGAACTTTAGATAAATTGAAATTTCATTAGCTAAGATAACTTGTGTGACGTTTCCTTCAAAATTCACATAGTTGTGCATAAATCAATGCAATACTCATGTGATTGTTGAAAAATTATTTTTGATTATAGGAAGTGTGCAACCTTTGACACATTTAAAATTGATTACGGAGACATGCCCAAGTATGGACATTTTATGGTTTTCTAGAAGGTGGACCATTTATCCACTCGAAAAACCCTATAAAATCCCTCATTCACTATAAAAGGAATTCTTTACTATTTCGAAAACCCTTTGGTCAATCATAGAGATATATTGTTGTACTTCTTCTCAACTTAGGTGGGCCACTTTTCACCTATTCTTCTACATTGCCCTTTTCTTATGTGGAGATTCAAAATAATATATTTGAAGAAAAATATGGACTAAAGATCCCTTGTGAGGAAAATATGGAATAAACGATATAATGAATACCCAAAAGGGAATAAACTATGTAATATGTACCTAATGGGGGTAATTAATGTAATGTGGCCATTAATAATGAAATATGGCCCACTTGGCATCTAGAGGTTAGTTAGAAGAAATAATATAATAATAAGGCATATACCCTTAAGTATACTCATGAGAAAGTATAAATAGAGATGAGTATCATTGTATTAGTTATGTTGGAGATTATTGTTGTACAAGCATGGCTTGTGAAGTGATTCCTTCCTTAAGGAGTATTTGATGGTGTTACCCTACCTTAAGGGTTTCTCTATATCTTTGTGTTATTCTTATGGTCAATGTATTTTGGTTATTTATGAAGTTTAAGTGTTCTATATCTTTGTTGTGATTCAATTTATGCGTTAAGGATCACTACAAGTGGTATTAGATCTCTTTCCTTGGCACAAATTGGAGATTTTTCTCTTCTTCTTCTTTTTGGACAAAAAAAAGGGAAAAATTTGGAGGTGAATTTTAGAACAATTTATGAAACTATTGGTGTAGATTTAGAAGAAACAAATTGCATATCTGAATTTCTCTTGCAAAAATATACAATTTCAAAAAAAATATCATCTCATTTGGAGTGTGAAAAGTGGAGATATCATTGATTTAAAAAATCAACCATTTTTCAGAATTTCGGTGATGGCCACAAAGATTGCACAATGAGTATCTTCTGACAGGATGCCCATATTTATGTTCCATTCATGTAGGTAGATACATAGTGGCTATTCTAGTTCTAGAAACTGGTTATAATAGAAATTCTAAGCAAGAGTGCCCAAGTTATGGCAATTTTAAATTTTTGGCTCAAAACCCTAGTTGTTGTTAGAAAAATAGGATCGCAGAGCAATAACAATAAACAGAAATGCAAATATAATCAGACATACACATTACAAGAGAGACACAGATATATCGTGGTTCACCCAACTTGGGCTACTTCCACACTGAATTTTCCAGTCCTTATTATTATTACCGTCCAGCAAGTCGAAGGGATACAACCTGCAGCACAACCGCTGCACTTCCTCTTCTCTGTTTCACAGTCTCTCTCCTGATCTCAAAGATCTTTACAATGGATAAAACCCAATACATAAACAACCCTAGCCGTATTACAATGTCTTTCTTTTATAAGGGAAATACAATGGGAAAATACCACGGGATACCCAAAACCATGGGCCCACAAAACAACTGGCGAAAACAGCCCCAAAAATTTTCTTCGGGGGCGCTGCCCCCGGACCCCCCAGCTAGGGGGGATGGGCCCCCCTGGAACCCCGTGGGGGGGCGATGCCCCCCCACACCCCCCCGCTGGGGTGACTGTACAGTCCACCTACATATCATATAGAACTGGGGTACAAACACGGCTGATACAATATCATCTATGAGACTAGAAGATCTGGCTCCACAACCAACAATCTCCCACTTGGAGACTGATCACAACAACTCCACCGCTGCTGCACTTGCTGGACTTGGACTTGGCAAATTTCTCCTATTCACCTTCATGCTAGAAGGCCAACTGAAACCGAGCACGAACTCAGTTTCTCTCTGGTCACTACCTTTGTGAACATGTCTGCAGGATTCTGGCTAGTATGTATCTTTTCCAGCTTTAACAGTTCATCTTCCATAACAGAGCGTATGAAATGGTACTTGAGCTGTATATGTTTAGTCCTGGAATGGAATGCTGAGTTCTTTGCAAGGTGAATGGCACTCTGGCTGTCACTATACAATATGCTATCCTTCTGCTTCTTACCCACTTCCTCCATAAACCTCTGCAACCAAATCATCTCTTTACTAGCCTCTGTAATGGCAACATACTCTGCTTCTATTGTTGAAAGTGCAACAACCTTCTGTAGTTTCGAAATCCAACTTACTGCTGTTCCACCTACAGTAAACACATACCCTGTGGTACTCCTCCTGCTATCCTTGTCACCTGCCATATCTGCATCAACATATCCCTGTAGAACAGTGTCTGAACCTCCAAAACATAATGCCTCAGTGGTAGTACCTCTCAAATACCTGAGAATCCACTGTACTGCCTTCCAATGTTCTTTACCTGGATTGTTCATATATCTGCTCACAACTCCCACTGCATGTGCAATATCTGGTCTTGTGCACACCATGGCATACATCACGCTGCCAACTGCTGATTGATAGGGAACCTTGGACATGTAATCTGTCTCTTCTTGTGTCTTGGGACACATTTCCTTACTTAGACTGAAATGGCTAGCCAAAGGTGTACTTACAGGTTTTGCATTTTGCATTTTGAACCTCTCCAACACCTTTTGTATGTACTCACTTTGAGACAATGTCAATTTGCGATTTTTCCTGTCTCTCATTATTCTCATACCAAGGATTTGCTTTGCAGCACCCAAATCCTTCATCGCAAATGAATTAGCTAGCTTCCTTTTGAGTACATTTATATCCTGCATGTCAGACCTTGCAACAAGCATGTCATCCACATACAATAACAAGATAATATATCTTCCATTGTCTAGCTTCTTGAAATAAACACAGTGGTCAGAATGACATCTACTATAACCTTGTTCTGTCATAAACCTGTCAAACTTTAGATACCACTGCCTTGGAGCTTGCTTCAAGCCATACAAGCTCTTTTTCAACCTGCATACTAGATCCTCCTTACCTTTGACCTCATACCCTTGTGGCTGCTGCATATATATTTCTTCCTCCAAATCCCCATGAAGGAAAGCTGTTTTTACATCTAACTGTTCAAGATGCAAATCTTCTACCGCCACTAGACTTAAGATAGTCCTAATTGAAGTCATCTTAACAACAGGAGAAAATATTTCATCAAAATCTATACCTTTCTTCTGTGCAAACCCCTTTACAACAAGTCTGGCCTTGTACCGCTTATTACCTCCTTCTTCTTCCTTCAACCTGTAAATCCATTTGTTTTGCAATGCTCTTTTACCAGCAGGCAACTTAACCAAATCCCAAGTCTGGTTTCCTACCAATGAGTCCATCTCCTCATTCATGCCTTGCTCCCACTTCTTTCTAGTTTCCACCTGCATTGCTTCTTCATAACATTCTGGTTCACCAGAATCAGTCATCAATAAATAATACATTGAAGGAGAGTATCGTTCAGGGAGTCTACTTAACCTGGTAGATCTTCTTACAGTTGCAGGAGTTTCAGGTACTTGCTGCTGCTCTTGATTTTCTGGCACCTTCGGAACTTCATTTTCTTTAACTTCATCAAGCACTATGTACTCTGTGCTTTCCTTTTCCTGTTTCTTTCCCTGCAACTGATCTTTATACATGACATTTTCATTGAATATCACATCTCTACTCCTGATGATTTTGTTATTTTCATAATCCCATAAACGATAACCAAATTCATCAACCCCATATCCAATAAAGGTACATTTCTTAGATTTAGCTTCAAGCTTTGTTCTATTTTCTTTATCAATATGGACAAATGCTTCACAACCAAACGTTCTCAGAAATGAGTAGTTTACCTTTTTATCTGTCCATGCTTCCTCTGGAATACCACCATCCAAAGCACTTGAAGGTCCTCTGTTTATTAAATAAACAGCAGTATTTACAGCATCCGCCCAAAAATGTAAGGGCAACCCTGCATGCAGTCGCATACACCTTGCACGCTCCATGATCGTTCTGTTCATCCTTTCTGACACACCATTTTCCTGTGGTGTTCCTGGGATTGTCTTCTCTCTATGAATCCCATGGTATGAACAGTAACTATCAAACTCCTTGCCGCAGTACTCACCTCCATTATCAGATTTGAGACACTTCAACCTTTTTCCTGTCTCATTCTCAACCAAAGCTTTCCACTTCTTAAAAGTAGCAAACACATCAGATTTCTGTCTAATGCAATAAACCCAAGTTTTTCTAGTTGCATCATCAATAAATGTAACATAATAATGAGAGCCACCAAGAGATTGTACTTGAGCCGGTCCCCATACATCTGTATGCACAAGCTCTAATTTTTCATTCTTCTTCTGTTTCCCAACCCTGAGAAATATGACTCTCTTCTGTTTTCCATAAACACAGTTTTCACAGAATTCCAAACTTACCTGCTTCAAATCCGGCAGCAACTTCCTTGAGTGGAGAATCTGCATCCCCTTCTCACTCATGTGGCCAAGCCTATCATGCCACAATGCTGTATCTGTTCCTGTGGAAGCTAAAGAGATAGAATGGTCAGTATTATGAGGACATAAATACAACATACCTACTCTATCTCCTTTTGCTATCACCATTGATCCTTTAGTGATCTTCCACCACTTTTCTCCGAACGTAGATAGATAGCCGCCATCTCCCAACTACCCTATTGAGATCAGATTTCTTTTCATAGTAGGAATATGCCTAACATCTTTCAACAACCAATCAGTTCCATTCTTAACTTTTATCCATACCTTACCCATTCCAACAATTTTACATGGCTCATCATCACCCAATAAAACATGTCCAAAGTCGCCAGGAACATACTCATGAAAGTATTTCCTATGGGGTGTAGCATGACATGAAGCTCCTAAATCTACTACCCAATAATCATTAGTATTATCTAATGCAAGAATCAAAGCATTTTGTAACACATCACCTGCTACATTTGCTTCCTGGGTAGTCTCCTTCTGTGCATCTCCTTTCTTCTTTAGAGATTTGCAGTCTTTCTTTAGATGTCCTTTCTTTCCACAGTTCCAACACTCTATCTTTTCCAGTCTGGACTTGGATCTGCCCGTTTTAGACTTTCCACGATTACCTTGGCTCTTTCCTCTCTCCTTTTGTCTTCCTCTTCTCTCCATGGTCAACGCATTACCTGATGTCTCACCTGAGCTTTTTCTTCGCATTTCTTCGCTAAGAATAACACCAATAACATCATCAAATTTCAAGGTGTTTGAACCAGAGACAGAGTTACTTACAGCCATGACCAAGCTATTCCAGCTTTCTGGCAATGAACACAAGATTAGAAGAGCCCTAACCTCATCATCAAAGTTCACACTTATAGAACTTAGCTGATTTGTAACCATATTAAACTCATTTTAATGATCAGTAACAGATCCACCTTCAGACATCTTCATATTAAATAAACGCTTCATTAGAAATACCTTGTTGGAAGCCGAGGGTTTTTCATACAGCTTACCCAATGCTTTCATCAAACCCTCTGTTGTCGTTTCTTTTGAGATATTGAAAGCCACCGACGAAGCCAGGCTCAACCATATTGTTCCCAGAGCCTTTCTGTCAAGAACCACCCATTCTTCGTCCTTCATAGTCGTCGGCTACTTTGCTTTTCCTCCCAATGGTAGGAATAGATCCTTCTGGTACAGATAGTCCTCCATTTGCATCTTCCATAACCCGAAGTTTTGTCCGTTAAACTTCTCGACCTTAAACTTTCCTTCTTCTGCCATTGCTCCCACTCGAACCAGAAACCCTAGCTTCCTGCAGGTTTAACTGCCAAATAGACCTTTGGCTCTGATACCAATTGTTAGAAAAATAGGATCGCAAAGCAATAACAATAAACAGAAATGCAAATATAATCAGACATACACATTACAAGAGAGACACAGATATATCGTGGTTCACCCAACTTGGGATACGTCCACACTGAATTTGCCAGTCCTTATTATTATTACCATCCAGCAAGTCGAAGGGATACAACCTGCAGCACAACCGCTGCACTTCCTCTTCTCTGTTTCACAGTCTCTCTCCTGATCTCAAAGATCTTTACAATGCATAAAACCCAATACATCAACAACCCTAGCCGTATTATAATGTCTTTCTTTTATAAGGGAAATACAATGGGAAAATACCACGGGATACCCAAAACCATGGGCCCACAAAACAGCTGGCGAAAACAGCCCCAAAAATTTTCTTCGGGGGCGCTGCCCCTGGACCCCCCAGCCAGGGGGGATGGGCCCCCCTTGGAACCCCGTGGGGGGGCAATGCCCCCACACACCCCCCTGCTGGGGTGACTGTACAGTCCACCTACATATCATATAGAACTGGGGTACAAACACGGCTGATACAATATCATCTATGAGACTAGAAGATCTGGCTCCACAACCAACAGTTGCAACAAGAAGTAAGTGAATTTTTTTCAAACCTTAGTTTTACTTTTGAGGATATGGAAAACATGAGGTATTTCACAGTAAAAGATGGTGATTTTAGCATTGAAGAATGCTTCAAAGACTGCAAAACAAGATGGAGAAATTTGTGGAGTGTTTCTATAGACTCTTATTTCAAAGATGATGCTAAGGTATGGTGGTTTTCACTACACTATGCTAAGAGGAAAGCACTTTTTGATGAAGACCTTGAACAAGTACTTTTAGACAAGTGGTCTCATGCCAAAAATAAAGATCAAGTGGGACATAAGGGTATATTTTTATATTGAAAGTTCATGGATGTATTCAAAAGGAGAATATTCTTGTTTCTATTAGCCCTAGTTGCAAGCATAACTTCATCCATGTTAATTTGTCCAAAAAATTGCGAGTTTCTACCCAGTATATTCAAAGCACACAAGTTGATGGTGAAACTTTTCAAATTTTCAAAGATTTGAAGATCACTATGGATAAATATGTGTTGCATTCATATTTTTATGCTTTATATATGGATGATGTGGAGGTTATTTTGGGATATTCTTGGATGCAATCAGTGGGCACAATTAATATAAATATAGAAAAGAAATTTGTAAAGCTTTGGTACAAGAAAAAGAAAATTACATTGCAGGATATGTATCTTACAAAACAAAAAGAGACCTAGAAGGTACAAGATGAAGTCTCTACGGGGGACCTCGTTGTAGTAGTGAATGGCACATCAGATGAAGAGTCTATGGTGGAATTAGAAGAGGATACTATAGAATCCCGTGAAGAAAATTCCCAGGAAGGGCATCTAAAAGAATAAGTATTTAAGGAGCTACATGATTCCAAGGAATCACATGATATCAAGTCAGAGAAAGAGGTACATCGTTTAGGTTGTTGCATATCGTCACCCACACAACTTTGAGAAGCAACAATCATCAAGGACAAGTTGGGAGCACCAACAAACCAACTATGGACCACAATGGAACCAACGAAGAAAGAAATATGGAGATGCATAGAGAACTATGTGAAATACAAGGATATAACAAAGAAGTGCAACAACATCTTGGAACCACATGAACACGAATCAAGGTCAAAGAAGCCAAGAAGCAGTTAGACCACGTATTTACATTCCACTCTGTTGGATGGATGCTTGTGATTGCTATCAGTTGACTAATTTTCTTAGTCGATCATATTATATGTCTTCCTCTCATGTTTCGAAGTCAAAACAGTTTTAAGGGGTGTGTAATGTTATATACCTAGGGAAGAATAATATGGGGTACCTAAGAGGAATAAATGATGGAATGGGTACCCAAAAGGGAATAAACTATGTAATGTGTACCCAATGGGGGTAATTAATGTAATGTGGCCATTAATAATGCAATATGGTCCACTTGGTGGTTGGAGGTTAGTTAGAAGAAATAATATAATAGTAAGGTATCGAACCCTAAGTATACTCATTATAAAGTATAAATAGAGATGAGTATCAGTGCATTCGTCATGTCAAATATTATTGTTGTACAAGCATGGCTTGTAGAGTGATTGCTTCCTTAAGGAGTATTTGATGGTGTTATGCTACCTTAAAGGTTCTTTATGCCTTGGTGTTATTCTTATGGTGAATGTCTTTTGGTTATTTATGAAGTTTAAGTGTTCTATATCTTTGTTGTGATTCAATTTATGGGTTAAGCATCACTGCATAATCCAAAATCACATTACCCGATGAAAGGAATTATTGTAAGGATTTGGAGGTGATGACCCTATGGAATCTCAATTGTTCATAATTTATTTGGAAAATATAGAACCATATTTCCTTATTCTATTTCTTTTCAAATTTTGATCAATTCTAGGAAATTCAAGATCTACTTGTGCATTATGGAATAGAGATATCCCTCATCCATCATGTCCTTTGCAGTTTGAAATACATTAGGATCTCTTGATCACAGTTCATCTATGATATGATTATAGGCCTGATGGTAGGATGTTCAAACCATAAGTACTTTTTCCTAATTTGTCTATAGAAATAATTAGTAAAAACTATTTTGATTGATGTAGAAGTTGTGGATGCCCGAATTGACTACACCATGCTACTTTAGAGAAATTTTATGTATGCAATGAAGTAGTCACATATTTTTTCTTTCCTCTCTACAATTCCCCATGAAGGAAGAGTTGTCACAATTGATCAACCTACATTCTATAATTACTACCCATGATCTAGACAATGTTTTGACCTTTATAGGTGGTGCCCAATCAATCCCTATCTTTTTGGATGTTGTCCTTAATCACTTTAAAAAATCAAGTTTTCATGGCACATGCCACTTACCCCCTTTGCAAGTCTAATATGTGGCCATGTCCCCAATTTTCATAATCTCCACACCCATTGAGAAAAATATTTTGCAACAAGAACCACCGTATTTAAACTTAGGAAAAACTCTTCTCAATTGGAGTCAACAAAGCCATCTAATCTCCTGTTATCTTAGTTTCATCACCCGATCGACATCCCTCGTTCAACATGGATTTCCACATTGATGAAGAATTCCTAAAGGCGATGATCATCGTAGATGTCCCATAGGATGACCTCCATCATAAGTCTAAACACTCTTCCCTTTAAATACACTATTTAGATCACAACAATATGCACTTAAGTCCAAAGACTTCCTCCTAAGTGATGTTGAACCATTTCAATGTTGATGGGTGTTGGAAGCTCAAGTGAGAACTAAAAAAAAATAGTTGTTAATCTTCCAAAAATGCTAATGTATTATGAATGGTAGGTTAGTAAATTGTTTGGCTCTTAGTTAAGTTATATGCTTCAATCTCTCACAACAATTTCTTGACACTTTTGTGAAAGAGAGTTTAACTAAACATTTTGTATAAATGGATCCTCATAATAACATACTTTATAGTTTATAAATTGACTACATCTCAATAATACTATATTTTTATGAATGATACTATATTTTTATGATTAAAAATACAATGTAATTATATCTTACCAATTTCCTTTACAATTTATCACATAATTTATTATAACAATTAAATTTCATTTTTTTTAAATATTATTAGATAGTACATTTAAAAAAGGTATAAAATTACAATAATTTAATTTTTGAATATTATCACATAATTTATTATAACAATTAAATTTCATTTGTTTTAAATATTATTAAATAGTACATTAAAAAAATATGCACAAAATTACAATACACTTGTAGTTTGTATCACTCATATATTTGAACATTATTTTCCAACAACCAAGTAGTTTATGAATTGACATTCTTATTGTTATTATTATAATATAGTTATTATATGGTGTAAGTAATTATTTAATATAATAAGTTGTTTTAAAGAGGTATTTAGAATAATGATTTTTAAATAAGTTATTATTCATAAGATAATATATAATAATATTTTGCAGACTGCCAAAGAGTAATAAAATTTGAATTTGTATAGAAAGGATAACAACATTCTTCCTAACTACTTGATCTAAATTCAATTGACAGTTTACATCTTGTTTCTATTTGAATTTATCTATACAAAAATAATTAAATAAATAGAAACAAGAAGTATTCCAAATAAAATTTCCAAATAAATTGATAATATTTTGTATTACCTTCATGTACATCAATATAATAAAATCATGTCAAAATAAAATCAAATATTTTTAATATAAAGAAGATTTCACTTAACCAATAATTATGCATTTAATAAAATAACAAAAATACCCACCCAAATGTAATCAAACCCAAAATATTGAAATGACATTTTTAATATAAATACCATTTAAACTAAAAAAAGTAAAACTAATTTATGTATGCAATAGAAACAACAAAAATACAAAATGTGGCACTTTCCATCCATGATTTTTTATCATAAATATTATTACTTATTACATACCTAATAATTTGTTTTACTAAAAAAATAAATAATGTATATTTCTTCATTTTATTTCTGCAATTACAATATTTCAATTCTGTTTTATTTTTGAAATAAACTTGATAAGTTATATTATATATTTTTAAAATTTTAATTTAAATTTTAAAAACAAATATTAAATTATAATTATAACTTAAATGTTGATATATTTTAAAATAAAAATGTATTTATATTTATAAATAATATTAATAAAATAATCAAAATAAAAATTATAATTATTATATAATTTAAAAATAAAATAAAACTTTTATTTATTTAATTTAACTTAAACAAAAATAAATAAAATAATATATATCTATATTAACCTTATAAAGAAAAATCCACTTTATTTTATAAAGTTTTGAAGAAAAGAATATGATAATCTCTTTCCAAAACTTCAAAGAGATTTGAGATTCTGCTCAATTCTACACAATTTAAGAGGGGGAAGGGAGGGTTTCACATGTCTCCCCTCTCTCCTTTAACTGCCCATGAGGAAGAGTTTGTACATAACCACGAAATGATCCACACAAACTTACATGGGTTTTTTAATTTGTTATCAGGGTGAAAATTAATTTAATTAAACATATTATTTTGGTATTTAATAATATTTTTATTTTTATTTAAAATTTTGTTGTCCTAATTTTTATATAGGAAGCTTGTGGTATGGAGGAGTAATAAGGGATTGTTTCCATGGTTAAAAATAAATAAAATAAAGATACACCCAACTTTAATGGCTAAGAAAAAATAAAAAGTATCCTTTTATAAAAATAAATAAAAAAATATTTTTCTCAACTTTCATAAAAATTGTTAAAATCTTTTAATCTATTTATGTATAATGTTTTTCTTTTTCTTTTTTCTAGTACAATTGACTATATATTTGACTCAATTCTCATGTAAATAAAGGACTCCATTGCCTAAGACATGTTTGCAATTCTCACTGATATCAAATAAAGAGCCAATTCTCCCTTTTCTATATCGATATGCCTTACCCAAGACAAGCCCTTAGAGCAAATATTTGCTTCCTAAGAGCATATTCTTCTTGGATGAGCATTTAATTCATGACGTATCTTCCAAGATTTGGCCCAAAGGAAGCCAAATAATTAGGTATTGTACCCATGTTTCCAATTTACATGAGGCCATTTGCCAATTGTATGAAGAAATGTTGACTCAAAAAATATTTGCAGACTAGCATTTTTGTCAATTCTTAGGATACACATTAATGTATTGGTACAAACACCTCTATAATCGTAATATTAGTAGGAATTTTCAAGTTGTTATTGCTAAGACAAAGAATGAGGGTTTTTGTTCCAAGGATAGTTTCCAAGTGTTTGGTGAAATATCTAACTGCAATGTGTTTGATGAAACGCTTGCATGTCAAGTGTTTGAAGAAAGGCCCTTTTGACAAATTTTTGATGCAAACCATTATTACAAGGCAATGTTTCAAGTGGTAGATAATACAAAGGAGAAATTTGAGATAATCGTAAAGACTCTTTATGGTAAGTCCTTAATTATGTGGGTGAATTACACCACTTATGTGGTGGATATCAAGTAGAAATTACAACTATCTCAATAGGTTCTTCTTGATCAATAGAATTTAATTTTTGGGAGTAAACAACTTGAGGAATTAACTCCTTGACCACAACATTGTTAAATATTCAACCCTTATTTTGTTGTTGTGATTGAGGGGAGTGATGGGAACTAGGATGTCTTCAACTTTAAAACTTGTGTCATTTTGGGATGCAGTAAAAAAAAGCTACCTTTCCAAATGATTTCAAGCCTTCTACTCTTCCTAGTTCATATATAATGGAGCATGTTGATGAAGTGTCAGTGGTAGATATCATAGCACTGCAGGTAATCCATCTACATTTGCTAAATGAAAATGATGCAATCATTTGTATATTCAATGGGTATTGGCCTCCTACATCAACTTTGTACTAGTAGATCCATTCAAATTGGACAAATAAGTGTGAGATATCCTTGCGCTCTACAAGTTTTTTATTGTTCAGTTTTATAATCATGTTGATTTTTAGAAAGTGTTTGAGAAGCGTCCCTAGTTTGGGGAAGTATGAGTCTTTTTATAACCTCTTAGTCCCTAGATTTTGATCCTAACTCTATGTTAGTTACTAGAATGTTAGTTTGGGTTTACTTTCCCAATTTTCCTTTACATTTCTAGTATTTATTAGTTTTGAGAATAATAGGAATTCTCTGAGAACCTATAACAAATTAGATCTTGAGAGAGTTATAGTAGGATTCTATACACACACTCGCATATGTGTGGATATAGATCTTAGTAAGGGTATTCCGAACAAAATGATGCTCAAATAAAAAAAAATCAATACACTCATGCTTGGATCATGTGAACAAAACATTTTGAGGCCAGATATATCAACTTTCGAGACATCTACACTGTACTTTTCCTCATGCTCAAGTTAATACTCTTGGGAAAAATGAACCAAATCAAAATTAAAACCTAGATTTTTATGAATAACGAGGGTGATCGAAATGAGGTAAATCAACAGTCATGAGTGTCGAATAATGGTTATGATATAAATGAAATAAATCAACAACCACAATTTCTGATTAGGGAATCTAATCCTTCCTTGGTGGATAGAGTAGAAGACATAGATATAGGGATTTCCTCCTTGAGGGATATAGTTGTACCTAAAATATCTTTAGGTGGAACAAAGAGACTACATGAAACCAATACCTTGATTCAAATAAGGAATTGGTTCCCTTCATGAATTTTGATCTCCCATGTTTTGACTTGCAATCAATTAGTATGGCTCCTTCTTTGTAAGGTTTAAATATATGAAAGTGAAGCAATGCATACAAGTTCTTAGGAAAAGTAAACACAACAGTAATGGTACATATGCAATACACATATAATTACCTTGAAAACCCATAACCAAGAAGAAAACCTAACTTGGAGCCACACCTCTATCTTCTTCATTGTATTAACTTGGTTAATCACAATACAATATTTAGGTATTTGCAACATATAAAACCCTTATCTGTTAACTTGAATTAGATTACAACCCTAATATTTACAACTATTCTATGCTTCTTCCCTAGTTTTGGCATATATGTGCTCAAAACTCCCATTACATGTGTAATGCATGATTTAGTACAGATCATAACATACATCAAACTACCAATAACACAACCATATGGAACATGAAACATGTCCTCTACCTCTTCCTATGTATTGGGACATTTTTCATCATATAACTTTGCACCTGTATGAATAGGAACATTGATTAGTTTACATTCCCACATATTAAATCTTTGCAAGATTGCCTCAATATGCTTCCTCTGGTTTAATCAAAGTTTCATATCCACATGGTATCTTTTAATATCCATGTCAAAAATAAGGTTTGTAGCACCAATGTCATTCATGTCAAACTTAGAGGATATGATACCTAGCCTCCTTAATGATATCTTTGTTGTCTATGATTAGCAACATATCATTAACATATAATACTATATAAATAAAGTGATTACTAACTTGCTTGGAATACACACAGTGATTGACGTTGCTTCTCAGAAATCATAGTCCAAGTATGTAAGTATCAAAATTTTGATATCACATTCTTGGGGATTTCTTTAAGCCATACAAGGACATTTTTATCTTGCAAACCAACTCCTTCTTACCCTTCACTTTGAACCCTTTAGGTTGTTTCATATACTTTTATTCTTCCAAGTTGCTATGTTGGAACGCTATATTTACATCCATTTGTTCTACTTCAATATCAAATGCTATAGCAAGATTCAATACAAATCTAGTGTAAGTTAACTTTGTAACATGAGATAAAATATCAAGAAAGTCAATTCACTCCATCTGGAAATATCCTTTTTCTACTCGATGAGCCTTGTACTTCTCCTCTTTGCCTTTTGCATTGCGATTCTTCTTGAACACCCATTTTCTACCAACATATTTTCATCAATAAAGAAACTTCAACAAGCCCCATGCCTCATTTTTTCTAAGGACTCCATTTCTTATACCATGGTCTTCTTCCAAAGTTTACCCTCCTTAGAATCAACTCCCTCTCTAACAATTCTAGGATCAACTTCAATAGTAGATAAAACAAAAGCATAACAAAAATCAAGTGGACTATAACTTTGTACTTGCCTTCTTACTTGATAAGATCTCCTTAGACTAGGATATGCGGTTCCTTCTCATCATCCAATGCAATATGACTTTCCATCATCCATTGAGTCAAATTCTCCATTCTCTAGATCAAACTCCATTTTCTCTTGGTTAATCTTCATTCTTAGGAGTAATTTTAACTTCTATGAATATCACAACATGACTGTAAATTGTCTTACTTATTACTGGATTCCAAATTTGGTATCCTTTTATTCCAAGGTTTAACAATGGTATTTTATATGGATGGATTTTTTTCCTATTAGTTGATTTTTCGACCTTTTTTCAAAAATTACATTCACCAATTGACCATTTTCATTTAATTTTTTTCCTATTTTTTGCTTAAAATGTGCATATATTGATATTATTCACCAAAAATTGAGAGTTTCAATACTAAATAATACGTTTTTTATTGAATACTTTCCTATGCATCTATATGTATGAATTTTTTAATCCAAAATAATCACCTAGAATACTATACTTAGGATGTATAATATTTAAATCCTTAAAAATACCTTGCTTATACCCAATGAAGATTAATTTCTTTGCTTGATTGTCTAACTTGCTCCTTTTCTCTTTTGGAACATGCATATAAGAATCACAACCAAAAACTCTAAGAAGTACAAGAGAGGGTTTCTTACTAGCCCATGCCTAACGAGGAGTCTTATCAACCAATTGATGTAGGTGATTGGTTGATCATATAACATACAATATCTACTACCTCCACCCATAATTTATGTTATGTGTGTGCACCACTAAACATACTCCTTTCCTTTTCCATCAATGACCTATTCATCCTTTTTGTGTCTCCATTATATTGAGGCATGTGTGGAGTTTTATTTTGTAGTAATAATTAGCAATATTCATAGAACTTCCTAAAATATTTCCTGTAGAACTCTCCTCCATTATCATTCATCAATATTTTTATTTTCTTCTCTATTTGGTTTTTTACAAGAGATTTAAGATCTTTGAGTTTTTTAAAAACCTCAAACTTTTTCTTCAAGAAATACAACCCTATTTTCCTAGAAAAAATATTTATAAATACGACATAGTACATAAATGCTTCTAGACATGGAATATGTATAAGTACAAACAAATCAATGTATACAAGCTCCAAGATCCCTTTTACCCTTGTAGCACCTTATGGGAATCTCACTCAATTATGTTTACCATATACACAGTGTTCACAAAAATTAAAATCTAAAGAACATTTAGGGATACCTTCAACCATACCTTTACTATACAAAGCAAGAAGGCCCCTTTCTCAAAATTTTCCTTATTTGATGTAAGAGCATTGCCTTTTCTCAAGGAAGAAGAGGAGTTCCATAATTATCATTCTCAGAAACAATGGTATTATTACACCCATTACTGATACTACTTCCTAATAGATTGTATAGAGTTCCAATCCAAAATATCCTCAACAACACTTTTTCTCCTTGGAACATCTTTCATGTATCCTTTTCAAATATAGTTTGGACACCTCAAACACCCATTTTAATCACATATATCAAGTTTTGGCCAAATCTATAATATGTATAACACCTGGAAGAGTTATAACCCACCTATATTTAATAAAAAACTAGCCCCTTCAATGTCCTATGATCTTGGTTTTTGAGTCATCTCCCAAGAAGACCTCACCTCCCTTATACTTTCCATATTCACACAAACACTCCCTATGAGGAGTCATATGAAAATATGCACCTAAGTCGATCAACCATGCATCATGATATGAATGTGTACTTGTGGCTACCAAATACACATCTCCTCTTTCTTCTAAGGGGGCATTTTTTTCTACAAAAGGAGCACCATCAAATCCCTTTCCCTTATCAACATTTATTGATATATAATCTTTCTTATATTCATCCAACTTTATTGTATTTCCAACATTTCCTTTAGATTGCCTTGGAGATTTAGATTTACCTCTAGATTTAAATCTATCCCTTGAAGACTCACGTACATCCTTTCTGTCTATATGGCATCCTGTCAAAACTAAGGGACCCTTGGTCTGACATTCTATGGTTTTCCACGTTATCTCTTCCAATAATAGGGATGCAACCAAATAATCAAGCTTTAATTTGGTTGTATTATTCCCAATAACTACATCTAGGATATCACATGAATCTAGGAAAGAGCACAATAGGATAATGCACTTTTCTTGATTGAACATTTTCATATCAACAAACAAAAATTGAATTGACACAATGTTAAAGGCATTGATATGCTATGTCATGTTGTCACCATCATTCATCCTTATAAGGTACAACTTATTTTGAAGGAAAAGTTTGTTCACTAGGTAATTTGACTGATAAAAACTCCCTAATTTATCCTAGAAATTATTTGTATTGTCTTCCTAGAGTCGTTCAAATTCTTTGTGTTGTCTTCCTAGAGTCCTTCAATAATGAATATGAGAGGTAGAGTGAGATCATACATCTTTCCTTTCTCTCCATCTTTTCCCAATATTCTTCAATGTACAAGTAGCTTGTGCACTTGAATCCATGATAACCCATTGTTCTCTATCAGTTAAAAGATATTCCACCTTAACTCAAATACTTGATAGTTAAATTTATCAATCTTAATTCTAGAGCTACTCATCATTCTCATCTACACAAGAATCACTATTGTGGAGATCCCACTAAAACCAATTTTATCATAGGCCCAAGTAAACTTGGTTTATCGAGAACAAATAAAAACCTAGCACCAAAGGAAACCCTCTAAAGGTAATATCATTTTTCTGATTCTATATGTAATTTCTAAACCTATAAAAGTGAAGCAATGCACATAGGATTCTTAAGCTAAATTAAATAGAACAAAAATGGCATACACATAATACACAAGGAAATCATGGAAATGCTTAACTAAGAAAACTAACCTAACTTAATGTTGCACCTCTATCTTCTTCATTGTATTAACTTGACCATTCACAATACAATATTTAGGTATTTGTCACATCCAAAACCTTAACATGTTCACCTAGATTATATTACAACCCTAATCCCTTAACTATGATTACAATGGGTTGAAAAAACAGTGGCAAAAAAAGCACAAAAATAGTCAACAATAGACCCAAAAGAAATTCAGAGGCACTACCCTGAACCTCGATGGCTAGGGATACCACTCATCAACATAAATTGTTATATGGATGGGAGGAACGGGGGGTAAATAATTTAACACAACTCCAAGATTCTTCAAGGGGCCGGAAAGAGGTTAAAAAGAAGAAAGGTAAAAAGGGATGGGATGGAGATTATTTTTTAAAGGGCCAGAGATGACATGTATATTAATTATGTAGTTTTACTTTAGTAAGTGCAATATATATCTATATCTTATAACTGGTGTGCATAGTTATTCTTCAATTTTTGTATTGTTCTTTGAACACGTCAAAAGTGGAATTTATTTCCATATTGAAACATAAATCACAATTAAAAAATAAGAGGTTTAAATTTCCCCTTTACCTAAAAAAAAGAAGCTTAGTTACTCCTAAATTTTTTTCTTACTCATTTCCAAAACAAATAAATAATTCCAAACTCACCCTCGATACATGGGTCTCCTTCCCACAAATAAACACAAAAAAGCATTCACCACTCCCTCTAGTACTCTCCCGTCTTTTTTGAATTCCAACCACTTTCCTCTAGATGGTGGTGGTGGTGGTGGTTATTAATATCCACTGAGGACAATTTTTGTTTATTAGACCTTTAAAAAGGTAATGAATCACTTGGTTTTCTTCAGAATTTTATTTTGTATTAAAAAAGATTTAAGAGAAGCATCAAGAGATCACCAAAATCGTGATGAATTAAAAGTTAATATGATGACAAATATTTTGAAATTGCGTACATATACATAATTGAAAAATATTGATATTATATCACCACTTTTCACAAAGTCACCAAACAAGGCACCCCTAATAAAACTAGAACTTTGTAATCGCCAGGTTTACTACGTACATGTTCTATATTAATGTATGCTAAGATATATACAATTATTGTTACACGTGGTTATTATTATTAAAGTATATAAAATTCATCATAAAAACTATTAATGATTATATTCTAGCATGATCTATTTAATTAAATAGTTATAGTGTATTGAATAAAATAATATTGTGAACATAATTGGTATAAAATTCTAAACATGTTTATTGATTCCAATTATCTCAATGGGTTATCTTAGTTACTTTGAATGGATTGTTTCAAGATAAAGTTTGTTATGAGGATGAGGTCTCCAATTGTAGTTCCATTGAGGCTCAAGTTTCATCTTGTCATATTTTCTTTACCAATTTCTATTATGACATGCAATTAAGTCATCTTCTATCTAAATATTTTAGAGAAGAGGGGATATCACAAAGTAATTTTTTCTTGGAAAAAAATGTTTATTGATTCTAATGAAAAAATACATGCCATGCTTTTTTACATGTTTATGATTAAATGCCTATGCTACATAAATGCTAGGATAATGCGAAATTATAGCTAAAAAGAGAGACTTACCAATAAAATCTATCACAGACAATAAAGAGTGACGCAAGTCACCCTACGGAAATAAGGTTCTTGCTTAACAATACACACGACACAAACCACAATGCTCACATAAACAAGGTGTAGAACAAGATGCCTGGATTGTCTTATATTACTTCTCTAAAAACGGTTACAATGTAAAATAACTGTAAGCAAATAACTAACTACAATCGGCCTCAGCCGTTACAACAACGAAGTAACTGTGGTGTGTTCTCCCTGTGTGTCGACCTCACCCTCTCCTGGTTCACCTTCGGAAGTCTAAGCTATCGTTCGATCTCAACACTTTGCACTCGGCCTGTGTGACTCTTCACAACTCTCTTGGCTCTGCGCTCTGCTCCACTCCACCCTCTAGACTGAAGGCCTCTTTTTCCTCTTCTACTCTGCGGGTGTTGTTTCCAAGATTATTACAATCCCGAGACACGCGTCCCCCTCCATTCGCCGATCCTGTCCAAATCCTGCGAATCTGCACTGTTAGCTTCCAGATGTGCTATACAGCCTCTATCCATGACGTCCTCTGTCACGTCCTTCACCAACTCGCCATAACTGTCATAACTTCCTCAACAACCCCAAACAACTACTAAGTATAGTTCATTGACTTTCTGTCCTTTCGACCCTGCCACAACAGTCAGTCACATCTTGACTATCATGTTGGATCACTCCTTTCCCCTTTTACACTTGGCTTCACTAAACCCTGTCGTGTCGTAGTTCGACCACTTGTTGACTACCCGACCTCTTACATCGCTCATCATCTGTCGACCATTCCCTATCGATCCTTGACCTCGCGGCATCTAGTGATCCTTCAGTAGGTCACACCCCGACTACTTCTGCTCGACTTGTTGACTTCAATAAGTCAACCTGCTTCCTACACCAATGGTCATCGGCACTCCCGCTGGTCATCTCCCTTCGGTCGATCAATCTCGACTGATCTGCCTAGGCCCCAATGCTCCTGCATCAGTCTTCCCAGGTGAAAAAGAATTCGACTGCTCCGTCAGTCTCCTGAACTCCTCTTCAGAAATCCACGTCGCTTCCTGCAACTCATCATTGGTCCATCGCACCAAGTATTCTTTCATGCGTGATCTACAAGTACACCCCACTTCGCACTCATCGATTACTTCTGCGATCCCTTCTTTATGTCGGTCTAGAATCTGTTCTATCTAGTCGATACTTGTTTCTTCTCCTTTACTGCTACTCGACCCTTCTTCAAATTTTTACAGGTCTGAGACATTGAACGTTGCTGAAATGTTCAAGTCTTTCGGCAATTCCAACACATAGGCATTATCTGAAATCTTCTTCAGAATCCTACATGTTCCTATCTTCTTCAATTTTAGCTTGTTGTATGTTCATGTCGGAAATCGCTCCTTCTGCAAATATGCATAGACTAAGTCCCCTTCTTGGAATGACAATAGTCTCTTCCTCCGGTCGGCTCTCAACTTGTAGGCCGCATTACTCTTCTCGATGCGCTTCCGCACATTTTCATGAACTTCATGCATGTGCTCTGCGAATGATTCTGCATCCGTGCTCTTCCTAGTTTCTGTCGACAATTTGACCAAATTTGCCACTACATGTGGACTCCTCCCTTGGACAATCTAGAATGGGCTCAATCATGTCAATCGATTCACAGAATTGTTATATGCAAACTCTGACTGTGCCAACACATTCTCCCACTGCTTGGGTCTGTCGGCTGCTAAACACCTCAGAAGGTTTCCCAAACTTCTGTTTACAACCTCGGTCTGTCCGTCTATCTGCAGATGGTATGCTGAACTAAACTCTAACTTCGTGTTGAGTTTCTTCCATAGGGACCTCCAGAAATGCCCCATGAATTTCGTATCCCTAGCCGAGGTGATACTCTTTGGAAGCCCATGCAACCTGACTATTTCCTTAAAGAATAGCACAGCAATCCCTGTGGCATCACTTGTTTTCTTACATGGTATGAAATGTGCCATCTTCGAAAATCTGTCGACTACAACAAATATTGAGTCATTCCCCTGCTGTGTCCTGGGAAATCCTAACACAAAATCCATGCTAAGATGCTCCCACGGGTTCTCTGGTACTGGCAATGGTGTATACAACCCCGTATTTTGACTCTTTCCCTTTGCCAATTGGCAAACTTGACATTGTCGAACCCATATTCTAACATCTGTCGACATCCTTGGCCATAAATACTTTTCGTCGATCATTGCTTTGGTCTTGTCGATCCCAAAGTGCCCTACTAACCCTCCATTATGAAATTCTTGGATTAGGTTCTCTCTCACTGATCCTCTAGGAATACACAACTGACTTCCCTTGAACAGGTAACCTTCTTGACTGAGATAACTCAAATATGGAGTTCTGTCGACGCTCCAAGGCTCTCGACAAGCCTTCCGTGCCTTTGCAAAAGCTTTGTTGGCTTCATACCCTGTCTTTATTGAATCTATTCCTGTTGCCTGAACAGTCATCGTGCCCAATAGCGCAACTCTCCTGCTCAATGCATCGGAAACTTTGTTCGACTTGCCCGACCTATGTCGCAACACGAGCGTATATCTCTGGAGTAGCTCCACCCACTTCATGTGTCGCTAGTCCAACTTCGACTGAGTATTCAGATACCTCAGTGCTTGGTGATCTGTGCATAACACAAATTCCTGCGACAACAAATAATGCCTCCAGTTCTTCAATGCTTGGATGATCGCATAAAATTCTTGGTCATAGACCGAATGCTTCCGCTTCGCCCCATTCAGTTTTTCACTGAAGAATGCAATTGGTCGGCCTTCCTGGCTCAACACTGCTCCAATTTCCGTTCCACTTGCATCACAATCGACCTGGGAAACTTTGTCAAAGTCTGGGAGTGCCAACAATGGGCTCTCAGTGACCTTTTCCTTCAATTTGTCGAAAGCTTCTTGGGCCTTACTCGTCCACTTGAACTCGCCCTTTCTCATGCATTCTGTCAATGGTGCACAAATCCGACTAAATCCCCGAATGAACTTCCGGTAGAAACTAACAAGTCCATGGAAGATTCTCACTGCAGTCATACTTGTCGGTTCCGGCCAATCTACTATTGCCTTCACCTTCTCGGGGTCCATCTCCAACCCTTTACCTGAAATTACAAATCCCAAGTACACCAATTCATTCTTCATGAAGAAACACTTTTGCAAGTTAATCATCAGCTTCTCTTCCTGCAATTTTTGCAATACTTGTTGAACGTGCTCCAAGTGTTCTGACTTGGTCCGACTGAAAATCAGAATGTCGTCTAGATAGACTACGACAAACTTTCCCAAGAATGGTTTCAGCAATTCATTCATCAATCTCATGAATGTACTGGGTGCATTAGTCAATCCGAATGGCATGACTAACCACTCATATAACCCTTCTCTTGTCTTGAATGCTGTCTTCCATTCATCTCCTTCTCTGACCCTGATCTGGTGATATCCACTCTTCAGGTCTAACTTCAGGAAGTATGTCGCTCCACTCAAGCAATCCATCAAGTCATCCATCCTTGGAAATGGAAATCGATACTTGATTGTGATCCTATTTATGGATCTGGAGTCAATACACATCCTCCATTCCCTGCCCTTCTTTGGTGTCAATACTGCTGGTACTGCACACGGGCTCAAGCTTTCTCGGATCAATCCCCTGTCCAACAACTCTTGGACCTCTCGGTTGAGCTCCTGCCCCTCTGCTAGACTCATCCTATATGGCACTTTGTTTGGCAGACTCGACCCTGGAATTAAGTTAATCTGATGGGATATACTCCTTGTCGGCGGTAATCCCGTCGGTTTCTGATCAGCCATTATGTCCCTAAACTGTTCGAGCAACTCCTCGACTTTGACTGGAATGCTCTCCATGTCGATCATTCCTTCGACATATGGTCCTTTTGGAATGATTGCATAACATCCCGACTATTTTTCCTCCTCTGCGAGGAATTCCTTGGCAGTGCTCATCAACACTCGCTTTTCCCAAAGGTTTCTCTCCCCGTCCTCGCTGTTGGCTGGCTCTCCTCGCCTTGGCTTAAGAGTCCTTTTCACGCCATTCTTCCACACTGTGACTGTGTTAGATCAACCGTCATAGATCATCTTACGATAATATTGCCATGGCCTCCCTAACAACAGATGGCATGCATCCATGGGAACTACATCACACAGTACGCTATCCTCTAATCCTTCAACTCTGAAGTTGATCAGGCACTGTTTGGTCACCTTAACATGGTGTCCTTTCTGCAACCATGAGATCTTGTAAGGGTGTGGGTGTTCATGACACTTCAACCCGATCTTGTCGATGACTTTCGTCGACACAAGATTCTCTGTACTCCCACCATCAACTATGGTCTTGCAATGCAATTCCCCGATCCGCACCTTCATTCAAAAGATTGCCTTCCGTTGTGCTGGTTCTATCGGGTCGTGTTGATCTTCTTGGATCAAAGCTCTCTGAACCATCAAATTTAAGTTCTTCTTTTTCTCACCTCCACTGCCATCTAATGCCGACTCTTCCCTCTCATCGACTTGCTCATCCTTTCGACGTCTAGTTTTCAACTCTTCTGCAGCATGTAGGTTTTCTGGGCATTCATATGCCTTATGGCCCGTTCCTCGACATTTATAACAGATTATGGCTGGTATGTTAATTCTCTTCTTGTCAGGTGGACCACTTTGACTATATGCGCCTCGACCACGGTTCTCACGACCATCGTGTCGGTTCTCTTGCGCTCTTTCTTTCATCGATGTCCCTTCTGTGCATCGACTATCTTCGACACCTTCTCTCTTGTAGCCGCTACCTTGACCTTTCACGGAGACAATCTTTCCACCTCGACTAGTCATCCTGCCTCTAGTTACTGCGGACTTTCTCGACAGTTTCTCTTCCTCCTTCAGAGCTAGCTGATAGGCTTCTCCAACTGCTCTGAATCTCGACATGTTGAGCTCATCCTGAATAGCATACTTCAGGCCGTTTACATATCTGGCGACAGCTTCTTCTCCTTCATCAGTTTGTCCTGACCGAATCGACAATCTGTAGAACTCCTCTGTGTACTCTTTCACAGTCATCTCTTTCTATCGAAAGTTTTGTAACTTCCTGAACAAGGAAATCACATAGTCATTTGGCAAGAACTTCCCCTTCAACTTGGAAACCATCCTGTCCCAAGATTTGATTTTCTCCTTGCCTTTCTTGAGTCTGTCAGCCTGTACATTGTCCCACCACAATGAGGCATGACTCTTCAACCTCAGACGCGCCATCTTAACCCGTTTAGGATCCTCGATCTGCTCTTTGTCCTCGGACATTAATGCCTCTGTGAGCCATCTTCAACCTCTGCTGAAAATTCTCACACCTTCAACACTGACGCAAGTTAGGTTGGTATGGTCTTCTCTTCTCCAACCGGACTCACCTCCAGGCTCTGATACCAACAGACGCAAGTCAAGTTGATATGGTCTTCTCTTCTCCAACCGGACTCGCCTCCGGGCTCTGATACCAACTGACGCAAGTCACCCTACGGAAATAAGGTTCTTGCTTAACAATACACATGACACAAACCACAATGCTCACACAAACAAGGTGTAGAACAAGATGTCTGGATTAGCTTATATTACTTCTCTGAAAACGGTTACAATGTAAAATAACTGTAAGCAAATAACTAACTATAATCGGCCTCAGCCATTACAACAACGAAGTAACTGTGGTGTGTTCTCCCTGTGTGTCGACCTCACCCTCTTCTGGTTCACCTTCAGAACTCTGAGCTATGGTTCGATCTCAACACTCTGCACTCGGCCTGTGTGACTCTTCACAACTCTCTCTGCTCTGGGCTCTGCTCTGCTCTGCTCCACTCCACCCTCTAGACTGAAGGCCTCTTTTCCCTCTTCTACTCTGCGGGTGTTGTTTCCAAGATTATTACAATCCCCAGAAACACGCCCCTCTCCATTCGTCGATCCTGTCCAAATCCTGCAAATCTGCACTGTTAGCTTCCAGATGTGCTGTACAGCCTCTGTCCATGACGTCCTCTGTCACATCCTTCACCAACTCGCCATAACTGTCATAACTTCCTCAGCAACCCCGAATAGCTACTAAGTACAGTTCATTGACTTTCTGTCCTTCTGACCCTGCTACAACAGTCAGTCACATCTCGACTGTCCTGTCGGCTCACTCCTTTCCCCTTTTACACTTGGCTTCGCTAAACCCTGTCATGTCGTAGTTCTACCACTTGTCGACTACGTGACCTTTTACATCGCTCATCATTTGTCGACCATTCCCTGTCGATCCTCGACCTCGTGGCATCTGCTGATCCTTCAGTCGGTCGCACCCCGACTGCTTCTGCTCGACTTGTTGACTTCGACAAGTCAACCTGCTTCCCGCACCAGTGGTCATCGGCACTCCCGCTGGTCGATCAATCTCGACTAATCTTCCTAAGCCCCGATGCTCCTGCATCAAAGAGACTTAATGTAAAAGCCCCACAATTAGCGTAAAGAGGATGGAGGGCTATTCAAGATGGCACAAGTATGGAGTGAAATAAATAAAGTGGAGTAACTAGAAAGTTTGAAGCATTTTAGTATGGTGAAAAAATGCTAAGTGTATTAGTAGGTGTAAATTGTCATGTGTCATGATATCTAAGTATTTAAGGTTTCTTTTTAATTCTTAAAAACAAACACATAGGCTAACCACAATTTTAAAGGTCCAATCACGTAGGCATAATAACTTTTAACTCTTTGGCTTCAAGGACCCTTTGGAAAGTATATGAGATAGAAATGACTATTAGATGTAACCAAAGTTTGGAATCAAACCTAATTGTATATATAGTCATTAAAGAGAACAAGATCCTATTAGGGTAATCGATCTATCGTAGTTTGAACACTAGCTTTGGTTTGTGCCTCCCTAGTTTAGTTAACTAAAAGCTAAAATTTGACTACAATACTTATAAGGTTCTTGGTGGTTGACGAAATAAAGATCCTTGCTATGAGAGGTATTTGATATACACTGTTTATTTAATTGAGAATTAAAAAGAAAATATAAGAAATTTAAAAAAAAAACATAAAATTTAAAATTGAATGTTGACCTCAACTATTAATTGAATTGGAAACTAATATAAAATCAAAATTGAATTTAAATATAAAAGTTTTTAAAATGAAGAGTTAAATTGAAAGTGATTTTCAAGCCCATATTAAAGTGTTTGTTTCTTTGAAATCTCTTTAAAGATGAAATCAAAGTTATTTAATGTGAATCTAAGTTGGATTGGTGTGCAAGTGCACATTGAAAAAATATAATTAAAAGGGAGAAAGGTAATTTTTGTGTGTTTTCCTCTTTTAATTAATTTAAATAGTTTTATCTTTATACAGAAAAATGCTAGACACAAAACACAGAAGAATGTCTATAAAGAAAAACAAAATTGTAAATAAAAAACTTTATTTTAATTAATTGATTTGCTTAACAACCTAAACAAAACTCATAAGAATTTTAATTATGAAAATATATATATATATATAATTTTGAAAAGTTTAAAATTTTATATATATAAAATTTTGAAAAGTTTAAAATAATTATTTTTATCAAATTTGTGAATAGAAACAATTAAACAAGGTTAATATAGAAACCTTTAACCTTTTTTCCTATCGAATAAAACTACAATTTTAACTTACCAAACTAACCACATTGATTAACAAAACTTATGTTTTAGTTAACCCTTAATGTTTAAAAATATGACTCTTTTATTAGTATGAGAAATACAAATACAACCTTAACCTACCAAACTAGACACATTAATTAAAAAGCTTATGTTTTTAGTTAACCCTTAAACTTTAAAAATACGATTTTATTATTAGTGTGAGAAAGGAGATTTTATAAAAATTCTCAAAAACCTATAGATTCAAGGTACAATTATGTTACAATTATGTTGCAGGTTGACATTTTGAAAATAAAAAAGATTAGTTAGAGATTTTCAATATATATATATATATAATTGAACAAGTTATCTTAAAAACAAACAATTAAACTAAACCATTACAAAATCTAAGTTGAGAAATTAACTTGACCTGGCATTTGCATTTCCTGCTTAGTGATTAGATGTTGCTCTTAGGGATCCTTTGTAGCTTGATCACTAAAACCGACATCAACTAACATTTAAGAAAAAGGAAGGCATGCATGAGTAATGAAATGCGTTAATAGGTCTTGAGTAACAAAGAAGACCACCACTAGTTGATTTTTCTCCTCATGATGGCCAAGGTGTCCCGATATTCCTTCTCCCAATATTGAAGGGTCAAAATATTCTTAGCGGCTTCCACATAAATTTGATCCTTGTCCTTATCATCCTTATCGATGTTGGTAAACTTGGATTCATCTTGCACCCTCTTTGCATTCATTTCCACAATAACCTTCATCAAATTGAACTGCATGGAAGTGGCGATAGCAAACCTTCCAATTCACATCCTACTTCATGAATGTATGAAATGACCATGGTTTGACAACACAAGAAATGGTCCATCAAAAGAAAAACCCAATACAAATAGGAGTCCCAAACCAAGTTTAGGATAACATCATTAGGAACCAAAGACAAGCCCATCTCCTTATTGAGAATAGATCTAGATGAAAGGCAATGAAGACAATTTGGTGACAGCCTTGGTAACACCATTTTTTTCTACAAAAAATCGGGTGTTAATTTCTAGCATATGTTCATGGATATTATACAAGGTGATCTCAACATTACATGGTTTACCATTTGGCATCGATGGTTTATGTGTACCTCCACCATATGAGTACAATGTTGCAGCTCCTTGCTTAGTTAGAACTTGTTCTACAGTTGCATTGCATGAGTGTTTGGAAATCAACTAAATGAATATTCCAAGAGGACAACACATCTCGTGTTATTTTAGCAAGTTTCTAGTTTAGGTTTCTAAAGTCCTAATTTTAGTAGGCATCAAAGTGACATTCAGACTTTGCAGGATGCATGGGGGAATGTGGATAGCCATATGGTTATTTTATAATCTTGATTCAACTCTTTTTCGAACTTTATATATTTAGAAACTTGATATTTTTAAGTAGTTGATGACAATTTTAGAGACCCGATATTGAGTTCTTCAACTAAGTACTTTCAAATTTTCAAGATTCACAATTTTGGAAATTTCCTATTCTTTAGAAATTTTATATTTCAAGAAATTTGGAAGTGGATTTGGATACCCATTGTAGAGATGATCATATGGATCCATTTCAGTGAAGTTCAAAGAAATATGTTCAGTTCGAGGTCCAAAAATATAATTTTTTTAATTTCAAAGGTGATCACATTTTCAAAGACCTAGTATTGAGTACAACATGGGATGAAGTTTGGTTGCAATTAGAGATTGTGTATTATTGTTATATTTATACCCATGGTATTTATCAAGACTGGCCCTTATATTTGCAGACCCAATGTTACATATAACAACTAGGTCAAGTTTCACACAATTCTAAAAATATTTTTTCCATTCTTTTAGGGTTTGGATCATGTTGGAGTATTCTAGGAGGTGCTTGGTGGGCCCCACTTGAGATACAAATATTCTATTTAGAAACTTAGAGTGCATTACTTTGGGGTTATGATGTAGGAGCATCCTTGGATTTGGTCCATCGATATCACCCAAAAATATTTAGTTTGGTTAATAGTTGTAGGAGGAAATAAACAACTACATAAATATGTTGTGAATCCGTGTAGCTGCGAAGAGTCTGTAGTGGCGGCGGAAAGTCTTGGTTACAAAAATTTTGTAGCGATTGCAGAAACTCTCGGTTGCGGAAAGTTTGTAGCAGCAGTGGAAAGTATCGACTGCAGAAACTCTGTAGTGGTTGCGAAAAGTCTATTTGGCTATGGAAAGTCTGTTTGATTGTGGAAAGTTTGTTCGGTTACGAAAATGTCTATTCAGCTGTGAAAAGTATATTCGGATGCATAAAGTTTGTAGATTACAAATCGCGATTACAGAACATACAGACTACAGATCATATTGGATCTACACGTGGAGTGAGGTTCCATAATCAAGGCTGATCATATGAGTTGGACAACAATTCATTGGTGGAATTGGTTGGAAGAGGAGCTGTTACAACTATCCACCTTCCCAATGGAAAATAAAGAGACACAGAAGAAATAATAAAAAGGGGAATTTTGTAGGAGATTGAATTTTTGGAACACATCAAGGACCTGCAGTGTTGGCTCTACAGTTGGGTACATAGTTCATCCTGTCTCAACTCGATTCAACAACAGATAAAGGGAGACAGTTTAGATTGATACATAAGGTTAAATTCGGATTGGAAATTAATTTATGTTGTAAGCAAAGTACAAAAAATTGTTATTTGTTGTTTGCATTATGTGTGGACTGATAAATTTAAATAAAGAAAGCATAACCCTGTTGCTCTGAAATTTTTGTTGGTTCAAATTTAGTGATTCTATTGCGACGCTGAATTTCTGTTCTCTATTATTTATTTAAGAAAGGATCATAACTGTGCACTTTATGGGAAGTGGAAACTTATAAGCCATGTTTAAGAGAGTTTCAGGCTACAAGACTGCATCAAGTGGTATTAGAGCTAGGTTCACCTTTGGGTTATGAAGACTGATTATTTTTTTAGCAGAACATAGGTTCAGTTTTGGATAGAGAAGAATTATAGAGTTGTCAAAGAGCTATTTAGCTCATATTAAATTGGTTATGTGAGAAATTTTTCCTTCTAGAGATTGTGGTTGTATGAGACATGAGTGGAGGTTGTTTCAACAAGTATGATTGTTGTAAAGGGAGCTCATGGGAGATAGCATTGGAAAGATTATTTGTAACTAGTATTCCGGTTTTGAGACTATGAGGCGAGTGTGTGAAGAGACAACCAAAAAGAGGAATGAATTGGAGAGGCAAGAGGAGCAAAGGGAATTACAGAACCAACAGACTGGAAGAATTAAGACCATCAAGAATGATTGTGGAAAATATTGGAAAATGGTAGAAGTCTACAAGTGACAATTTGCAGAGAAGAAAAAAAAATATAATAATAATTTTGGAGATTGATGGAAAGAATGGGTAACAAAGAAATCCCAAGAGATGATGAAATGAATGGAATAAGAGAACTGATGGACATGGTCAAGAGTCTAGCAAGAATACCTTAGAAAAAGAAGATGGTGGAGGATAAAAGGCTAGAGAAGTATTAGATAGATTTCTTAAAAGGAAGTTTGGATGCTTTGGAAAGCAAGTCAAGGATGAAGCTTGTACATTTGGCTTATGAAGGTCAATAAAAGTATGGGAATCATAAAATACATCAATATGCATTGGAGAATGTGGGAAGTTAGTATGCAAAACCACCAAAGACTGAAGAGGTCAAGAAGGATGAAGAAAACTCCAGTTTGAACCTTGGTGAAAGTGATATAAAAAGATATGAAGGACATGCGATTGTATGCTAGCCTGAAGAAGAATAAAATGAGGAAGAATGTGTACCATAGATACCAAGCATATTATATGAAGAGGCATGGAGACCAGAAGCTTAGCAAGAAAATCAAGAAATCCTAGTATCATGTGATGGTTTTGTTGTTTTTGCAGGTGTAAAATAAAGTAATGAAGAGGATGACCTTGCAGACCATTAGGTCGTTGATAATACAAGGATCAAAAAGGACATTAAGAGAGTTGAGATTTCATATCCTAGAAGGGATGAAGACGCTCGAAAGGATGTCACTAAAGATAACCTTACAAGTTATGAAGATTCAGATGATAGGGAGAAAATGATTATCCAAGAGTTCCCAAGTGAAGAGATTGAGTTCAAATTTATTGGAGTCCAAGGGGAAAAAGAGAAAGAGTTTGCAGCAGAATGTTGGATTCCAAGTTATGAAAATGGTGTTGGAAATGACCTTAAATACTTTGTCGATGATAGAATTAGAAAATAAATTGTCCATGAGGAAAATGGGAAGTGTAACCATGTGGAAGATGAAATCCAAGAAGATGAAGCAGATTACCATCCACAACTTGGAAAAGGAATTGTGACAAGATTCGACACTATAAAGAATACCTCAGAAGTAGTTGAAGAATACCCATTGGAGTAAGGAAATTGGGGAGTGCATAAATTGAAGGACCGAGAAGATGATGAAGATAAAGGCATGTTTAGATTTGAAGACATTGTCCAAAGAAATGTTTTTCCAAGAATGCTTGTTGTTGAAGGTTTATCTTCAATAGTGTTGTCTGATTTGATAGCGTGTGATAGAGAAAAAAAGAATGTTGCATGGGAAGCAAGGACTTGGACCAGAAAGAGACATAGATGGAAATGTTATTAGAGGACAGAACACATAGATGGAATACATAAGTACAACAATATCGAGTTGGGTGAAAAGAATGCAACAACATTTGGCATTATTGAGTGGATAACAAGTTTGTTGGATTGGAATCAATGTGAGGATGCTACCAATGTGATGGGAAAGTCTATCTCAAAGGAGGAAAGAAAAGTGGAAGAAGAATCAGCTTTAGAAAAGGAAAATTACAGCAGCAAAACATATCCTAGATGGCTATAGCATTCCATGGGGATGAAAACTATTATTTTCTCTAACATATTTGATATTATATTTGCAGGTGCATCGAAATCATGTGAAGGTACACATGGAAAGAGAAGAGTCCAATGTAGCTCATGGTAAATGTGAAGTTGGAGATGATGTGAGAATTCATATTCTCATAAAAGAAGCACAAGATGGACATGACATGCTTATTCCAAAGTAAATGGAATCCCATAATCCTAATGAATGGGAAATTCCATATCTCTTCAAGGATACTAATATATGGGTGAGAAGAACCAATGAGGAATCCCGACATTATGGAGTATTGATCATGGCTGAAAGAGATATGTTTGTTTTGGCTATATGTAGAAAATCAGTGTTGAAAGATTTATGTTGAAGGTGGAAGAACAAAGTGGGTTTGTTGTAGATGTATTAATTAAAGAAGCATGTTGTGAGGTTGACATGATAAGAGTGGTTGAGAAGATGACAACCTAACTAGTCCTTACTTTGGGTTTCTCCATTGGAATGAGAGATTTTCTAGGAAGTATGAATATTATGCTAGAGATGAACGTGTTGGTGAACAACGAATAAGCAACATCTATGAAGCACATGGAAAATTATGAAATTGAATTAGTACGTGTATTGTAGATTGTTGATATTTTTCTTCCGAGATCTGTACATAATTTGTGTGCAAAGAATGTATTGGAGGATGTGGATGAAGAATCTCATCTTCAAGATAAATTTTTTGTAGTGGCTATACAAATGAGGTCTAGTGAAGGAAAGGATCAGGTAATGGATCTTTTACTTGCAGAAATGGATGAGGAAAGTCTCCAAGTTTATTTGGAGGTAAGATGATTTATTGTAATGTTGGAGAAAAATCCTGAAGTTGTAGGGTCTCAGCATGTGTTTGGAATGGTGCTACATATGGATGATGAGCATGTTGTAGAAGGAATGCCTAAATATGTCATAAATGTTGTGGTTTTGGAAGGATTTCCGAAACCCAGGACTGTAATGGTTGGTTGTTTTGCAGGCACTACAATGGGATGGAAGGTTGAATGTGTGAAGAATGACGAATCCTTGAGGATTGTTTCCAAGGAATCCTTGGAGATGGAAGACACCTGCCTGATTTCCAGCATAGCAGAATATATCAAGCAAGTGGAAGCCATACTTAATGATAGGAGTTGTGAGAGGGATCATATTTTGATGGAAGTTTGTTGTCAGATTGAAGGATGTGTGGAAGAAAGGAAGGCTACGGAGGCCCTGAGAAGGTTTCCTTTGGTAATATAGTGGGCCTTGTATTATGTGCAAATGGTATCTAACATGTTCATGGTATATACGGAGGATTGTAGAAATGACGATGGAGAGGATGTTGTTCATAAGGACCTTTAGGAAGAAGAGGCAAATGTGGATCCTCATGTGAAACTGAGTGCATTTGGAAGTGACCAAAGCAGTCCGAGAAATGGGCAGAGCATGGCCCTAAATATGCAAACAGAAGTTGACTCACATGATACATTTGACAAAATTGTTGAGGAAGGTAAATCCTTTGCAATGAATATTTTTGTTGTTGAGCAGTGGAATGGAATGCTAGATTTGGGAACACATTTTATTGTGAAGTTTGGTTTTGATTTGGAGTTGGTGTACAATATTGACACCATGAGTTTTAAATACGTGCAAAATAGATGTCCTAAGGATGTTAGTATTTATGATAGTGTCAGAAGTGTTGCATTCCATGAGAAGAATGTAGAGGATGAACAACTCGTATTGTTGATCATATTACATCGAGAGGATGGGGAGGTAGTATGCACTGTTGGGTATGGATTTTTGAAGGATGTAATCCTTGTTAAGCATGAGTCCTGGCAGAGTGTAAGTCCGATTGGGTTTGTAGAGAAGTTGTGGAAAAAGAGAAAAAAATATAAAAGAACCAAAGGGGGGAATTTTCCTAAACTCTTGAGCAGGATGCTCAATGTTTTTCTTACCAAGGGTGTCTGATGTAGGATCATCCTTGGATTTGGGCCATCAGAATCACCCAAAAATATTTAGTTTGGTTAATAGTTGTAGCAGGAAATAAACAGCTACAAAAACCTGTTGCGAATCCGTTCGGTCGTGTAAAGTTTGTAGCGGCGGCGGAAAGTCTCAATTGTAGAAAGCATGTAGCGACTGTGGAAAGTCTCGGTTGTAGAAAGTCTGTAGCGACTGTGGAAAGTATCAGTTGCGGAAATTATGTAGCAGCTGTGGAAAGTCTATTCGACCATGGAAAGTCTATTTGACTGCAGAAAGTTTGTTCGACTACGAAAAGTTTGTTCGGCTGCGGAAATTTTGTTCAACTACGGAAATTCTATATATTATAGATCGCAATTACAGAACATGCAGACTACAGATTTGATCAAATATACATGTGGAGTGAGGTAGCATAATCAAGGCTGAGCATATGAGTTGGACAACGATTCATTGGTGGAATTGGTTGGAAGAGGAACGATTACAACCATCCACCTTCCCCATGGGAAATTGAAAAGACACAAAGGAAATAATAAAAAAGGGGAATTTCATAGGAGATTGGAGTTTTGGAATGCAACAAGGACGTGCAGTGTTGGCTTTACATTTGGGGACGTAGTTCAACCTGTCTCAACTTGGTTTAACAACAAACAAAGGGAGTTAATTTAGATCACTACAGAAGGTTAAATTTGGATTGGAAATTAAATTATGTTGCAAGAAAAGTATATCAAATTGTTATTTTTTGTTTGCATTATGTGTGGACTAATAAATTTAAATAAAGAAAGCATTACCCTACTGCTTTGAAAGTTTAGTTGGTTCAAATTTAGTGATTCTATTGTAACGATGAATTTTTGGTCTCCGTTGTTTATTTAAGAAAGGGTCATACTTGTGCACTTGATGGGCAATGGAAACCCATAATCCTTGTTTAAGAGAGTTCAGGCCACATGACTGCATCAGGTTCACTTTCGTTGAGTTGACCAAAGACCTAGTCACAACCCAAAAACAAAGTTTCACAAGTAACTTTTATTATTATTTATGATTTAGGTGATGTGTCCTATATGAACATAACATGACCTGCTATTTTTTATCTCTAGTTCCACTATATCTGAATCAAATTCATAGTGATTTTCTATTTCAAAATATTTTATATATATATAATTTATTTCCTTAAATCCATGGCACACTTTATGAGGAACCACCTTTTCCTTTTTTTTTTGGTCTTTCTTCATGGTATCCTTTTTCCAAGATAGATATGCCCCTCAAATGATCTTTCAATATCTCTATTCTTAGAATTTGACTCATCCTAAACTTTATTTCTATTTTTTTTAGATATTTTCAAGCTAAGAACTTGCTACCCATTGATATTATGATGCACTTTTTGAGGAGATTCCATTTGCCTTATTTTGAATAATTTGTGTTGAATTTGACATAGGAGAGGTGCACCCCACTTTGAACATGCGATTATTTTCGATTATTTTCTTTTGGTGTGATGCATGCTATATTTATTCTTTTCACTTTATCATCCGATGTTCTACTTTCAAAGACACAACTTGGCCTTTATTTGGAGCTTGGCATTATATTTATAGGAGGTGGATTTATGTTTAGAAAGGGAGATGATATTCTTGTCCCATTCTTAAAATATAAAAGTTCTATATTCACACATCAAGTATATTTGGGGCTAGGGTGCACTTACGGAGGTGTATTATGGGCATGACCTCATTTAACGTGGGCATTTTTACTCTCCTTCTCATCTGTCCTCTTTGAGAGTGTTTGCTTCATGTTACTATTCTTTATATTTTTTATTCATAGATATACTCTTTGTATGCCTCCCAAACTCAATGTAGAAGAGTAGAGGATGTAATAAGGATTATGATTGATAATGGTATGAATACTCTTTCCTTTCATCACATTCTTTTGGTTTTGAGTAAATGTGAAAAAGTGCTATCTTATTTGATGATTAAATCTTATTTCTTTATTTTGTTTTTTGTATTTGGATTTTCTAAATTAGTGGAAATAGGGAATCACTCTCACCTAATTGATTTCCTACTTTATTATCCATGGAATTCAAGGCATTGTAGTTACATATATTATTTTTTAGTCTTTAAGATTTAAGATTGTTGTTTTTGGTTCTTTTACATCTAGATATGAAATTTTTAAGATCATATTTGAATTGTTATACAACATATTTTTGCAAGTCCCAAGGCATAATTTATTATCTACGTGTAAATCTACACTATAACTTGTTGTCCAAATTTATTTCACACATATTTTAGCTCTAATTTTTATATAATAAGTAAGTTTTGTAGTTTGGAAGAAGTTTTTTTCTTGGTTTTTATTCTCTCTTTAGATTGCATAAGGATCCCACCTTAAGCTTAGCACACACTAAATCGAACTACATAACCACTATATGGGGTGGAATTTTACTATGTTTAGTTACATTTGTAATTCTCCTTGTTTCAAGCATTGACTTTTTGGCACCATCACTAGGGAGCAATTCTTCACTCTTGTAGCACCAAGATAATAAATAGTAGTGAATATTTTCTACTATATTTTTTTTTATATTCACCTAGGGACTTCACTAGGTCCAGGAACATCCAAGAGATACTCTAAGTTTAACCTACATCATGGTGTATATACATTCTTGCACACTTTACAAGAACTCTTATTAAGACAATCAAGTCTACTCTTTTAAATACAGTTGGTAAGGTTTTCAATTCTTCTAATTCAATTCCTTTAGTTTTACTTCCACATGGCTTTGCTTAATTGTGTTTCTATAGTTGGGTACCCCAATGACATCCATGATGCAATTTATCAGAATTGCTTCCCTAAATATCAATCTAACAATGAGATCCCCATTGAAAAGTATTTAGAAGTTTTCTCAATTTTCCTTTAGGATTTCAATCTTACTCATGAAGATGTCACAAATATATTCTTTGTTTATTCCTTTAAGGGAATTACCAAAAAATGGTTCATGAAATTTCAAAGTAATGTTTTTTAAACTTGGATATATCCATGACCACATTAAAGGAATATTAGGAAGATACCGAATATTCATCTTTCTTATTTACAAATCTAACCATTCTTCATAAGTGGGAGAATGAGATAGTTAGAGAATTCAATGAGAGGTTTGTGAAGGCCTTTAAGAAAATCCCTATATTAACATTGAAAGTATATTTCCTTAATAATTTGTACTAGTGTATTCAATGCATATTTTAATTTCATGCTTAGAGAAATGAATTTGATTGACTTCGCTACTGCTTATACATTGGCTTGTTCTTTAGAGAGGAATTGGATTGACTCTAGTAATAATACTTCATTTGATTTATATAGTGAAGAGAAAAAGGTTGAGAAAAAGAAAAAAAAATCTTCCTATTCAACATCTAACAAAATTGAACAACTATTTCAGCAGATGTCTTTAATCACTAATTTGCATCATCAATTCAATGAGTCATTACAAGGTATGTTTAATAGAATTGTTAAAGTTGAGAGAAATCAATATTAATTTATAGCTTCTTGTACACCTTAGGTACCTTCACAGAAGTAGTTTAATCCAAATGACATGGAATAAAAGGTATAAGTTCCTCATACTCCTCCCACTTCAAATTTTGTTGATAGTACTTCTTCGGTTTGGTGTAGACCTTGTAATATTGCACATCACAAAGATACTTGCAGGATTTTTTCACTTATAACATTGAACTATGTATAAATAGAGGATGAACCCTTAATATGGTTCACTGAAAATGTTTTCTAGATGTGAGACAAAGATAATATTTTGTCTAGTGATCATATGTAAATTTTTAACACAGTAAGAATAGTAAAAGTCAATGAAACCTCTTTATAATAAGCACATGGTAGCAAGGAAAAGAGGTATGATAAAATATGAGATTGTAAATTATTTACCACTTTTTAAGTAATCTGTATTATCTAGAGAATAAAATGAAGGCGGGAATACAAAATGGAAACACACACACAAATACATTGCAAAGATCAAAGTAGTACAATAAAACCCAAATTCTATTAATGAATGGAATCGAAAAATACTATAAACTGGAAAGCAATACAAACTAGCTAAAATGGTGGTAGCTTATCTATGAAGATAGATGTGTTAGCTATGCTCTTTCGCAAGACGACATTACAAGAGGATAGAAGTGCCTTTTAACATAAAGTGTGAAAACCTAATAGGTAAAACCATTAAAGATCCAAAACCCTAACCTAAGAGATGAGGTGGAGATAGGAATGTGGTCATTGAAGAGTCTAGTTGATACTTTAACTTCCCAAGGTCACAACATCCACATACAAACTCCACTTGGGGTGCATGATATCCCATTGGAAATATATTGAGGAGAATAAAAATCTTCTTCAAGGCTTAGGGAGGCCTTTGTCAATAGTAAGTCCCCACAGGGCCAAAACACATTGCTTAGGGCCTAAACAATGGACCAGAAGTTCAAGGCCTAAAAAAATATAGAGAAACTATCAAAATGTGGAATTGTTATAAATAAGTGGAATAGGTGGGTGAACTCCAATATCCATTTGGATCAGTCATGCCCCCTCAAGGAGAAATAGTCCCCATCACATCATTTTTCTCCATCATATGGGGAAACTTATCTTGAATATGATCGGTGAGACATTTTACTTGGTGAAGAAGGTGCCCCCTTTTACAACCTAATATAGAGGATGTTCTACTAGCAATTTCCCTTCATCTTGGTGTCCATTATCTGGTCAATTTTCTCTTGCTCAATGTAGTTGGGATTGAATTCTATAGGGCCAAGTGCTTGGCCACCTCTAAGGTGTCAAAGAGAGGTGGGAAATATGGTCAAAGCAACTCCACATTAAATATAAGGTGAAATACAAGGAAGAGCATTCTCACCCATGGCCTTGTTGATGGTGTAAGGATCATATCACATTGGGTGTATCTTTTGGAGGGGGGGTGATGTGAGTTTCCCTTTCTATAAATGCATCCATACCTTATATTTTACTTGAAATTTGTATGAAACTTGATGCTCATTATGGCACTGCTTGTACTTGGCATTGGCTTTCCATAAAATATCATGAACTTGCTATTGAACATGTTGGATCCGTTAAATAATTTTGGCTTTATGATAAAGCTCGGTTTGAGCATGGGAGGTTTCTTCCTATGTATATGCAATGGGTAGTGCTACATCAATTGGGACTAATGGTTGGAACCCTAAACACACTTGAAAATGGTTTTGGCTAATAGAGCTATGAAGGAATATTTTGAAGCTATGATGAACATAAGGAAGACCCTCATTCCATCTACATGTATGTTTGGATCTGCACATTATCACGACATGCAAAATCATCTTGTTGACTACCTCTATCTATTCATTGGTTTGGTGGTGGAAGGAAATTGATTTTGCCATGGTGCACAACAATTGATTTTTCCATCATCGATTGTAGGATGCACTGGAAATTACTTAGGAACCTACTATCTAGATCTAAAATAATGGTCCATGGGATCCCAAAATGAACCCAAACACACTTGACGAAGAGCTTTGCAATGACCTCTATTGTGATGCTCTTCTTACAAGGCATTAAAATGGCCATCTTAAAGAACCGATCAAAAACCACAAATACATAATCATTTCCATGGTTGGTTGAAGATATGTCATAGATGTAGTCCATGGAGATATAGAGTCCTAGGATTTATCTAAGGTAGGAAGATGAGTGTACAAACCCTACTTCTTGATGGTAGGTTTGGAAATGGCACATGTGGTGCATGATCTTATATACTTTATGATGTCATGTCAAAGCTTTGTCCAATAGAAATACTTTTTCAATACTGCCATTGTATTCTCCACAATGAAGTTCCTAACTACCACTCAACTATGATGCACCTCCCAAGTCACCTTCTCATGCTTGCTTGAAGGACCATTGAGGTGGCCAATAGGACATAAAAGTTCACCATAGAGATGAAAATATGAGATTGGTTTTCTTGTGTGCAGTGTCTAATAAGTAACAACAAATTTGGGGTCACTGCCATACAACTTGTAACACTCAGAGGTATCATGTACATAATCATTGAGAATGATAGTGAGTGCTACAATGGGAGGCAAACTGAGGTGATCAATAATACAATTTGATCTACCATTCTTGTACTTGAAGTTCAAGTGGAATTATTGCAGGTATGTGGACCACTTCTAATGGCATTCATTTTGTAACTTTCCCTACATCTCCATGAAATATAGGGGCTTGTGGTCATTGTGGATGATCATCTACTTCCCTAGGATGTAATGTTTTCATTGGAAACAATCCTGCACAATGGAGAAAATTTCCTTGTCATAGGTAGGGTACCTGTGAACCACCACATTAGAGAGTTTTATGATATGACACTAGAGGTCCATACTAAGTGAGGACTGCACAAACAACATAATTATAATCATTTTTCTTTATGTTGAAGGGTTGTTGCAGGTCTGATAGGGCGGGAATTAGTGCTAAACAAAGGTAATGTTTTAGATCCTTGAATGCTTTCTATTTTTATTTGGACCAAATGGACTTGTCTTTGGCCCTACCCTTGGTCACTTGGCTTAGGGGCCAAGTGATATGAGAGAACCCCAACATGAACGTACAATAGAAGTTGGCGGGGCTCAAGAAATTGTGGATCTCTATGAGAGTTATTGGGGTTTCCCAATGATGAATGACTTGGATTTGGGTTGGATCCATAGGTACACATTGCTCATCCCTAATGTATCCTAGCTATTGAATTTTCTACATGCCAAATGACCATTTCTCCAGATTGGCATATAACTAGTGTTTTTGCAAGGTGCTCAAGATATATTGAATGTGTTGCAAATATTCTGCCCAAGTTTTATTGAAGATGAGGATATCATCCAAATATACAACCAAAAAAATTTGTTAATGGCAATATCATCCATCATCTGCATGAACATTGTGGGAATGTTAGTTAATCCAAAAAGGCATGAGCAACTACTTGGAAATGACTTATTTAGACTTGAAGGATGTATTCCATACATTAATTTGCTCAATATGTAATTGGTGATATCCTAACTTAAGATCAATCTTATTCAAAAACTTGACACCATTAATATTATTGAAAAGATCGCCAATTCAAGGGATTGGATATCATTTTCTTACTATGATTTTTCTCATATATTTGTAATCAACATATAGTGTCCATTTTTCATCCTTCTTTTTCACCAATACAAGTGGGATCCCTCAAGGTGAGGAGCTTGGTCAAATGTGATCCTTTCTGATGAGCCCCTAAATCTAATGTTTGATTTCTTCATTCTTGAGAAGAGAACATCTCTACACGGGCCGTTAGGAAGAGGAGCTCCAAGTGTCAAATCAATTGAATGTTAGACCTAGTAGTCTAGGGGAACCTTTGCAACCAAAGAAGAGATATCATTGTATTCTTCCACTATCTTGTCCACCTGCTTTTGTTATGTAGAGGGATCTTGGTTAGAGGTTGTGGCAGTTGTAGTGATCTTCAGTTCACCATATGACCAAATCATGGAGAGGAAAAAAATTATGGTCTAAGAGATCACCTTCCTGCATTATTTAGTTGACATTGAAGAAATTATGGTAGTTGGAACTACCTTTGGTATATTGTAGAGTTGATCTCCCAAAGTAACAATGATGTTATAGGGTCTAGAATCATAAACAACATGGCATTTTCACATATAGGGTTGTCCTAATTTTTTTTTTAAAACTTGAAGTGGGGAAACATCACATAATACCTCATCTCTATAGGGTTAGATGTCATAGGGTAGGAAACATTAATAGCTAACGTGGATATCTCGTCCCTAGCTCGAGTAACCAATGGTGTACATCTAGGTATGAAATGTTGTAGTAACTACAATATCCTTATGACCTTGGAAAATATTAGGTTCTTCTGGCTACCCCTATCAACAATGAAATGTATCAAACCCCCCTTTTCCAACATCCATGAATGAAATACGCTCTCACCTTCCTCTTGCTCCTCTGGCTTTCCTACTTGGATATTTGTAGTCATGATGCTAGCACTAGGTTTTGTGTCAATGATCCACTTTCCCTTATCAATTTTTAATTAAGATTCCAAGCTAGGTTTTTACTCTAAGGATTTCATCTTGACTAGAAATGGCTACTTCATGCAGCATTCATCAATCTTGTGTTAAGGGATTTTGTGGAATCACACCACTTTCCAATATCCTTCTTCGACTTCTTGTTACCCTTCTTTTCCCATGGCTTGGAATGGTTGTCTTGCTATTGACTATCCTTACACTATGATTTTTTTTAATGAGTTGTGGCCACTTTTACCATGCTTTTGGTGTAGTTGATTTGCAAACCCAAAATCCTTCTTATTCTTTTGCTTGAACTTTTGATCAATTTTAACAACATATTTAAGGCAAATCCTGGTGAGGAGATGTGATGCAGGATGGAGATGAAAAAATCCAATCCAACCCGCTAACCAAGAAATATTGTGGTTCCCCACAATTTGAACCACTAAACCTAGTTGACAACCAGTTGGGTTCTCCTCAGTTGCAGTCCTCACCTTCAAAATGAGATTTTCGCAACGTTCTGACAGTCGAAATTAGATTTTCGCAACAACCTTGCAGAAATTTCTCCTTTCCGCAACCTCGATGTCCTTCCGCAATGTTCTTTCTGTAGTCACCTCCCCGCAACAGTCCTCCCGCAAAAATTCCTTTCTGCAGCTTACGGATTGCGGGTGCGCTTATCGCGGCTCCTCGAAAAGGTTTCCGCAAAACTCTTCTACAACGAGACTTCCACAACAATCGTCATTAACCCCCGAACTTCTTCCTTCTGTGAAACACCGTGTCAATTGTCAATCTCTTGTGTATTTGATCTCGTCCGTTGATCTATGATCGATGCAGAACACTTCACTTTGGCTTGCGGAAATGTTAACTCTCGCGCACGTTCGCTCTGTGGGTCCTTTTCCCACTGTCGATTTCCCTTTTGGATCTGATCCGAGTCGTCCAACTTCTGTTAGTTGAATTGACTGTGACTCTACAATTTTATCATTGATTGATCAGGGCATCGGTCGATTTAGCTCGACCTTCATCCGGGTCTTATGTGAAACTAAATACAACCAGATATTATCTTTGCTACTTAGTGATGATCGGTTTGCGAAGGACTAGGGTGTATCTAACTGCACATGCAAGCATGAAGACAAAGATTAATTCACACAGACATTAGGCTAACACTTGGACACAACTCTACCTGACAAAATCTAGGTTCATCTCTTATTCAAATGCACAGTAACACCATTGAACACATAGGACTTTCTAACTTCATTAATCGATAGCAAAAATTCTATACAGTCATATTTCCCTCTGGTATTCAATAAAGTATCCCAACGAAGTTCCTTCATGATGAGCTCTCTCTTGCGTCGACCCCCTCTGCTGAGTCCCAATATCCCCCTATTTCACCAATTAGTCCCCAAAACCAAATGGTTGAAAAACAAAACAAACTGACTAACAAACTCTCCCCCATCACTGAAGGAGTCACTATTATTCAACAACAAACTAGCTAACTGGCTTGATCTCCATGCAAGGAGTATCAACTTGCCACTATGTCCTACCTTCTCAAAAACTTACAACACACTGGTCGGTTAGATATTTTCAAATATTAAAATACTTAGAAAACAAATTATCTTCCCACTTCAGGACAGCTTGTCCTCTTTCTAGCCACAACATGTGAACACACAATCACATTGTTGGCTTAGCATCGATGCTCCTGCATCAGACTCCCAAGGTTAAAATGGCTGAACCCCTGTTCAGTAAGTCAACTATTGAGAAACCCTCTGTCTCCAATTCTTTGGCACTCATCCATGTAGAATCTTCTATAGGATGTCCTTTCCATTTGATCAAGTATTCCAAGTAGTCTCTCTGTTTGGTACTCTTTGCCACTCTAGTATCCAAGATAGACTCAACTTCTGATGTTTGGGCTACAGGCATCTACTTCAGCCACTGAAGATCTTCCATAGGATCTCTGTCTTTTGTCATTTGTCCTATATCATCAGCTACATAAGTATATAGGTCTGCAACATTAAAAATAGGTGAAATACCAATTCCTGTTAGCATTTCCATCTTATAGGAATTTGCCAAAAATTTCCTGAGTATTCTACAAGGCCTAATCTTTTTCATTTTCAGCTTGTTATACTCTCCTCTTGGAAACCTTTATTTCTTCAGATGTGCTAAAACCAAATCTCCTACCTCATAGTTTTTCTCTCTTCTCTTGGAATCTGCTTTGGTTTTGTAACTATTGTTACTTTGCTGCAACCTTGCTTTAACTTGTTCTTGTAGTTCACTAATCCTTGTTGCAAACTCTTCTCCATCTGCACTTCTATTTTCCAGTTGACCCAAATCATGAAGTTCACACAATCCTCTTGGATGCATACCATACAGAATTTGGAATGGACTCATTCTTGTACTTCGGTTTGGTGAGTCATTATACGCAAACTTAGCTTGAGCTAGCACTTTGTCCCATTGCTTTGGATTTTCTCCAATTAGACTCCTCAACATGTTACCTAGACTTATGTTTACTACCTCAGTCTAGCCATCAGATTGTGGATGATATGTTGAACTGAAGTTCAACTTGGTACCCAATTTCTTCTACAAGGTCCTCTAGAAATGACTTGTGAACTTCACATCTCTGTCAGATACAATGCTCCTAGGTAAACCATGTAGCTTCACAACTTCATTGAAAAATAAGTTAGCAATTTGTGTGGCATTGCTTGTCTTATAACATGGAATTAAATGTGACATCTTAGTAAATATATCCATGACCACAAAAATAGAATCATTTCCCTTCTGAGTTTTTGGTAAACCCAAAATGAAATTCATACTCACAGAATCCCAAGGCCTAGTTGGAATAGGCAATGGTGTGTACAAGCTTGTGTTTTGACTTCTTCCCCTGGCATGCTGACAGACCCTACATCTGCTCACAAACTTCTCAACCTCAGACCTCATCCTCAACCAAAAATAGAAATGGCTCAACTGTCCAAAGGTTTTATCACTTCCAAAGTGACCTGCCATCCCTCCATTATGTTTCTCCTATATCAAATTCTCTCTCATGGAACATTTGGGAATGCAAATTTTACTATTTTTAAAAAGTGACCCATCTTGCAACGCATACTCCAACCATGGCTCTCTTTCCACTTCCACAGGATTTATACAATCCTTGTATGCATTCTGAAAATCAATGTCAGTCTCATACAAGCCTCTCATGTGTTCAATCCTAAGACTTGGATCTGGTTTGCTTGCACAATCAATTGTCTCCTACTTAAAGCATCAACTACTTGATTTGATTGCCCACTTACGTGCTTAAACACAAAGGTAAAGCTTTGCAAGAACTCAACCCATTTGATATGATTTTGATTCAATTTAGGTTGCTGCATGATGTATTGCAATGCATGATTATCAGAAAACAAAACAAACTCCCTAGGTATCAAATAATGTCTCCACTGCTTTAGTTCTTGGACAATAACATAAAATTCATTGTCATAAGATGAGTATTTATGCTTTGAATCATTGAACTTCTCACTGAAATATGCTATAGGTCTATCTTCCTGACTGAGTACAGCCCCAATTGCTACTCCATTGGCATTACATTTCACTTGGAAAGGGTGTCTGAAATTTGGTAACTTCAACACTGGTTGCTCAGTGATCTTTTTCTTCAAAATCTGAAAGCTACTTTCAACCTCTGTTGTCCATTTAAATGGTTGTTTGTCCTTCCTAATTGTTTCAATGATTGATGAACAAATACCACTAAAATTCTTTATGAAATTTCTATAAGAACTTGCCAATCCATGGAAACTTCTTACCTCAAAAATGTTCCGAGGTGAAGGCTAATCAATGATTGCTTGCACTTTTTCCAGATCCATCTTCAACCCATCTCTTGAGATAACAAAGCCCAAATTCACTAGTTTTGATTTCATAAATGTACACTTCTTCACATTCACTAACAAATTTTCCTTTCGCAATTTCTCCAAGACACATCTTAGATGCTCCAGGGGTTCGCTTTCTGTTTGACTGAAAATCAGAATATCATCAAGGTAAACTATTACAAACTTACTTATGAAATCTCTCAAGACTTCATTCATTAATATCATGAAAGTGCTTGGCACATTGGACAGTCCGAATGGAATAACTAGCCATTCATACAACCCATCATTTGTCTTAAAGGATGTCTTCCAATCATCTCCTTCTCGAATTATGATCTGATGGTATCCACTCTTCAGATCTAATTTTGAAAAGCATGTTTCCCCACTCAGGCAATCCATCATGTCATCCATCCTGGGTAATGGAAACCTGTATCTGATGGTAATCTTGTTGATAGCCCTGGAGTCAGTGCACATCCTCCATTCACCATCCTTCTTTGGGGTGAGTACTGTTGGTACTGAGCATGGACTCAGAATTTTTTGAACCAGTCCCTTGTCTAACAATCCTTGTACTTTCCTCCTAACTTCTTCATTCTCTTGAGGCATCAACTTGTATGCTGGCTTATTTGGTAAACTTACTCCAGGAATAAAATCAATATGGTGACTTATATACCTCTTTGGTGGTAACTCATTGGGTAAATAATCTACCACAATGTCACTAAACTCACCTAGCATCTCCTGAATCTCCTCAGAAAGATCTGTAATGTTGGTCTTTGTTACTACCACTCTAGGTTTACATACCACATCATAATTGAGTTCTTCCTCATCAATTTGTTGTAAATACTCTTTCCCTGTCAACATTAGGATCTTAGATGCTTGCTGCTCTATCGTACTCTCTCCTTACAAAGGAAGAAGAACATGTTTTATCCCATCTTTCTCAAAACTATGACAATTTCTCCTACCATCATGTATCATCTTTTTGTCAAACTGCCATGGTCTCCCTAGAAGAATATGGAAAACATCCATGGGAATAACATCACCTGCAATTTTGTCTTTATATGTGCCTATTTGCAAATCAACTTCACATTGTTCACTCACTAGTACTTGATGTCCTTTATGCAGCCAGGATACCTTATATGGAACAGGGTGTTTGGTCTTTCTCAGACTGAGCTTTTCCACCATCTCCATGGAAACAAGATTGTCTGTGCTCCCACTGTCAATCACCATCTTGTAGCATTTCCCTTTGACTTTACACATGGTTCTGAATAAAGCCTTCCTCTAAGCAGGTTCCACTTTCTCCTTCTTAGGTTTCAATAAGACCTTGTTCATCATCAAAGACTCTCTTGTCTCTGGCAAATTTTTAGCCACTGCCATCTGCTCTTGTTGTTGCTCGTTCTGAGCTATATATGCTCCTCTCTGTCCTATGTCTTCCTTCTCAGGACATTCAAAGGATATGTGTCCCAATTTGTTACATTAGTAACATCTATAGACAGTTTCTATGCCTCTCCCTCTACCTCTACCTCCTTGGTAAGGTCTTCTCCCTCTTGAGTCACCTCCTCTAACTTGATGTTCCTATTGGTTTGAGTTTTTGGACCCTCCTCTTTGGGCTGCAAACCTTCCTCTTCCAGTTGTTTTCCCCCTTCCTTGGGTCGAACTTATTCCCCTATTGAAGCTTTGCTTCCTCAATAAATTTTCTTCTACTCTCAAGGCACATTGGCACGCCTCTTCCATTGTTCTCGGTGATAGCATGCTGATCTCATCCTGAATTTCCATCCTTAAACCATTGACATATCTAGCAGTATTCTCTGTTGATTCTTCCACATAACTTGTACTTAGGTTCACTTTGTAGAACTCTTCAGTATATTCTCTTACAGTCAATAATATTTTCCTAAGGTTTTGATTTGTCTATACAAAGTCAGCTGGTAATCCTTGGGGAAGAATTTGGCTCTCATCTTAACCACCATCCTATCCCAGCTCTTTATCAATGGCTTGTTCTTTCGTCTTCTTTCAACCTGCACACTATCCCACCATAAGAATGCATGCCCCTTCAACCTTGTCATTGCCAATATGACCATCTTGTTCTCCTCAACTTCATCATACTCAAAGTATTTGTCTAACTCGCTGATCTAGTCAATGAGATGTTCAGTAGTGAGACTTCCTTCATAGGTAGGAAACTCAGGTTTTGGTCTCGAAGTTGCTCCAAGAATTGACCAAAAGCATCTTAGCTCAGTTGTCTCTCGCATAGGTGCTGCTTCTTCTCCTTGTTCCTCTTCTTCATGCTCACTCACATCCCCTGCTTTTGGGTCTCTTCGTCTGCCCAACTCCATAGCTTCCATACATGCCCAAAGTTCTCTCATTTCCTCCACGACCTCTGCATTCGTTGTTGGTTGTCCTCTACCATGAGCTCTTTCTCTTCCTATACGTACAACCATGCCTTTCTTCTGCTATGCTGCACAAAGCCTGCTCTGACACCAAAAATGATGCAGGCTGGAGATGACAAAATCCAATCCAACCCGCTTCCCAGGAAATATTGTGGTTCCCCACAAATCAATCCACTAAACCTAGTTGACAACCAGCTGGGTTCTCCTTAGTTGCAGTCCTCACCTTCAAAATGAGCTTTCCGCAATGTTTTGATAGTCCAAATTAACTTTCCGCAACAACCTTGTAGAAATGCCTCCTTTCCACAACCTCGACGTCCTTCCGCAATGTTCTTTCCGCAGTCGCCGGTAACATACCCACCTGCGAACCCAATTCGAGGAAGGGAACATGATACCAATTTGTGGGGATTTTACATAGGACTCAGCCCATACATTAGATTCATACAAATAAAATCAATAGTGTGCAGATGCAAGTTAAGCAAATACGCATAGTGGAGTAAAGCATCATCCACACACATTTCATACTCATCTAGCATATCAAATTGATCGTCAAATTAATCATTGCAGAAGTAAATACACGCAGAGAATACTTATCTTCATTGTGCAATTATCCCAAGCAACTAGCTATGTCGCTGCAATGTTCCACCCAACCATAGGCCAGTTGTGTTCATCAATTCTCTCAACACAACTGCCACTCCTAAGCTGGGTATGATTCTTACAAGGAAAAGGGGACATTCAAGCTCATACACAGCCAATTAATCATTTCAACTGAGCCAAGCCAGTCCATAGCTGGGTTTATCAGGATACATTTGAACCTTAGATGCTTGCACTCAAGCTCCAGCCAAAACAATGGATTTACCAATAGGATGGCCATGGGTTTTCCCCAAATCGTTTTCATCCAAAAACGGATTGTGGGATGGGGAAAAAAATTCACAGGGAGGAAAACGATTTCTCCCCAATTATCTAAGCATTTAACAACCAAAACAGTCTCTATGGAACTCCAATTCGATTCCCCTTCTTCCCCACTGGCGTAAAACACAAAAACGCCCTTCTCCCAGCTGAGAATGAAGGAAAACACAGAAAAACATGGCTGGAAAATGCCCAGTTAGCTCCAAATTCGTGAGGGAGGAAAACTGGTTGATGGTTAATGGTTTAGGGAGCAATTCATGGCTCTTTTCTTGCCAAGGAATACAAACCACGAATTTCCATGAAGGGTGGCTTGCCCATACCCGAATTTGGACAGCCATACCTCTCCATTCCCCAAGGCATTAACTACCTCAACCAACTCTTGGGAGAGTAAATGATTGGGTACAAAAGTCAACATGGGTAGTTGGGATTTTATGGGTTCTCTCATTGACACTTGGATTGACTTGATTGGCTCAAGGGTTTGAATGTTTTCCCTCCCAATTCCTTATAAAATCATGCCCCCATCTCTTGTTGCATTGCATAGCTAGTTGTGGGTATTTTATTAAAATACATATTTACATGATATTCGAAATTCTATTGTGTCTGGCTAGCACGTAAACCATATGCATCAATAAATAAATGGCGGGGCCTTGGCATTGAGCTCCTCACCACAATTTTACAACAAAATTACATCATTTACATTTTTAATATAATGGGGTCAAACTAGAGACGTTACATTTCCCTCCCCCTTGGAATAACACCTTCCTCAGTGTTCCAATACTTAGGAATAAATACCCACTTTACACATATCCAATATTTCACAAAATGTGGTAGGTTTGTGCTGCGTTCATCTCTTCACTTTGAACTTTCAGGATCAAGTCCTTTAGCTTCCACAAGCTGCTTCTGCTGCCTTTGATCTTCCATCTCTGCAGGTGGGCATTGTTCCACAACAATTCCTTCCCTTTATTACCCTTCCAGCTGACCCACAAGTCTGGAATTTCATGGATGCCATCTTTCTTGTTGTCCTAACAACTATTTGAGGAGGATTTTCAGCCAAAGCAAATATATTTTGGTCGCCATGATTAATATGCACAGCTGGCTCTCATTTTCTCACTAGCAAGACTTGGCTAGTAGCAGCTGTAGAAAATGGATTTCAATTTCTCACCTGTGAGACTCACCATGGCAATTCCTGTTAGGACAAGCATAACACAATACTAAAATTAGTCAATTATTTTCCCAATTGACATGGAGAGTCCATTTTTCACTAATGGGACTTCCACATTTTTCATGCTTTCCCAACATACACATGAACTCATTCATGTTCATCTTTCACAGGAAATTAACTATTTCAGCATCCACAATTTATTGCAAGCAATAAACACAATCAAATTCCAGTCACAACATGCATTCAACAATCCCCTATTTTTGAAATGCATCAATCAAAAAGGAAAGAGAAGAGTAAGAGTTTCCCCCTCTTAGTCTTCATGTTCCAATCCGGAGCTACACCACCATGGTGGTTTCATGCTCCTTAGCCTCTTTCATTTCAAGGTGAATGCTTGACTTCCCTTCTTGGCTATGACACTTAGTGTCTAAGGTCTATCTAAGGATTTTCAACTAGGGAATCCTTCCCCATTGTTGCCTACAGAACCTTTGGCTGCTAATACCCACACATGTCCACTAGAAACATCTTCCATTACTGCTCACACTGAGCTCTTTCAGACGATCACATGTCCATATGCATCCCTATGATGCCTTCATAGTCCTTACTTCCAACAATACCTACACTCAAACATTGAATCAATTCACATGTTCAATTTATACTCATAGATTTCTAAACAAGAGTTTAAGAAGTCATAAACAATTCATATACACATGTATATTCATAAGTAAGAAGCTGCAAGATAACCAAATACTTATCTATATTGGATGTCTTCACTTTATTCCATAGGATCCTTCTTTGCTTTACAAGCATTGGATTTCCTGTGGATACAATAACGAATGTTGGGCTAGCATGCAGGCTACTCCACAATCATTCAAATGTCAATGCCAGGCCAGCACGTCGACTGGGTTTTATCAATTAATTAAGGAGTGTTTGGCCAGCACGTCGGCTGCTCCACAACATCAAGTGGTTAATTCCCAACCAGTGACTCTTTGGACTTACCAAGAATTTTATAGCACCCGACCAATTACTCTCTGGTTCTACCAAGAATTTTATAGCATCCAACCAGTTACTCTCTGGATTCATCAAGAATTTTATAGTGCTCGACCAATTACTCTCTGGTTCTACCAAGAATTTTATAGCATCCAACCAGTTACTCTCTAGATTCATCAAGAATTTTTAGCGCCTGACCAGTTACTCTCTGGTTCTACTAAGAATTTTATAGTCCCAACCAGTTACTCTCTGGATTTACCAAGCATTGTTGGTTCTTTCAGGGTCCTTGCTTTACTGTAATGACCAGGTTTCTATGAAAGGAACAATAGTGTATCAGCTTAGCTGTTAGAAGACTTATACTGAAATATTCGTTATTCCAAACAAGAAATAAATGAAAATGAATACTTATCTATATTTTGCATTTCCTCGCTACTCCACAGGTTTCCTTCTCTTCTTTACGAGCCTTGAATCACCTGTGGGGTGGATGCTTGGCCAGCACACATGCTGCTCCACAACATCATCCGAATAGGCAATGCCAAACCAGTACGCCGACTTGGTTTATCAAGCATCCCAAAAATCAGTATGCTAAGCTAGTACGCCGACTAGGTTTATCAAGCATTTCAAAAATAAGTATGCTAAGCCAATACGTCGATTGGGTTTATCAAGCATACAACAAACATTTCCAAGCCAGATCTCCGACTGGGTTTATCAGGAAATAACACCCTTCACCAATACCTCCACAACATCCAAATAACCAATGCCAAGCTAGTATGTCGACTGGGTTTATCAGGCATTCAATAGTTCTTCATCCACATAAGGATGGCACTCCTTCTTCTGTCCAAACCAGTGGTTCCCTTTAGGAACTCTAGAGGCGACTTTCTTGAATACAAGTTATCATGGCCCCACAATACCCACTCACACTACACAAGGTTGATACCCCTTTTCTGCCACATAGCTCCTCAGACCTATCCATCCCTTCTAGTGTCTTTTAGTGTGAGCGTAGAAAGGTTACCACTGCCCATATAGTCCTCTTGAGCACCATTTCTTCAGTTTTCCTCTGAACGTGCAACATCGAATTGCACCTGTGTAAGCTGATAGCACAAGAAGGATAAGTAGGCTCATCAATATTGCTGCTCAAAAATTGTAATCACATCCCATAACATTCACTATCAAGTATTGAAACACCAGGAATGCGTCCATTCCCTTAGGGTGTAGTCAATATTGACAACCCTAACATAACCCAGCACCCGAAAGGTATGCATCCCTTTCTGATGGGAGTCATGTAGGCCCTAATCATACTCAAGCAGTATGGAATAATAATGAAATAATAAAACATGCTCTGCATATTAAATCTAATAACCAGACATGTATATTCTTAGTTAGGGTCACAAAGTACTCATCCATTTTACAGATGTATCTTTTCTTTATTTGCGAAGAATGGGGGCTCCCTTCTCTGAATCAACAGTTCTTCGGTTTGCCACCCTAATCTTTTCATGTTCCATAACCCAAACATGCCTTCTTGGAATAATTTTACTGTCTCACTCGCATGGTTTACCAACATGCAGTTCAGCTGAGACTTATCAAAGTTTACTATGGCATTTCACCCGAAACCCATTTCCAAAGCATGGGGTCCTCTCCATGGAGTTTGGCTTCTGCAAGCCATCACACATGGTCTTCTTGCAATGTGTCTTCCTGGCACACTTATCACATATCCAAACGGTTAGCAACATTCAACAATAAACTTCAAATCTGATTGTTCATAACCAATCAATGGCATTAATAATTAAATTCAAACATGAATTTACAACTTTGTTTCCTACAAAAATTGATTTGCTTAGCAATGAGGCTATCCTCATATTGTTTGGCCCTCGTAAGTGGTATCACTCTGTCCATTATGGTTTCACCCTTGCTAACATACATGAACATCCACCTACAACATGTCCTCATGACACAATTTTATGTAAGACAAACAATCATTAGCAATTATTAGCAAAATTTCAAATCTGAAATTCACAAATCTGTTCCCTATAGAGATTAGATTGCAACCATGAGATTATTCTCATAAATTTAAATCAGAGACTCTTTTAGAGAACCTTAACGAGTGTAGCAACTAAATGGTACATCGAATTGTCGGCTGCAACATACGATAACTTTTGGGATTTAGCGACAATATTTTTGAATCACTTCCAGATTCCCATCCGGTATTGATGCTGGCACGGACCTTCTCTTTGTATTTAGAAAGAACAAATCCACTCACCTTTCTGATCACATTCAAGAGTAGTGAAGAATGAAGCAACTCATCAAGGATGATATTTCCCCAGAGTTTCTTTTGGAGTAGTATTTGAAATCATTGCTCCCTTACGTCTCTAAAGATGTTTCAACTTCTGGGGTAACATCTGAAGAGGAAGCCATCATAAGGACCCAGCAGCTCGACCTATTCTATGCTCAATCTGGGATCCTTTACGAGATCATACCTGACGCACCGAGGTCTAATATAGATATTGGTAAGCCCAAACATGGACCTCATGCCGATGGAATTGTTGGTTCGTCCGACTCATCCATGCTGGAGGCTTTAACGAAACAAATGCATGCACTTTCTGTGAATCAATCAACGACGGAAGCAAATAAAGTTGCAACCTCCCCTTCACAAACTGAATCTATACAAAGTGTGCAGACAAACCAAAAGGGTCCTCGGCAACCCAAGAAGAAGGGTAAGAAAGGGGAGGGAAACCATCAAAATCCAAAAAACACTGAAAATGACGAGGAGGGAAAGAGAGACAAAAAGAAGGTAAAGTTTCCTTGCAATATTTGTAAGGATGACCACCTTACTCACAAATGCCCTCTTATCAAAGAATCCCAGAAGCTTTTGTGTGAAAATAAACCGGTTGTCTTGAAGGATCCATTTCCAAAAGGAAAAGGCCCAACTTCTGGAAGCTCTAATACTAGCGGCACTCATCATGCCACATCAGTTGATCAATCATATATAAACATGGTTAACTCACACACCTTGTTGCAAATGAGAGCTAGTAATTATAACCCAGAAATGCAGCAAAAAGATAAGGAGGTTCATGAATCATCTGTTCCTCTCCACATTGAGAGGCCAACATATCCTTTGCCAAAGATACCAAAGGGTGTCTACAAACGGGTTGTGCACAACCCTTATGCGTGGGATTCTCCCAACTACTCAGTTGTGGAGGACCTAGCCAAAATGCCATGTGCTATGTACGCACTAGAAGTCTTGGAAAGCTGCCCTTTCGCAGCGGAATGCACTTCTAGCGGGAATAGGTAGTATGGACTCATCACGTATGCTAGCTAGGTTTGATATGTCCAATATCAAACCCCGATTTACCTATCACGTTGCCTCCAGATTTGAGTATCCATGGTTCGAAGACTATTGGAGGAACAATCATAGATGAAGGCGTGTCGACATGCGTAATGTATATATCCTATTAGAAATCCTTGGGTTCTCCTGCGTTAGCCCCTTCAATTACACTACTTACCGCGTTTGAAGAAAATTCTTTCCGTCCGCATGGAGTCTTACCAGCATTCGAGATTCAACTTGCCGGTAAGGTAGTGTCTGTGGAGGTAGAAGTTGTAGATGCTTCTCTCGACTACAACTTGTTGTTGGGAAGAAGTTGGACGTATGCAATGCAATATATCCCATCATTCATTTTCTGAGTACTGGTGTTCCCTCATGAAGGTAATATCGTTACAGTTGATCAACTATCCTTCATTCGGAAGAACAACACAACTTCATCGGATTCTAATCAGAGTATTTTTTAAGGATTCAAATAGTATACTTAAGTGTAGTATTCTAGGCGATTATTTTGGATTGGAAAAAACATATATATAGATAGGTAGGCGAATAGTAAATATGAAACATACAATTTACATGTGAAACTTGTAAATTTTGGCGAATATTATGATAAAAAAACATTTTCTATGTAACTATAGGCGATATTAGAGACTAAAAATGACCAAATAGCGAATTTATTTTTTGAAAAAAAGCCCAAAAAATAGTCAATTGGCGAAATTTCGCCCCTAAGAATTTCCCTGATTCTAATATCCCTTTGATTGATCAAGCTCGACTGCCCAATGAGAGCTTGGGAGTAGGTATGTATTCATCGTTGATGGGCACATTTGACCTACCTGCTCCTATATATTACATTGGTTCTATGGGTACTAGCAATACATCATCTCAGGAAGTTTTTACGGTTAGTAAAACGACTAATCCGTGGATACTTCCAACTCAAAAGGAACCACACATGCCCCTACCCATTGCAGAAGTGGCATACCAAGCATCACAAAATGATACAATGGATGACATCTTGACTCCATCAGTCTCAGCTGAGTCATATTTTGATTATGCACCTGTATGGTTAGTAGACTCCACCCATTCTTTTGACTGTTTGGATACTATTTTTCCTTCCGACGAGGCTATCCTGGAAGCCACTATTGGTCTGGATCATCCTTGGGAACACCTGCATCACAGATATTACTTTCTTCCAGATATAGACAGGATTGAGAATGGTGAGTTTTCAATGAGACCCAGTGGGAATATTGATTTGTCCATTGCTCCTTCTACTAAACAGACGATTTTTGCAGAAGGCAATATGGCAAACATTTTAAAGACTACAACTATTGATATTTACACCAAACCGAATGTTGTGGAAAACATCTTTATTGGAGCAAACTATTCTCCACAGGAGATCACTTTGTATACCAATATATTTAAAGAATTCCACGACGTTTTTGCCTGTATTACGAGGATATGCCAAGCATCGACCCTACCATTTTGGAACACATTATCACAACTTATCCCAATGTGAAACTTGTATGATAGAAACTTTGTTTAGTCAATCCTAGGAAATCTATGACCATCAAGGATGAAGTCGAGAAGCTCCGCAAGATTGGTTTCATCTATCTGATCGACATGATAGAATGGGTCTCTAACCCAATCTTGGTTGAAAAAAATCAAGGGACCATATGTGTCTATACAGATTTCAGGGAGATTAAAAATTCCTATCCAAAGGACAACTATCCCACACTATTCATTGATCAGATCATTGATGCATGTGCAGGCCATGAAATTTTCTCTTTCATGGACAGTTTTTCGGGATACAATCAAATACAAATCAAACCCGAAGACCAACATAAAATGAATTTCATTTGTCCTTGGGGTATCTTCTCTTATCAGAAGATGCCATTCAGATTGACAAATGCTGGAGCTACTTTCTAACGATCCATGAACTTCGCTTTCCACGATATCAAGAATGTAGTCGAACCTTATCTGGATGATCTCCCCATGCAATCTCGTAAGAGACAAGATCATCCTAATAATTTAAAACCCATTTTTGAATGATGCAGATATTACAAGGTACGGTTAAATCCTAATAAGTGTGTATTCTGCATAGAGTCTGGACATCTACTAGGTTTCATTGTGTCCATTCGTGGCATTATGGTCGACCCATTGAAAGTCGAGGTGATTGTCAATTGACTCCTCGTACCGTTAGACAAATTCAGAGCCTGAAGGGCATTTTTAACTTTCTACAATGGTTTATCATGAATTATGCCAAGATCACCAAAGGATACATGCGATTGCTGAAGCAAGATACCCATTTTGTATGGGATGAGGTTGCACAAACCTCATTTGATGCTTTGAAAAAAACACTATTATTAGCCCCTTTGTTGAGCCCGCCAGATTATACTAAGGACTTCCTTTTATATCTAGTAGCATCGGTTTCCATGATCGGTATAGTTCTAGTTCAGGAGGATGACAAGCTCCATGAGCATGTCATTTATTATCTCTCTCGCGCATTGGTAACTCCAGAACTTAAGTATTCTCACATCGAGAAGTTGGCATTAGCCGTTGTCTATGTTGTTCAGATATTATGTCATTACATTTTGTTGTGGACCACCACATTTATAGCAGATGTCAATCCTTTTCAATATGTATTAACCCGATGTATCATCGGAGGGAAGTTTAATAAGTGGATTGTCATTTTGCAATAATTTGACCTAACATTTCAATCTACTAAGTCAAATAAATCTTTGGTGTTCACCGAGCTTATATCAGAGTTCACTAGTGATGTAATTAGCAATGAGGATGATTCGTCATTACCCGATGAACACATTTTTATCATCGCGATCTTTGACCCATGGTATGGAGACATTTTAATATATCTCCAGACTTTGAAGTGTCCACCCACTTTCTCCAGAGATGAGCGACAAAAGATTAGATCTCATGCTAAGAACTACCTTATCATTTCTAACACACTCTATAGACGTGGGGTAGATTCCATATTATGTCATTGCTTGACTTTGGAGGAAGCTGAATCAATATTGAATGATTCCCATAGTGGAGCCTATGGGGGTCATCTTTCTAGGTTGGAAACAACCCAGAAAATACTAGGTGCTAGGTATTTTTGGCCCACTATCTTTAAAGATTGCATGGAAGCCGTGAAACACTGCCATCCATGTCATTTTTTCACCAAGAAAATGTGAGCACACCCAACTCCTATTCACCCTATGATCACAGTAGGTCCCTTCACTAAGTGGGGGATTGACTTCATGACTTGTAATCCAATGTCAGCTGGAGGACATCACCATATCATTGTTGCTGTCGACTACTTTACGAAGTGGGCCGAGGAAATTCCTACTGTGAAGGAATATGGAGAAACTGTAGCTTACTTCGTGTTCAATCAGATAATCGCCATGTTTGGTATACTTAAGGAGATTGTCACTAACAACGGTAGACATTTCCATAACTACATGATGACCGATTTATACACCATGCTAGGTTTTCGACAAGAACACTTGTCCTCATTTTATCCACAGGAGAATGGGCAAGTTGAAGTGGTCAACAAGACTTTGAAGACTATTCTTCAATGCACCGTTAATGCTAGTAGATTAGACTGACACATCATGTTGTATCTGGCTCTTTGGGCATATCGATCCAACATTAAAACTGCTACATGTTTTTCACCTTTTCAACTTGTTCACGGGTTGGAGGTAGACATATCGGTTGAATGCGAGATTCCATCTCTAAATTTGGCTATCCAACTATTTCTTGAAACTTCTTCTTTAGAAGAGCGTTTGATTCATTTAGAGCACTTCGATGAACAACGCCAAGACGTGTTTACTGCAAATGAAGCTCACAAGAGCCGAATCAAGCATCAGTATGATAAGTCTGTAAAACCAAGGGTTTTCTCGAAAGGAGACCTTGTTTTTCTCTACGATCAAGACAAGGATCCCTTGGGGGCATGAAAGTTTAAATCTATGTGGCTCGGACCTTACATTGCTTCTAAAGTATTGAATAAGGTAGTTTATGAGCTAACAGATTATGATGGTTATAAGTTGCCTGAGCCTAGAAATGGGCTCTACCTGAAAAAGTATTACACTTAGGCATACATGCTTTTTCTTGTACTATAGCTATACATTTTTTGTAGAGGTATTTGTTTTTTGGATTTGTTGCCTTATGTGTCTTCTGGATTGTGCTTTCAGATGACAATCAAGTACTTCATAGGATTCAATGATGGCTTTAGCCACCACAATCATCAATTGGCTTCAACAGCTTGGGTTATTTACTCATCCTCTGGCCAACTCGTTTCTTTGGGAGGTGCTTGTTCGAGCCCTATGACGAACAATGTAGCTGAGTATAGTACAGTTATCGAGTTGCTGCGAGATGCTATTCATCACGACATTTCACATTTGGAGGTACGACTTGATTTGCAGTTAGTAGTACTTCAGTTGTCGGGTGAGTACAGGGTTCGTGATCCTTGTTTGTTATGTCAATTTTTGCGAGTTAGGTTTGTTGAAAGACATTTTGATTTCATTAAATATAAACACATTTCAAGGAATTTAAATGCATTAGTTGATTCATTTGAAAATTATGTACTTGATTGGAATTTGTATTACACACAATAACATCTAAAACACATAAGCACACATGTATATAATCACTGTTGTATATATATATATATATGGTCCAAAAAATACATATGAGTTTGAGTCATCCAATGTCAAAATATACAAAAAGGGCATAAACAACCTCAAAAATAATAATATGTGTCACTCTCCCTATGGAGAGGGAGGAGCCTCAGCTAGCTCCACTACGGCCTCCTTGTAACATATGACCAGCCTAACTATTTTCCTAAGTAACCTAATCCAGGATGGGGGCACCCCTACGACATGATCTTGCATCTCGAATGGCATGCACTCTATCCGGTAGGTAGGTATATCATGAGTCAACTGACTGATATTTCCCTCAACAGTCCTCAACATTTTGTCCACGTCACCAGGCTCAGTGGGTCGAACATATGTCCTTGGATGTCGAGCAGGTCTCTTCGGCCCCACATCTGCACACATTACATTTTTTCAGTTACTCTTAATCATCGTAAAATTCATATATATAAAAGATCGTTGAATCCTCTGAGGTAATGCTGGAAGTTTCCAGGGCAACAAAAGGAAAGAGAAAACCCAATCTGAAAGGCTTCAAACAACCCTATGCAAGGATGGTTCTATCCCCAAACTGTTTGGTGTGACTGACTCTTACGGATATCAGGCCTCCACTGGAACTGTGTGGGTGATCCAGATATTTGTTGAAGCCTTTAGGGTAATGCTGGAATTTTCCAAGGCAACAACAGGAAAGTGAAAGCCCAATATGAAAGGCTTCAAACAACCCTACACAAGGATAGTTCTATCCCCAGACTGTTTGGTGTGACTGGCTCTTACAGATATCAGGCCTCCGCTGGCACTGCGTGGTTGGTCTAGATGGATCTTTCTTCCTGCTAGGAAGATCTATAGGTTTGTGGTAACTGTGTAAATAAAGTGAATTTCAAATTGATCTACTTAAGCTAAGTTAAATCTAAAAAATGTGTTTTAAGTTTCATAACAATTATATCTAATAGATTTGGTAAATGTTGTACCAATTAATAAACATATGAATCGGATCTTACATTACGAGCTTCAAATAAAACAAGATAGTAAAAACTAAGTTATTTCATTTAAAGGATTAGACCATATAACTGTTCTATCAATGATATGTTAATTAACAAATTAACATAGGATAACTTGATGACTATTTAATAGTTGCAGAGATGAAATGATATGAATCAAGCAAATAAATTTATTTGATGCATAACTTACACATGAACCATATGATGAGAAATCAACTCATAGAGATATGTATTCAATGATCATACAACATAAAACATAGTTATCAAATGATTAAGTAGGAAACCAGAATTTATCAAAGAAATTTGACAAATATGACAAAGAAAGGGAAAGTGAAACTGACTGAAATTCATTAAAGATTGCAAAAAATTACAACTCCAAAAATACAGAGCATCTCCATTTCTCTTCTTCGTTGGTCCCTCCCCCTTCCTCATGAGATCGAAGTTTCTTTAAATAATATTTACAAAAATTACAAAGGGACAAATCTCCCATGAAAATAGGGATTACAAAATATTGTTTCAAGATTTGCCAAGGGAAGATTGCCACTTGGAAAATACATCCAACAGATCCTGAACATCTTGATATTGTGCATGCTTGAGTTGTAATTGTGCCTTGTAGGTAAAAGACTCGATCTCCCTTTTCTTAGCTTTTTCCCATTCTCGTAAGAAGAGATTAATCTTCATTTGCGAAGCTATAGGTGATAAAATCAACTCCTTAATTTCTGCTATCTGGATCTGCTCCAGTTGCTCAATGTGCTCTTTTGACTCCAGGTACTTATCCTCAACTTGTGCAATCATCAACTTGGGTGGAAGGACATTTTCAAGCTAATTCATAATAGGGAAGTTTAATGAACCCAACATACTATCAGAGGCAAACCACCTTTTGCTGCAAACCCTTTGATCTTCTTGTATAGTGGATTCCACTATTTCATAGACATTCTCCCAGGATTCTAGAGAAACCTTTATCCTTCTGATTTTTATCTTGTCCAAGATAGGTATTTCTTTAGGTTTTTCCTTTATATACTTCTGCCAACCTATGACATCTTCAAAGGCTCTGACATCTTCAAAGGCTCTAGTAGCATCATTTATTTTCTGATTGTGCTCATCAAGAACATTTGAATAATGCTCAAAAGAATTGAAGGTCTCTTGAATCTCATTCAACCCTTCAAATAACTCAATCAACAGGTTCCTGTAATCATCATGAATCCTTAAAGCAAATTCCTTGAATTATTCCTTAAAAAACTTATAAAAAGAAGAAGCAACAGACATGGATTGTGAGAGATTCAGTTGTTGCTCGAGGGATGCTATTTGTTCAACATAGTTTACATTCTGCCCTTGTGCTTCATGAAGCTGTTGTTGGAGCACTTCATTATGTGATTGCATGTTCTTGATTGATTTTCATAATGATCCTTCAGTCTCTGCAATTGAGATTGATGCTCTTCATTTGTTCAAATCCGTTTCTGCTTGAGGTTTTGCAGTTCTTTCTCCTTCATCTCAATTTCTTTGTTAAGAGAAGTAACAGAATCATAGTTATCCCCTACAAACGCTCCCATAGCTACAGCTGTTTCAAGAGCTTCTTGTTTTACATCTATGGAATTCCTTTTCCATATAACCTGATTTGGGACAGTTCCCTGCACTAAAGTCCCTTCTCTGGTTCTTTTAGAACCCTTTTTCACTACAGCCCTTTCTGACTTGCTCCAAAAATACTCTCCAAGAGAGATCATTGCATCTTCTCCAAAATATACTACTTCTTCCACAAGAGATGTAGACATTTGTGGAACTGTGACCAGAGACACAGGTTGAGACACGACATGGGTTGGAATTGGCATAGTTATTTGGGGAATGGTAATGGATGGCATTACAGGATTGGAGGCTGAAGGAGTAGGAATGGAAGTGGTGAATGTAGTGATAGGCTTTGAAGGTACAATAGAAGCTTGAATTACAACTGGATCTAGGGAGGCTTCAACAGGGGTAACATGTTGATCAATTGATGTGGATGGAGGAACTGTGAGATCTAATGATGAGATAGAAGGCAAACTAGTAGGGATGGTGATAGGTGAAGAGGCTGTCACATAAGTAGAAGTGATGATTTCAGGGAAATGAATATCAGGGAAAGAATAATCAACAACCATATTCTCCAGTGGATCAGAAGAAGTATGAGTAATTGGAGTGACTGCTGATAGGTTAACAGAGATAGAAACTGGACATGAAAAGTTGGTAGGAAGTGACTCATCTTCTAAATCCTTGTCTTCAATATGCAACATTGTAAATTTCACCACTAACCCTTCAGTCTTCTGCTTCTTAACTAGATGGTTTGGAGTTAAAGTTCGTGTTTCAAGTGTAGAGCTCATCATTTCCAAGCTCTTCTTCATTTCCTCTGCTGATTTGATGAGAGAATTCAGATTGGCTAGGGGTTGAGGCTACTAAGTATCCTCGACTGTAGCTTTCCCTTTGTTATCTTTTTTATAGGTCAACATCAAAGGAGTGATAGCTTGTGGTTTATGTGCTTCTTTCTCCACTAACTCTTTCTGAGCTCTTTCCTCAACTGACAGTTCAAACTTTCTATACTGCAATACTTTAGCCTTGAGCTCTTGTTGGTACTGGTGTAAGAAATTCTTCTCTTCCTGAGAAGTGACTCTATTCAATACATCATTGAAAGAATTGGCACCTTCATAAATTAAATCATCAGGAGCAGTTTGATGCACATAGGTACTTTTGATGTGCTCCTGAGTGAAATGATTGGCCAAAAGGACTTTGGATCATGCATCCTCCTAGTGGCTCCCCCAAGCTTCAAGGTTGTAGTTCTTTTCCCAAGAAAGGTTGCATGGGTAGAGTTCGGAATTACTAATGACCCAAGAGTAAGGGTAAACTTAGGCCACCCTCTTCTTTTAGCTCCAGTTAACCTAGGGAATACACCATCAACCACAGTTTGAAAAGATATCTCTTCCAACACCATTCTGTTAGGTACAATTCTGGGTAACAAATGAGCTGTGTTTTTGCCCCAGATTCTTATATAGGAAAAGTATTCTCCCACATACTAATCTCCCATTGTGGCAATTAAGGCCTTAGCTTTAGTTGAAAAGGTGGGATCATCTTCCTTGAAGATATTCTGATAAAGGGATCCCAGGAAATGCTCACAGATGTCATAAATGAGAGGTATGGAGTTATCCTCCCACAATGCAGAACAATATATATGCACTGGAGGTGATTCCTTTGTCCAATTCTATCCCATGGTAGGAAATGGAAATGTTGAACACAACACATCCATAACATAGCCAGAGAGGTAAAATGTTGGATTTCTTGAGGCAGGAGTCTTCTTATATTTTTTAATGGATTCCTTTAGCACGACTGATAAGATCTGGGCCCAATTAAATGACTCTCCTGTAGTAAGAACATGATGGGCCACGGGTTCCCGCTCTGCTTTCTAGACTGAACAGTTTGGCAACCCATACAACTTGCACACCATAGCTTCCAGAAAGAGAAAGGTTCCCTAAACCAGGAAATGGGATAAAGTTTATCAGCTTTAGGGGAAAATATAGCTAGGGTTTCCATCCAGGACTTAATTATTTCATCAAAGTTGAACTGGGTCGTGGAAGACTCTAGGAACTGTTTGGCAAAAAGCTACTTGGGACTTTTAAGCACATAGGCCCTAACAAATACCTCAGGTCAGAAGGATGGTAACTGGGTTTGAGCTGCATCATCAAATGAATGGTCTTGAGGATTGGCATGGTCAATAGCCCATTTTATGGCATTAGTATAGGGAATCAAGGATGGCTTGGATGCTATAGCATGAAGCTGGGACTTATTGATGTTTACAAAGGCTACCTGGTCATGCTGGATTTCAGAAAAAATCATTGTTGTCAAATATGGCATAAATCCATGACCAGTCCAGGTAATAGGTTTCAGAAACCCTCCCATTGGTATCAGAGGAGATACCGTTGTTTGGGTCCTTGTTTTTCAGTTCTTTCAAGGCTGCTTTAGACTTGGTGTTCCTCGACATGGTTGAAAAATGGAATTTTCTTATAAAAATAACGAAAATAAATTCGATTAAAATTAAATTTAAATTCTAAATTTCATGCAGATAATTGGTAAAATAACTGAGAAACCTACCTGAAAACTAATGGAGGAAGCAAAGCCGTGAATAGGGTAAAAATACAGATTAAAATTCATTCGCCAAAGGTGGAATTCGCAGTTAAAAAATGGTAAAAAGATAATAAAATTTCAAAAATTTAACCGAAAGATTATCAATGAAATCAATCCGGATCGTAGATCTCCAAGAAATCGATGGTCAAGATTAAAACAAGAAAAGCAGAAAAGAGATTGCGGAAGTGCCTTTTGAAAATTTATGATTTATGCTTCTGCAATCTGCAATCCGCATTACGGGTTGCAAAATTGTGAAAGTGCAAATTTCAATCTGGGAAATTTATTGTTTCCGCAATCCGCAATTTGCATTTGGGAATGCGGAGCAGAGAAGTTATGGGAAAAATTCGACATTTCCGCAATCCGCATTGCGGGTTGCGAAATTGCGATTCGTTTTTTTTTTAAAGTTTGGTTTCCGATTTCCGCAATCCGCATTGCGGGTTGCGGAAATGCGGAACCGGAAATGTGATTTTTATTGATCAATTAATTTCTGACTTCCGCAATCTGCATTGGGGGTTGCAGAATTGAGGAAATAAATTTTTCAAAACTTAAAAATGGAAATTCCGCAATCCGCATTACGGAAACGATGTGTTTCAAAGGAAAAACTATGTTTTCCGCAACTTACAAAATGCAGAAAATATTAGAATTATTAAGCAAATTTTATTGGATCCAAGACATGGAAAAAGTGAGAATAAAGACATCAATCATAACACCCCATAATCGAAATGAAAGAAATCAAGATTACCTCCATTAACAAGTAAAAAAGAGGCTCCCATTTTTATTTAATAAAAATGGGATCTGTTGTGCCTACAACAAAGACATAAAAAAATTTATAATTATAAATAAAAACATTGTGGTACCTATCTCACCCAGGCTTCCCGTGGAGGCAGCATGAGCTGTGGATCTCCTCGGAAATCCATCCCTGCATATGGAAACTGCTCGAGCGTCGGTACTTGGCGGCTCCACCACCCTAGATAATTGTCATTGGAGTATGATAACCTTGTTTCACCTCCACCCTGACGCAAAAAGGTATTACCCCACCAAGTCATCAATGGATCGCGGGAGTTCAATGTTGGTAGATCCATCCCTATACTTAGAGCGGGGACTCTCTCGAAGAAGAAAGAGCATAATATACTTCCATATCTAAAGTTCTTCTTTCTTCTTGTCTTACATTCCATCAAATGTTGTTTCATGTTGAATAGTATCCCTGAGCACCAGTCAAAGATGAAATTACGTTGGCATTCAACACCTATTTTCATATAGTTCCTCGAGGCCAAGTGTTGAGTCGCACTCCCCCCAATCTTGTTTATGGTACTCATGATTACCTTTAGTGGGAAGCTGGCTATTTGGCCAATCGGTACTTGGCTTACACTCTTATCGGTGCTAGCCACACCGTATGTGTTGATATAGTCTTGGATAGATAGGGGACTGACTCCCCTAAATGTGCCTTTGAGGTTTACTACCTCACCTCGTCGTCACAAACCGGTGATAAAGTAGATGTCCTCAATGCTAATCTCTAGCATTTCACCTTGGATATTGAACATACCATGATTCATGTCCCAATAGTTTACAATCATTTGGAGTAGGTGTGTTTGTGCATGCATATTGGTTGCTCGGAAAAACTTGAGAATCCCACACCTTCACAATGAATTTAAGGTGAGTGGATCTCCCATTGCCAACCTATCCATGGCCTCATGCTCCCTTTCCCTCCAGGTCAAAAACATGCTGCATCAATATTTTCATTCCTTGCATTAGTTTGAAGCATGTTTATTCGTAAATGGCGCCACCTGCGGGTTTGCCTCTTACACAGAGGTGAATACTCGTGACCCCACCTGAAGTGAACCTGCGCACATTTCTCGTGCCTGCGAGTTTCACTTAGGTAGACCCGTGGGTACGAGGTTGTAAATTTTAAACTCATTAAAGAACTTCAAAAAATCATTAAAAAATAAAAATAATGGATGAAAATGCTTAAGAGGGTTGAAATTATCTATCTGCAAGTGACGGCGTTCGGATTTGTTCCTCGGATTTCTCAGAATCAACATTTGAAGTGACAAGTCTTTTTCACCTTTTGCTCCAATGGTAAAATGTTTTGGTGAATTATGTTTCTATTTGACTCTATATATACAATCTCTTTTTAATATTTACCCACTTTATATAGTTTCAATTTCCCTTTTTAACTTTATTTAATTATAAATAACCCCTTTTTGAGTTATTTTGATTAGGTCAAGCTTGAAAAGGCATTTTTTCACCATCAGTCGCAAAAGGTAGCTATATAGAGGTTTGTTTTCTTTCTGATATGCAAGTTTAGCTTAACACTTTAATCTTTTCTGTCACTTTATGTCATTTTGAAACTCCTTTATGCACCTTGAAATGAAATTTTATGCTATCCATTGACATTGTTTCTAGCTGTAGTCCATCTGTCATTTGACAGATCAAGAAACTTATATCTTGTACATTATTTTTACCTAACTTTTTCTAGGTTTTGATAGAGTTATTTCATGCTCTTGTTAGACTCTTTAAATATAACAAGATTACTGAGCACACTTGTCTTGTTCAAACTCATTAAAGGACTTGAACAATCATCCACTTTGATATAAGTTTACCCCTTTTTCGGATCTTTGTGGATTATTTATGAAAAAGGTACACTCTAGTCATACTTGGCTAGAAGAGTTCTCTCTCGCATTGTTTTACCCTTTTTCGGATGAGGAGATTAACTTTACGAAAAAGGACCCCCTTGGAGTCTTCTTTAGGATTTTCAAACTCTCGAAATATGAAAACACCAATGAGCATTCACCAACTCGGGCTCGATGTGAAATCCATGAGAGGGTATATCTAGTTTTTGTTTAAGTTTTTCAGACTCTTTAAATATGAAAAAACCGACGAGCATATACCAACTCGGGCTTGATATTAAAATCCATGAGTAGGTGTATGGATTTCTTGTTTAAGTTTTTTAGACTCCTCAAATATGAAAACACCAGCGAGCACAAACAGATCTGGGCTTGATACTAAAATCCACGGATCCGTAAAACTATCGAGTACTAGTCTATCTTTTCTTCAAACTCGTTAAAACATGAAGAAAGTCCTGAGTTTCCCTACCATGGACTCGTTAAACTACACATGGACGGACTTATACTAAGAATTCTTCTATCCCCTCTTCGAGCTTATTTCAAAAATGAAGAAGGACTATTGAGTTTCCTTTCTTGGACTCATTAAAACTAACAAGAAGGATATTATCGAGCTTTCTTTTCCACCTTTTCATGCTCGTTAAAATCAAGAAAAGTCATTCTTGAATAAAAAGAGAAAAGGGAAGGGAAGAACATCAGTTATCTTTCAAGGTAATGGCAACAAGTCACTTATGTCCTTGAACAAAGCACCTTTTTGAGTCTTTCAAACAAGTTGGGTTCTAGTTTTGTCCTTAGGATAAACCTAATCTCATAGTTTTTACTCCTCCGATTGGTTACTCTTCCAATCATACGGAGAATCTGTTAATGTCTCCTACATTGCAAATTTATATCATGGTTCCTTTGTCTTCAAAGCTTCCTAAGTCACTCTTGTGGTGTGCTCACTGTTTAAGGATACAACTTGTGTTGGCCATTCTGCAGTTTCCTTGACCTCATGTGTCGGACATTCCTTGGTGTCAGTATGTTTCATCATGTACTCAATCCTACTCCAGATTAGATCAACCTGTTGATTGTATCTCATGTTGGATGATGGAGGATTCCTTAAGGCCTCTCTTCCAACGAACTTCTTTCTATCAACTTCAACTCATCTTGCTTTGGGAATGAATTTTAGAGTTTTCGGTAGTACCTTGGGGATTGCAGTCATCAGTGGAAATTTCTCTTGCTATTGAGTGGTGGGAATACATAAATGTCTCCTACTCAATGGATTCTTCAAGTCTTCGACTTCAAGACCCCTTATTCACACTTGTTAGAATGTACTAGGTACCTTGGGCCCCATTTTCATTATTGATGGGTGACCCTCATGTTAGTTAATGGTCCACATCAATGGCCTGTAATAAAAAAATGTCCTCCATGTTCGACCTCAAATTCTTTATTCGCATGGGTAGGAATCGTACCTTGAGATGGTTTGGATGAAGACCTTCGGCCTATAATAGCATCATCATATTTTGTTATTTCCCAAGCTGCATAAGACTGGGCCACACCCATTTTTGGCTCTTGATGAGACATAGATCCAGTTTTTTTTTATGGCTATGATCTCTTGTTTTGACATGGATCCATGCTTGTATTTCAGTGGCCATGATATATACACATCTTTGCTTAGAATTGGAGACCATGTTCTACCATTTTGAACATCTCCTGATATCAAGATTGTAATTAGTGGTTGACCTTGTTTCTGTTTCAGGTATGGTTTTTTATCTCATCATGTCGTTTCTTCATTCCTCCTCTTCATGGATTTTAAATAATTTCGGCCATCGTTTCCCTCTGACCTCATACATTAGGGGGAATCTGTTATCAGTCAAAATATCACTTCTCCGTCTGTGACCACATTGCTTTGTCATTCACACAAAAGGACACTATGGATGGAAGAGTTTGCTTGACCTTAGATGACTTAGAGCTGAGCCTTGCAGTCATTTCCTCAAAGAATATTTTTTTCTTCCTACTTTAGAGCATAACCGTGACTCTTATGCTTTCCAACACGCAGGTTAGCCGTGGGTGTCTATATTGAAAACCTGCGGGTATCTTTTGAAAAGATGCACCTGCTAGCTATAGGTTAGGATACCCGCGAGTCACTCGCTGGTTGTCCTATGTCATAGTAGAGGGTATCTTAATAAAGCTCGAAAAAATATATAAAAACGCTATCTATGGATTAGTTTTGGGAGTTATTCCAACTTCCTCAACTACCTATGCCAACCACCCTTCAAACTTATCCTCCTACTCTTTCCATAAATACAAGAGGAGGGCCTTGGAGAATGTGAGCCTACTTTTGGTAATGTAATGCTGGAGGAATTCTAACTCAAGAGAGAGGAGCAAGAACTTAGGGTTTGGTTACGACGGTGCTTGTTGCAGTCAGGTATAATTTACATACTTGTTCTATGCATTAATAAAGATCGGATATTCTTCCTTTCCCAAATATGATTTGTTCTTATATGTTGCAAATCTGATTACAAGTTGATGCTTTATGTTATTATAAACGTCAATCTGTTTATTTGTAGTCAAAGTAGTTTGAGGAAGGTTTGGGGCTGTTTTGCAGGTTGTTGAATTGAAGAGTAAGGAAGAGAAAGGATTGGATCAACCTTCTGAATAAGGTACACATCCTTCTAACCCTAATCTCTTTGCTTAGTAATTGTATATGCAGAACATTGTATGTCTGACTTTTCATATCAGTACGTTGGTAGTCTCTCCCTTGCGATAGGATAATTTCCCTAACAACACTTGGTAAATCAATCACCTACATCAACAATGGTTGACAAAAATTTGCATGAGGTATGGACTGGTAAGAAACCCTCTATTAAGCATCTGAATTTTTTTGGTTGTGATGCTTATGTACATGTTCCAAAGGAAAAAAGGAGTGGCTAGATAATAAATATGAAAAATGTATCTTTATTAGTTATAAAGATTGTAATGACCCCTCCTTAGTGGCTCCATGGTCATACCACTAACCCATTCAATTCCCATGGGTTCAAGTGGAAATTAAATAAATTATTTAGGGAATTAATTTTGGCCTATAGTTACGTTGTGTAATTAAATGAAATCATGAAAGGGTGATGTAGGACCACAATTTTGAATATTTAATCTCTAATATTTGTTTAAGAGTTGAAATTGATATAGGTGGCTCAAGAGGGATCATATTAAGATGGATAAGATCATATGATTTGTCTCCTTCAAAAAAATATGAGGAAAAGCAGCAGAAAATCAAGGAAGGTAGAAGTTTCCAGATTTTTGCTAAAAGCAGGAAAAACAACGAAAAGTAGAAAAGACAAAAGATTCCAGATTTTTGCAATAAGGCTCAAGAAGGATTAGTAACTGTCAAGGAAGAAAGGAAGGAAACTCAGGAAAGATGCAGGTCCTAATTTTATCAAGTGAGGGTGTAATTGTTGAGTCAAGTGGGTCCATATGCAATGTAACTTACCAAAGAAGCAACAAACTCATCAATGGCTCAAATTCCAAGGAAGAAGGCTCTAGAGGAGGAGAAAAGCTACTAGAATTTTATAAAATGAGTATGAGAGAGTCCATAGAGGATATTTTGGCCATTTGTTGATTGAATTGAAGATATCTATGCTTTTCATAGCTTGGGTGATGTGCCCCTTGCTAGCATTGGGAGATGTACCCCTTTGCAGCCAGTGATCTAGTTGATATATTATGAGATCCTTCAGCCGGAGATTGAGGGAGGGAACACACAGTTCATTCCATGGATATTCAATGTAGCCTTTTAAGTATTTTGCATGTCTAATTTCAAGTTTGGATCGATTTACAACTTGGGAGTCCAAGTATTGTGAAGAATAAATAATTTCAGGGAGCAGTCTATCTGTCATCTCTTATTTGTAAATATTCTGAGTTCTATGGTTATTCTCATATCATATTTTATTGTGATTTGAAGTTTCTTGAGCAGCCATGAATGTTCAACATAGGTCCTTCCTTTAATAATAAAATCCCAGTGTGATTTTCCAGTAGTTTCATGTCCAATTTTTATTGTTAAATCTCCTTGTACAAATCTGTGATATACAATCTTGTTTCTATGTTATGAATAAGTCTTAAATGTTTCCAGAATGGGTAATTTGAGTCAGTGGAGGTGTATTAGGATCTGATACAATCAACATATCAACAAATTGTGACTTCCTAGTGCCATTAGAAAGTGTTTAGAAATTGCCTATCTCACTTGGCCCAAAGTTCGAACTTTCTCCTAGTCTCAAAATTTTGCAATTTAACTTCTACTCTTCGAACCTAGAGTCTTCCATAGTAGGTTAGGATTGTTATAGTCTATCTCTTTCCATTATTGCACCAGAAGCATAATAGTTCCACTTAATTCCTGGGGAAATTTCCTCCGGTCATTTGGGTCTACCCAAATGGTCTACCCAGGTGTGATGAACTTTGAAATGTGCATATTGTCGAAGTAGAACCTTGAGTGTACCTTCCCTCAAGTCTTACAAGTATGTCATAAGGGTGTTGTAGGTTTTTCTAAGTGTGTATAAATACCCGGTGTTTTTTTTGAGAAATATCGAAAATATTTGATGGTGTTTGGATTCAATTGAAGACAAGCAGTCTTTACCTGCCTAGTTTGAAGCAAAACACCTAGTTTTGAGAAATTTCGATTTTTTGAGTTAGGGATGAGCTAATATATCCATATTTCAGATTAGGGATATTATAGTGGTATCATAGCATGGTCCTCTACACCTGTTTGTGGTAATTTCTTCATGATTTCCCAAGAAAATTCTTCCAAAGGCCATAAAAACCCAAATCCATTGGCAGAAGATGAAGAAATTGGTTCCACATAATCTAAGATTCGAGAAGGAAAATCAAATATGGGGGAAATATGGAAGAATAAAGAAGAGAAAGAGGACAAGTTTTCTCAAAGCATGTTGAAAGTAATGGAAAAAGTTACCCAAGAACAAACAAAAACCAAAGGCATCCTATTTAGACTTGTGGACAAATTATATGGTGATTGCAACAGTAGTGGTTTTCAATAGGAGGACAAGAGAACTTAGAAAGAACAAATTTTCTCCAATATTGGGCCACACAATTGGCCACATGAATTCAAGGGCCTTCCAATACCTACTATTCCCAAGTTCCTTGAGCCGAGAATAGAGGATCCTTAAATGTAGTTTGAAGTAGTTGCACCATTGGAGGTTCGCCTTGTAGAATATATGGCTTTGCGTGAGGATTGAAAAATATATTTGACCTTCAAATATTACTATGACTACCAAGACAAAGTCAAATAAAGAGGAAGTAAGAGAATTCCCACTCAAAATTATGAGTTGCAGCATCAAACCATTGGTAAGGTATCTCTTTCCTATTTTGATGGATCATGTAAATGCACTGCTAGCTCTTGGGTACAAAAGCTTGATATCAATTTTCAAATGAATCCTATGGCTAAAAAGGATGCCATTAAAATGGATACCCTAAATTTGGAGGGAGATGCTAATGATTAGTGGTTTCATGGTTTAAGAACTGTAGGAAATGACACTTTAACCACCTATGCAGAGTTTTCAAGAAGATTGGTAAATAGGTTTGACAGGAAAGATCCTGAAATGTCATTTAGGTATTTTGTACAATTGAAGCAGACTGGAACACCAAAGGCATACATTTCAAAATTCCAAAATGTTGTAGTCATGGTTATTGATATTTCTGAAGCTCGCCTAGTTCTTTTGTTTACAAAAGGACTAGCATATCCCACTTAAGGGATTGGTTAAATATCACAGATCTGCAACATTGCATGAATCCATGGATAAAACCATAGATATTCAAGAGGCTATTCCAAAAACCAGATTTCCACCAAGAACAAATATTTTGACCGAATTCATGGACAAGAAATCTTTCCAAAAGGGTTCAACAGGAAATTTCAAGTAGGATAGCAATTTCAAAGAAAGAGATGAGTTAAGGAGAAATAAATTGTGCTTCACCTACCAAGAAACATGGGTTTCGGGCCATAAATGTGCTAAATGGAAAGAACAATACATTGAAGTATTCCCCGAAAGTGAAGCAGAAGACGATAGTGAAGAGGATCAGACTAACCCAAAGGGTGGTTATGAAACAATCGAAGAAGAGCGGTTTCCACTAGAGCATGGAAGGATTTTTGTGTTGACAAGACTGCCTTGATTTCATATTCTCATATTCAAGGGAGTAGACAAAGGCCAAAGAGCTATAGTACTAGTGGATGGGGATGATACCCACAATTTTATCAATGTTACAATAGGGGAAAGGAGAAAGCTTCCCACATAGACCTTTGATGGTTTCACTGTCATGATTCCAGGTAATAATTCCATGGAATGTACTAAATGGATCCCTAAATTGTAGCTAATCACAGGAAATTATACGGTGACAGACAGTTTCTATGTTGTGAATGTGGTTGGCACAAACATAGTATTGGGGGTTCAATGGTTCTTCTCTATTGGGGAGCATACTGTGAATTATAAGGTATTAGAGATGAGACTCAATTTTTTTATGGAAAACATGTAATATTGAGAGGCATGAACACTTACCTAAATCAAATGGTGCCATCCCACATCATGAGGTCCATACTGAGGCATTGGGACATAGAGTGGGATGATGAATGCCTAATCACCTCTCAAGGTTCAACAATAGACATCTCACAACATCCAGAAGGCATAAAGAGACTATTACAAAAGCATGAGAAGGTTTTTGGAGACCTTCCCCATGGCAGACCACCTGACATAGGTTCAACTTACATTCATAGAATGTTGGATATAGCAGTGCATGTAAGAAGTTAGCTAGCATGGGAAGAGATCCAAACTTTGTTGGATCTAATAGAAAATGTTTTCAGAGGCATTGGTAGTGGTGGTCTACCATTCTGGTTATGGGGTCCTGACACTCTTTGAGATGACAAATTTTTCTAGATGATGGATATTTTTAGTATGATTCAACATAACAATGGGATCCTGGAATTGCATGGTGTACTAGTTCAACAATGAGCAAAGGTGTGCATGCCAGCATTCATTTACAAGAGTCTATCCATGGAAAGAAGTGGTACCATTTCTTAAATGGGAAGCCTTATGATGGATGGACATATTGTTGTTTAGCTTGTGGTTTCGGGAGTCTTCATAAGGATCTTTATATGTACATTATGCAGTGTAGAGGTGGATGTTACTGACACCTTACAAATCTCAGGTTCATTTGGGACCCTAGGATCATTATGGAACTCAGTTGCTCAGCTGGGTTGAACATAAATTTGCATTAGGAACATAGTTAGTTCTAGTGGGAAAGGTTATAATAAGATTTGGCGTAGCAGTAGCATGGTGGTTCTTCATTGAGTTCAGTTTGGAATTTGGAATTCCAATGTATGCTAGGTGCCAATATCGGCAGAGCTACCCCTACTGGATGATGAAGGACAATTGATTCTAGTTCCAGAAAGGATTTTGCATATAAAAGAGAGGAAGTTGAGAAACAGGACCATCAAATAGTACCTTGTTCAATGGGAATATTTACCAAGTGAAGATGCAACATGGGAATGTGAGCAGGTTTTACAGCATCCAGGATTGCAATTGCTTGAGGACAAGCAATCTTGCGCAGGAAGGACTATAATGTCCCATCCTTAGTGGATCCATCATCATCCCACTAACCCATTTAATTCCCATGGGTTCAAGTGGAAATTAAATAAATTAATCAAGGAATTAATTTAGGCCTATAGTTACCTTGTGTAATTAAATCAAATCATGAAAGGGTGATGCAGGACCACAAATTTGAATATTTAATTTCTCTAATATTTGTTTATGAGTTGGAATTGATCTAGGTGGCTCAAGAGGGTGCATAGGAAGATGGATAAGATCATATTAGTTGTAACCTTCAAAACAATATGAGGAAAAGCAACGAAAAGCAAGAAAAGCAACATAAAATCAAGGCAAAAGTTTCTAGATTTTTGCTAAAAGCAGGAAAAGGAGCCAAATGCAGGAAAGATAGAAGCTTCCATATTTTTGCAATAAGGCTCAAGAAGGATTAGTAACCATAAAGAAAGCAAGGAAGGAATCTCAATAAAGTTGCAAGTCCTAATTTTATCCAGTGAGGGCACAATTGTTAAGTCAAGTGGGTCCATATGTAATGTAACTTACCAAATAAGCTACCAACTCATCAATGGATCGAATTCCAAGGAAGAAGGTTCTAGAGGAGGAGAAAAGCTACCATAATTTTATAAAATGAGTATGAGATCCTACATGGAATATATTTTGGCCATTTGTTGATTGACTTGAAGAGTTATGTGATTTTCATAGCTTGGATGATGTGCCCCTTTGCAACCAGTGACCTAGTTGAGGGATTGTGAGATACTTCAACTGGATATTGGGGGAGAGAACACCCAGTTATTTCCATGGAGATTCAATGCATCCTTTGAAGTCTTTTGTAGGTATGATATCAAGTTTGGATCGATTTACATCTTGGGAGTGCAAGTATTGTGAAGAATAAATCATTTCTGGGAGCAGTTTATCTATCATGTCTTATTTGTAAATCTTCTGAGTTCTGTGGTTATTGTCATATAAAATTTTCTTGTGATTTGAAGCTACTTGGGCAGCCATGAATTTTGAGCATAGGTCATTCCTTTAGTGATAAAATACCAGTGTGATTTTCCATCAGTTTCATGTCCAATTATTATTGTTAAATCTCCTTGTACAAATCTACAATCTACAATCTTGTTTATGTGTTATGAATCAGTATTAAATGTTTCCAGAAATCAAACTATGGGTTATTTGAGTCAGTGAAGGTGTATTAGGATCTAATCCAAGCAACATATAAGCAATTGAGACCTCCTAGTGCCATTAGAAAGTGTTTTGAAATTTCCTATCTCACTTGACCAAAAGTTCAAACTTTCTCCTAGTCTCCAAAGTTTGCAGTTTAACTCCTAATATTCGAACCTAGAGTCTTCCATAGTAGGTTGGGGTTATTATAGTCGATCTGCTTCCAATATTTCTCCAGAAGTAGAAGTGTTCCACATAATTCTTGGGGAAATTGCCTCCGGTCATTTGGGTCTACCCAAATGGTCTGCCCAGGTGTGATGAACTCTGAGATGTGTATATTGTCAAAGTAGAACCTTGAGTCTACCTTCCCTAAAGTCTTGGAGACATTTATAAGGGTGTTGTAGGGTGTTCTAAGTGTGTAGAAATCCCCAATGTCTGGTTTGCAAAAAATTGAAAAGACCTAGTGGTTTTTGGATCCAATTGAAGACAAGTAGTGTTTCTGTGCCTAGTTTGAAGCAAAACACCTAGTTTTGATAAATTTCAATTTCTTTGTAACAACCCTCATGTACGAATATAGGGCATATTTAATATAATAAATGTAATGCAATATAATATAATGTAAGATAATAAAAGGAAATAAAAAAAGGTAACGGAAAGCAAATTTTATATAAAGAAATAAATTAAATAAGAAATTAAGAAAGGAGGGAGAAGGAGGATATAAAAGGGGGAGAAGAAGTGAAGAGTGGGGGATTTTTGTCTTTTGGAATTGGGAAGAGGAGCTCTGGAGGAGAGAAAAGCAAGATAGCACTGGCATAGAGTTAATTGTTGGGGGCGCGGGGGCCTCAGCCTTTTTTTGGTTGAGGGTTGGCTGGGTGGAGAGTCATCCCCCCACCTTCAGTTGTACATTTTGGAGCCATCAAGGTAATCCAAGGTCTTCTAACCAGGTATGCACTCTTGTTTATAGATATTTCATTGCATGTTGCTTCTTGTTGTTTACTGGTTTTTATTATGTACAGGATATCAGATCCATTGTATTTATCAGATCTCTTATTGCATGCTGGTCATTTGTTGTCTTGTTATTTTTTTATGAATTTACTGAATTTATTGGGCTGCCCCATATGAAGTTTTGTATGGTAGGCCTTGTAGAACCCCTCTTAGCTAGGATAGTCTAGAGGATCGGGTCATGCTGGGGCCTGACCTACTTCAAGAGATGGAGGAGCAGATGGTCACCATTAAACAAAGGCTTAAGGAAGCCCGTGATCGTCAGAAAAATCACGCTGATTCTAAACGTATTGATAGAAGCTACGAGGAGGGGAGCCTGGTGTTTGTCCGAGTGAGACCCATGAAGAGTCCCTTTAAATTTGGAAAAGGGGCCAAACTCGCCCCAAGATTTGTAGGACCATTCAAGATCCTCGAACGAATCAGTCCTGTTGCATACAGACTTGAGCTGCCACCCCACTTGCGGAGAATGCATAATGTATTTCATATTTTTGTGCTTAGACATTACATTTCTGACCCCTCTCACATTTTTAACTTGGATGGATTGCAGCTTTCCAAGGAAGGGGTCATCCAAGTCGAACCGTATCGTATACTGGACCACAGAAGTCGATAGCTACACAATCGCATCCTTGACCAAGTTAAGGTCCAATGGGATAAGAATAGTCCAGGGTCAGCCACTTGGAGACACAGACATTATGTGTTGCGAGTTTCCTTATCTTTTTTAGTAGTCTTGAGGTTATGACACATGGATTGGTGCTATTCAAACACTTTTTTTTTTCAGTTCTAGAGTTAGAAGACATATGTTACATATTTCATGATTGATACTTAGTTAGTATTTTAGTTTTTATGGTTTCTGAAGTTAGAAGACATATGTTGCATATTTCATGATGATACCCAATTTTTTTTATACTGCTACTAAGTTTCGATGATGCATATATTATGATGATACTCAGTTTATTATGGTTTCCAGATGCATAGGACATGAAGTACATGATGTGTTGAGTGTTGATACTCAATTGGTAATTTATAGTTTTATTTTGGCATCTTGAAATGTAAGCTATGTGGTACATGATATGGTGTTATTACATGTTGTTCTTAGAATGATGCCTTATAAAAATGTGATTCATGGTCATGCATTATTTTGAATTTGTTACTTTTAGCCATGCGATTTATAGCCATGGGTTGTGCATGTGATACTTCTTGATGTTATTTCATGACGTTATGGTGCTTTATAAGATAGATGATGTGTGGGACATAAAGTGATTTTTTAGCTTACCCTTGCATCTGGAGATAAATGACATTTGGCACATAAATGGTATGAAAGCATGTTGTGATTAATTTTGGTATTTTACAGCTATGTTATGTGTTAGTGAAGATATTTGGCATCGTGTATATTATTGCTTCATGCTAACCCTTATTGCTCCCGTAGAATGAATATTTGACATAATGATGGATTATGTTGGTTGTTACTCCATGTTGATAGTACTAATGTTGAAAAATGGCAGCTTATGATGACATGTTTATGATATGCTTAGTGAAATTATGAAAGTACCATGACCAGTTATGTTATAATGGTAGAAAAAAGCACCTAAATGCATTAGATGTTAAACTTGGCATGACTTATCGTGACAATGGCTTATGATGTAATGCAATGCCATATGAACTGGTGGCTAGACATTATTGTCAGCACAAGATTCAAGATTGATCCATGATATTATTATATTGAGAAATGGTTACTAATGATTATTCATTATGGCAAGTGCCAGTTGTTCTAGGTGATCCACTCAAATAGCCTGATGAGGCTAAGTATTCTATGATTTCGTGGGAGCCCATAACCACGAATGAGAATGGTTACTATAAATAAATTATGGGCTGGGGGACAAGCCCAACAATTAGCTCTATGCCAGCAGCACTTGACTTTAGTACCAAAAGTTGGGAAGGTGGAAGTGCCAGATATACTTCCCGGAGAACTTCTGATGTGACCAGAGTCCACGGTTGGAGACATACTCACTGGGAGGGAGGTTTATGGAGAAGGAATTCTGATGGCTGGGGCTAGTGCCTTGAGGGTGCTGTGGAGGATGTTTAGGCTAGCCTTCTGAGATGCCTAGGGTATAATGATGCTGATATCAGGATCGGGGGTAATGGGAGTATCAGGATCGGGGTACCAGGAACAAGATGTTGGCTAGTACCGATGAGGCCCAGATTCCATTAGAATCCGATGAGGCCATATTATTACCAGAAGTTGGGAAGGTGGTAATGCCGCTGTAACTTCCCATGGAACTTCTGATGCCTACTATATGAGCCGTGGATAGGTTATAGTAGAGGACCCATGCCATGGCGAGCGAGACCATCTGGAGTTGGATGGGAGGTGTAGGGAGGTTGATCGAATGGTATGATTCTCAGGGAGAGGGTGAGTAAGGAAAGAGGAAGTAAACAAACACACAGTCATTAATTATTAATTAATTATCTAATGCTTATGTATGTATGATGCATGATTGTTTATATGGTTGCATATTAGATTCATAGGGAATTACTTAAGAGCATGTTGTAACTTAGGGCATTTGATTGTATTAGTGTGGTTTAGAGACTTCTATGTGGTGGCCACACATATAAATCTCTAAACTTCACAATAGTACTAGCTACCTATATACTATAGTATTTACTTGATTGATTGATTGAATAAGTATTGTATTTATTGCTTGAATATTATAAATTTGGGACGAAGTTTCTTGAAGAGGGGAAATATGTAACAACCCTCATATACGAATATAGGGCATATTTAATATAATAAATGTAATGGAATATGATATAATGTAAGATAATAAAAAGAAACATAAAAAAAAGGTAACGGAAAGCAAATTTTGTATAAAGAAAGAAATTAAATAAGAAATTAAGAAAGGAGGGAGAAGGAGGATATAAAAGGAAGAAGTGAAGAGTGGGGGATTTTTGTCTTTTGGCATTGGGAAGAGGAGCTCTGGAGGAGAGAAAAGCAAGATAACATTGGCATAGAGTTAATCGTTGGGGACTCGGGAGCCTCAACCTTTTTTTGGTTGAGGCTTGGTTGGGTGGAGAGTCATCCCCCCACCTTCAGTTGTACATTTTGGAGCCATCAAGGTAATCCAAGGTCTTCTAACCAGCTATGCACTCTTGTTTACAGATCTTTCATTGCATGCTGCTTCTTGTTGTTTATTGGTTTTTATTATGTACAGGATATCGGATCCATTGTATTTATCAGATCTCTTATTGCATGCTGGTCATTTGTTGTATTGTTATTTTTTTATGAATTTGCTGTTCTTACATTCTTGAGTTAGGGTTGAGCTAATATATCCATATTTCAGATTGGGGATATTACAAAGATGGTGTGAAATTCTTTAAACTTTGGAACCCTATAACTAAGAAGACCGTTTACATTCGAGATGTTGTTACTAGAGAGGGTAAAGATTTCCCAAATAGGAAGTCACTCCAATGGAGAAGGAACCATAGAAAATAGAGTTTGAGTTAGAGGGTGAAGAATCTGACTTATTAGAATAAGTTGAATCAAAATAAGAAGACTTGCATACCCCAGTTTTGAGGAGATCATATCGAGAAAGAAGGAAACCAGAAGGGTATTTCCATCCTTATTTCTGATCTTGTTTTTCTTTATATACCACTACTGATGATCCTATAAATGTGAAGGAATTTGTTGATTCAGAGGATATTGATCTATGGAAGAAGGACATGGTTTAAGAAATGGATGTCTTGGATAAAAATGAAGCTTGAGATCTTGTTGAGTTACCATATGGAAGAAAAAGAATTGGTAGAAATGGTTGTTTAAGAAGAAGTTGAATGCATAAGGTAAAGTGGATAAGTACAAAGTTAGCTTAGTAGCAAATGGATATTCCCATGTAGAGGGAATTGACTTTGGTGAAATAGTTTCTCTAGTTGCAAAATTAACTTATGTTAGATTCCTTCTTTCTACTACTACACGAAACAACCAAAAGGGTTTATAGTTAAGGGAACTAAAGAGTTGGTTTGTAAGCTAAAGAAGTCCCTTTATGATCTAAATCAATATCCAAGGATTTGGTACCAAAAGTTTGACATATACATCCTTGGATTGGGGTTTGTGAGAAGCAAGGCTTATCACTATGTATATTCCAAGTAGGTTGGTGATCACTTCATTAATATAGAATTGTATATTGATGACATGTTGATAATTGTAAATGACACAAATTCCATAAGGGAGGTGAAATCACAATTATTCTCCAAACTCAACACGAAGGGTCTCGGTGCTATAAACTTCATACTGGGAATAGAGATTAAAAGAGATAGTGTAAACAAGAAACTCTAGTTGAATCAGAGAAAATATGTTGAGATGATACTATAGAGATTTAACATGCAGGAAATTAAGTTGGTCAAGGTCCTTATTCTTGTAGGCATGAAGTTATCTATAGATCAATGTCCCAAGACATGGGAAGAGGAAGAAGACATTCCATGAGTTCCATATGCTAGTGCGGTTGGTAGTTTGATGTATGCAATGGTATGTACCAGACCAGACATTGCTCATGCAGTGGAATTTTTGAGTAGATATATGTCAAACCCAAGGAAGGAGCACTTGAAAATTGTAAAGAGGGTATTCATTTATTTGTGTGATGCCATAGATTATGCAATCTACTACCAATGAAGATCTATACTAGACATAGTAATAGATGTCCAGGGATTTGTTGATGCAGACTAGGCTAGATATTTTTCATAGAATATATACAAGTGGTTATGTGTTTAACCTATTTGTAGGAGATATTAGTTGGAAGAGAAAGAGACACACTATAGTTGCACTCTCAACTATAAACACTAAATACATGGCAGCCACTCATGCAAGTAAAGAATTTGTATGGTTGTAGAGATTGTGTTCAAGTATTGGGGGTGAAAACATGAAGTTGGGAAACAATTTTGGCTTGTTTTTTACAAAAAAAACTTCAAATTTTTATGTTTTTCAACTTCGACCTATTCAAACCCATATATCCCTTAGGAATTTCAACTTGAAGTAAACACAAAGGTTTTACAAAATTGAATTAGCTTTCTACTTGTATTTTTTTAAATTTTTTTTATTGACATATCATGTGACAAATGTGTTGTCAACCAACAACATATACTTGAAAATTTTAGGTATGGATAATGAGTGACCCGTGTAGACGACGGTTTTTTGATATATGTTTATTCATTTTAGGGAAAAAAATTGTAGGCTCATATTCTACACTCGCTAAACTTGATCCTGGACTATATTTTGAGTTTTTTAAGACTTGGGAACTATTTTTTATTATTTATCGAAACAACATATGTTCAAAAAATGGTACATTATCAACACATGTTTTTGTCTTCTCATTTTGTTTCAAATGTGACTCTTATCAAACAAACTAAAACGAACCCATTGAAGAGGACAGTTCAAGGAACATCCCTATATTTTTTAAAAAAAATTGGCTTCGGCATTGTGATGATATTGAATTTTCATTGTGACTGATTTTTAAGTCACTAAATTTTTTAATGATAAAGTTTAGTAAAAAAATAGTAATCCTAAACGAAATTCGAAAAATTTTATATTATGAGAAAGTAGATTGAATTACGAATCTACTAGTATAAACTCCGACATGTAATTCTCATGTTTTGCAGTGGTCCGACCTTGTTAAAGTGACACATTTCTTCATTCTGCAGAAATTCTGCTGGAACTGTTGACCAAAAACTCTTGGCCCAGAAAATGTCTCGGGCGAGAGCTTTAGAATGTCTCGGGCGAGAGTTGTTCCCGCTCTAAAATTAACCCAGATTTAACGAAAACTCTCGGCTGAAAGTTGATTTAAATTCTCATCGCATAGGTTATAACATGTCTCGCCCGAGAGTTGTGTTACATAATCCCCCGAGAATCTTTTAGGGCCTGACACATTAAATATTAAATTTCCTTGATTTGTGGGTGGTATTCCACATTATTCGGATGGGATGCCCATGATTCTTGGCTGAGAATGGTATATATAATCTCTCGGACGAGATAGTCTTCTAAATTATTTCATCCAGGGGTTTGTTTTCAGCGGATTGTTTTTTCAGCCGAGGGTTTGTTTTCAGCGGATTGTTTTTTCAGCCGAGGGTTTGTTTTCAGCGGATTGTTTTTTCAGCTGAGGGTTTGTTTTCAGCGGATTGTTTTTTCAGCCGAGGGTTTGTTTTCAGCCGATTTTTTCAGGTGAGCATTCTTTTCAGCCGAGAGTCTATTCATTCAATTTCAATTATGCCTATTGCTGCACTTGCTCTCTTCTTGGTTGTTGAACCTTGAACTCATCTTATATATTTACAAAATGGTAAATTTCACTTGAAAAGGGTTACAAATCACCACTTCTATCAAGCAAGGTTTGGAGATTAAACTTATTGGTATTTAAAGTAAATTTTTAGTGCTTTTAATGAAGACTATTTTTAGTTTGATAAGCAAAATATTTTAGTACATTTCCATTGAGAAAGTTTTCATCAGATTATTCTTTATTTTTTAGAATTAGTACTTGTGCGAATTGTATTGGTTGTTGCATGGTGAAATATTCCCTAAAAGAGGCCTCGTTTGTTTGTATTCACTAAGTTTTCACTACTTTTTCTCTTGAATCACCCATAATGAGCATTTTGATTACATTCGGAATTTTTTAAAGATTTGTAGAATCACATGTCTTTGATGAATATTTGAGATCTAAAGAATTGAGACTGAAGCATATAACAAGTCTTGCACTATTTTGAAATTGTTGTTTTATATGATCATGGTATTCTTGATATAAAGGTAAGGTTAGATCAATCAATGCTTTGTATTCATTTTACATGCATAAGAACTATTTCATGTTGAAGAGGTTTTTGGATACTATTTGGCCATAACAAGAACTATTTCATTTTGAATGAATAACACTTATTGGGTCAATGTATTGTTCTTTTTTTTCAGCGCATAACTCTCAATTCTCATATGTTTTCATGCATTGGATTTTAGGTTTTTATTTATTTCAACATGGGAAACCGAAAGAAATATGAAAGAAAATATGATCGCACCAGAGTTGATGAAAAGGCAAGGAAAGAGAAATCTCGTGTTTCTATGAGAAATTTAAGAGCAAAAAGAGCAATGGAAATAAACGTGGAGGCACATGGCAATGACGAAGAAATGCAAAATGTGAATGCACATGGTGGTGACAAAGAAATGCAAAATGTGAATGCACATGGAGGTGATGAAGGAATCCAAATAGTCGAGGAGCACGTTGATGAAAGAAATGAGGAACATGGAGGTGATGTGGAAATGACAAATGTGGAGCAAACTATGGGTAGCGTTGATATTGAGACCATGAGTGGTGAGTAAATATTTTTTTATATGTTTATAATTTACTTTATAATACTTGAGTATATATATATATATATTTGATTTGAAAATGAACAAAATATTATAAATTTATATTTATTTTTATGCAGGGTTGACATCCAACATACAACATCCTACCATAGTTAGCAATTTACAGAGATTAACTGGAAGCTGCAACAATATCGTCATTGATGATATTTTTTTGGAGAATTCGGATCCAAGTAAAATTGAAGAAATGGGACTGCAGATGCTTGATCGTATAGCTCGTTATAGAGTAGATAAGATAGTCAAAAAATATTTTGAAGGTATTTCTGTCATATACCAAGATCAATTGTTGCATAAATTGTTAAAGCGAAAATGTCTAAGAGATGCAATTACATTATTGGGCATTCAAAGTGCCAAAGAGGCTAAGCCAAATTAGATTGTATCACAAAATCTAACCTTGGTCCTTGCATTACTTGCAAAAAAATGATCTCACAATTTCATGGTTGCTCGTAAAGCAATTCTAACAGGGGTTGTGGCAAAAAACACTACAACCAGTCGTTTGTTGTCTACAACTACAAGAACACTAAAAACATCAAGAAAATTTTTATGGAAGCATAAAAAGCTTCGGGTTCAGTTAGATGAGGATGGTGAAGTTGCATGTTGGGGTGTTATCTGTAGGCAACCTTATCAAGATAGACTTCCGGATAATGTGAGGGACATGGTGAAAGAGTTTTGGGATGTAAACTCACGTGTCTTACCAAATGAAAAGGATGTTGTTCGACGTCGTATATCGAAAGGAAACTATGAAACTCATGCCAAACACATAATAGCGATCACTCAAGCAGAAATGTTCAAAACTTTCATGGAGAGTAATGTTGATGTGAAGATTTCCCTTAGCACATTTGTGAAGCTTAAACCATGGTATGTTAGGCCCATCGTTGTTCTCGACACATGTTGTTGTTGATACCATGTATAATTCGAATTATATTATGAGACATTTCTAACTTTTGGCATGCAGTGTTGGCCAAATAACCCCCCTCCTTCGAGTGTTCGTGAATTTGTATCTAAAATATTATGTGCTCGAGAGAATCATCAAGTATTCTATAAGAAACAATGTGTCAGAGGTAAAAAATGTGAGGAATGTTCTGATTTGGCCCTTTTTAATGCTAACTACCCCATTGATGCAAATGATCCTCAATTGTCAAATCGCATTGTCAAATGCAAGAGACATGTTTATGTTGACTATACTGCAGTTACAGATTCAATGGCAACATCAAGAAAGCTTAATTTGGTTGAAAGTGATATCTTTTTGATAGATTTTATGAATTTGTTCAGGGATCAAATATATAAATATATCAAGCACTCTCACTCAGCATGATGGTAGGACTTACAGTTCAAGCAATCACGAGATGTATTTCCAAAAGGGACAATATTATCCATTGTTGATTTTGTAGAAAATTACACTTTCACTCCACAAAAGGAGATACAAAGTGAGTATTATCATTCAGATCAGGTATCTATACTTGTGCATATTATGTATAGACATGCAGAGCTTGATGTTGATGGTTTTGATAGCAATGAAAAATAATCGTGAAGTGACTAAGGAGTATCATTTCTACATCAGTGATGATCGTACACATGATACATGTTTTGTCCATCATTGTTTTGGTATGTTTTTTCAAGAATTAAATAGAAGAAGAGTCACTTTTAAAGAACATTGGGTGTGGTTAGATGGTTGTGCCGGTTAGTTTAAATCGGCATGATCATTCTTATGGTTGTTTTGCCTTTATAGAAACACGGATGTTTGCCACACATTGAGCTTTTTTGAAATGGGGCATGGAAAAGGAGAATATGATGGTGCTGGGGCCTGCGTGAAACATGCACTTAGGAGATATCAAATGAATCATTCTGCTTCTTGCCTTGCAAATTCAAACGATGTTGTTAATTGGTGCAAACAAAATTTGAGCCATGAATTCAATGAAAGGATGGGTAATGTGAGAAGGCTTTTCTGGAATATTGCAATGGTGATGTTGACAGATCAATGCCGTATAATTGTACTGCAATCCCGAAAACAAGGGGCTTACACTCCATTAGGAGTAAGAAAATGGAAAATATGCACGCAATCGAGAAACGGAAGTGCTCTTGCTTCTATCTTGCATGTATTGATGATGTAGAGTCTTTGGATGAGTGTCAAAACCAAACTAACAAATTTTTGAAACCATAGAGACATCAAGAATTGACACCATTGCCCCCATTTGGAAATATCAGCGATGTAGAGCGCGACAATGAAGTGGTTGTGATTGACAAAGATTATGATCGTGTTTCTGATTTGGTTAGAGAAGGTGATGTATTTGCATTCATTGCACCAGCAGATAATCCATAAAATGTGCATTATTATTTCTTGAGATGCACTAGGTCAAAAAGCAAGTTGATGCAAGAATTTAAAGACCTGTCAAATTATACATATGCAGTGGGTTCAAAGGTTTTAATGGGACATTTCTTTGCAGAAGTAAGGAAATGTAAAGACCATGTTCTTTTTCAAGACTATGAGTCAGATGTTATATGTGCTCAATACAATCATTTGGTCATAGCAGCCCGATTGCAGTTGAAGGTAGTGAAGAGTAGGAAAAATTCCAAGCATCGACAATGGAAATTGTCGATAGAAGATCATAATGCCATTTTTGAAAATATGCCATTGGCACATTTCATATGATTCAAGAACACATCAAGGTTGACGAATGTTTTCTTTGATTCTAGTGTGGGTGGGTGGGTGGGGCCAAATGAGATTCCACCTTCACGTGGTTGGCCTCGTCAGTAGAGAATATATATAATTCTCGAAACTAAGAGAAGCTCTTTTTAACAACATATCCAATGATAACTCAAGGCTCATAGATGTTCATGGGAACAAGAGAGATGGCTTCACCCTTTGGGACACCTGGTATTGTTATAACGACATTGTGTGACAACCTAAGTGTGCCATGCGATAAACCAAACATGCCATGAGTGAAGGTCATAGTTAAAATTAGTGCGCAAGATCATATTTCAAACTAGCCAAAATTTAACATTTTTTTTGTAAGTAGGTACCCAAGGGGATTTAAACCTATGACCTTCCATTTACAACTTCTCATCTCATTACTCATTACCAATTACTCTACCCCGTGATCTAGCCAAAATTTAACATTAATCAACTTCTTCATATACAATATTAAATATTTTTGCTATTGATATATTTTCGTAAGTCCAATCCAAACATGAAATGAGTGGTCTCATTTAGCCTTACGTTGGGATGGGGTCAAATAAGACTAAAAACTATATTATTGATGTACATTAGGTTAAAAGTATTTTATGAGCATATATAGAGAAAATTATGGGCTCTCAAGCAACAAAACTTTGAATAAATATGCATTGTATGCAAGCCTATTTATATAATCCTTGCATGTTAAAGGCAAGGACTAAAAGACGACACCTTTTAAACTTAAGTTGTTCTATTTAAAGAGTTATTTTTTTTTAATATGATATCTTTGTCATCTCATTTAATTATAAATTACATTGTAATCATTTGAAAAAGATTGAGACAATAAATTCTTATAGCATAGTTAGATCACAACTTTCCCTCCACTTAGATGTGGTAGAATATAAAGGTTCCCTTCATTAATTGAGAAGAATATCCCATTATGTCACACACCAATCACATCCAACCCCATTTAAGCTATTAGAATATATGTGAATCCATCCTTTCATATATGCCATATACCATAAGCCTAATGACCATCATGCACTTTATTGTTAGTCCGTGCTACATTGGGATTATAGGTTTTGCCTAGGCATCACTTTGACTTTACATTATTTGCTATTTAGTTACTTAGTCATTAAATAAAATTTTATAGTGAATAAAAAAATATTAAATATAATTTTATAGTTTAGAGAATTAATTAACATTCATTTTTTAAATCCAACCAATAAATTGACAAAAAATAACATTAAATTGCATTGTTAATCTACAATATCCATTCATAAAATTTAAAGTTAAATAAAAGTTGTAAGATAATCTAAATCTAGAGAAAATAGAATAGGCTTAACTCACATATCATCAACTTATGGAAGAGGTTAGTTTCAAGACAAATCAAGGGTGTAGATGAATTTGGTAAGCACTTAAGAAGATGTGAACATTTCAGTGTTAAAATTGTATTTAATTGATTATCTTATAAAAAAATGAAGAGTTTAAGGCATTGAAAAAAATCCAATTTGAAGGTTTCATTTGAGACAATATTATTATTTAGATCTATCATTCTATAAAAAAAATTAGAAATAATAGAACACAATCTTCTAGATATCTTTAAAATGGAATATAATTTTTTTTTAAATATCACTTATCAATTATTATTTCCTTATCTAAATTTGTTACAAGTCTAGTTTATTTTCCTAAAGCTTAGATTATATTACTTAATTTTGAACTTGGGAAACTTCCATTCAATTACCTGTGTGTGGTAGTAAACTTCAAAGGAAGCTTTGCTTTGCATCATAAAAGGTGCAACATTTTCTAATAGTTTTAATAGTTTGAAAATATTAAATTTTTAACCTCAATGTTTTGTTGATGGTCTACATTCTAGTGTGAGTGATTGAGATTGAGATTGAGATTGATCAAGCAAAATACAAGGCTTCTCTTTAGAGGTTTTATTTGTGTATCACTTAGTCAAAATGTAGACATGATTTTTAAGTACAATAAATCAATTGGGATTTAAGACTATGAGGAATATTCCATACCATATCCTAATATTTTTTGAAAATCCACCTTATTAAATAATTTATTTTTGTTATTGAATCTATCAAGAAATAACTTAGCTATACAACAAATCAATTTGATATATTCAATGGTGAACTGAGAATCTTCAAACATCATCTTCATACATTTTTGTCCAATTGTTTTGTCCTTTGGCTCATAACTTTTACCTAACATTTCCCAATAAATGCACTATTTCTCTTTGGCACATAAGGAGATTGATTTGCATTCAATATAAAATCATGGATTACAATGACAGAAATAAAGAACACTTTATGCAAACTGTTGTGACAGTGAATAAACTAACAATTTCAGATCTGTTACATAAAAGATTACTAACTTGTAGGCTACCATCAAGTTCAGATCTAAAGGAGATAGATGAACCTCCCTCCTGTAGATGACCACAACAAATTTCAAGTATTTTATGGCTGTAACAACCTTTTTCCAGTGCCCCGATATAATGATATTTGTAGCTTACACACCCAAAATTTCAAACTACAAGAGTATCGTTATTTTATTCTAATGGTCCATAAAACTCCATAGACTTGGAATACAGGATAATCACGATTCAAATATGAGTCACAAATGGTTAGAATATGTCATGCAAAACAATATGCAGGAGCATATACACTTCCCCAGGATCTTAAACATCTGCAAAGTTGTAACAAGTGTGTTGTGTCCCTGCCGAATAATATCAGTTGTCAGCCTTACTGATGCATGCTTGGAAGTGAAAGGAGAGGCCATTGATGCATCCCCAAGCCTCACAGTGGGAGTCCAGTTATGCCATCTCCCTCCTCTCCCATCTCATCCATAATCTTTTTCAATTTTAGCCTTTGTCTCTCAGCAGGAGTAAGTTAACGATTGCTAGTTGAACCATGAGATGCTTGAGATCCAACAGGCAATGCCAAAGTTCAAACTGGCTGATTAATGGATGTATTTCCTGCTTGCCCTCCATCAGTTGCATTGGCGTTTCCAGAATCAGGTGCTCCACTCTTCAATCTTCAATCCGGATTTATTATTTTACCCCCAAAATTTGATGATTGCGACAACGTAGATTTTTGGGATGATTGGGTAGGTGGGATTGCATTTAAAATAAATACACCAACTTGAGCCTGCAATTGTTCAAAATTTTGAATGAGTCATCGGTGAAAAAACAATCAGCTCTATTTTGCATGCCAAAGTTATTGATGCAAAAGAAAAAGGTCACCATTCCCTACTTGATTGAGAGCACCGACATCATTTGTACCATCACCACACATAAATTTCATTCTTCCCACTGTCTTTAGAGTTGACAATATGAGTTCTTTCTGCTCAGGGGAAACTTTTGCAAAAACCTACAATAGATTCATCAAGGTCAGTTGCAATGGATAACATTACAAATTATCAAGGTAAAATTTATCCATGAAATATTCATGCCAGAGAGTATACATGTTCATACCTTTACATATGGGATCACTGAATGTTTAGCATTTGTATGTTTCAATGTCATGAAACAGTCACCACCTACACAGAGGTCATGAGAAACTGACAATTCCTCCACATTATCTTCACTGGAGATGAATTCAACAATTTCTATTAGGTTAGAGTATGATACAAATAAAACAAATTTCAAAATGGATAACAGGAACTATGTAGTATACCAAAAGACTATATTTATATTAATAATTATTAACGTAAATAATAGTAATTAAATACACTACATGACTAAATATTATTACTTGGGTTATAAATGTAAATAATAACTTGATTAGGTTTACTATAAAATATTTATTACCTATAAGGAATTTTCATCATCTCATCAGGTGAGAGCCACTCAAACCCTTCACTGTTCGTAATTGGAGTCAAGATTAAAGGAGGCCGTGAAACAATGTGAACTTGACCTGCAACATGGCAAGCTGTCAAAGCCTGATCACCTGTAATCATCACCTACATAAAATGGAAATCCATGTCAATACATGTCTGTAATGGATCAAACAAAAGTCCATAGATGGCTTATTACACTGATATCAAAGTATCACGTACCAAATCATGTGATGACTCTTTAAGTTCCCTAAGGACATCGGCAGAGTCAGCTCAAATAGGACAATTAAATACCTAAAAGTAAACAATAAGTAATCACAATACAAACATAAACACATTATAGCACCTATGGAAAAGGAACCAACATATCAAACTTGAAGAACACAAATATCACAATATGAATGACTGACCGCAAATCCTGCAAAAGTAAGTCCACTTTCAACGGTTTCTCTATCTAAGCTCCTAGCATCACCAACCTACGATGCATACATATAAAATATTAGAATCCAAAAATTAAAAATTAAATGTTACATTTTGCAGAACTAAAAGTATAGCCTTGAGAACTTGAAACCAGAATTGATAACATTAGTAGAGACACCAAGTTAACATTAGTGATTGTTAGGATATTCCTATACTCCATCCTAGTCCTAGCAACATTTCCATTTTTTGCATTTTTAGTCATGCATGCAAATATTAGGGTTTGCATGCATTCCAGTCATCAACACCAGCACCTAGCCCTCAGTGAGCTAGCCCCGAGAGCTTCTTTCCTTGCAGTTTCAGCCCTCCTAGTGACTAATGCACCCTCCTTTGCTCCACTACATGACAAAGACACCTTCTTCACCTACCAGTCCAGTTATATTAAGTTATATTCAGTTATCTTTAGTTACTTCCTTGATTTAAGGTTTAACTGACTCTTTACTAACCTTATCACTCCGATGGACCTCCAATGAGACTAAACTGCCTGTTCTGACTCTAGTAAGCTCCTACTGCATCCTCCACTGAGCCTCCTTCATCCAGTTAGTGTCTCCATGTGCTAGTTACATTCAATTACACCTACTACACTCAGTTAGACTCAATTTGACTGACAGTTGATAGTTACTTATGTTAAATTTTTAGAATTTACTTCAATCTGATCTAGGATCTTAACTAAGAGAACAACATGTACAGCAAATCTACAGCATATCAATCATGGACACAATGATGCAAGCACACAAGAGACACAGATTTTACTTGGGGAAAACCATAAAGGTGAAAAACCCCAATAACTTCCTCAGAGATAGATAGAGCAATGATACGACCAGAATACAAGAGATAGTCTTCTCCTAGCAGCAGAGCCTCCTCCTCCACAAGTGTGCTACTCTCCCAAGTGTGAGTGAGAGAATAGAATGTGTAAAATGAGAGAGACACACTCTCTGTTTATACACTAACTTGACTTGACCTTTACTCAACTAGGTCGGCCTCAACTTAACCACTTAACATAATGCTGACTGGGCCAACCCCCACTAGGGTGTTCTAATAACCCTTTGACCCACATGGTCGACCCCCAATAGGGTGGTCTAATAACCCTTTGACCCACATGACTTATACAGGGCCGACCCCAACAAGGTGGTTTAATAAACCATCAAGTATAAGTTGCGACACTTACAATATAAATGATGACACTTCCGTATAGAGGAATAATAACATCTCTATAGGAATACAATATACATATATGTGAAATACATTCCGAAGTTACATATACATCAACACTCCCTCTTAACTAGGAAGGTATTTCTCGACACAGGTCTTCTAGTACAAGTCATCTTCTCTGGATCATCGTCACTAGATAATCGTCATCGAGTCATCATCATCGTCACTGCTGCTACTATCTCAATCAATCTCTGAATCTACTCGTCATAGGAAGTTCTACAGAGCAAGTCCTTTTTCATGCTGGATGTAGGCCTACCACCTGCAGGTCTTCATCATTTGTGTGAATGGTCTGATAGAGGTGGCCTCTCAGGACTAATTTTATGTGTGGATGCAATACCAGAAAGAGTATCCTAGGAACATTTATGTGCCTAAGCACGACCGACAAGATCTCCCAGGATTGATTACATGCATCTCCTCCACAATACCTTTAAAAATCATCCCAGGAACATTTATGTTCTGCAACACGACCGGCAAGATCTCTAAAGAGCATCTCATGACTTATTACGAGCACATAACTCAACCTCTCGGATCTCCAGGACTGATTACATGTGGATAGACAAAACCTTTAAAGAGCATCCCAGGAACATTTATCTGCCGCAGCATGACTGACAAGATCTCTAAAGAGCATCCCAGGACTAATTACGAGCACACAGCTCAACCTCTCGGATCTCCAGGACTGATTACATGTCTCCGTAGTAATACCTCATCCCAGGACTGATTACGAGCACACAGCTCAACCTATCGGATATTTGAGGACTGATTACATACTACATAGCAATACTGGAAAGAGTACCCAAGGAACATTTATGTGCCATAGCACGACCGACAAGATCTCCCAGGACTGATTACATGCTATTTGCACAACCTGCCACATATCATCTCTGACCTCCAAGTATCAACCTGATACTCATGATCCAACGGATCATCATCGCACAAGGCATCATCCTGATGCCCATGATCATACTGATCATCATCACTTGTACCATCTTGGTACATATGATTTGGAGCAACATCCTGAAGCTCATCATCATGATCAACTTGATCATACAATGCATCCACCTGATGCACACCAAGTATCTACCTGATACATATCATCATACATAGTGTATCCACCTGATACATATACAGATACATGGTCCGCGCATCCAACATGATGCATATACAAAATACATACAAATGATCCAACTGATCATGTCCAACATCCAACATGATGCGTACATACATATAAATGATCCAACTGATCATATCCAGCATCCAACATGATGCATACATACATACATATAAATGATCCAACTGATCATACAAAGCAGAAATTAGAACATCATCCTGATGCTCATCATACAGCGCTTACATCCACAGCCATGTGAAGGATCCTCCTTCCAACATGCTTGGAATGGCTTCAGCAAATGTGTCCATCACTTCTTCCTTGAAGTCTCCTCGATCTGAGGAACACCAAGCCTCTCCCTGAAGTACTCAAACTTCACCCTGGCTAGTGGCTTTGTCAGCACATCTGAAATCTTCTCGTCTGTCGCAACATACAGGAGCTTCAGATCTCCTCTCTGCACCATATCCCGGATATAGTGATATTTGATCTCTATGTGCTTTGACCTGTCATGAAACACAGGGTTCTCGGACAGCTTCACACAACTCTGGTTATCACAAAAGATACCAGTAGAATCCAACTGGAGATCAAATAACTCAGACAGTAGCTTTCGTAGCCATACTGCCTCACAACTAGCTGAACAGGCTGCAACATACTCTGCCTCAGTTGTACTCAGTGCTACGTAGGACTGCTTCCTACTAAACCAAGAGATCACACCTAATCCCATACTGAAGCAGCACCCAGATGTGCTCTTCCTATCTGCAGCACTGCCTGCCCAATCTGAATCAACATAACCCTGCAAGTTAAACTTTTGATTCGCTTCATACTTGAGCCCATAATCCACTGTACCCTTCAGGTACCTTAGGACATGCTTTACAGCAACCAGGTGAACACTCCTTGGATCTGTCAGGAACTGGCTCAATGTGTTCACCACAAAGCAAATATCTGGTCTCATGTTCATCAAGTACATCAAGGACCCAATCATCTGACGATACATAGTGACATCAACCGGTTCAGATGAAGCATCACACAGAAGCTTCAGGTTCGATGCCATAGCCTCGCAGTCCATCATCCCGAACCTCTTCAGGATCTCTACTGCATACTTCCCTTGTCCAAGGAAGATTCCATCTGCACTCTGCCACACCTCCATACCTAGAAAGTGGTGCATCATACCCAAGTTTTGCACATATATGACTCCTTGTCATGTGTCTCAAAACCAAGTGGTTGTTCCACATACACTTCTTCTTCAACTACACCATCTGGTGTATCTTCTATTTCATCACTTTTATATTTCTCTATGCTGCCATCTGCAGCATGCTTGATCTTGATAGATCCATATGGAAGTCATAACAAACTTCCCTTCAGGTCTTGGGACTACATCCCAAACATCATTCTTCATGATCGACGGATCATGGCATTCTTCCCATATCCTGGGAACTTCAATAGCTTCAATAGATAATTTTGTTGCTGAACAAATGTTGTAGTTCTTCTTTTGTAGGTGATGGCATACGATCTTTCCTACACAACAAGTTAAATTGCATGATTAGAAAACATCTCATAGTTTTCAGAACAAATTCTTACACATAAAGAAATATGTCATACAGTCATGCAATTATCTTAGCCAATGCTTCAATACAACATTTATCCATATCCCGTAACTTTCTAGATGCCTTCCAATCTCTACCAGAACATTGTTAAGAGTGTGCAGAACTCCCAACATGTCAGCAAAGAGGTTTCATTCTAGATAAGTAGCAATGGAATGTTGTACAGTGCCATAGGCCACTTACCCATGCATATTAGTAGTATACTGTTCATCAATGCAACTATTCTAATATGCATAATACACAACCTAATTCTAGGAACATCAGTATATACATTATTGAACAGTATTATTTAAACAATAAAATATGCAAGTAATGACAATTCAAATACTTATCTTTGTTTGTTTGTTGGGTTGAATCCCTCTCAGTCTTTGCTTCTTTTCTGCAACTCCATTCTTATGTGGATTGTGAGAAGTGGTCAACTCCCTCTGAATATCTGCATCCTTGCAGAAACTACTAAAGTGTGCTCCTTTGCTTTCTTGCATGAACAACTAGAGTGTGCTCCCTCTTGATCTTTGCTTCCTGTATTACCTGTACTTGAACTTACATCCATCCTTAATCACTATGCATGCTTATTAGTATCATCATTGTGTTATCCTTGAGGTCTCATACATAATCACACATTTATTAGTATAATCTTAATACTATCAAAACACAATAATCTTAAACATGTATATTCATGATCATTCACAGATAATAAACATTAGTATTCAAGGTTTCAGGGAAGTCTTCTTTTACTCATACATATTCTTATTTGATCATAGGACTCTTCTGGTTAGTTGAATCATCAATCAATATAAGAGATATAATATGCATAAAACCCGTGATTATTCAAACATATACCTTCATGATTCTTCTGATTAGTCATATCATCAATTATGGTAAGAAACATAATATGCATACAACCATGATTATTCAAACCTATGACTTCATGAATAATCATTATCAACAACACAACAATACAAGATCCTAACACAAGGTAGGATTCTAGCTTGATATAGGAAAAACATACCTGGATTAGCATGCTAGCTAGTTATGTCCAACATACCCGCATAGTGTCTTCTGGTTCTCTTCAGTGACTTGTGCTAGTAACCTGCATGTCTCATAGGTTAACCATTGTAGGGCCAAGTTATACATACCTCAAAAGTAGATCTTCTATGACATCTATGACAATGGATGAATCTTTGTCTGCATGTCACAATGATCATATGTTCCTGAAGTAGAACATGATTTGTCTTTCTTGGTGTACCTTTTATGTTAGCGAACAACATAAACCTCATACAACATCACAATGCATTAGTACATTCATAAGTGTCAAAACCTTAATCAATGAATATCTTCTATTAAGGTGATACGACAAGTCCAGTAATTAATCAAGATTGTACTGTAATGATATGAAGACAAACATATGATAAACTTAACCATGAAACATACCTGTAAGCCATACCTTTCAAGATTGCTTGTAATATTCTTATGGAAGGCCTTAGCCTCATCTCCCTCTGAGACAGGAACTTCTTCACTTATGCAGGTGACCAATCCATCTTCTTCTAGGATTAACCCAATCCACTTGATTTGCAAGAATTGGATCTAGAGTTGGATTAGGGTTTGTCAAAGAAACCCCAAAAATTAAAACTTTGAATTTCAAACTTCTGAAATGATAGAAATATGTGCCTTGATGAGCTGATCAAGTTGGTATATTCAGAATTTGAAAACTGCAAAGTTTCACCCCTCGAAATTGCCTTTTAGATTTCTGGATTCACTAGGGAGGACCCTGAATTAGGGTTTGAGTTTCCCGGAGCTTCAACCAACCAAAAGATTTGATTCAAAACTCTAAGCTTTGTTTTTTTCTGAGGAGCTTCCTGCCATGGTCACAGATTTCCAAAATTCCAATTATTGCAGAAGCCCTAATTTTCCATCTTTCTAATCAAAGTCCTGAACTGGGGTTTGATCAAGCTCGGCCTTCTGCCCAACCAAAAAATCTGATCTTGGTCTCTAAATTTCGATTTTGATGAGTAGCATCCATCCATGGTCTCCGATTACAAAAATTCCAACTTTCTCCAAAGCCCTAAATTCCGAAAGCCATGAATGAAGGTACTCAAAAATAATTTTGTTTTGACAGAAATATGTACCTGATTGTTTCTAGTTTAACTCTCAACTTTTCAATCCACAAGGTCTAAAATTTTTTCCTGAGATAGCACGATCTGTTATCTTTCCATCTCGATAGGTCTAACCTCAATTGGATTCTCTGAGAGAGATTTATGCCAAGTGTCGCAATGTGACCTGTGTATGGGATAATGCAGGAGAGCGAACTTGTACGGCGTGCCACATGTCACTGGTTCAACTTCGGCCTCTGAATATTTTTCCTTCGATAGTACGTTCTGTGTACTACTTGTCACATTTTACGAAATTTCATTTGGAGCTTCCTAGTCCAAGTTATGACCTTTTTCCCAAGGTCACCTAATTTTGACTCAAATCTGGAAGAGGCAGAAACCCTATATTGTACAGATCATAAATCACAAAGTACAACGAATTAGAGGTTTTTATTTGGACACAAGGTACATGGAGATCGGATCTTGGACCTGTAAAAGTTTTAGATCCGAAAACTTCTCCAAAACAGATTTATAGCGAAAGTGCTACGATGACTGGTTTTTGCTATATCAAGCCCTAGCATTGTAAGTGCAACAAGTGCCATACATACCATATCATGCCTTCTTTCAGGCTAGCTCTGATACCATGTCAAATTTTCAGAATTTACTTCAATCTAATCTAGGATCTTAACTGAGAGAACAACATGTACAACAAATCTACAACATATCAATCATGGACACAATAATGCAAGCACACAAGAGACACAGAGTTTACTTGGGGAAAACCATAAAGGTGAAAAACCCCAATAACTTCCCCAGAGATAGATAGAGCAATGATACAACCAGAATACAGGAGATAGTCTTCTCCTCGTTGCAGAGCCTCCTCCTCCACAAGTGCGCCACTCTCCCAAGTGTGAGTGAGAGAATAGAATGTGTAAAATGAGAGAGACACACTCTCTATTTATACACTAACTTGACTTGACCTTTACTCAACTAGGTCGGCCTCAACTTAACCACTTAACATAATGCTGACTGGGCCGACCCCCACTAGGGTGGTCTAATAACCCTTTGACCCACATGACTTATACAGGGCCGACCCCAACAAGGTGGTCTAATAACCCATCAAGTATAAGTTATGACACTTACAATATAAATGATGACACTTCCGTATAGAGGAATAATAACATCTCTATAGGAATATAATATACATATATGTGAAATACATTCCGAAGTTACATATATATCAACAACTTGTGCATTGATGACTCCACTGATGATCATGAGGATACCTAGTTGTGCTCCGATGACACTCCAGTGATCCTTTGATCACTCCATGAAGGTTAATTCGAATTGCCACCTTAGGCATTTGAATCCTCATGCTTGTACTACTTATTTGTCCATATTGTGATTAATTAGCTAGTGTGTGTGAAGTATTATTGCTTGTATCTGAGTTCTATTGTACCATATTATTCTGTTGCTCATTATATTGTATTGTTCACTCTTCTTCTATTTTCCTGCTTAATCACAATTACTCTTGTGAGGTATACATTATCTCTTAGATCTGCTGTGAGGATTTTCACATGGTATCAGAGCATGTTGAGGGTATTGTTTATCTCCATTCTTGAGAGTTTTTTGCAGGTTATTACCAAGATTTCGAGTGCAACAGTTGCAGCAGTTTTTGCATTTTTGCAGCAGTAGCAGTTGCAGTTATTCTATATTGTTTTTGCAGGTCTTCTACAACTTCAATGAATTCAGAAGAAATTACTCCTCTTTCTCCATTCAACTATGATGAATGGAAACCAAGAATGATATCATATTTGAAGAGCCATGATCTCTTTGATTGTTATTTTGAAAGAGAGTTCGAATCCTCTAAAGAGAAGATTGTCTGGTTCAATAAAGGTGACATGCACTTTGGAGCAATGATGCTTTCTTTTCCTCAATACCCGAGATTTCATTTCCAATACTGTGATGGTGTTGAAATTCCAAGAGAGTTATGGACTCCAAAAGAGTTATGGGCTCACCTGGATGAAAAATTTGGCAGAAAGAATGAAGGACTTGGTCCTAACCCATTCGAAAGCAAGCAAAGTGATGCATTCACTCCTCTTGATGGTCTCTCAGATCATGAACTAGTATCATCTCATATTGAAGTTGTTGACAAAGAACTTGCAGATTCTCCACTCATGCTCAAACCTTCTTCTCTTTCTGTACCAACTCACACTCTAGATATTGCAGAAGGTCCTAAATCCTCTCTTGCACTAGATTCTGTTGGTTTGCATCATGATCACATGATTATTTCGGAGGTCAAAACAGCTATCGAAGGTAATGCATTCGCTCCTCTCCAGCTATCTCCTCTTTTATACTACTATATGATCATAATTCCATGCTTTCAGAAGGTCATTGAAGAATATGGCCATTGCCATTCGCTTGGGATAATTTCTCATGCATCTACTGGTTTTGATCTCACCTCTCATGGTTCAAAGGAGATCTCAAGAAACCATGATTCAAGTCTTGTATCTAAATTAGGTTCTAAGCAATTACTGCTTGGGAAAATTTCTCATGCATATGATAATTTTGATCTCACCCGTACTGGTTCAAAGGAGATCTCAAGAAACTGTTTTTTAAGTCTTAAATCTAATTTTGATTTCAAGCAAACATGTAATAGTTCTTTTTGGCATAATCTCACCCATGGTGGTTCAAAGGAGAAGACAAAAGACTATATGCACATTCAAAAATTTGATCCTACCTCAGCTGATTCAAATCACAGGTTCAAGGATCATTCTCATACTGTTGGATTTTTTCTCATCACATTCGAACTGAAGAGAAAGTACAAACACATGCTTTTTGAACATGATCCACTTCTTCCCAAGAAGAAGATACCTCCAGACATATGACCAAGCATCACACCTACTTGAGTTTGGAGCATTTATTATTGTGTGTGACCTATAGTTTATTTTGAGGGGGGGTATTTTTTCCATGAGGTTTTCCCCATTTCCTCGGTTTATGGACTATTCTTTATTATTATCATTCATTTGATTGTATTGGGTGACCTTTAGTCCTAGTTACCAGGGCCCAGGATGGATTAAGGGGGGGTGTTAGGATATTCCTATACTCCATCCTAGTCCTAGCAGCATTTCCATTGTTTGCATTTTCAGTCATGCATGCAAATATTAGGGTTTGCATGCATTTTGCATGCATTCGAGTCATCAGCACCAGCACCTAGCCCTCAGTGAGCTAGCCCCGAGAGCTTCTTTCCTTGCAGTTTCAGCCCTCCCAGTGACTAATGCACCCTCCTTTGCCCCACTGCATGACAAAGGTGCCTTCTTCACCTACCAGTCCAGTTATATTCACTTATATTCAGTTATCTTTAGTTACTTCCTTGATTTAAGGATTAACTGACTCTTTACTGACCTTATCACTCCGATGGACCTCCAGTGAGACTAAACTACCTGTTCTAACTCTAGTAAGCTCCTATTGCATCCTCCACTGAGCCTCCTTCATCCAGTTAGTGTCTCCATGTGCTAGTTACATTCAGTTACACCTACTACACTCAGTTAGACTCAGTTTGACTAACAGTTGACAGTTACTCGTGCATTGATGACTCCACTGATGATCATGAGGACACCTAGTTGTGCTCCGATGACACTCCAGTGATCCTTTGATCACTCCATGAAGGCTAATTCGAATTGCCACCTTAGGCATTCGAATCCTCATGCTTGTACTACTTATTTGTCCATATTGTGATTAATTAGCTAGTGTGTGTGAAGTATTATTGCTTCTATCTGAGTTCTATTGTACCATATTATTCTGTTGCTCATTATATTGTATTGTTCACTCTTCTTCTATTTTCCTGCTGAATCACAATTACTCTTGTGAGGTATACATCATCTCTTAGATCTGCTGTGAGGATTTTCACAGTGATTAGGTATAAAGTGACTTGCACTATCTGTAGTCAAGGTCTAGTTTTTTACCACTACTACTCAATAAGTTTACATAGTAAGAGGAAACTTGTAAGGTCTGTCCAAATGAGCAAGTAAATTTTTTTATTTTATTTTATTTTATTTTATTCCAAGGAAATTTCACTAAAGCTAACTATAACTTATAGATCCTTAGACGTGAGACGCGTAACACTAACCGACGATCTATGAAGACCTTTTCCCTCTCATTGAACATAGTACAATTATCCTCATGATGCATTATATATACCTATTGTTAAACACTCCATAGAATTATAATGACGCATCTGAAATATCTTCTTATTCATTAATATACCCACAATTTGACTTTTGACTTTCCACCTAATCATTGTAATACAAAAATATAAACCTACATATTATGCCTCATCAATCTTCTTTTCTTTTCATCAGCGATAACCTATAACTTACTTGTAATCATTTTCAAGCTAAGTACTTATAATTTAAACGCAATACCTTCCAAAACAAATTAATTATGATTTAATCACGTTATAATTCTAACAAAATATTAATAATTTAATAATAAAGCATTCCTACACTTTTAGTCTCGCATGTTCCATCTCTTCCCATACTACTCATATTTTCTCATAATAGCATATCAACTTTTTCCTAGTATTCAATTAGAATATCTAAGTCTCAACCGTTAACATTTTCCACACTAAAATAAAAGCATACTTCCACATAACTTCAACGAAACATATCTAAGGAAAGGCACATTTCTATCCAAATAATAAAACTTTCCACAGTATTTTGTATTGGGAAAACACTCCTATGCTCTTCGTAATAATTACTATAATATAATTTCCTTTAATAACATCATTGAAACATAATTGACAAAATGCACATTTCTATCTAAAAAAAATAAAACTTTCCACAATATTTTGTGTTGGGAAAATACTCCTATGCTCTTCATAATAATATAATGTGATATGTGATATATTTTCTTTTAATAAAATCAATGAAATGAAGTGCACACATCTTCAATGTTCGTGAGCAATTTATTCATGACTAAAGAAAATAGCTTGACGTGGCATCTTATAACTTCAAGTCAACCACAGAAAAAAATGGTAATTCGTAGAGATTAGGCACCAGATCATTTAGAAGATCTGGGACGTGTAGCTAATTTTGGGGCAAGAGAGATTTTTGTCAACAGTATGAAGGGCAGAATGATTTCAAATAACAGTGATCTTCACAAAACCTGGCACCTGATCCGCATTCTTAAATTCAATGGATCGATCCTGGAACAAGAGTGGATTTGCAGAATTTCATAGGGTTGTACATTCAAGATCGAGTCGATTCCAGGGAGATAAGTGATCTAAATTGGGATTGAGATCGGAAGAACCATGGTTTTGATGCTGCCTAAGTATCTCAGGTCGGTTTACTTGAGGACTTCAACAAGTGGAACTCATCCTGTAACGATAAGAGACGGAAGACTACATTATAGAGCATAGTGGTTAGGATCCATCGATTTCAGAAGTTGATTAGCAATATAAACATCCATTGGTAAGAATCGATTTCAATTGGCAATATTATGCTTACCGATTAAAATGAAAACCTCGTGACTCGTATACAAAATCCAACTCTGTAAATAGAAATAGAATCAAACTGCATTGGGTCGAGGATCGAGCTCTGTCATTATAATACAGAGTCGATTTCCTTTGACTAATCGATTTCTACTGTGGCTGTGGTTGTAATCCATACTGTAAATAATAATTAAAAATCAAATGACATTGGATCCAAGATTGAACTCTGTCATTATATTACAGAGTCGATCTGGCTGTGTTGAAATCCACATTGTAAAAATCGTTTGGTATTACATTCAAGATTGATCCCTATCATTAATAATACAGAGCCGACTGAGGTTAAAATCCGCAATGCAAGTAATAAATAAATCGATGGGTATTGGATCGAAGGTCGATCTCTGTCATCAAAATACAGAGTCGACTGTGCATTGAAATCCACAATGCAAGTAATAAATAAATCAATGGGTATTGGATCGAAGGTCGATCTCTGTCATCAAAATACAGAGTCGACTGTGCATTGAAATCCACAATGCAAGTAATAAATAAATCGATGGGTGATGGATCGAACTCTGTCATTTAGAATACAGAGTCGATCTCTGTAAAATTTAACTGGAATGCAATAGAGGATGCAGAGCCGATCTGGACATTCGCTGATAGATCGATCCGGGTCTGAAGATCGAACGTTGCAATAGAAAGTGCAGAGCCGATCTGGATGTAAAAATTAACCTAGAACTCAGCACTTAGATCGCTGATTAAAACTGAAGTGCCTGTATTCTGGTTATCATCATTTAGATTGGTACTGGCTGATCGAACTCTGCCATTAAAAGAGCAGAGCCGATCTGAGTATGATATTAGCATGCTACTTAATACCAGACATGCCGATCTGGACTAAAATGCTAAATCGTGATCCTTCTCAAGTCATAACATATCTCATTTAAATTATAGTAAAATATATTGTGCAAATTCTGAGATTCCAAAATGGGATCTTTAGTAAAAGAAACTAACATATTCAGATTTGTGAAACAGAGATCTAATGCTTTCGACAGTGAGCTAAAAAAAAAATTAGATCTTAGCAAAGAAATAGCATATTCAGAATTATACAGAAATTCTAGATCCATAATGTTTATTCAACATAATTTAAAAATTAAATAATTTCAACAACAAGAACCTGTGATGATGGTGGTCCCGGTAGAAAGGTTGAATTTCGTGTTTGCCGCAGATCCAAATCCACTGTAATAAAAGGAGCTCCAGCAGTTGATGCAGATCCAAAGAAGGTCGCGGCTTCAATCTCCTCACGATTCCCGATGGACACCTCGGTTAACCACCCAACCACTCTGGAAGTACTCTTCTTCCTTCCAGACCCCCGAGCTAGTCGGGCCGTAGAGTTCACACACGTATTTCAGAAATCCAGCTTGGGATTCCCCTCCCACCAGGATTTCTTAGCCAAACCTTTAGATAGCAGCAAGTCCTTGAGGCAATTGAAAATTACGACAATCGTCCAAATTATGGGCCCCTTACCCATTCCTTAAGCTTTCCTTATAAAGGAAAATATCTTGCGACACATGTCGCTTCATGCATAATTAAATATTTTTAATTATTTAATTATTTAAAACACTCAACCATCCAAGTGTCAGTTTCTCAAGGAAGTGCACCTACATCCCTAAGTTTGCTCTAGTTTGTCCCCCAGATATTTTAATCAGCTCCTAGCTTTTAGTTGACTAGGTGTCTAATCTATTTTGCTCCTAAATAATAATTTCTATTATTTTAAATGCTCAACAAAATATAACTATTCATGTGCAAATGTCTTAGCTATTGTTATGCATTTGCTAAGTAATAATCTAGAGTTATTCTCCTAAGTTTTTATGCATTTTAATTTAACAATCAAAATCACTAGGATCACGGTGCCGCGTCGTTGGGCTCATGGTTCCTTAATTTTTAATTCTCTGACATGGCACCACTCCGTCGGGTCCAATCATCCAAGATTTCCATTCCTTGGCATGGTACCTCCTCGTTGGGTCCTTGCGTCCATTCTTTCCGTTCTCGACAGGGTACCTCATCGTTGGGCCCTTCTGCCATCATATTTCTGTTTTGACTTGCGGGAACTTTTGTAGGGATTTTAGGAATCGTTACCATCCATCCTCCGTCTACATGCTATCTAGGGACTAATGGCGCTGAGGAGTGAGTCCGTTCTCACTGCGCGCCCCTCAACTCATACGTGACCAGCTCCGTCGTGGCCCACCTCGTACGCCCTCACGCATTCCTCTTGAGCAAGCGGATCAATGCTTATATGCTCATGCGTGGTATTCTCGTCGGAAGTCGACATCGTCGTCGCTTCCCTTGTGTGTGATTTACCCGTACTCTACGACCCTTCAAGTTCCTTTGTGTGTCCGTCAGTGAACCGTCTCACTTGTTCCTACACACACTTCTCACAACAATTTATTAGTAGCACTGTCTTCAATAATCATCGTCTGATTTCTAAATCTAACATTGTTAAACATTTATGATTTATTCAACTTCTTATTTATCTAATCAAATATACATCTCGTCGACAATTACATAATCACCAAACAGCTAGTCGTTAAGCATTATTTATCAGCATAATTTCCATAGTCATAGCTAATCGTTTAACATATGCAATTATTCATTTAACTCAACAATTCAGATACACATACTCAAAAATAAGGTCAAAAGGTTTTTAATTAATGTTTCAATCGGCCGGGTCACTCAGCAGGTGCCCTCAATGTCTACAAAAGTCTAGGGGCACTACATACACCCCTACATAATTAGAACTTCGTCCCGAAGTTCAGAATAAAAATGGAAAACTACGACGCATCTCAGTTGCGTCCTCCCAAGTCGCAGAGCTTGGACTATAGCTGTCCCACTGTACTTTGACTTGATCAATCATACGGTGCCTAAGCTGCCGCGTTCGCTGGTCTAAAATCCGGATCGGTTCGGCCATCACGGCCCCGTCGTCCGTTATCTGCACATTACTCAAGTCAATGATATGTGAAGTATCGGGAACATAGTGGCGCAATACAGAAACATGAAAAACATTATGAATTCTACTTAATGATGACGGCAAGTCAAGACGATAGGCAACCGGTCCTATCCGTTCTGAAATTCTAAACGGTCCTACAAACCTAGGTGACAACTTGGATCCCTTTCCAAACTTTATAGAACTCTTTTGTGGTTTTACCCGTAGAAATACCCTATCCCCAATTTCGTAGCTACGATCAGTCCTGTGTGCATCCGCATAGCTCTTCTGGCGATCCTGTGCTTCCTTTAGTCTAGCACGAATCGTGACCATCTAGTCTTCCATCTCTTGT